>CM053601.1:186154454-186194184 GCA_028646575.1 Pseudocheirus occidentalis | reverse complement strand
CTTCCCAGACAAGTATGGGAACAAACATGCCCCAACACACACACACACACACACACACACACACACCCTACCTTTATCAGGGACAATAAATCTGGCCAGATGGAAGCCACTGGGCTGAGAGCCTGGGAACTTCAGAAGAGGTTTTTTTGTTTGTTTGTTTTGAAGTTTTTTTGCTTGACTGTGAGTCTGCCAGATGTCTGTCTGAAAACTATCAGGCTCCAACCCCTCTATTTGTCAGGGCTTAGCCTGGAAAAGCAGCCTTTCCAAAGGCAGGAAGCTAGAGAAGGGAAGGGGCTCCAGGGACCCCCTACAGGGTAAGAGGAAATGAGGAGGCACCTGGGGCCACAGGCTGACCACGGACAGTGGGGGGAAGACGCCAAGTACCTTGAGAACCGTTTGTTCTGCCAGATGGCCCAGCTCTCAGGAAACAGCTGACCAAGCTTCACATCCCCTACACTTTCCCTCCCTTCTGAGGCATGGTGCCAGTGCCGATGTTTACTAGGAAGAAGCCAAAGGTCAGTAAGGGCTCAAAGAAAGAAGGACTCCAGGAGAGGGAGTTTGAACAGCAAATCTGAGGGGACAGAATGGGATGAAGGCCAGTCTAGCGCTACATTCCTCTCCACAGGAAGAGGCACTGCCAGGTCTCCCCAGACTTCAGCGTCTACTTCAGACAAGTACTAGAGGCCCCAAGTATATCTGAAGTGGAAGCTAAATAGTACTTCCAAGGCACTGCCTCAGTGTTGATAAGGCACCAGGGCTGGTCTGTGAGCCCCAGATAGAGGTTGCCAGCCTGGGACTTTAAGGCAGACTTTGTCCTCTGACTTATTGATGACAAAATTAGAGAAAAGGTCAAGAAGACACAGTCCCTGCCCTCATGGAGTTTGCCCTCTACTCAGGGGGTGTAACATGGATCCAATTAACTTTAATTAAAGCAGAAGCATTGTGAAGACCCCTTTTTTAGGGTCCCTGAAAATATTAAGAAATGAATGACTCTAAAGCTTACTTTTCCAGACCTTTTCCACTTCTCTGAAACCTAACCTCTCCTCTTACGAAAGTGTGTGGAAGGTCAACCCCCATCGACAGTGAATCAAGATGGTAATTGAATCTAGAACAAGAAACCCCTCTAATCTAGTTAAGATCACCATATTCTGACGGGCCTCTAGACCCACAAAAAGGCAGTGCATCTAAAGTAATTGCTGATGTTTGTCCTTGTTTTTCAAAGAGAACCAATGACATCTTGACCCCTTCCTCTCAGTGAGGTAGAGTTGACCAAAGCCCTCAACCTCACTCTCCCAGAATCATCAAAGTCCAGTGACAGGACACAATACTGATGGCAGAGGATGACCTCTGGATGGATGTCTTGAATGTCTGACCAAGCTCCAAGCACTCCACAGCACCTGCTTCAGCCTCCTTCATAGTCGTTGAAACAAACTGCTTTTATGTACCTGTTTCACCTGGTGAAGTCTTTACGTGCCTAGGACAGATACTGGCCCAGCTCAAGGCTTGTTGGTTACCCACTGAGGGCATGAGGAGACCCTGCCCATTTGTACCTTTCTCTCAAGCGCCTAATAATAAAGAAGAAAAATTGTTTCAGGCAGACAGATGCCTAGTAGGTTAAGATGTTTTCTTCAATGTTACAGAACAGAAACTGCTAAGTTCACAGGAAAGGTACTAAGATCCCTTCTTCAAAGGAGTCAGCTTTCCAACTTTATCTTGAAGAAGGCAGCAGAGGAATGAGCAGGTATCACTCTGACCAAGGAAAGGTCAGGCTTACAGAGTGGCTCTTCAAAGTTACAAAGTGTCTGAAATACAGATGCAATGGATTGCCAAGAAGTGAGTTAGTAACAAGAGTTGGGAGTGGGTGACACCCAGCACCCACAGGCCCCAGGCTGAGGAGGCTGCCCACTTGAGATGAAGAATTAAAACTCTGTGAGTTCTGTAAGGATAGATGGCACAAAAGAAAGGCAATTGGCCTATCACATGGACATCAGAGGTTGACTCAAGAACTCGGACAAGCGAGAACACTCTAATGGAAGGGGAAGTGGGCATTCAAGAGTCTCACAGTTCTTCTGCAGAGTTGCCAGTATTCTGCAGCCCAAAAATACTGGGTCAGGAGCAAAAACACCACAGAGCCACTGCTCCGTGAGATGTTTCTTCCCGACATCAGTCCTAAATTGTCTTCATTACAGACTTCTACCCACTGTTCCTGGTGGTACTGTACCTCTGGGACCAAAGGGAACAAGAGTAATCCAACTGGAAAGTAAAAACCCCCCAATACTATTAGTGATCAAGGTGGTGACCAAGTCTAGAACAAAGATTAGAACACAAGGACCAGTGGCTAGTGAACGTTATCAGTGATTCAAGACAAGGAGCTGGGTGCTTCCACACTCCTCGTCCGCCTGGGCCGGTGGCACTGATTCCCATTCACTTTCCCTTTGGTTTTGGGGACACTGCTCTCACCTAGTTCTCCTTCTAATACCTGCAATCTTATTCTGTTTCCACTGATGGATCATTAAAGCATCAGTGGAGCATGGAAAATAACCTGGGTTCTAATCCTGCCTTAGACACTGACTATGTGACCCTGGGCTTCTCTGGTCTTCAATCTCATCCTCAATCTCTGTAAAACGAGAGAGTTGAGGCTGCTGACAACTCCATCCATGTCTGCCTCCTACATGGAGGCCAAGCCCTGAGGTCCACCCTGGGCCTCTTCTCAACTAACACTTGCTTGCGGTGGCTGCCAGTTTCCATGAATCGCAGCTATCATGTCTACACAGATAACTATACATATATAGTCTCTCTCCTCTCTCCTCAGAGTTCTGGTCCTGCTTCTCCAACTGTCTGCTTGCACTCTCCAGCAGGATGTCAAATTCAACTCTTTTCCCCCAAAAGTGAATCCTCCTCTTCCCTTCCTTATTTCTCTCACAGGCACCCCAGGTCACAACTTCTGAATCATTCTTGATTCTTCACCTCCCAATGCTGCCAATCAATCATTAACCTCCAAAAGATCTCTCACATTCAGGCCTGCATATCCAGTCAGTCATTACTCCAACTCAGGCCCCTGTTACCTCTTCCTCCAGGCTCTCTCCTCCTTCCCCAAATCCTCTACCAACCAAGTGACAAAATAAAGAGCCTCCAAGACATAGCTCCACCTCTCCTGCCTGGCTCAAGGGGCTCTTCTCTCATTGTACCAGCACTTCACACCTTCCTTTCCAGATCTGTCTTCGGTCATTAGACTACATGAATTTCATGCTCCATCACATCACAATTGTTAGCCTCGAGGGCTGTGTCCACAGCTGGCATACCTTCTGTGTATGTGCTACTTTCTACCTGAGCTCTTTCCCAATCCTCCTGATGCCTGATGTTCAGCCCCTTCTGAAATTACTCTGTATTCATTCTGTAGGTGAGTATAAAGGGCTTACCCCAAAAAGCTTCACACGCAGACACAGACACACACACAGACACACACACACACACACACACACACACACACACACACACAGAGCAACTTTTTTTTTTGGCATGAATACAGACTGGAGCTAATATGGTTATGTGGGTTGCAATGTCCATACTAGCCAACAGGTGGAGTTCCAAGGAGTTATTCAGCCACCACCTTCTGTATGGGAGGGAACACGTCCTTTAGGTTTCCAAAGCTAAGATGGGATGATTTCAGGAAGTGGGGGTGGGGAGAACTAACAAACTGAGGGCTCAGGAGGGCCCGGGCTCTCTCTCTGGGTCATGTGCAAACAAGACTGCCAGCTCAGCTACTCCCACCTTCCCCTCCTCAGTACACTCACTCACTGCCTTGGCTTCTCTACAGCAAAAGGGCAAGACTGGTTCCCTTAGATAATCTGATCAAAGGGCTCCAGCCCCACCATTACCCAGGAATCTTAATCTCTTTTGCAGATTGGCCTGTCCCGGAAAGGATTATTCACTCAGGCAGAGATTCAAATACTTTTGCAAAAGCAAAATCCAAAATGACCACAGCTGCCAGTGGAGAGCCTGAAATTTGAAATTCCCCCATCAGCTTTTTGTGACAGGGTTTTCACACCTTAGCAGCTAAGTGAAGGAGAAGTCATCACACACACTCATCACACACACACACTTACACATGTTTACACATTCACTCAACACTGAGAGAAATGATGCATTGAAGACCCCTACACAAACTCTTATTTGTATTACTTTATTAGCAATTTGTTATTATTGCTCTGGAGAGTCAGTAGTGATTTTAAAGAATCAGAATAGGTCCAGAGGAGAGACAATGGACGATTCTAGCAGCTTCCCTCTGCTAATTCCTGCTTATCTCATCTATGGTTTTCATTGTATATTTTTGCTTGCATGTTGTCTCCCTGTTTAGACTACAAACTCCTTGAAATCAGGGCCTGCCTTTGGCCTCTGTCTGTACCCCCAGAGCTTAGCACAGTGCCTGACACATAGTTGGTTGGCTGGTTATCATCCCTCAAGCTTGAGGACTAAAATGATACCACACGCAGTATGTCAGACTGTGGTTGATCAGCCCAATACGAGCTTGGAAGGCTGTGCCAACATGAACACAAATGTCCATGTGAACATTGGGAAAGGAAATGTCTCTAAATCTGTGCTGTCTCATATTTCTTTTAAGCTGCTACAGTTCTGCTTTGCTCACAGAGCACAGCACCTTCTTTGACACAGGCACACCATGCTGGGCAGTCCTGTGCCAGGGCCTCCCATGTCTCATAATTGACTCCTAAGTTCTTCAGAGACCTTCAGAGTGTCCTGGAATCACTTCTCCTGATGTCCATGTGATTGTTTGCCTTATGGGAGTTCTCTGTAATCTTTTAGGCAAGTATATGCTTGTCATTCTGACAATGTGGCCAACCCACAGGAGTTGCTTTCTCTGCAGCAGAAGCTGAATGCTCCGCAGTTCAGCTTGAGAAAGGACCTGAGCTCTGGGTCCAGTACCTTATCCTGCCAGGTGACCTTCAGAATTTTCTCAAGACAATTCAAATGCAAGCAATTCAGCCAGTTTCCTAGAATGGTGCAGGCAGACTGTCCAAGTTTCACAAGCATACAACGGGGTCAGAATAAGGCCTCTGTAGACCTTCAATTTCTATCCATACTTTCCCTTGGAGTTTTCCAAACAGCTGAGCTAGTTCTGGAAGTGTATGCATCAACTTCGGTGTCTATGTGTGCTTCCCTGTAAAGAATACTTATCCACAGCATTCGCTATGACCAGCAGGTCCACAGAGGGGTAGTGCAGTGCTGCCAGGTTTTTTTGGACCTGACAAACAGCAAGTGATTAAAAAATGTTTATGGACTGAGTATCTCACATGTTTGACAGATAGAATGCCCTGTAATGGTTTACTTGGTATATGTATTTAAAAAAAAAATTACAGGCCATGATCTTGAAAAGGTAGTTGGAATGAAGTTTCATCTCACATCTATCAGTGACAAAGTTAATGAAAAAAAATGGTTGTCTAAATGTTAGGAGGGGAGGTGGCTAGGTGTCACAGTAAATAGAGCAATGGCCCTGGAGTCAGGAGGACCTGAGTTCAAATCCAGCCTCAGACACTGAACACAAAACTAGCCATGTGACCTTGTGCAAGTCGCCCCAAAAAAGGAAAAACAAATAAATGTTGGGGGGGGGGGGGAATTGGGAAAAACCAGGTACACTCATGCACTGTTGATAGAGCTGAGTCTTCCAAGAGTCCAGCCACTCTGGAGAGCAATTTGGAGCTCTGTCCCAAAAGAATATTACTGAGTTTTGTATTCCCTTTACCCCAACTGTGCCACTGCACCAAAGAGCAAACAAAGAGGAGAAAGGACATTGATAGAGCTAGAGACATAAACATAAATATATATATATATATATATAATATTTAAAGTAGCTCTTTCTGTAGTGCAAAGAACTGGAAAACATGGAATAACCAGCAATTAATGAATGGCTAAACAAATTTTGGTATATGAATGAAATGGAATTACTATTTTCCTGTAAGAAATGATAAAAAAAAAAAAAGCTTTTAGAACAGTGGTTCTCAACCTTACTAATGTGGCAACCCTTTAATACTCACTCCTATATGGCTGTATCTGCATGTGGGTGGACCCACCTAGAGAGGGATAGAGGAGAGGTGTCTTGGTTCCTAAGACCATCAGAAATATGCGTTTTCTGATGGTCTTAGGCGACCCCTGTGGCCCCTGGGAAAGGGTCATTCGACCTTCAAAGGGACTGCAACCCACAGGTTGAGTGAGAACCACTGTTTTAGAGAATCTTCAAAGTGATAGAGTAGAGTGAGCAGAACCAAGAAAACAATTTATTATAGTAACTACAATACTGTAAAGACAAAGGACTTTGAAGGACTTCAGAACCCTGATTAAGTCGATGACCAAGCACAATTTCAGGGGGCCTGAGGGGAAGGCCTCAGGATGCAGAGCCAGGTAGCCCTTCAGGGGAATCCTTTTGTTTGATTAAAGTGTATTCCTTATGAGTGTCTTGTTTTTCTTTTTCCAATGGGGAGAATGTGAGGGAGAGAAAATGCCTTTTCCCGTAAAAATAATTAATTTCAAAAATAAGACAAGGCTGAGAGGCTCCCCCTGACTCCATCTGGAAGGGGGTGGTGTGGGGGGGGGTGGTAGATTCCTTTATAAAGTGGTATGAGGATTAATATATAGGACAGGAGGTATTATTGAAACATCAGGAAGGGAAGCAAAGCCCAAGCCACTGCCACCAGTTCCCCAGTGCCTACCCAAGTATATGACAATCACATAAGGCCAGTCAGAAATTGGAATCAAAGGATGGAATGTAAAGCTTTGGAACGGACTGGAAATGGTTTAGCAAACACAACTACCAATTGTTAAAGCTGTGTTAAGAATAAAAATAATTTAAAAAATAAAAAAAAAGAATAAAGACATTTTAACTAATAATAATTTTAGCTTATCAGGGCCTACTTTGGGGGAGCAGGGAAGCAGTTTAGGATTGGGTCAAGGCTTCAAGTGCCAAGCACCTGGGTTTGGCTTTGATCCTAGAGGCAACAGGAAGCAATGGAGCTTCTTGGAATGACATGGGGACACCTGGAATTTGGCATGTTGGCAGTTGTATGGAGGATGCACTGAAGAGGGAAAGAGTAGATAAAGGCACAGAGACCATCTCAGAGATGATGGTGAAGAGAGGTGGCAGCTTTGGTGTAGAAAGGGACAGATGGGACAGGTGTTCTCCAGGCAGCATCCGAAAGCTTGGTTGGTAAGTGATTAAGACATGGGGGTAAGGAGAGAGGAAGAAGGAAGAGTGAAGGATGACAGGGGAGCTCATCAGAGGGGATAGGTTTGAGAGCAAAGAAGAGTTCATGCTTAGACCTCTTCGATGGGAGATGCTGACAGGCTGTCTAGGTAAAGAAAGGAAGAAAGTTTAGTAAGCGGTTGCTCCATAGTAGGAGCTGTGCTAAGGGCTTTACAAATGCTTCATTTGATTGTCACAAGCCTCAGAGGCAGGGGTTCCTAGTTAGGGAAGCTGAGGCACTTGGAGGTTGGCTTAGGCCAAGCTGGAGCTCTGGCCTTCCTGACGCCAGGCCTAATGCTCTCAGCACTGTACCCCCTGGAGATGAAGGCCTTGAACTCAGAAAAGACAGCAGGGCTGAACAGGCAGTTCTGGGATCCATCTGCACAGAGGTGACAATTACAAATTAAATCCATGGGAGCTGCTGAGATCACTGCCAATGTGGACTCAGGAAAGAGCCTGGAGGAGAACAGCTGGGGTGGCATACAGAAGGTGAGGCTGGGCAGCCTCATGAGCGGAACACCAGCTGAACTCAGTAAGACCAAAGTTCAAATGCTGCCTCAGCTCCAGGATGCTGCCAAATCACCTGACTCCTCCTCACCTGTAAAATGGGGATCATCACAGTGATGAGGCCTAGGTTCTGGGACCTTTGAGCTCTCCTTGAATCTTTGAGGTAAGGCTCTGGGAAACCCCTTGAAGTCTGATGGAATCTTCCCACTTGATGAGGCATTTGCAGAAGCCTAAGTATTTCATTTTGGCTGGGCCTGATGAGGTGTAGGCTCTGGCCCCCTTTTTGAGCTCTCCTTGATTCTTTGAGGTACATAGAATCCCATCTTCCCTCCACGTGTGTGAGAGTGCCATGGATTAGCTTAGCACGGATTTGCTCTGTGAGAACGCCTTAGAATGCCTTAGCAGAGACTTGCTCTATGAGAGCACCTTTAAATGGCCTAGCACCCCACGTGGTGAACTTAAACTTTCAATAAACTTTACTTTTTCCTTGGCTGAGAAGACTTGAGTGGAATTCTTTCAGCAGGACCCAACTTGTTGGTATTTTGGGGTCTCAGGCAGCCCTAACCCTCTTTGGGCTCCTCTTCAGGCCCAAACCTCTGTTGCTGGCCTGGCCCTCCCTTGTCCATCTGCTTCCCACACTGGAGCCTATCAAAATATCAATCCACTCTTGCACTGACCACATTAACTCCTCCTGAAGACCCTCCCCAAACTCATTACTGCAGTCTGACCTCATGGACTCCTGAAGACCCTTCCCAAACTCCTCCTCTAGACCACCCCTAGATTCCTCTGTATATAAGAATCCCAGGGGTGGCTAGGTGGTGCAGTGAATAGAGCACTGGCCTTGGAGTCAGGAGGACCCGAGTTCAAATCCGACCTCAGACACTTAGCACAAAAACTAGCCTGTGACCTTGGCAAGTCACTTAGCCCCAATTGCCCTCCAAAAAAAATAGCAAAAAAAAAAAAACAATCCCATCTCCCTTCCATGTGATGTGAGAGTGCCACAGAATGCCCTAGCACAGATTTACTCTGTCCTGCTTGCCCAATGCAAGCATCCCAGATACCTAGGCTCCTTAAAAGTCTATTCAATATGGAGAAATTTCAATAAACTTTACTTTTCTTTGGCTGAGAAGACTTGAGTTGAATTCTTTCCGCAGGACCCCGCATGTTTGTATTTTGGGGTCTCAGGAAAGCCTAACCCTCTTTGTGTAAACCTCTTCACAAATACAACTGGAGGCCAGTGTCCCATCAAAGAGGGGCACAAAATCCAAGACTAGAAAGAACAAAATGAACGTCAAGGGTTTTAAATGCCAAAAAGAAGGTTTTATGTTTGATCTTGGAGGCAAGAGGGAGCCACTGGAGTTTACTGAGGAGAGGAGGAGACATGGTCTAGCCGGTGCTTTAGGAAAATCCCTTTTGACCAAAGAATGGATGGGAGTGGGGGAAAATATGAGGCTGGGAGACCAAAGACAGGACATTTAAATAGTCCAGGTGAGAGACGCCCCAGGGCCTACACTACATGAGGAGAGAAGGGGTGATGAATGAGAAATGCTGCAAAGGTGAAAACAAGGTTTTGTGGGAAAGAATAAGACAGAGGTTGGAAAGAAGGACGCTGGTGCCCTCAACAGTGTTACAACACTCGGGGAAGTGCACAAGGTCAGTTTGGCCTGCGTAGGGTTAGAGATGCCCAGAAGGCAGAATTCCAGAGAGGAATGAAAGCTGGAAACATGCAAAGGGATACAACTGAACCCATCCCAGCTAGAAAGAGAAACTTCCCGAGGGGAGTGGGCAGGGCCTGGCTGAAGACCCAACAAAGGAGACTAAGGGGAAGCAGAGAAAGGAGGCCCAGGGTCAACAAGTGTGGTGAGAGCCGGACCGGTCCTGGAGTGTCCCAGGCACAAGAAGACCCAGGAGGTGCGAAGGCTCGAGAACTGGAAAAGTGCCTTTGGATCTGGCGGAAAACCCAGAGGCCCAGTGTCCCCCCTTTTCTAAAGTCCGGATTCCAGGTGGCCCGGAAGTTCAGACCCCACCCTGAGGCCGGCCTCTGGTCCTTGAATGCATGTGGAGTGCCCGAGGCTGAGCTAAGTAACAAGTCCATTTGAATGTAATATTCATTCTCTCTTAACTGACGGAGGAGGGGAAAGGGGCACTTAAGCCCCCTGGCCCACCCGCGGGCCGTCAGCTGGGTTACTAAGTCACCTCGGCAGCAGCCCGGGAAACCCGGGCACGCCCGCCCCCGGGGCACGGTGCGGGGGGGGGGGGGGGGGGCAACAGCGCTCTGGGTTGGAGGGGGTGTCAGGACCCCGCCTCTCAAGGGCCGGCCCCGCCCCAGACTTCTAGAACATACGTCCCTCGAGGGCAGGGCAGGGTGGGCAGGCTTCCCCCACGTCAGACTCAGAGCCTGCTCTCTACAGGCCCCTGACAGACCGGTGGGGCGGGGCTGCAAAGTGTCCCTGAGGCCGAGGCTGGGAGGGCCGGCACAGCCGACCCGGGGGCACAGCGTGGGCAAAGGGGCGGAGAATGTAGACTTCGGACCGGGATTCTGGGCCCCAGTGCTTGGCGGACGGGGCGGACCGGCTCCGCGGCCGGAGTCCCACCTCTCTGGGACCGTGGAAGGCTGCCTCGCGCCCCCCGCCGGGACCCAAGTACCTGAGCCACTGGCTCTGGAGTCCCGGTCCCCGAAGCCCAGGAAGCGCATGACCGCCCGCGATCGGGGGAGGCCGAACTTGAGCTGAGGGGAGAGAGAGCGGTGATCCATGGCGGCGGTTCAACCAGTGTACCGGCCACCGCCGGGATCTCCTGCGCATGTCAGGCGGGCACGCGAGGCCGGCCGACCTGCGCGCATGCGCGCACGCGCCCCTCCCCACCCCGGCCCGCACTGCGTAGGTGTCTTCTGCGGGAGACTCCGGCCATGCCTTCCTTTGTTCTCTCTCCTGTAGCCCCGAGCGCTCACGCGGAGAAAGGGCCGGTACGCATGCGCTTCGCCTTCGCGCTCCCTCCCTCTCCACCGTCCCATGAGCCCTTGCGAACCTGTATTTAAGCCCTCGCCGCGAGTCGCTCAGCCTCTTTGGTCGCCGGCTGTGGATGTGGTCGTTATAGTTATCCCGTGGTCGCGAGGTCAGTGAGAGCGGATTTGCAGACTAACTTGGTTCTACATCCTTCCCAAAGACTTTTCTCCCCCAAACCAGCGGCCCTCTTCGAGGGTCTCTGGCACCGCGGCGGCGCCGCGCTCCGAGTTCCCGGCGCGCATGCGCATACCCCTCGGCTCCGGGGCAGGGAGGCGGGGGTAGGGGGCATCCGCTCGTGGCACCGGCGCCCTCGGGCCGCGGGCCGGGTCCCTCAGTGATGAGACCTTTCACAGACCTGTGCTGACTTCTGTGAGGACGAGAACGCTTCTGAGGGGGGAGCCCGCGCCCCGGCCCCCGGCTGCGGGCCCGAGCCTTCCTGACCCGCGTTTCCTACTTCCCCCCCCCCCCCCCAGCAGGGCCGCACTAGCCCGGAGCAGATCCTCGGCCCGATCCCGGAGCAGACCCTAGGTGAGTGGGGCCGCGGGCCTGCGGGCTGCCGCGAGGATGATTCGGACTTGGAATTCTCTCTTTCTGATGGCCCAATGGAGAAAGCCACACGTCCTGAGCGGTCGGCCCAGCTGGGGCAGGGTGGGGGAGGGGAGGGCCGGCCAGGAAGGTCTCCTATTCCCTCTCTGCCTTCCAGATGGAGCCGCCCCCCCCCCCCCCAGGCTGATGCTGCTGCTTCTCTGCCGCTCCGGGACAGCGTGCCCGGTGAGTGCAAGGGGGGGGTGCCGGGGCGTTTGCGCTTGTCGGGACCGGGGATCAAGAGGGGGCGGCCGACCACGCCGTGATGAGCCTCCTGACAAGCATATGGCTGAGCCTGTTGATGTCACCCTTCCTTCTGAGGCGTGGGCAGCCTCCTGGGAAGCAAGCCCCATTCGCTTTCAGGTACCTGAAAGTAGTAAGATCTTTGTTCTTGTGTCCTCAGGCCTCCTCTTCGGTGGACCAACCTGAAGCTACCCAAGGTAATCAGCCGAGAGTAGGGCTGGGGCCCGGCTTCCCAAGGGAACGCCCCTCCCCCTGTCAGATGATTGGAATCTCCCTCTGACCTTCCATGAGGACCCCAAGTTGTTATTAGCATGTTAGAGTTCTGATGGCAGGCCGGGGCTTGGGCAGTCTGTATCTCAGCCTTAAGTTCCTCTGACGGGTCCCTTTCCCTCCCTTTCCCAGATCCTTGGTCCTCATCCTCAGCTGCCTTCGCTTTTCAGCTAATAAGTAAGTTCTGCCTGGTCACTGCCCTATTTCATGTCTGTGAGCCCTTGGTCTGAATTGATGATGTGGGTGTGAGCCCATTACCTAATGGACGACATGTGTCTTATGGCATTTTTGAGTCACCAAAGCCCTGATCAACCATAGGGGGCTGCAGAGTTCCCTTTGTCAGCCTAATTTAAGGCATTTCCTAACCTGCAAATATTTCTTTCCTCAGGGAATGCTGACCTGGGTGCTGCATCAGGCCAAGAACACCATGGTAAGTCGTTTTTCTTGGACTTCTTAGTTTTGAGCCTCCTTGGCACCAATGAGGAAAGCAAACACGTGTCTTAGCCCCAGTCCTGGCCCCAGAGCCAGCAATGGAGAACCCACTGGGGCTGCCTGGGGAAGAGGAGGATGACCTTTCAAGAGGAACTGTCTGAGGGGCCTTCAGAGCCCATCGAGGTCAAGGAGGCAGGTGGGTTTATCTGTCAACGTTTCTGTTTTAGACTTAACAGCTTTCCTGCTTTCCGTCAACTGGCAGCTTCTGAAAGGTTAGTTGATTTAACCACCAAATTTCATAATTTATTTTGGCCTTTAGAGTTGCAGTTTCCGTGATGAGTCTAGCTCACTATGATGTGTGTAAAATGAAAAGGCCTGAACATCTGAGAAACTGTGCCAAGGGGGAGTGGGGCCTATGGGCAGGGACAGGGATCTGACTGACCCATTGTTTCCACAGCTCCTTTGTAAGAGCTGCCTAAAGGAGACTGCCTAGGGCAGATTGTTGCAAGACTCATTTCCAAATACGTAAGTATTTGGGTCCATTATGATTGGGGGGGGGGGCGTAAGAAGTTCTTTGCTAGGCCTCCTGACATGATGCATTCATAGAATCTCGTTCGTCTGAACCCCCCTGTTGAGATGTCCATATCTGACCAGGAAAGAGCCTCTGGGACAGCATTGACCTTGGGGAGGGACTGGAGGAAACTTAACTCTACTTTTTTTTTCCCAAAGTTGCAGGCTCTGGCTAGCCGATATGGGGCAAAAGGGCATCAAGTTGTTTGCAGGGACATCTGATCCGTAGCTGCAGGTGAGCCCCCCAGTACAGACCTCAGTCTACCTTCCCTCTTCAGGCCCAGGCCTGTTCCCACCAATGATGATAAGATACCGCCCCAGTCTGAAGGATTCCAGTGACTGATAGGTTGCTCTGAGTGATGAGCTGGCCCCTGGGACCTGGCATGTCTTTAGACAGCTAAAGACAGGGCTTTGGGTCAGGTGTCTTTATTTTGGTTGTTCTTCCACAGGCTGTGAGTCTTGCTGGTGCTGTCTTGGCATATTAAAGAAACCTTAGTAGTAGGTATGTTTGGGGAATTCTTTAAAAGTACAGGATCAACTCAATAACCACCGCAGCCTGATCATGGTGCCTGGAGGGTATTTAAATGGCACGGGATCTGGGGAATGAGCAGTGGGGATCCCAATGAAGAAGACAATCACCTGTCTTACTCCTTGACCTTGCCTCAGAACCTGCAAAGGTTGAACCCACTGGGGCCGGCTGGGAGGCAGGAGGAGACTCTGTTCCAGAGAGAACTGTCTGAGGGACCTTTTGATTTGGGGCCAGTGAAACATGTTGGTTTGTGTTTGCCTTGTGTCGAATTTGGGAAGTATCCTCCCAGATGATCACCTTTTCTTTCTCTTAAAGGAACTGGAACATGAGAAGATGATTTACTGTCAACATCCTACATGTACTTGTGCCATTCAATCATTTTGTAAAGAATACTGGATGTTGATTTGTTTTGCAAAATAAAAGTTTTATTTCTCCTGAGTTGGTTCCATCAATTCTATTTGGTTATGTGTGGGGGGGGGGACAAGTGGGTAATGATATCATAATCAGCTTGACTGAGAAGTTGAGCAGCTCCAGTGGCGGCAGTTTTGAGGGGCCTATCATGTCCCAGCTAAGTCAAACTAGACTATCACTGAGATACTTTGCTCCACTGAGAAATCTGCCATTATCCCAAGTTCACTTTTGGCTGAGCCAATGCTTGCTCCCTTGTGGAGCTGGCTGGGCTGGGGCCAGGGGAGGAGTCTTGGGGCGTGGTGACTGGGGGTCCTCTGAGGTCTTGTGGAAGGACGCTTGACGGGGCACTGGCTGCCTAAGCTTTAGAGATTAAGGCACCTCCTCCCTTTGGCTGGCCCCAACATTCCACTAGGAATGGCCTCACGGGTTTCTTTTTCTAGGTTAAATTGAGCCTCCTTCCATGTCCCCAAAGCCTGGGCTCTTAAGCTGCCTGTGCACTTGCCATGGCCAGAGATTACCTGTGGCTGCTATTAATGTTGGTGCTGCCCACTGAGAGCCAAGGGATACCATGTCTGGGGTCCAGCAGTCCTTTCTTGCCTCCGGAAGAGGGAAAGACACAGCCCCCGCTGCCCAAGGTCAGTGCCTGCATGGTACATTGTGCTACGCAGGTCCTGCCCAGATTGGGAGCTGGCGTCATCTCGGTGCTCTTTAATGAAGCTCGGACAGGTAAGGCGGGGCCCAGGAAGGAAGGGGCGGCCCCAAAAGCCTAGCACTGTCCAGGGAGGCCCAGAGGGCAGCCAGTCATTAGGCTGGGGAGGCAGCGTGCCAGATCATTCATGCTCCACTGCTGGGTTACTGCTGCCTGGGCAGCTACTGGCTTCTTGCTTCAGGGAGAGTGCACCAGAGATCACTGGATAAGGGCTTGGAGGCTAGTGAGGCTCCAGAAGTACTAGCCCGATGCATCACAGTTAAGGACCAGCCTAGAGCAGACCCAGATCTTGAGTTAGAACACCTTCCAGGCAGTTACCCCCTTTGAGGAAGAAGCCTAAAGCCCTTGGGATTTGCCCGAGGCCACAGTCCTCAGATTTGGACTCAAGGGGCCATGCAATCAAATGTCTTCATTTGCAGATAAAATGGAGGTGATGATGTCATCGGGTTTGTTAAAGCTGGGTTTTATTTCTTTGGGGTGTATAAAGTTGACAGTATAATTGGCTTCCTTTGTGATCCTCCATCTCAGATGCATTGGAAGATGCTGAAGGGTTGGCAGGTTTTACCAGCTTGTCAAAGGACCCAGAACATAGAGAAGGGTGTAAAGTGTAAATGCAGGTCTGAACCTCCGGGGGTTCAAAAGGGGAAAGGAATAGTGTGATAATCCCAAGGAACAAAAGAGAAACACTGGCTTGAAGCACTTTGAATTCATGGAAAGTGTGAGGACCAAAGCCAGGACTGAGCATTAACTGCTGGATCTGTGTCAGGACCTGGGCTCACACCCTCATTCTTCTTTCTCCGGGTCTGTGTTCTCATGTGTACAATAAGGGGGTTGACTTGACGGCCCCTTCAGAAGGTCCCTTCCAACTCTGAGTCTTTGAAACTGGGTGACTGGGATAAGAAAGGGGGCAGGTCAGGTGGATTCGGGGGAATGACGGTCCCTGTTCTGTCGTGTCCCCACACAGAAGAGGAGCAGAGATACTGCTGGCTGCAGCGCCATCAGGATTGCCAGACGGGAGAGCGCCTCACCAGGGTCTTTGTGCTGCTAGACCTGAAGGAGCCCTCAGCTACTCCCTATGAGCTGCTGCCCACCACACCACCCCTGTCCCCACCAGCCACACGCCTGCGGCCCCGGAAAAATGGCGGAGCCCTGCTCAGCCTATCTGGCTGTGGCCTTCTCTATGACGTCACCAGGCCCTTCCGGAGTGCCAGGAGAGAGGGCCTGTCCAAGGAGGCTGAATTTTGTGTGAAAGCTGTGTGTCCTGCCAACCAGCCTTCCTGCCAGCCCCTTCAGGTAGCCCTCAGCTGCCCCCCTTTCCTAGCCACGCTCTGGGGCAGTCGCCCCAGCACCAAGGATTCCTTCTCCATTCAACCCAAACCACTGCTCCCTAGACAGGTCTGAACACGAACCACGGGACGCAGACTCTGGTACACAACCCAAGGGACCCTGGGCTGTCAGACCTAGGCTGCAGCTCTGCCTCCACACTCCCCATCTCTGGGTATGGGGGCTGGAGAGGCAGCAGTGACTGACCTGAATAAATCGGCCATGTGGCTCCTCTGCATCGGCTCCTCTCCCTCTGTGAAGGCCTATAAAGCTGGGCTGGGGAGGGAGATGTGGAGAGAGGGAGGAGGGTTAGACTAAGGAAGGGGAAGGGAGATCCAGCATTAGCTGGGTACCAACCTCCTGCCACACAGGCCTGTCATGAAAGCATACTCACTAGATACTCTTGGGCAGGCGTGTGTCCACAGTGAATAGAGCACTGGGCTGGACCCAACAAGACCCAAGTTCAAATCCAGCCTCAGACACTTAACACTTACTAGCCATGAGACCTTGGGCAAGTCACTTAACCCCAATTGTCCTGCTCTCCCCCCTCCAAAAAAAAAGCAAAAAAAAAGAATTTTAAGAGAAAGAAGACAAAGTCTCATGCTCAGCTGATACTGATCTAATTGTGGGGTTTATTGACTAGGAAGCAAGTGAACATACAAGACAGTGTGTAAGTGAGTTTCCCTGGGTCCTTCTATATCTTTGGCCCAGAGAAAAGAAAGCCAATTCTTCACTGGTCACAGATCAGCTCTCTCCAGATGCTAACAACCCAACCCAAAGATGACCCCCTGAAATCAGGGGCTGGGGGTCTACTCTAAGGTAGAAAAAGGCAGCTGGATGCTAGGGAAGCAAATCCCTGTGACCACTGGGTATCCCAGTCATCAAGAGGCCAGAGAAGGCAGAACACGTGGGTTGGTAGAATCCTTCCATACTGAGCTATGCTAGTGTCTGTCCCTAGTGAAAGGAGCCTTGTTTAGCCAACCTGCCTCTGGCCTATAGGAATGGGAGTCATCTTTGAGTCCAGCGGGAGGGACGAGGGTTTGGGAGGACTCATCACCTTAGAAGCCCAGGCAGGGAAAGAGATTGTGTGAGTGTATATGTGTGAATGTATGTGTGTGAGTGTGTGTGTGACTGTATGTGTGTGGTCAAGAGAAAGAGCCTTGATTTTAGGGCCATGACATTTCTTAACTTCACCAAGGAATTGCTGACACAGGAGGAAGACCCTAGTGAGGAACGAGGAACCTCCTTGGCTTCTGGGAAGAAACGGAAAGCTTTCTCGATGGCCTGGTCCTGAGCACCGCTTGTTGGGGGCAGGATAGTATACCCCAAGCCTTAGAGTAGTTTGGTAATAACACCAGACTTGAAATCCAAGGACATCGATTCAGATCTCACTCTGCTACTTATTAGCTGTGTGACCTTGGGGAAGTCCCTTCTTTCTGAGGCAGAGGAAAGAAGGATTTATCAAGTACTGGTGCTGTGCCAGGTACTGGACTAAGCTTTGGTGATGCCAATGCAAGCATAAAAAAAGACACCGTCACTATTATGCTAGAATGAAAAAAAAGCAGAAACCTGGGAAAACTTATATGAATTGATGCAAAGTGAAGCAAGCAGAGCCAGGAGAACCTTGTACACAGTAACAGGAACGCTGTAGGACGATCATCTGTGAATGACTTTGCTATTCTGATCAATCCAGTGATCCGAGCCAATTCCAAAGGACTCAAGATGAAAATTGGAGACACCTCCAGACAAAGAACTGATGAATCAATCCAGAGTGAAGCGCTATTGCCTCAACAAGCCTGGCAGGTAGGTGCTGTTATCTCCATTTTTAATGATGAGAAAGCTGAGGCAAAGAAGGTAAATGTCTTGCTTAGGGTCACACAGCTGGGGTCTGAGACCACATTTGAACTCGGGTCTTCCTCACTCCAAATCCAGCGTTCTGTCCACAGTGGCATCTGGCTGCTGATGGAAGGTCTTTGAACAAGGAGACTCAGTCAGACCTGTGCTGCAACAAGAGTATTTTAGGAGCTATTGGAGGACAGACTGAGAAGGAGAAAAACTGGAGCTATGGAAGTCAGGGACGAAGCCATGACAACAGTCCAGGAGAAGAGAATGAGTGAGCAAGGGTGATAGCCATGGGTAAATGTTTAACAACAGGCTGGGGGATGGAGGGCAGGGATGTAAACATGATGTACCTTTAAATTCGATCTGCATATATTAACATTTTTTACATCACTTTCCCAAGTCCTAGAAATCAGCAAGACAACCATAAATCAGTTTCTGACTTGCAGCACTTATGGATTTCTGGGGTATAAATGCTTCCACAGTTCTGAGCTCTTCCAGCACACTTCTGGGGGCATCCATCCGAGTCTAGAGAAAGGAAGAAATGAAAGAGATACGGTAAAGGTGTCTGTTGGGACCTGGCAACTGAACAAATATTGGATTGTGCAGGACAGAGAAGTCTGACAGTGACCCCTGAAGGAAAGTGGGAGAAGGGATGAGTTTGGTAAAGAAAGCGAGCTCTGATTTGGACAGGTGAGAGTTTGAAATGCCAAGGGTTACAGCACTGGAGAGGTCAACAGGCAATACAAATACATTTACAAAATAAAAAGATTTTAAAATGACATTTTAAAAACAGGCTGTTGGTAATATAGGACTGACTGGACCTCAGAGGGAGGATTACCAGTGGAGATGGAGATTTGAGAGTCATCCGCATATAGATGATTAAAAGTGCGATCTCGGGGGAGTAAATACCCCCGGTGATGACAGACGCTTGGAAACATACACATACGGATTCCAAGGGATTTGAATGACCTCAGGCTGTAATATCTACTTTAGCCACTAGATGGAGATCTAACGCAGCATCTTTCCCCCGCCCAGACACAGCCCTAGAGACCAGAGGGAATGGGCAGTTAAGATCTCTAAGCTAGAGGCGCAGATCCAGGTCTGTGGCCCGCTGGAACTCTCATCTGCTCCACTGGGATCCAGGATCCTCCCTCTTGGTGCAGATGCCTACCCAGGAAAGTGCACCAGGCTAGTCCAACTCGCTCTTCTGAACGGTAGCGTTGGTAACGGTCCCGCTAAGCAGCTCCGTGGTCCTGTTTGCCATCAGCACCCCCAAGCCCCGCATGTCCAAGATGGAGCTCATGATAAGCTCCGAGACTCCTACCGTCTCCCGCAGCACACATCTTCAACTGAATGTCCCAGCATATAGCTTCAATTCAACATGTCCAAAACAGAACTCACACTTTTGCTCTGCCAAACCTTTCCCTCTTCCTGTCAAGAGCTCCACTATCATTCAAAGCAGCCAGCCTGCCAACTTGGACTCCTCACTCTTTCTCACCGTTTCCCTGTCCTCCTTTCCCCCACATACAAATCTCCCCCCCCCCATCCCCTCAGCCCTGGACTGCTTGATCTCCCTGCCTTGTCTCTCCCCACTACATCTACCCCCCCATCCCAATCGATCTTCCTGACCATGATGTGCTTCCCATCCCTTTTCTACAAACTCTAGTGTTCAAAACCCTTGATGAGCTGTCCCTACCATCCTCCCCTCTTCTCTTCCATCCCTGTCTAGGCTAATTACACCTTACTCACCCCAACTGTATCTTTTCATGACCCAGGGACACTGCACCTCTCCAGGCACCATGCCTAGAATTTTTCCCCTACTCATCTCTGCCTCCTAACTTGCCTGCATGGTCCAGCTCAAATCCCTCCTTGCAGATGAGAAGACTTTACCAGTCCCTAATTAGTGCTAGTGCCGCTGTCTCCAACCTTTCCTGTCTAGGCCTTGTCTGCACCTAGTTGTTGGCCTGTTGTTGGCCCCTAAATGCTTGTTGATTGGCTGGTTGAGTCAGAGAGAGAGAGGGACAGGGGACTGGCTAACCAGGTGAGTTGGGGAGCAGGGCATGGGTAGCTGGACAGAACTGGAGGCAGCCTCTTGAATGGGTGGGGGTTAGAGGCAGGTGGATGAAGTACATGCCAGGCAGGCCTATCGGGGTAAGAAAGAAGGGTCTGATGCTGAGCAGGAGTTTCTTCGAACTCACAGGTGGCTGGAGGGTGGTGGACCTCTGGGCTGGGCAGGCACATTGGTGGTGCAGATTTGGTACAGGTACAGCATGTGGAGGGTTTGAGCATTACAGTTCTTATTTTTGGTTGATCTACCTTTTACAAGGAGAAGACAAGGGAGGACAGGGTGGACAGGCCACGGGTTTAGCGGTGGGTTTTTTTTTCTAAGATAAAGTACAAGATTTAATATAAAAGTGACCAAATCAGTCTAAATCTAAAACCCTGAATCATGTGGAAAAAGGTGCCTTTGTGCAAAGGCTATACAGAGATAGTCTGCTATGTATTTATTCGGAAGAAATGATGCTTCACACATGAACCCTGGGATATCAAAATCTTCTGAACACTTTGAACAACTTCCTCCCCACCCCCAATACTACTCTTCCTATTGTCAAGCATATTTGAATCCCAAGTCACAAAAGCCCAGCTGCCTCGGAGAACTCATTCCAAGGTGCAATGCAGTTACTCCTATCCGTGTATGGGATTGGTTGAAAAGCTGGAATAAAACAGTCCCAGGACTAATGGTGAGAAAATGCTTCATTTGTAAGATCACTCTATGGGGATGTTGTGTAACCACTGAATTTAATATGTCACACAAATGGAGCTACCTCCCAAAGAAGCAGTAATTTAATTATTTTCTTTTCATTTTATTAATTTATTTTAATTTATTTTAAAAAAGGTAATGGGAATCTGCCCTTCACCTGGAGACCTCTATTCCTGGGTAACACCAAGGGTAAGATTTTATGCCTCTGTCCTGTCTAAAAGATTGTTTCACTGTGGTGTGACAAATGGAGGCGTCAGCAGGAATCAAAAGGGCTTTGTGCATTAAACATGATTTCTTATTGCAATCCACCTTAGACGGAACCAAGACTAAAAGGAAAATGTATGTAGTGTTTGCACGAGGAAGTAGTTATCCTCACACAAAGGCTCTACTGGGAAAATAAGACTTGTGTCCACACTAGAGATGGCCTTACATCAATAACTATTAATAGTTACACACTTAAGAGACCGCTAGGTGGCGCAGTGAATAGAGCACCAGCCCTGGAGTCAGGAAGACCTGAGTTCAAATGTGACCTCAGACACTTAACATCAAAACTAGCTGTGTGACCTTGGACAAGTCACTTAACCACAATTGCCCTCCAAACAAAAAAAGTCACACACATATGAAGTTACTGGAACTTTACAAATATCATTTCATTTGATCCTTACAGCCACCTCCAGGAGGTAGGTGCTGTTTGTTATGATGCCCATTTTACAAATGGAGAAACTGAGTTGCCTGGGGTCACATAGCCAGTATCTGAGGCTATATTTAAACTCAGGTCTTCCTGACTCCAGGCCCAGCACTGCCAGTACATAAGGTGAGACTGAGGCAGGGCTACCCCATTTAGCCCCATACTTTTAAATGTTATACTGAATTGATAGTAAGTGCCCTGACAAGAGCAGGATGAGGGCAGCATTTGTATATTAGAAAAATTAATGTCCCAGCCTACAGAGACAACCTGGCCCTAGTGCTAGACACCTCAGGGTGCCTGACCAAAATGCTCCACAATATAAGGGAAACTGCCCTGTGGGGCAGGACTGCATGTGGAGACCAAACGGGGGTCATGGTTGATTAATGACACGGAAGAAGCCACTCTATTCACTTCCAAAAACAAAATCAAGTGGTGTCAGTAATGAGTGTTTGAGGAAAACCCCTCTTCCTCCCTTGGAATCCTCATGGGGGTTCGACACTGCAAATTCTGCCAAAGATTGAATAACTAATGCGAATCTAGACTTAGACCTCCTGGACACGTGTACATTGGTTCCTTGGTAGAAAACAGTCCATCCTTTACCATTCCCCTCCACCCCCATGTTCTCCCACCCTAAGATCAGTGTGGTCCTCAAAAGTCTCCTTAAACTCTTGGACAGAACAGTTTTAAAACGTCCTGAGATCCTTCCCTAAGAAGCAGTATTGATCCCCTGTATCTCTCCTATAAAATGAGAGGAATGAATTGCTCCCATCAGTGTCAGGTGGCTCATAGGTTTAGGTTTCTGACAGCTGATCTGAGTCAGCTTTCCCACTGTTCTTAGTCATCCATGGGGAACAGAGCCAAATACGACTTTCAGCCAGAAGACCTGGTCATTTATTAATTGGTTCTATGGGAAGTTAAGGAGCACTTAACATCTTGTCTTGGCTGTGAGACTGTCAACTAAAACATCGACTGAATGGAGAGTAGATAATGGTGTCTTGGCACTGTGGCTAGCATGAGACTGTAACAGTCTGTTTGCCCTCCAAGGAGTGGCAAGGAACTTGCATACCTGTCGAGTATTATTTTAAATGGCATCTTGTCTGCAGACACAACCAGGGTCAAGTATAGGCCTGCCTCAATAGCTGTGGCCTTAATTTTATTTTTTCAATGAGAGGGAGATCCTCTGCCTACTTGTGTCTGACTGCGGCAGATTAAAGGAATACTGGCTCAGAAGCACTGTGCCAGTTTGGGCACAAAAGGGCACAGCCCCTCTTTGATATGGGCACTCCTCTGCCAATGTCTCCCAAGGTTCACAATCGATTCCAAGTCTTCACGGAGACCTCAAGAGCGGGCACGTGCCTTATGTGAGTTCTCTCTAAAGGAGTCTCTTCCATAAGCAATGGAAGCCCGTGGCCAGCCCATCCGCCCTGGGCTCTCTGCAGTGGAGATCCAGTGCTTGGCACCTGGCACCTGGCACCTGGCCGGGCGACCTTCAGAATCCTCCTGGGACAATGTAAACGCGAGCCTTTCTGTGCCAGGCACACGACAATGGGGTCCCCAGGCACACACAGATGCGCTGGGGAAGGGGGGAGGGGGGCGGGAAGCGGGCCCAGGGGCCCCCACGCTCTCGGAGGTTTCTCTCTCCACGGAGCCCCACGTACACGTGACCCCGATCTCTCGGACCCCTTTTCCTATCGGGGCACCCGAGCGTTTCGGCCCGATAGGGGGCCGAGGACGGGCGTCCTGGCCAGCTCCCTGACCACCGGCTGGACCGAGGAGAAGCTCTGCGGCCCAGGAGGGCCCTCGGAGGGCGGGGGCCTACATGGAACCTGTTCCTACCCAGCCAGGGGCGCCCTCCGGCCTGCGGCGCACTTTACGGTCCTGCTTCCGGAACGTTCCTTCCCAGGACCACCGCTTCCTACCCGGACGCTTTTGCGAAAGCACCCGGCCTATCTGGGCGGCGGAGCCGGAAGCGATGGGCGAGAGAGCGGCCCTCTCCTTCCTCGCCCCGCCCGCCCCGGAAGTCGCAGGGCGGAAGTGTCATGGCGGCGTCGGCGCGTTGGAATCACGTGTGGGTCGGCTCGGAGACCGGGATCTTGAAGGGTGAGCCGGGCCGGGCCGGGGGCCCGGGGTGGCGGGGAGGCCGGGGCGCGACGCGGCGCTTACCCCCGCGCTCTCCCGCCGCAGGGGTGAACCTGGTCCGGAAGCAGGCGGTGAACTTCACGGAGGCGGCGGGCAGGCCGCGACGCGAGGAGGAGGTGAGCGTGCTGTGCTGGGCGGACTCTGCCGAGAGCCAGGTAAGAAGCAGAACCGAGGGGGGCGGGGCGCCAGGGTTCCTCCTCCCGGGCTGGGGGACGCTAGGGCCACGACCCCCGCCCCCACCGCAGGCTCCGGACGCGGGGATCCTCCGCGCCGTACGACCCAAGGGGCCGGGAAGGGGTGCAGGACGCCGGAGGAAGCCAGCGGCCCCTTCCGAACTCCGGCCTTTCCCTCCCCTCCCCCCTCGCCGGTGTGGCTGTTGTGGGGTTCCTTTGGGGTTTCACCGGGGAGGAAACCCCCCCCCCCCTGGGAAGTTGAGGTCGGGCTGGGGCTCCCCGGTCCTCCTTTCCCTGGCCCCCCTCCCCTTGAGTTTTGGGCGGAGAGGTGAAGAGGATACGCTGTAAGTACATTGTAACGGTAGCGGGACAGCGGCACTTACCTGATTTAGCCTTGGCCAGGCCCCGTGAGGGCACGTGAGACTGTAAAGTGCCACAGATGTTGTGCATGTTATCCACGTTTTAATTTGAGAAAATAAAGGTGGGAGGGTTGTGAGTGATGGGACCCTTTGAGGGGGATCCGGGGTTTTAGAGCGAGAAGAGCCTCAGAGATCCTCCAGGTCACCCCCCTTCCGCCGGTATTTTACAGATGAGGAAACTGAGGCCTGATGTGATTAACGAGTACCTTCTCCACTGTCAGGGAGCAAGGGGAAGACCCCGGAGCCCTGGACCCCTAAATCAAGATCTCGGGCAAAGGCCCTTCCACATGCAGGGCTAGGGGGAGAGAGGCCTTGAAGGTGGCTAATGGGCTCCCTGCCTGGAAGGAGCAGGAGTCTGGTTTGGCCAGTGTGTAGAGGGGTGGGGACTGAGCTGGTCATTTAGGCTGATGAGGATGGAGCACAGGACTGAGAGAGGGGACCTGACCTCCTACCTTCATGGTCTTGAGGTCAGCCCCTTCCCCCACTTTGGGTCCATAAACTGAGAGGTTGGACTAGTTGGTCTTTTAAAATGCTTTTTGGTTCTAAATCTGTCAGGAAGATTATTTTGATGATCATGGGAAGTGTGGCCTATTTAGGTGTGGTGGAGAATGGTGATGAGAGCTAGGACAGGTGATAGGTTGAGAGAAGGGGAAGAGATGATGACCTCACGACCCCAGGCCTCCCCTGGCCTTTCTCCATCCTCCTGCACTCACTGGGTGGTGCTGTGCCCATTATCACTAGAAGACAGTCTCTGATGCCTGGTGCTTCCAAGCTTCCAGAAAGGTCTGCCGGCCATCCCCTGTACAGATGGATGGATTCTGTAACAAACCTAAGCTTCTTTTTCTCTTGAGTATAGAAGCTCATGAGTTCAAAAGTTCAGCCTCCCTCTCTGCTGCCGGACTCAAGCTTTTCCATAACTGCTGTCAGTTAAAGAAAAACTTATCTCACATTCCCTACAAGGTTTGAGTGTTATCCTGGAGGAGCAGACAAGGTGACCTTGGCCCGTCTTTAACCCTGAACTTGCTCGTTCAAAAGGTGATTGTATTGAGTCCCAAGGTCCCTGAGGATGCGACTGGGACCCACATATTTACAGAAACCTTTCTTAGAGATGGAGAACAGAGGGCTTCCCCTGTGGTGTGTGCGGTGGGCGTGATCCCTCCCTCCCTGTGGCGCTGGACAGCCAGGATGTGTTCTCTTCTGTGTTCTCTGCTTATAATAAAATGAGAGCCAGCTTCAGTCCTGGATCTTTGGCCAGAGACTGAGACAGGCCATTGACCTGCTTTTTGTCTGGTAGCCCCCATGCTCATGAAACACACTCTTGCTTGGAGGATAAATTTTACAGAAGCCACCAACCACAGGTTACTGATGACATACTGTGTACCAGACCCCACACTGGATGCTGGGAGCATAAGTACAAATAGTAAAAGTAACAGTCATAATATCCGAGTTTTGCAGCATAGTCACCACAGTGGGAGCAAGAGCTGACGTTTCCGCAGGGCTTTGAGTTTGAAAAGTCCTGTGTGTAAAGTAGTTATGGTGCGAGGTTGTTCAGGAGAGCCAGGGGCTGAGGCTCACAGGCAGTAGTAGTTGGGGAGAATCAGGACAGCCAGGTGGTCAGTCCCCAAGCTCATCTCAAGGTGACAAGTGTGTTTGTTTCCATCAGTGATTTTGAGCTGCTCTTCCAATGTGGAGGGGAGCCCTGACCTGTATTGGGCCCCCATTTACAAAATCAGGCCCAACATTCATATTATATATTAGGGTTGTCTGTGTTTGTGCCCTAGTCAGGGGAGTTTGTGAAGTCAGGAACTCTGTCTTTCTCAGTATGACTTTATGCACAGCAATTCTGCATACAGTAGGTGTTTAAATAGGAAGTCCCAAGAATCAGAGCTCCTGGAGGAAACCTGGGGAAATGTCTGTCCAGGTGAATCAAATCCAATCCAGGTTCCCCCTCCCCACAGATGCTAATTGGCTGTGCCAACGGGACTGTGAAATCCTTCAGCACAGAGGAGGGCAAGTTCCTGAGGAGCCGTTGCTGTCCAGGAGGAGAAGGGACTTTTCGGGGACTTGCAAAGCATGATGGGTGAGAGTTCCCAAACTACTACCTTTTTTCCCCCCCTCTTCTTTCGCAATTCTAGCTCCAGTCTGGGCAATCTCTTCTTCTGCCAGTTTTGAGTTCAGTAACCCCCCCCAGCAGATCCGGTCCTGGTTTCCCTTGCCTGGCACTCCAGGTACTCTGATTCACCCCTGACCACATATGGCTGTGGGGGGGTGGGGATGCCCTGGGAACGCTTCTTAGAACTAGACCAGGAAGAGGAAGGAAAGGAAGAAGGTGAGCTCTCACAGGGGGCTGAGGCCCAGCAGAACCCCTTCTGTGGGAGCCTCTCTTGACCCCCACTCTCCGGCGCTCCCCTCTGTCCGCAGCTGCCTCGTCACTTGTGTGGAGTCTGGGATGCTCCGTGTCTGGCCCGAGGACTGCTCTGAACACGTAAGGCTTTTCTTCCCCTTTATTTATTTAGGAAAGTACTTTCAGTGGTGGTTGCTGGGTTTGGTTTTTGTTAGAAGCAAACATCCAGATGTTCAAACAGAACTAAAGGATGCATGAAACTCAGAGTTGCCATTTTGGGCGGAATTTGTGCATAATTGGAAGTTGCGCAGTTTGATAAACTTTAAGGAGCAGCAGCCAGCACTGAGGGGCTTCCTCTCCCCATCTGCAGATGCTTCTTCAGCACATTCTCAGGCTTTGCTCTTTCTTCTCGTCGCCATTCTCTGGATGCTTGTTTCTTTATTCGCTCTCTGCCACCTCATTTGTCTTTTTTTCCTGCTCTTCACAGTTCCTTACTTAATATCCCTTAACAGTTTGTCTACTCGTATCCCCCCCGTCCACCCCCCCAAATTTTACTGTTACGGATGCTGCTGCTATGGATGTTTCTGCAAAGATAGGTCCTTTTATGCCTAACTTGAGATAAAGCCATGTTTCTTTCCCCAAAGGGTCTCCATCAGCCTTGTAGCAGTGACCTTGTTTCTCTTTTTAAAATAGAATTTAAATTTTTTCACTTAACAAAAATCTCCCCTTTCCCTAATTGGAGGGAGGGAGTATTAAGAATCCTTGGCACAAATAGGCAAAAACAGGTGCGCAAAAATACCTCTTTGCATCTTGAGACCATGCCCTCTTGGTCAGGAGATGGACAGCTGGCTTCATAGGTCCTCAGGGATTTTGTGGTTGGTCAGTCATTCTGTCAGTCAGTTCTTTAAGCCTTTCAAAGTTATTTTTCTTTATAGTACAGTTCTAATTGTTTAAATTGTTCTCCTGGTTCTCCTTGTTTCACTCCATCTCCCATTCTCGGAAGTCTTCCCAGGCTTCTCTAAAACTGTTTCATCATTTGTAAAGGCACAGTAGGATTCCATTATACCTTTTTCATTCCCCAGTTGATGGGCAGCTCCTTAGCTGCCACCACAAAAAGAGCTGATGTAAACATTTTTGATGTGGGTTCTTTCCCTCTTTTCTCAATCTCTTTGTTTCTGAGGTAGTGTGTGCAAAGGTCTATGACTTTGGGAACAGAGTTCCAAATTCTTTTCCCAAAGGGCTGCTCTAATCCATATGAAGTTTTTTTGCCACAATTTTTCAGAGTTTGTGCTGAGGGTTGGCAGCAGGAGAGAAGGCTCTTGGCTGGCTTTGGAGGTGGGAGTAGGGCTGGACCCCACAGTATTTGAAGGTGGAAGGGACTTGAATCCAGCCTGTTACTTCTACAGAGCAGTAAAGGAAGCCAGAGAGAGGACAAGACTTGCCCTCATCACAGTGACATTAAGTGGCAGGTTGGAACCCAGGTACTTGGATTCTCAATCCAAACTGGAGTGAAACTACAGCCGCCTCCCACCAACTACCCTCTCATATTAGGAAGATGGGGCCTCTGCACTGGGGAGCAGGCAGACCTTCCCTGGCGGTGATCTTGCCCTGTCTTCTGTGACCTCTGGGCTCCCTTTGGGGAGCCAGAATATCAGGAGGGGTTATCTCTCATCTTCCTCTACCTTCCTTTCTGTCACAGATCACAGAGCTCAGTGTGGGCCCAAGCGTCTGCAGGATGCGCCAGGACCCTGATCGACCCCACATAGTGGCCACGGGTGGAAAGGAAAATTCACTGAAAGTCTGGGACCTGCAGATAGCCTCCCAGGAACCCATATTCAGAGCTAAGAATGTGAGTGATGGAGTCTAGGCAGGATGCTGGGGATGGGGCTCCTAAAAGCATCTACAGGGTCACTGCTGGGCAAGCACAATGAGGCTGACCCTGCATCTCCTTTCTAGGTCCGCAATGACTGGCTGAATCTCCGGGTTCCCATCTGGGACCAGGACATCCAGTTCCTGCCCGGGTCACAGAAGATTGTCACGTGCACTGGACATCACCAGGTAAGGATGCAGGAGCCAGCCCACTTGTACTGTCCAGCGCTTTTGCTGGCCTTCACGGCTGTTCATCCAGCAGTCTAGCTCTTCATCACTCGATCGAGCAGCACGCATTTATTAAACTCCGACGGTTTGCCATGCATCGTGCTAAGTTGAGGATCCAAGAACCAAAAATGTACCAGTTGGGGGGAGAGGACGCCAGCTGGGAGAATCAGAGACTTCCTGTTGATGGGGGTGATTCCAGGCCTGGAGGATGGCCATGCCAGCACACTGAGATTAGAGGTGGAGAGTTGGGTACCAGTTTGGAGAGGCCTAGTTAGTAGGGGCTGGGTCATAAGGAGCTTTAAAAGGCAAACAAGAGCTTCAGTATGATTCTTGAGGCTGTAGGGAGTCCTGGGTGAGGCCCCTGCTTGGGCAGAAGCATATTGGTAGCTGAGGGAGGAATGACATGGGAGAGACACTGATGGCGGGAAGGCCCATGAGGATTCCCCGAAGGGTGATGGGCTCAGACAGGAGACACGGTGGGCACACAGAAAGGGCAGTGTTGGGAGATGTGGAGTGGGAGGAGTGTGGAGTCCAGGGCAAGCCTGGAGTTGTGACCATTGGGCTTAGGGTTGATACTGATCATTATTGCTGGTTACTAATGCTCCAAGTCAAGCACTGGCATTAGGCCTAGGGTTTTTTGAAGGCAATGCCTTTGCGGAAAATAGGGGATTTTGGAAGAAGAGAGTATAAGGATAACGTGTTGTTTTGGACACTTCAGGTTGAAATATCTTTGCCTGTTCAGGTAGAAATTCACACTAGGTAGTTTTTGAGAGACTGAAAGACAAGGGAGAGGTCAGCATGGGGATAATAAGACTGCACGAGGAGGGGCCTCACAGCCTTTCTTGTCCTACTTCCTCTAGCAGCATTCAGGGGCTTGCCCATGCCCACACAGCTGGTGTGAGAGGAAGGATCTGAACTCTGGTCTTTGACATCAGAGTCATTGTACAGTATCCAGATTCCCTGGCTCCCCTTAAACCAGCCATTCTCAACCTTCCTATGCGTATGTGGGCGTGTCTGCATGTGGGCAGACCTGCCTGGAGAGGGACAGAGGGGCCTTTTATGATGGTCTTAGGTGACCCCTGTGAAAGGGTCATTGAACCCCCAAAGGAGTCGTTCGACCCATAGGCTGAGAACTGCTGCCTTGAACCCTGAATTCCTTCATCCCCTTGAATGCGTTGTGCTGAGGCTGCTGAGCCCCTTACACTGAAGCAGGTTGTTATCATTTATAACTCCTGGTTTTACATCCCCTGTATCGCACCCTGGCCCTGCAACTTTTCCTTATAACAAAAAATAGCTAACAAAGCCCGAGATGACCCCCAGACCCAGATGATCTATTTAGTGTTTGAACCCTCCAAACTCTCACTTGGCCCGGGAGTTGTGGGTGGGGGTGTGTCTTCCGTTATTTCTTCTTTGGAGCCAAGCTTGGTTTTTATAATTTGACAGTGTCCTGTTTTGTGGTTCTTCCCATCCCCGTGGCTACGGTCTTATGCGTGGTATTTTCCTGACCCTGCCTCAGCCCATACAAGTCTTCGTGCGCCTCCATGCGTGCATCGCATGCTCGTTTCTGAGAGCGCAGAACATTGCCCTCCGTTCGTGGAGCCGTTCCGTGATCAGTGGACACCCACTTGATTTTCCCTTCTTTGTGTGGGGCGGTGCCCACCTGGGGTGGAGTGGCCTCTTGGTCCTGGAGGAGGGCTGTATTTATCTCCTCTGCCCCAGTGCCGGTGTAGCGCACTGCTGCCGCCTTCTCCTGGCACTGACCGTTCCCTTTGGTCACCTTTGTCCATCTGCTGGCTGTTTGGTTTGCGTTCCTCCTTATGTGCTCACTTTGACCATTCTTTCCTGTGGTTGTGAAAGGCTGTCCGCTTTTTGGGGAGGTTTGTTCCTGTCTTTTGACTACTCAGCGACTGGGGAATGGCTTCTGCTCTGTTTCTCTTTTTTAAATAACAAGTATTTTTTGAAATTAAGTTGTGCCCCCTATTACTCTCCTTCAGGTACAGATTCTAGGGCCAAACAACTGAAATTGGGCTGGGTACGCATAGCCAAAAATCATGCAAGCCAGCATCCGTATAGTGCTTTAATGTTGTCAAAATGCTTGACAGACATTTTATCCTCACAACTGCGGGAGGTAGGTGCTTTTATCATCCCCATTTTAAAGATGAGCAAAGTAGGGCGGCTAGGTGGCACAGTGACCCTGGAGTCAGGAGGACCTGAGTTCAAATTCAACCTCAGACACTTGACAGACTAGCTGTGTGACCTTGGGCAAATCATTTAACTCCAATTTCCTTGCCTTCCCCCTTCACCCAAAAAAATAAAGAAAATGAGGCAGGAGTTAGCTGGCTCGCCCAGGGTCACGCAGGTAGTACATATCTGTGACTGGATTTGAACTCAAGTCTTCTGGCGTCCAGGCCCAGGGCTGTATCCACTGTGCTGCCCCCGACCACTTCTCTGCATTTGAAGTTCACTTTATGTCAGGGGAGCTGCCTGTTTCCTCTTCATTCTTTTGGAGTTGTGGTTCATGGTTATGTTGATTAGAGTTCTAAAGTGTCAGAATTGTTTTTATCTGTAATGTTCTTTTGGAGTTTTTCCCTAGTTCTCCTCACTTTGTATCAGTTTGTAAAAGCCTTCCCAGTTTGCTCCAAAACTGGTCCATTTTTGTCATTTCATACGTGGGATCTTTTATGATTGTGAGGAGTCAGTTTCTTTAGCCATTCCCCTCTATTTTCCAGCTACCATGAAAATGACTACTATAAATATTTTTTGTAGGTATAAATCCTCTTCCTTTCTCTCATCTCTTTGGGATAGAGTGCTAGTTGTGGCATAGCTAGTTTGAAGACTATATACAGTTTGATAACGTTTTGGTCCCAGTTCTGCATTGCTTCCCCCAATAGCTAGGCCGTTTCAGTTCCACTAATAATGTACGTGTGCCTGTTCTGTCATCTTTGTCATTCTGACAGGTGCCAGGTAGACCTTCAGAGTTGCTGTAATCTGCATTTCTCCAGTTACTAGTGATTTCAGACTTTTGAAAGTTATGATTGTTCACACCTTGGATTTCCTGCTTTGAAAGATGCCTGTTCGCATCTGTTGAGGGTTGCTCTATTGGGGAATGGCTCTCATAAATCTGAGTCACTTCCTTATCTATCTCGGAAAGCAGAGACTTATCAGAGAAACTTAGAAGGCTTTTTACTTGGTTACCTGTTTCTCTCCTAAATTTCATGTTAACTTTTGTTAAAATTTGTTAAAACTGTCGTCTTGTGCCCTCTCTTCTTGGTCGTGAAGTCTTTATCTGTCATTCTGAAAGGTCGTTTCTTCCTTTCTCCTAATTTGTTTCTGTGACTTTTTTATCTGATTTTTTAAAGAGCAAGACCATGGATCTGTTTGGAACTTACCCTCCTGAGGGGCTTGCTAAACCTAATTGCTGCTGCCAAGGTTTCCCATTAGTTTCTGTCAAATATTGAGTCTTTTCCTCCCATTAACTGGTGTCTGAGGGTTTAGCAAACACTGTGCTGTTGTATTTGTTTAGCTAATGTGTTCTACTGATTAACCTCTTTTTTTTAAATCGGCACCAAATGATTTTAGTGATTACTGCTTTGTAATATGGCTGAGATCTGACACCGACGGACCCCCTTCCTTTCCTTGTTAAAAAATTATCCTGTAAGTTCTGGACTTCTTGTTCTGACACATTAAGTTGACTGTGTTGGGGGAGGTGTTATTGCTATAGCAAGCATCGCTAGTAAGATGTTAAATTGTGCCAGTAACAACAGGCATCCCTGCCTTAGGAGCTAGGTGGGTAGAGTGCCAGGCCTGGAGTTGCAGAGGACCTAAGTTCAAATTTGGCCTCAGGCACTTATTAGCTGGGTGACCCTGGGCAAGTCACTCCACCCTGTTTGCCTCAGTTTCCTCATCTGTAAAATGAGCTGGAGAGGAATGTAGCAAGCCCCTCCAGTGTCTCTGCCAAGAAAACCCCAGATGGGCTCAGGCTCAGTTGGACGTGACTGATGATGAACAATCACAAATCTTTGCTTTGCCCCTGATCTTCCTGGAAAGGCTCCTGGCTTCTCTACATTACATATGTTGGCTCTTAAACGTAAATACTGTTTATTACATTAGGAAAGTCCATTTCTTTCTGTAGTTTTACAGTCTTTTTTATAAGTATTGGATTTGGGGCATCTGGATATAATCATTTAGTATTTGTTATTCTTTTTTCAGTTACATGTGAAAACAATTTTTAACATCTATTTTTTTTAAATTTTGAGTTCCAAGTTCTCTCCCTCCTTCCTCTAGCCCTTCCCTAGGATGGCAAGTAATTTCATATAGGTCATACATATCCAGTGCTTCAAAACCTATTTCCCTGTTAGTCAAGTTGTGAAAGAGACCACAGACAACACCCCCCTCCAAAAGACCCAAGAAAAACAAAGTTTTAGAAGTCTGCTTCGATCTCCGCTCAGACTCCATCAGCTCCTCTGTGGGGGAGAGCGTTTCTCACCATGATTTCCTCGGAATTGTCTTGATTCGTCCTGTGGCGGAGGAAGCCGAGTCAGTCTCACTTGATCATTTCACGGTTCCGCGTACATGGACTGGTCTCCTTCCTGGTTCTGCGCTTCTCACTTTGCACCAGTTCCTCTAAGGCAGCGGTTCTCAACCTGTGGGTTGTGTTCAGTTTGTAACAATGAAAATACATCCTGCAGATCAGATATTTACATTACAATTCATAACAGTAGCAAAATTACAGTTATGGAGTAGCAATGAAAATCATTTTATGGTTGGAGGTCACCACAACATGAGCTGTATTAAAGGGTCACAGCATCGGGAAGGTTGAGAACCACTGCTCTAAGTCTTCCTGAGAGTATCCTGCTCATCATTTTTTATAACACAATAGTAGTCCCTCTCAATCGTATACCCCAACTTGTTCAGCCATTCCCCTGTTGATGGGCATCCCCTCAGTGTCCAGTTCTTTGCCACCACAAAAAGAGCGTTTCCCAGTATTTTTGTACATATAGGTCCTATTCTTTTTTTAAAAAAATCTCTTTGGGGTACGTATCTAGTAGTGGTATTCTAGTAATGGGTCAAAGGGTATACACAGTTTACCCTTTGGGCATAGTTCCAGATTGCTCTCCAGAATGGTTGGATCAGTTCACAACTCCACCCACAGTGCATGAGTGTCCCAGTTTTTCCATATCCTCTCCAACAGTTAACATTTTTCTTTTCTATCATACCCCTAGGTGAGTTGCTACATCAAGAGTTGTTTTAATTTGTGTTTCTTTAAATCAGTAGTGATTTAGAGTGTTTTTTGCATGACTATAGCTAGCTTTGATTTCTTCATCTGAAAACTACCTTTTTATATCCTTTGACCATTTATCAATTGGAGATTGACATGTGTTCTTAAAATCTGACTCGGTTCTCTGTATGTTTGAGAAATGAGGCCCTTATCAGAGAAACTTGCTGTCAACCTTTCTCTCCAGTTTTCTGCTTTCTAGTCCTGGTTTTGTTTATGCAAAAGCTTTTTAATTGAATTCTCTATTTGCTAAACTGAGATGAATGCCCTCTTACTTTGTCTGGTCAGATGCGCAGCTCTGACAGTTCCCTTATTCTAACCCCCCTCATTTGCTTCTGTCACTTTTCATGGCTTAAACTATGCACCCATTTTGACTTTATCTTGGTATGTGATGTGAGACACTGCTCTCTACCTAGTTTTCACCTACTGTTCTCCAGTTTTCCCAGCAATGTTTGTCCAAGAATGAGTTTTTAATCCCCAAAGTTTAGGTTCATCAAATTATTGTGGTAATTTACCATCATTTTGCCTTTTGCACCTAATCTGTCCTACCGATCCACCCTCTATTTCTGGGCCAGTACCAGATTGTTCTGGCGATTCCCAAGTTATAATACAGTCTGAGATCTGATACCACTAAGCAGTTTGTTACATTATGAACATGATTTATTCTGTTAAGAGTCTTTTCACGTGTTGAACCACTGCAGTGAACCACATTGCTGGTACCAACCCAGCCCGGTCCTGCTTTATGGTCTTTCTGGTCCAAGATAGTCTGCGTGGAGGTCAGGACACAAAAAGGGCGAAGCCTGAGGTTCTGGACCAGGCCCTTTCACTAAATACATCTGTGTTTCCTCGTCTCTGGGCCGCTGCCTCTTCAGAATGAACTAGGTGGGTTGGCCATCCTCTACCTGAAGCCAGCTCCAGCTTTTACCCACACTGAAGACTTGGGGGCCCTTTGGCTTCTACCTTCTAATTCACAGAGATTGACCTGAGGATGCTTTGTTCATGTTCATGTTCTCCTCTGTTCTCAGGCTGAACTTCCCCTTGAGACACTGAAGGCCTTATACAGTCTGGCCTATCTCTAGCTGCCTGAGAACAATGCATTGTGGTTTTCTGACTCAGACTCTCCTCTCTAGGCTCATTAGCCCCAATACTCAACCCATTTCTTATTCCTTGATTAGATCCACCATGGAAAGGCCTCATCTCTTCCCCCAGAACTCAAGGCTATCTGGCCGGCACTTTGCAGGCCACAAAGTCCCTCAAGTGAGAAATGGTCAAAAGATATGAACAGGTAGTTTCAGATGATGAAATTAAAGGTATCTGTAGTCATACGAAAAAATGTTCTGAATCACTGTTGATTAGAGAAATGCAAATTAAAACGATTGAGGTACCAGCATCACACCTGTCAGACTGGCTAACATGATGAAACAGGAAAATAGTAAAAGTTGGAGATGGGGGAACATTGGAACACTAATGCATTGTTGGTGGAGTTGTGAACTGACCCATCCATTCTGGGAGAACAATTTGGAACTATGCCCAAAGGGTTATAAATCTGCATATTTATGACCCAACAATACCATTATTAGGTCTATATCCCAAACATCATAAAAATGGGAAAAGAACCCACATGTACAAAAATATTTATAGCAAATCTTTTTGGGGTGGCTAAGAATTGGACATTGAAAGGATGTCCATCAATTGGGGAAAGGATGAATAAGTTGTGGTATATGAATGTGATGGAATGCTATTGTGCTATAAGAAATGAGCCAGAGGATTTTAGGAAAACCTGGACTTGCATGCACTGATGCTGAGTGGTGAGCAGAACCAGGAGATCATTGTCCACAGTAACAGCCACATTGTACGATGACTGACTTCAGTAGATTCACCTCTTCTTCGAAATATGATGATGTTAGTTCTTTCGATGATGTTAGTTCTAAAAGACTCGTGATGGAAAATGCTGTCGACATCCAGAGAAAGAACTGTGGGCTCTGAATGCAGGTGAAAGCATACCATCCTCCCCACCCCCCACCTTTTTTTTTTTCCTCTCATGGTTTTTGTTTATGATTCCTTTTTCACAACATGACTAATGTGGAAAGAAGCTTAATATGATCATACTTGCATGGCCTATATCAGATTGCCTGCCTTGGCAGGCGGCTGGGGGGTGGGGCTCAAAATCTTATAAAAGGGAACATGGGAAACTATACATAAATGTATTTTTAAAAAGACCAGTTTGGTTCACTGCCCACTTTCTGACTGATGATGGAGAGCTGGCATTGAAGTCACAGATGTGTGGTTGTACAGCTTCTGGGTCCTCAGAGGATCCTGAGCCCATTCACAGATGTCCAGAGGAGAAAGCCCTTGTCCAGAGATACGTGGTAGCCCACCACCTCCAAGTCCAGTACTCTTTCCTTCCAGGTCCGAATGTATGACCCAGCCTCCCCACAGAGGCGGCCTGTGCTGGAAACCACCTATGGAGAGTATCCCCTGATGGCAGTGACCCTCACTCCAGGGGGCAAGTGAGTGATGGAGGCAGGCCATTGGTGGGCTCTGGGGATGAAGGTTTTGAAGACCAGCTCGTGTCAATCCCTGCATGCCCTCTGTTTTCTTTCCACAGCTCTGTGGTAGTGGGGAACACACATGGACAGCTAGCAGAAATTGACCTTCGGCAAGGTGAGCTGGAGGAGGGGCCCAGGGGGAGACTGAGGCCAAGGAAAGAGACCAGGCAGCCACAGCTCCTCGGCCTTTCCTGATCTCTCCCCAGGGCGCTTGGTGTGCTGCTTAAAGGGTCTGGCAGGCGGCGTTCGGGGGCTGCAGTGCCATCCCACTCAGCCCATTCTTGCCTCCTGTGGCCTGGACCGAGTTCTTCGGATACATCGACTTCGGGCACCTCGAGGACTGGAGCACAAGGTGATACTGCCCCCACCACCCACATCCCATTCCTCACCTGGACTTCTGCTGCCAAGTCCCAGCTCTGTGCTGCTTGTCCACACCTTCCCTGGCTTCTGGGGGTGGGGGAGGAAGAGATCTGGGAGTTCTTCCCCTGTCTTCAGTCCCATCCCCTACCTGTCTCCTCCAGGTCTATCTCAAGTCACGGCTGAACTGTCTCCTCTTGTCAGGGAGGGACAACTGGGAGGTGAGAAGCAGGGCATGGGCTGGTGGGGGCCAGTAGGAAGCACGGCGCTGTAGGGCTTGGGAAGGCTCCAGCCTCAGCTGAGGACCTGTCTTGTGTGCCGAGGGGGAAGGGAGCACAGCCGCCCTGGGCCCAGAGTCAGAAACCAGATGGTGACTCTGGGCACTGGCACTTTGCCTCAGCCCCCTGGACTGTGAAATGGGGCTAACAATACTGTCCCTCCCTAGGTCATGGTGAGGATCGGACGAGCCCCTGGCATGTAGTAGTAGCTGCATAACATAAGGCATTTGCCTAGAAGGCTTCTGAGTTTCCCTCCAGCTCCAAGCTGTGATCTTAAGAGGCACAGGAAATCATAAGCTGTCTGCCTGATGAGCTCATCCCAGAGAAAATGAGAGCCAGGAGGAGAGGCCAACTTAGGTCAGGCCTCCCACCAGGATGGGTGGCAGGTCTGGGCTGTGAAAGGGGAGACTGGATAGGCCTGGCCTAGAAGCCTTTTCCTTTGAGATGGGTTTGGGTCAGTACCTCTGGGCATCTTCCCATAACCTTCCCACCCCCAAGAAGGCAAACCCCAACCCTTCTCTTTCACTCACCAGGATGAGCCCAGAGATCCTGCCCCAGCCCCCTCTGAAGAAGCTGAGACAGATGAATTGTGGGATTCGCTGGAGCCCGTGGTTGCTGGGGCCAAGAGGAGACAGAGGCCTCTGGGGGCCCAGCCTGGGGGGAAGAAGCAGCAACAGTCATTGGATGGCCCTTGACCTGTGTCCCCCCTTTGTAAATAAAGACATCAACCACCCTTCTGTGACCCTGCCTCCTTGGAAGGGAGTGCATGGGAAATCAACTGCTTAGCCCTTGGGAGAGCCCCGGGGGGGGGGAGAAGGGGGGGTCCTAAGGTAGCATCCAGCTGATGAGGTGGGGGTGGGCCCTGACGTCACAAAAGCCTCTGGAACCGGGCAGAGCTATGGCTGCCCGGCCTCCAGGCGGGTGGTGGGGTCATGGGCTGTGCCAAGTCCAAGAACAGGAGTCATGATGATATATACTCCGGGGAAGAAATGGAAGGTAGGGTCGGTAGGGTCTATTGGGGAGGGAGGTTCCTTCTGCAGGACAGTAAACGGGCTGGGGGGGTGGGGTTGCCCTGGGGCTGGATGGGTGGCTCCAGTTAAAGGGGTGGTCTGGGGAGGAGCTGCATATAATGCAAACCAATGCGCAGAAAGAAGGGCCTTGGGACTGCACCCACATTCAGCTTGTAGAGGCACTGGGTGTACCTCCACCTAGCTGTGCTTAAGGGCGTCGGGAATGCGCGGGGGGCGGGGCGTGCATGAAGGCATGGGGGTGCGCCCAAAGGGGCGTCTTGGGGTTCCCCCGGCAGAGGTGCAGGACGGCGTCGGGGTTCGTAGAGGGAAGCGGGGACACGCTCGAAGGAAGGCATAGGGGTGTGCCCCGGGGGGGAAAGCTTGGGGTCCGGAGCCCCCAGCAGAAGTGCAGGAGGGCGGGCGTGGGGCCGGGGCTCCGCAGCCAGGCTCTCCTGGCCCCCTCCCCGCCCCGCAGGACACGCCAGTCGCTACGAGGGGACCCGCAAGTCCAACGACAGCTTGATCATCACGGTGCTCTGGCGGAGGCTGTCCTTGTTCAGCCGCCGGGGCTCCTCGCGCAAGCATTCGGTCTTCGCGAAGACTGCGTCGTCCAGCATGAAGTCCATGGCCCTCGCGAAGACTCCGGAGGCCGGCGCCGCCGAATCCCTAGGCCCGGAGGAGCAGCAGGAGCAGGAGCAGGAGCAGGAGCAGGAGCAGGGGCAGGGGCAGGAGCAGGGGCAGGAGCAGGAGCAGGGGCAGGAGCAGGAGCAGGAGCAGGAGCAGGGGCAGGGGCAGGAGCAGGAGCAGGAGCAGGGGCAGGGGCAGGGGCAGGAGCAGGAGGAACTGGAGCTGGAGCAGGAGCAGGAGCAGGAGCAGGAGCAAGAGCAGGAGGAGCAGCCGCAGCAGTCGGTCCACTTGACGTTGCCCAAGCTACAGGAAGAGGAGAACCGATGACCCCGGCGGAACCCCGCCCCGCCCCGTACCCCCCCCACCAGAAGAGAATAAAAGAAGTGACCTAGACCTCAGAGATGGTGCCTGCCTCTCCGTCGGTGTACCGGGGGGCGGGGCCTGGGCCGCGGTGCGGGGCCTTAGTGTCCCCTACATGAAATGGGAGGACCCGGGAATCTGCGCGGCGAGCCCTTAAAGGCTCTTCCGGAGGCGGTGATGTAACCTAAGGGGGCGTGGCGCCGTGGTTTTCCTTAGAGGAAGGAGGTGGACCTGCGGGGTGTGGGATTAAGCCCCCCCTGATAGGCGTGGCCTGCTGGTAGCCGGGGGCGGAGTCGGAGGAGGGGTGTGGCCAAAGGAGCCCTCCTGGCGGTTGGGCGTGGCCTTGTTGCGGGGGCGTGACCTCCGGCGCCGGCGAAGGGGCGTAGCGGCGCGCTGCCGTCATTTTGGGGCGGGGCCACGCCTAGGTGACGTGTCAGCCTCTGGTCTCTGGTCCCGTTTCTCTGGCTCGTTCCCCGGGGAAGAAGCAAGTATCAGCCCGGGCGGCGGATGCGGCGGTAGCAGGCAGCGGCGCGGAGGTAGGAGACGACCCGGACGAGGCTGGGAAAAACTCTGGGGCCGAGGGCGGCCGGCTCTTGGTGGTGCGGGGATGGGGGGGACGACGACCGACTGTGGAGACGCAAGACTTCTGCCGGTCCAGTCGCTGGTGAGCGATGCCGCCCTTGCCCAATCAAGAGTGTCCCGTGGTGTGAAAGATAGCGACGGCAGCCAATCGTTGCCTGAAGCCGCGGAGAGGCGCGGTTTAGTCCGGGGCGGGACTTCCGATGTCTGATAAATATTTTGGAGGGTACCCCTGAGCCGCGTCCTGGTCTCCTGGGAGCCCCAGAACGGAGACCCCTGTGCTCTCCCCACCCCCTGAGCCCTCCTTCGGCCCTTATTTAGCCCTTCCTTCATCCTTCCTCCCTCCCCCTCCCTCGCCGTCTCCCCATTCTCCTACTCCTCTGTGACTCTCCTTCC
>CM053601.1:186124622-186144567 GCA_028646575.1 Pseudocheirus occidentalis | reverse complement strand
TTACCCCGCCCCCCCCCCCCCCCCGTTGTCCTCCGGGTACTATGCCATTTCCTATCCTTCAGCAGTTCCCCAGGCCTTCTGTCCTTGGGCTTCCCAATCACAAACCCATCTTTAAACAGTTCAGCTCTAGCCAGCTCTGGCTCTCTTGTGCTGGACCTGCTTCTCAGAAATCCCAAGCCCTGCCTGGCTAGCTTCCTCTCCTGGTACTACTGGGCAGGTGGAGAGCAACCTAAAATACAGAATCTCTTCTGTTTTTTTTTGGAGGGGAGGAAGAACAGGGCAATTGGGGTTAAGTGACTTACCCAAGGTCACACTTAAGTATCTAGGTGTCTAAGGTCACATTTGAACTCAGATCCTCCTGATTCCAGGGCTGCTGCTGTATTCACTGCACCACCTAGGTGCTCCATACAGAATCTCTTTAGACAAGTTGTTGTGCCCTGACCTGGCCCTCCATCCCTCTCTTCATAGGGGTTCTCCCACACCAGGCCCAAGTATGACTCTCAGCACTCTTCTCCCCTTTTTAAAAGCAGAACCCCACCTTGACATCATCCCTCATTGTTGTTTCTGAAGAGGCAGCCCTTCTCACCAAGGCCAATCCCTTTCTATTCAGCCTTGTACCCCCACCCTTTCTAGCAGATCATTCCCTGCCCCACAATCTCTCATCTCTGTCCTTGCTGCCTACATACATGCCCATCCCTTAAAAAGCTGTCTGTAGGCAGCATCTCCTCTTGCCCTTCCCATCTGGCTTCCAGCCTCGTACCCTGAAGCTGCTTTCTCCACAGTAGCCAGAGAGCTTTTTCTCCATCCTTATCCCATAGATGATGGACCCATAACTTTAGCCCCCTCTTCCTGGATACTCCTTCCTCTTTAGGTTTTTGGCTTTTGGTCTACCTGCCTGACCTCTCCTGGTCCGGTGTCCTTGGCTGGGCCACCATCAGTGTCTAACTCCCCAAGGCTCTTTCTGGACCCTCTTTTACAAAAGGTAACCTTATCAAGCCCTGTTACCTTCATTTCTTTGCACAGTTATGTCAAGGCAGATCTACCGGATTTGAGCAGGATCTTACTCTTCAGAGTTCCAACACCATACCACCAGCTGGACATTTGGACATTTTCAAATGTCCAAAATAGCTCATAAGCCTTAACCATCCCCCCCCACACACACACACAATTTGCCCCTCTTCAAAAATGTCCTGTTTTTGTTGAGTGCACTATCAACATTCTAGTTCAGTTAAATAAACATTATATGCCTACTGTGTGTCAGTCCCTGCGCTAAACTCTGGGGATACAAATAAGAGACAGTCCCTGCCCTCAAGGAGCTTAGAATCTCAAGGGAGAAGACAGCACCCACACACAGAGCCAGATTGGAGAGGAGGAGACCCCCGGGGTTGCCTGGGTGCAGGGGCATCTCGGGGCAGCCTGAGTCCAGCTTCAGCCCTCTAGCCTCCGTGGAGGGGAGGGGAGGCAGAGGGAGGTGTCTTTAGTAAGGCTTGAGTCAGCAGCGGTGGGCCAGGTTCTCAAGCTCAGAATCACCCCCAGCTCCTCACCGGCCCCCATTTCCCACATAGTCACTTGGTTGCCAGACGTTGGCAATTCCACCGGCACATCTTAGGGCAGCTCCCCATCTACTTTAGCTTTGTCCATCGCCGGGCCCTGGCCAGCCGCCCTCCCGGACGTGCTGGGGCCCATCGCCTCTGGGAGCAGATAGGAAGATGTGTCACCCGAAGAGCCTTCAGACTTGCTTTTGCAGCCTCAGGAGGCATCCTCTCTGCCACGGGTCGTACCGCTCCTCATGTCTCTTGGCACCCTCTTCTGGAGGAAGCCTTTCTAGATCCAGCTCTGGCCTTCTGCAATGACTGGCGTCTATGAATGGGCTTTAAGGTTTGCAAAGTGCTTTACAAACGTAGGACAACCCTGTTTTACAGATGGGGAAGATGAGGCAGAGGTGGCGTGACTCGCCTAGCCACGCAGCGGGGCTTCCTGACCTCAGAGCCCAGCAACCCTCCCCACCATCCCCCGCTGCCTCCAATGCAAGTTCCCTGACTGCGGGGACGGCGTCTCTCTTGTCTTTGTAATCCCGGCGCTCGGCCGGCTAGTGGGCACACAGCCGGCGCTTCCTAGGCGCCTGCTGACTGAGGGCCAAGATCACTCGGCTGGTCAGTGACAGGAGGGAAATGACTAGAAAGGCCTCCGCGAGCTGCCTCAGTTTCCCCCATGGCCGTATCCCGCCGGGGGGGGGGGGGGCTAAGCACCCTGGTTTCGGGATGTCGAAGGAGGGTCAGGCTGTTGCACCAGCCCAGCGGTTCCCCAGGAGGGACGCTCAGGCGCAGGCGCATCTCGTTCCTGGGCCGTGTGCGCAGGCGTGGCGTGCCCCAGCTCCATTGTTGCGTCCTGCTCCGCGTCTCCGAGCCAGTCCCGCGGCTCTGGGGGCCGGCTCCGGGGCGGGGGCGTGCGCAGGCGCGTCGGGGAGAGGGGTGGGGGGCGGTGGCTCGCTCTGAGGCGCAGGCGCAGTGCAACGCGGAGCGGCCGAGGGGCTTCGTCGTTTGTCAGAGCCGGAGTCCGGGCTTCCCCGGCTCGTCATGGCGGACGAGGGCAAGTCGTACATCGGTGAGTGCCGGGGCCCGGGCCGCAGGCGGGAGCCGGGAGCCGCGAGCCGCGGGAAAGGACCGGGGCCTGTCGGGGGACAAGGCCGAGGTCGCCGGCCCTCTAGGTCGGTGGAGCGCTCGGGTGCGGGCGGCGGGGGCGCGCCTCGAGCCGCGAATGGCGCCCCTGAGGCGGCGGGGGCGCGCACGGGGCTGGGGGGGGGGCGCGCGGCGGGCTCGAGCCGGGGGCGCGCAGTAACCGTGGGGCTCGAGGTCCCCCTCCACTACCCCCGGGGTCGCGCCCCCCCCCCGTGCGTCCAGGCCGTGGCGCGGGGCTTTTTCCGCTTATCCCTGGAGAAATGGGGAGGGGCGGCAGCGGGGACGCCCCCCCCCCCAAGCCGCGGTCCTGCCAGCCGCGTAGTGACCTTGAAACCCGGTGACTCAGTCCCCCCCTCGTGAAAGGAGAGCACGCGTGCCGCCGTCGGGCCACGCGCGGGCTTGCGCCCGTGTTTTCTTGTCTAGTCTTTGGCCGAGGCTGAAACCTGTTGGGCCCCCCATGGCCGGGGGGAGGGGCCAGATGCGGCCCGAGACGACTGGACACGGATGTTGTCCCTTCTGAGCCGATCCTCCCGCCCACAGAGAGGAGGGGGAGCGGGGGCTCGAGGCGGGGAGCACCCGGACAGGCAGTGTAGGCCTGTGGGATCAGGGCGGCCCTGGTCAGGGTCTCGGAAGTGGGGGTGAGGAGAGGGTGCCTTCTCAGCCACCATCGAAAGAAAGACAAAGAGGCGGGGAAGAGCGGGGAGATGGGGGCCCTCTGGGGCCTTGGGTGCAGCTTTTGATTAGGGGGATTTCTTCTTCGAAGTTCGGTGAGAGGGTCGCGCCTGTGGGCCTCGAAGGAGGCCGAAGGTTCCCAGCCTGAGCTAGAGCTGCCTGTGCCCTCACTGCATTCCTGATGGGCACAGAGGGCTGTTTCCGTTTTTAGGCAGGCAGCAGTAAGGGACTTGCCCAGGGTCACACATCTAGGAAGCGTCTCAGATCTTCCTGAAGACCAGGACTTGATTAATGCCGGGCAAAGGGGTTTGCATCGGTCCTGGAAGTTTTGGTGAGGGGCCTGTGGAACATGGCAGGGCATAGTGGTTAGGCTTGAAAATGGGCAGAGAGAGGAGAAACTGGAGATACAGAGACTGGTGAGGACGAGCAAGGCTGGTGGCTGAATGAATAAAGAGAAGGCCATGGAGGGGAGTGGGGGGGGGGTGGGGGGCAGCAGTGCCTTGGACCCAGGGCCTCCTCCCTGGGAGCTGGTAAATGGGACATTGAAGAGAGTACCAACTGGAATGACAGGATCTGAGTTCAGATTTGTGACCTGGCTTTTCTTTTATAAAGTGGAGAGGTTGAACTAATTTTTTTTTTAACTTTATTTACCTTTAGTTTACAATACTAAGTTCCTGAGCTCCACATTTTCTCCCCCTCCCTCTTATCCCCCTTCCCCACTGTGGTGGAATGCAGTCTAATAGGGGTTCTGCATATACCTTCACATTAGGCACTAGTCAGTTTGTAAAGAAGAATTATAAGCGACGGAATGAAAATGAGGAAGAAGAAACAAAGCAAAAAAGAGAGTGGATAGTTTGCTTCCATCTGCATTCAGACTCCATAATTCTTTCTCTGCGTGTGGAGCCTTTTCTGTCAGGAGTCCTTTGAAGTTGCCTTGTAACCCTGCATTGCTGACAGGAGCCCAGTCTGTCCAAGTCAGTCGTCACACATCCGTTGTGTCTGTGATGGTGCACAATGTTCTCACTCAGCATCAGTTTCCCTAAGTCTCTCAGGTTATTATGAAGTCGTCCGCTCCCCATTTCTCATAGCACGATAGTATTTAATTACGTTCATGTACCACAACTTGTTCAGCCATTCCCCAGTGGATGGGCATCCCCTTGATTGCCACCACAAAAAGAGCTGCTATATTTTTGTACGTACGAGTCCTCTTCCCACTTCTCTAATCTCTCTGGGATACAATCCTAGAAGTGGTACTGCCGGGTCAAAGGGCACGCACCTTTTTATAGCCCAGAACTAAATAATTTTTGAGCTTCCTTCCAGCTCTTGGTCTATGATACAGTGATCCATGCCTAGCTGTGCAGATAAAACATGTACAGAAAGAATTATAAGAGGAGTTCAAATGTTCAAACGAAAAACAAGCCAAAAAAGGGCAAGAGGTCTGACTTTGGGTTAAGGGTGCGCGTGCTTGTGTTCACGCACGTGGGCACAGTTACCTATTTTTATTTGTTTTCTTGACACTTGTTTTTTCATCCTGTTATTCCTCCCCCTTTCCTTCCCTCACAACAAAGAATACCCAGAGAAGTTCTTCCCTACTCTCTTTGCAGTCTGGCCCCTGTGACCCCCACTTCTGCATGGGGTCTGCTTTCTCACCTCTTCTGAAGGTGCATTGTGTGGGTGCTGTCAGCGTTCTTTCTCCTTGTTCTAGTCATTGTGTATACGGTTCCTGGCGCATGGGCCGTGTCAGACTTCTCCACTCCTTCACGTTCAGTGCCGTCACATTCTCTTCCTTCCTCTCCACAGTTTTTTTGAGCAGCCCTCCATTGATGGACGCAGTCTTTGTTCCAGTTCTCTCTGTTCCCAGCACTCACAGGGGCTGCCGTGAATATTTGAAATATAGGGCCTTTGGAGTGCAAAAGACAGTCCCTTTTAGCATAATTCCATGCTTTCCAGAGTGGTTGAGCTAATTCACAGGTTTGCCAGCAGGAAGTATTTGTGTGCCTGGCTTCCCAAATCCAGAGGGGAAGAATCTTAGGGGGCGATAAAAGATGTCATTTTTAGAAATGTGGAATTGAGGGTAGTAAATGTGAGGTTGGAGGAAGTGTTTGGGGGGGGGGTGGAGATAAGGTTTTGGGAATCATCCACATAAAAGATAAAACTGAAGTCTTGGGAATTAGTGGGATAAGCCCTTTGGGAAGAAGCCTCACCTAGTGAGCAGATGAGGAAGAATGACCATGGAAGGGAGATTGAACAATGCAGCGTGAGGCAGCGGAGGCCCATGTCAGAGGTCTGCCCTTGAAGAGTCCTAGGTTGGCCCTTATGCCCTGGAATGGGAATCACTTATGTGATACAGCACACCCCAGCATGGCAAGTCCCTGGGAGGGCACTCCCAGGAGCCCTAACACCTTGAGTAGCTGCTGTGCTTCCAACCTGGGCAAGACAGGAAGGAGACCCAGTCTCCTCCAAAAAACATGCTCTGTGACATCTACCAGGGATGAGGAGAATATAGAACTAGAGCAGATTTGAAGGTGTCGGGCAGACAGAGCAAACCTGAGCAGACCTTCCTCCAGTAGCCTAGAGGAAGTCCTGTACAGAGCTCACTCCAGGGGCCTAGTGAGGACAAAACTGAAGGGAACAATGCTTTTTCCAGCTTGCCTTGAAGTCATCCTTGTGTGCTGCTGGTTTGTAAGCTTTGAAAACCACATTCTCCTGCTCCAGAACCTTTTGTACCCGTCTGTCTCGAGGCTCTTAAAGTGAGGCTGGCCCTCCCTCAGTCATCAGTCCAGCTCAAGGTTGCCATTGGGTAGCTCCTCAGGGGCCTCCATGGCACCCCCAGGACTGTTCCTTCCCATTTCTCTGCCTTCTCTGGCCTGTTTCATCTTCCATTCTCAGACCTTGGGTTCCATCAGAGTTCTGAACTCTGTTCCAAAAGTGGTTAGAGAAACTGTCCTCCTCACTCTTCTCCTTTCACTCTGCATCATTTCATAGGCATCCTTCCAGGTTCCTCTGAGACCGTCCATTTCATTCATAGTTTCTTGTGGCACAATAAGATCCCATTCCATTCTCAAACCATCATTTGTTGAGCCGTTCCCCAGGAGGTAGGCACTCCCTTAGCCGTCAGGTTTGGGCTACTCCAAAAAAACCTGCTATGATATTTTTGTACATGGAGATTGTTTTCCTCTTGATCTCTTTGGGGTCCTAGGCCTGGCTCGGTCACAGGGTTTTCACAATTTAGTAACTCCTCATGACAGAAGTTTAGGCAGCTGGGTGGTAGTCCTGCCTGCAGTCAGGAAGATCTCGATTCAGTTACAGCTTCAGAAACTGGCAAATGGTGTGTGATCCTCCTCAGCTTAAAATGAGGATCAAAATTGCATCTACCTCCCAGCTGCTGTGAGGATCGAGGAGATGGCTTGTAAAGCACTTAGCCTGGTGCCCAGCATATAGGGAGGACTTAATGAGCCCTTATTCTCCTTCAGTAACTTTTTGGATGTTCCCATAGCCCCTGCAATATTTGTCATCTTTGCTAATCTGATTAGTGTAAGGAAGAACCTCCTTATTTTAATTGTTATTTTGATTGGCACTTCTCTAATTGTTAGTGGTGAGAAGCATTTTTTTCATTGTAGTGTTGATGGCCACGCAACTCCAAGCATTTATTATTTATTAAGTGCCAGTTCTGTGTCCCTCACTATGTGCTAAGTGATGGGGGAACAAAGAGCTTGGATCTCTTCCTTTGAAAACTGCCTGTTCTTTGACTATTTATCTTTTGGGGAATGGTTCTTTGTTGTTATTGTTGAGTCATTCAGTCACAGAACCGTAGCACACCAGACTTTTCTGTCCTCTGCTATCTCCAGAAGACTGTTCAACCTTATGTTTGTTGCTAACAGGACATGATCCAATCTTTTCCACCATCAGGCTTTTCCAGTGAGTCCTGTACTCTCATTTGATGTGGCCAAAATGTTTAAGCTTCAGTTTCAGTATTTGACCTTCCAGTGAGTAACCTGGATTAATTTCTTTAAATATTGACTGATTTGATCTCCTTGCTATCCAAGGAACTCTCAGAAGTTTGAAAGTATTGATTCTCGTGCTCAGCTTTCCTTATAGTCAAATTCTCACAGTCATACATTGGAAAAACTATAGATCCGGCTAATACAGACTTTTGTTAGCAAGCTGATGTCTCTGTTTTTTCGTACGCTGTCCAGATTTGCCATAGCTTTCCTTCCAAAGACTTAGCATCTCTTAATTTGCCCTCTCCGGTGATCTTTGAGCACAAGAATATAAAACCTGACGCTACTTCCATTACTTCTCCCTTTATTTGCCAGGAAGTGATTGGACCAGTTGCCAAGATCTTAGTTTTTTACATGTTAAGCCTCAAACCGGCTTTTACGCTCTCTTCTTTCACCCTTAGCAAGAGGCTTTTCACTTGGTACCATCAGAGCAGTGTCATTTACACAGCTGAGATTGTTGATATATCTTCCAGCAACCTTCATTCCAGCTTTCAATTCATCCAGTCTGGCATTGGTGTACTTTGCACATAAATAAAGTGGCAAGAATACAGCCTCGTTCTACTCCTTTCCCAATCTTGAATTTGTCTGTTGTTCCAAAGTTGGGTTTAACTGTTGCACTTTGTCCTGCATGCAGGTTCCTCAGGAGACAAGTAACATGGTCTGGTCCTCCCATCTGTTTCAGGACTTGCCACATTTGGTTGTGATGCACACAGTCAAAGACTTTAATGTGGTTTTGCAATAAAAAGCTTATGATCTGAGCCTCCAAGTCTTAATTTAATTGACTGTTGAGGGCGTCTCCACCTTTGGCTTCGAAGCATGATTTCTCTGTTGACCATCTAGTGATCTCTAGTCACTTTTTGGGTTATTGAAAAAGAGTGTTAGCTCTGACCAGTGAGTTGTCTTGGCAAAACTGTCCTGCTTCACTTGGTACTTCAACACCAAACTTGCTGTTATTCTAATTGTCTTTTGATTTCCTACATTAGCATTCCATTCCCCTGTGATGAATGGGATAGCTTTTTTGAGTGTCATTTCTAAAAGATTTTTGTAGGTCTTCATAGAACCTGCCAGCTTTGTCTTATTCAGCTTCAGTGGTTGGAGCATAGACTTGTATTTACTTTGCTGTTGAACTTGGATTCAGATAGATGGCATTTTTGACATCCTGCCCCAGTACTGCTTTTCTCATCCTTGTCATGATGTGCGGGCTGCTCCGTTTCAGTTCACCCACATCCAAGGTGTCAATGTTTAGTCTTGACCTCTCCCGTCTGGTCACATCCAGCTGAGCTTGGTTCATAGATCTTCCATTCTAAGTTCCTGTGCAGTGTTACTGATCTTTACAGCATCAGACTTTCCTTTCCTCTCCAGACATACCCACAGCTCTGCTTCCTTTCTGCTTTAGCCACCTGCTTCCTCAGTACTGGAACTCCTTGTATCTGTCCTCTGCTCTTCCCTCGGAGTTTATGGCATCCCTTCTGATCTGAGGACTTCATCTTCAATGTTATCTCTTTGATCATTCCAGTACTGTCCATGGGGATTTCTTGGCAAACATACTAGAATGGTTTGCCATGTCCAGTGTATCATCTTTTGTCAGAACTCTGCACCAAGAACTGTCCATGTTGGGCAACCCTGCAAGGGTTGGCTCATGCTTTCATTGAACTACAAGCCCCTCTGCCATGACAAGACAATGGCAGGGAGTGTGTGTGTGGGGGGGGGGGGGGGGGAAATGGTTTTTATTCTTATAAATCTGAATCAGTTTCTTACGACACCTTTATCAGAGAAATTCATTGCAAAGATTTTTCCCAGTTCATGTTTCTCTTTTAATTTCAACTGCATTAGATTTGTTTATGTGAAACCATTTACATTGTATGTGATCATCAAAACTGCTCATTTCCATCTTTCCTGTGATCTTTTCTTTGACCTGTTTAGTCACAAATTCTTCATCCATCCATAAATCTAAAAGGTCATTTCTTCCTTCTTCCTCATTTGCTTATGATGTCGCCTTTTTCTGGCAAATTCATTCATGTAATGGCTTCCCTCCTTAATTCAGCCTCCAGGAACCTCTTCCATTTGAACCAGTATGGCGTGTGTGGTTTGTCCCTCACAGCGGAGTTCCTGTGTATCTGTTAGTCTTGTGTTTCATCCCTAGTTCAGCTTGCTTCAGATATCATGTTTGCACCCTGCAAAATGCTCTGGTGTCTGACTGGCATCTCTGTTTCTCATTCCAGAGCATGATGACCGCGTTGGGGGCAGCTTCCCCCAAAGACGGAAAAAAGGCCGAGGCCCCTTCCGGTGGAAATATGGCGAGACAAATTCCCGGCCACGAAACCGAGGCGGCCCCGGTCCCCGAGCCTCACGCGCAGAGGAAGATGATGGTGACGTGGCCATGAGCGATGCCCAAGATGGGCCCCGGTCCCGCTAGTAAGTGCCCACCTCCCACTTCAAGAAGGAATTTGGAACACAGCAGCCCTAGGAGAATAAAGTCTCTTCCCCTGCCTCCCCCCCAACGTCGGAGACAAGAGGGCAGCCAGCGTTTCTTCTTAGCGCTTTCTAAAGTCCTCCAGTCCAGCTCAGTCAGTCAGCAAACCTTTATTAAGCACCTACTGTTTGCCAAGCACTCAGTCGCCAAACTGATGATTGTGCAGTGAGTCTTAGGCAATGGTTTAAAATGAGGGGGTCTGGAAAACGATCCCTTCAAGTCACCAGTTCACTCCACCCCTTTTTCTGTAGCACACCTTACAACTCACGACCCAATCGGAGAGGGGGTGATAATTGGCATGACCGAGACAGAATTCATGTCACTGTGCGACGAGACAGGCCTGGCCAAGACAGAGGAGGTGCCGCTGGTTCCAGCCTGGATGCAGCCCACAAAAACTGGTTCAGGATCACAGTGAGTACCATTGCGAGGTGTAGCAACGATGCTGTAGAGTGGGGAAAGCTCAGTCCGGCGGCCTCTGTGCTGCTGCCTGACTGGGCAGTCTTCTGAGACCTGAGCCCCTATGGCTGGTGGGGAGGGGTCGGGGGTCTCCAAGGCCCTGGAATCTGGATGTCTTGGTCTTTGGCCAAGAAGAATCGTGTTCATTCTGTTCTTTACATCTGTCAGAATCCTGACTGGAGAAGAGGCTGGTCCTCTTCTCTCTCTAATGCCTTTCTTCTCTCTCCTCCCCGCTTCCCCATCCCCCCAGATCCCTTACGGCAGGAAGTACGACAAGTCATGGTTGTTGAGCTCAATCCAGAGCAAATGCAGTGTCCCCTTCAATCCTATTGAGGTATGGGCATGTGCCTAAGGCTGGGCTCCATCATACCTGTGTGCTGTAGGCCACAAGCACTGATTAAGCACAGGCTGTGTGCGCACCCCTCCAGGCTGCTTCCCAGCTCCAAGGACAGTGGTGGAAGAGGGCTAACCTCATTCTGGCCTCAGACAGTGGAAATTGCAGGGGCAGGTTTAGGCTTGGTGCTAGGATTGAACCTATGCTGGGAGGACACCCTCCTTGGTGGATTCTGGGCTCAGGTATGGGGTGGAGGAGAATCTCCTTGGTCAGCCATATTTGTACTCTGAGGGTCAGTCTTGTCAGGGAGGGGCCATCAACCCTGGGTTCTGCATTGTGTTCTCCCCCAGTTTCACTATGAGAACACCCGGGCCCAGTTCTTTGTGGAAGATGCCAGCACAGCGTCTGCCCTCAAGGCTGTGAATCACAAGATTTTGGACCGAGACAACCGAAGGGTAGGAAGGGTATTGGGAGTCTGGGGGGTGGGCAGTGATGGCTCCTCAAGTGTGTGATCCTCGCTGTGTGGCTCTCTGTGTCAATGCAGATCTCAGTCATCATCAACCCATCTGCCCCACCCCCATCGGTGCAGAATGAGCTCAAGCCTGATCAGGTGGAGCAGCTCAAGGTGAGCCCAGCAGTGCTGCTGCTGGCAGTGTCCTGCCTGTCCTGGCCTCTTGCTCCTTGCTCTTCCTTCCTCCCCCAAGTCCAAGATTTGTGCAGGTGACCTTTGACTCCACCATTCTTTCCTCCCCTTCAGTTTGTCATGAGCAAGCGTTATGATGGCTCCCAGCAGGCCCTGGACCTGAAGGGCCTCCGCGCAGACCCAGGTATGGCCCGTTGCCTGCATGTGCTGGCTGGTAGGGTAGCACACATCTCTTTACTAAATGAGTGTTCCTTTTCTCCCTGATCTCTGCAGACTTGGTGGCCCAAAACATTGATGTCGTCCTCAGTCGGAGAAACTGCATGTCTGCCTCCCTGCGGATCATCGAGGAGAACATCCCTGAAGTGAGGCCTGCTCTGTCAGCCAGCCTAGCCTTGGCAGCCGCTTGGAAGGGGTGGCAGGCCCTGGAGCCTGGCTCTACCCTATCCTCACGCCCACCTTTTCTTTCCCTCTACCAGCTGCTGTCTTTGAATCTGAGCAGCAACCGCCTGTACCGGCTGGATGATTTGTCAGACATAGTGCAGAAGGCACCGAATCTCAAAATCCTGAACCTTTCTGGGAATGAAGTGAGAGCTTGATCTGGGCCAGAAAGTCAAGGAGAGAGGGAGGGTGGGCTTGAGGGGTCAGGCCTGCTCCCAGGGCCCAACTCTTGGGATCCCAGCCATCGGGGTCTTTCTTGGGAGACGCCTAGCCCCCTCTTCTGCCTCTTCTTTGTAGCTGAAGTCGGAACGAGAGCTGGACAAGGTGAAGGGACTGAAGCTGGACGAGCTGTGGCTCATTGGGAACCCGCTGTGTGACGCTTTTCGGGACCAGTCGTCCTACATTAGGTCAGTGCCAGCCCCTGACTCCCCTCCTGGGGACCAGCACCCCCTGGGGGGATGACATAATTTGCCCTGAGGAGGCCCAGCCTGCGAGAGTGGAGCCCGGACCCGGATTCAGCTGCCCTCTGAGCGCGGAGCCCACAGCCCACTCACTCCCTGTGGTATTCGTCTGCGTCTGTCTGGTTGGCCTGAAGGTTTCCTGCATCCCCCTGTTTGTTGCTTCTCCCCTTTAGCACATGGCCTCTTCCAGCATCTTCCCTCTGCGTCTTCTGCTCCGGGGCGGGAGCAGGGACCCCTTCCTGTAGTGCCCTGGGGACCGTTGGGCCCTGTCTCCCTAACGTACCTGGTGCCAAGAGCACAGCCACATGGCTGAGCCAGGGCTCATTACTGGCAGTGCCTCCCTGCTCTGACAGGCCCAACTTGAGTTAGATGGGCGCGCTTGCCCTTTGGCCCTGCGCGGAGGTGCAACGAGGCCCTCTTCCCTCACATGGTCCATCACCTTTGCTTAGTTCCAAGAGCTGGGCCCGCAGCCAATGGGCTGCTGGGACCCCGGGACAGGGGCCAGGGGTGGAAGCTATGGGGGCACAGGCCACTGAGGAGATGACACCCCCCACGGGGGCACAGATCCTCCCTTACTCGCACACGTCCCACACCTTGCTCGGCCCCGGAAGATGGCTGGTTAGCCAGAGACGGGTAAGATTCCTCAAGGGAGGGACAACCTAAGACAGGCACAGTCGCACAGGGGCCAGCAGGAGAGAACTTGGGGGCCAACAGTGGTGGGGCATAGACCCTCACCCCCCCAGCTTGGCGGGGCCTGCCTTTGGAGCCCTCCTGCCAAAGGGCGTCTCCTGCCCCCGTGGCTACTCCACCCCACGTGCCCAGCTCAGACTTGGACCCAGGCAGAGGGCAGAGACAGCCCACAAGAAGCATCAAGGTGCCATGGAAGCCTTTGTCTTCCTTTCCCTTGGACCGAAGAGCAGAGGGCAGCTCCAGGAAAGGCCTGTGTTAGGCAGCCAGTCCTCCCCCCTCTCTCCCTGCCTCTTCTCCCTCCTCTTTTTTCTTGCCCCCCCCCCCTTCAACTCTGCCTCTCTCCCTGCCCCCACCCGGCTTCTCGCTGTGTTCCTCCAATATCCTGTCCCACCCCCTGGTATATCTTGGCCCAGGCTGGGCCTGGCAGCAGTGCTGGACATCATCTGAGGCAGCTGGGTCCCTGGGCTCCCACCCCCTTTCCCCCTCCCCTGGGCTGCACAGGTGAGTATGAGGAAGGTAAGAGAAGGGAGCCCCTTGACTGGGAGTGTCATTGCTTCCCATGTACTTGAGAAAGGGGGACGAGTCAGGAAGGAGGCTGGGCTTCAGGGGTAGGTAGTGAGGTCTACGTTAGGGAGCTGAGCAAAGGGATCCCATGGCCCCGAAGGGCCTAGGACTGTGGGGCGGGCCGTGCCTGGGGTCTTGGTGTGTTTGCTCCTAGAGCGGCCCTGGCGACACGGTGGCTCTGAGGTGTTGCTCACTCCTGTCCCGTTCTTGACAGCGCCATCCGGGAATGCTTCCCCAAGTTGCTTCGTCTGGTGAGTTCAGCCAGCTTTCTCTTCTCTTTTGGCCTCGATCGCATGATGATCTGGGGCCCCCTTGTTCCCCCATTGGTGGCATCAAAAGCTTTGCCCTCATCCTTCCTCTGGTGCTCCCCATCCTCCTCAGCTTGGGTCTGTTCCTCAACTCCCACGTCCCTGTGACTCTTCAGTCACAGAGGGTTCAGACCTTCGTCCTTCACTCTTATCTGTTGCTTCTTTCTTTGCCTTTCCCAGGACGGCCATGAGTTGCCCCCTCCAATTGCCTTTGATGTGGAACCTCCTACTACACTCCCGCCCTGCAAGGTATGGGACCAGGGGGCTGGGGCCAAGGACTTGGTCAGGGAGAGTTGCTGACTCCAGGGATGGGTTCCTGCAGACCTGATACAGTGCCCTGCCTTGTGCACTCACACTGTCTCTCTCCCTCTCTCTCTCCCTCCCTCCGTCTCTGTCTCTCTTTCTCTTTCTCTTTCTCTCTGGGTTCAATGCAGGGCAGCTATTTTGGATCAGAAAACCTAAAGGTCATGGTCCTGTACTTCCTGCAGCAGTAAGTGTTGAAGGGGATAAAGGAACAGGCAAAGACAATTCCTGTAGCTGTGGGTTTTGCAGTGGCCCCATCATGCCTCGGGTGAGGCCTGATTTGCTTTCCTCCCTTCACAGGTATTATTCTGTGTATGACTCTGGAGACAGACAGGGGCTGCTTGACGCTTACCACGACCAGGCTTGCTGCTCTCTCAGCATCCCTTTTGCCATTCAGAACCCAGCTCGGTGAGTGCCCACTTGGGGGAGGGCGTGGGTGGGGTACGTGTAGTGCCTGTACCTGTGAGGTTACCAGCTCTCTCCTGCTTGCTTGTCCTAGGGGCAACATGAGTGAATACTTCAAAGACAGCAGGAACGTGAAGAAGCTTAAAGATCCCAGTGAGTGGGCATTAAGGGCCCAGGCTGGGAAGGGCAGGGGGCAGGGTGCAGATTGGCCCTGAGAACCCCTTTAACAGCTCTCTCTCACCATCAGCCCTGCGCTTCCGGCTTTTAAAACACACACGCCTCAATGTTGTGGCCTTCCTCAACGAGCTCCCCAAGACCCAACATGATGTGAATTCTTTTGTGGTCGATATCTGCGCCCAGACGGTGAGCTCCCAGTCCCTAGCCTTGCCCCCCATCCCTGCCCTCACCTCCTGAAGGGGTACTCTTGGAGTCCAGGAGATGGGATGGGCCCAGGGCTTTAGTGGTACAGATAGACCCCCATGGTCAGAACGGGACTTGAGCCCAGGGCCTGCTTGCCCGCAGACCAACCTCCACATCTATCCTGCTTCTGTCTTTTAGGAAACATTGCTGTGCTTTGCTGTGCATGGGGTCTTTAAGGAAGGTGAGCTGGACCTTGTGCTTCACCCCTCACCCCTCTTGCTGTCTTGGGCTCCAGGGAGTTGGGGTTTGATCTGTCTTTTTTACCTGACTTTATCCTATAGTGGATGGAAAATCTCGCGACTCTGTGCGCGCATTCTCCCGAGTGTTCATCGCTGTCCCTTCGAACAATGCTGCCAGGTATAGGTTTCGGTTGCATCACCATCCCTTGCTTGGGGCAGGGGATGGGTCAGTTTTGGGGATCGGGGTCTGACGTCCAGTCATCTTTCAGGCTCTGTATTGTGAATGACAAACTTTTCATAAGAAATGCCACCACTGATGAGATCCGCCGAGCCTTTGTCATGCCGGCTCCCACCCCCTCCTCCAGCCCTGTGCCCACCCTTTCCCCAGAACAGCAAGAGATGTTACAGACCTTCTCAACTCAGTCTGGCATGAACCTGGAATGGTCACAGAAGTGAGTGTCTGGAATTGGATGAGGTGGCTACAGACTGTGTGTGTGTCTGTGTGTAGGTGCACACACATTTGTGTTGGCACATGTGAGCACACACTTTTGCTCAGGTTGGGGGGGCTGTCGGTGTCCTGAGCTCACTGACTTGCTCTTTCCCTATGTCAGGTGCCTTCAGGACAATGATTGGGACTTTGCCCGAGCAGCACAGGTCTTTACCCAGCTTAAGGTGAGGCCCAGTGATGGAAGGAGTCATTTAAAAATAGGAATTTCTTTATAGCTGTTTGGACTCAGGACAGCCCCTTGGGCTGAGGAACCTGGGACACCGGTGGGGGTAGATTTAGGACTAGGCTGGGTCTTCAGACTCTGGCCAGAGGGTGGCTTTTTTTGGAAGGTTCTGTAACATTAGCAGCCCCGTGATCCTCCCCATCTTGTCTGCAGGCTGGTGGCAAGATCCCCGAGGTGGCGTTCCTCAAGTGACTCCGGAAGCATCGTTCCCTGTCCCTGTCCCCTGCTTCCACCTCCTCTGGCCTGGGGCCAACATTATGACTGTGAACAAGGGCTGAGAGCGCCCTCATCTCCCATGTAGGGGAGACCCTGCTGCCATCGCCGTCAGCGCCAGTGCCCTCTTGGAAGCCAAAGCTTTGTCTATAGGACTGACACTAAACTGTCGCTGGGTTCAGCTATCTGAGCACTCCGCCACCTGGAGTCCTTGTTCTTTGTTCTCCTTTTGATGATAAAGAGTGGTTTTATTTTGTGTTGTCTGTAGCCAGAAGTGTTACTTATTCCTGTTACTGGAGCCCCTGTTGATGCCTGCTCCTATCGGGGAGTCAGCTCACTCTCTGTCTCCCTGTTGAGGCTGGACTGTCCCCGCCCCAAGAGTGTTCCTGAGCTTTCTAGCTGTTCTGTTCTCAAGACTCTTCTGTTCATTCCCTTATTTTGCTTGCCTCCCCATTCCCATTGTCATCTCTTAGATCCTTCCTTTTTAATTCTTAAGGTTTGTCAATAAATATTGATAAGAGCTAGAAACTGAGACTCCTTCTGGGAAGGGGAAGATCTGGCAGGAGGCTTCAAAGCCCACTCTGGTCTCCTAAGGAAAGCCAGCAAGCTGGCCGGGTCGAGATTGCTGCGGAGAGACCATGTAACACAGATGGATGGATGCCACCCCCCTCACACACTGCCTTTTCCTCATGTTATGGAGGGAGCTGGGGGTGCTGGGATTCAGTTTTACTTTCAGTTCCCAATTCTCTCCCACTCCTCCCTCAACTCATTGGAAAGGTAAGAAATTGGTTACAAATATGTAGATATCAAAGCAAATTCCCTCTTTAGCTACCCCAAAAAAAGGAAGGAGGAGGAGTGCTTGCTTATCTGCACAGCCTGGTCATCGCAGACTGTAGTCCCTCTGCTTCTGCTCACTTCGTCTCCTCCCTCGTGTGTTCGGTAGTCCAGCACTCCCCCACACCAAGCTTGTTCAGCTGTGCCCCACTGGAGGGCGTGCCACAAAACCCGGTACTCAACAGTTTTGTACGTATTTCTCTGATCTTCAGGTGGGAGGAAAGAATTTCAAACTGCTTCCAGAATGGTGAATCCAGTTCACAGCTCCAGCAACAGGGCATGAAAATCCAAAAGCCATGCTGAAGGGTGTGGGCAAGGGCTGGCTTAGTGCTGTGGCAGGAGGGGACCTTGGGAAGGTCTGCAGGGCAGACACTAGCTATTAAGGAGGATGGCCTCACTTGGGAACCTTCCCCAGAGAGAGCCTCCCTGGAGCACCCAGGGAATGGAGCCATCAACAGGAACAGAGGGGGAAAAAAATCTAGGAGATGGTTGATTAGACGGGGAATTAGTTTTAACTCTCCATTACAGGAGGGGAGGTGACAATTCTCAACCACTCCTGAAGGGAACACCAAAACAGGTGATTCCGCGACAGACCAGCACGCTGGAACTGCCATTCAGGGCCAAACAATGCTGCCCTCCTTCCCTTGATTTCACACTGACTTGAGAGCAGTTACCCAAGGTTCATGGAGATGGGGGTTCTGCCCAGTAGCTCTGCTTCCATCCTGGGTTTCGTAGATGACAAGTGTGTGGGTGCTTGGGTGCTTGCCAGAGCGGGAGAAGAGAGATCGTGTATCTGGATGTCTTCCCTCTGGCGACCACCTCGAAAACCTTAAGCTGTGAGGCCTCAATTCACTGCAAGTACTTAGCTACTGATCAAAGAAAGAAAACGCCGATTTGTGCTCCCACTCTCAGCTGGGCTTGACTCGGGTTTTACAGAAAGAATGGAGGCCGTTTGCCTGGAGCCCGGTCTTCCCCCTCCTTGCTGACCTTCTGTCACACGTCTCCTTAGCCCTCTCACAGTGACAGTCCTTGCCAAGAATAGCTCTCCGCTGGCCGGAGCCATCCTGACCCCAAGCAGCTGGCCCAGCGTCCGCACCATCCGCAGCCCAGAGCTCTGTCTGAGCTGCTGCCTCGGCCCGGTCCTGCCCCTCAGGGTCCGACTTCTCCCATCATTGCACCACACTGCCCTCTCCGCGTGGCGGTGACCCCCCCACCGCTGCACCACGGGCCCCTCACCAAGCGGGCAGGCGCTCGGCACACAGTAGGCGCTTAACGTCCCGGGCCGGCGGGAAGCCATTCGCAGATCGGACCTCCCTTCCCCCGGTCACGCGCCCGAGTCTGAGGTTCGGGGGCTCCCCTGGTCTTCCCCGCTTCCCCCAACTCCGGGCCTGGCAAGCTCGGCCGCGCGGGACTAGAGGGGAAGCTCCCTGAGGGCAGCGCCGGAGCTCGTTAAGGGACCGGTTCTATGTGGGCAGGCGCCCGGGATCCCCGGGGTCCAGGGGGGAAACCGAGGTCGCGCGAAGGTCCGGCCCAGACTTTGGAGGAAGTCCCGCCCCATGAAGCCTCGTCCGCGCCGGCATTCCCCTCCCCCCGGCCGGCTCCTCGAGGGCCGGAAGTCCCGCCCCGGAAGCGGCTCGCCATGGCCGGTCTGGCTGCGCTGGTGCGGCGGACGGGGCTCCTGGGGCCGTCCGGGGCCGTCCGGGCCCGGGCCGCGCTGCACGAGGCGGCCCCGGCGCGGGACGTGCTGCTCTTCGAGCACGAGCGCGGCCGCTTCTTCGCTTTCCTGGGCCTCTTCTGTGCCGGCCAGGGCGTCTTCTGGACATCGCTGGCCGCGGCAGCCTTAGCCGGACCCGGGGGCGCCGTTCCGAGCCCCGAGGCCGAGGGCGGCGTTCAAGGCCGCGGGCGCCGCCCCAGCCCCGGCTCGGCGCTCTGGCGCTACGGACTGGCCGCCGGCTGCGCCTCTGTGGGTGAGAGCCGGAGCTTGGGGCGGGCGGCACATCTGGTGGCCTGTGCCACCTGCTCCCTGTTGGGGAGCTAGGGAAGGCGGGGACGTTCGGGGTCAGCGCCCTGACGGACAGGGGGGTGCCGCCTGAGCAAAGGCGCAGAGGTGGGCCCGTTACCTGGAGCTATTTCCTGTCTGGCTCAGCCCCGGAGGAGGGCCCCTGTACCCACCCTTTAACCTCCAGTCTTGTGCACAGACTGGGGTCCCTTCCTGGAGCCCACCCCGCTCACATTAGGGACCATCCACCTCGTGTGTGCCCCTCCCAGTGTCAGCCTTGGCCATCTCCCCTGGACAGTTCCAGCCCCTGCCCCCATGTAGTTGCCCAGAGACTTATCCCCCCCTCCCCAAGCTTCCCTTTGGGGTCTCTGGCTTCCCCTCGCCTCTGCTTTCTTGGTGTCCCGGTTTAGCCCAGTGCTTGATACAGTAAGTGTTTAATAAAAGCTTCCCGACCCATAACTGGGGAGAGCAGAAGGTTCTAAAATTTAGAATCTAAATCCTTGATCCGGGCAGGGGGATCACCTGCCCACTCCTTGGGGCCTCGGGATCTGGGCCCTGACCAGGCTCACACTCCCCCCTCCTTCCCCAGGCTTGCTGGTGCTGGCTGCGGGGCTGCTCTTCTCCCAGCGCTCCGTACGCTCAGTGCTCCTCCGGAAAGGGGGGCAGCAGGTGACGCTGACGACCCACGCCCCCTTCGGCCTCGGTGCCCAGTTCACAGTGCCCTTGCGTCAGGTGTCCTGTCTGGCTCATCGTGGGGAGGTGCCAGCTGTGCTCCCTCTCAAGGTCAAAGGCCACCGCTTCTATTTTCTTTTGGATAAAGCGGGACGGTTCCCCAACATGCGGCTGTTTGACACCACCGTGGGAGCCTACCGGAACCTGTGAACTCCCAACCCTTGTTCCCAGAGTGGAGACCGAGTAACAAATAAAGACAGGAAAGCTCGATGTAGATCCCTTTGTGTTTTCATTAGTCAGGGAACGTCACTTTTAAGATGAAAGGCATCAGTGAGGGGCTACAAAAGCAGCAGCAGCAGGACAGGGGGATGGGAGCGAGCTGTTGGTATTTGTCCCCCTCGGAGGGAGCTCTGGGGGAGCCCCCGAAGCTGCAGAACAGGGGCTGCCAGTCACAGGCACTTGGGCATCCAG
>CM053601.1:186091021-186115736 GCA_028646575.1 Pseudocheirus occidentalis | reverse complement strand
CACTTAACACACACACACACACACACACACACACACACACACACACACACACACACACACACACACACACACACACACACACGCCGTGTGCCCAAGGTCACATCACTTAACCCCAACTGCCCTCCAAAAAAAAAACAAAAACTGAGAACACACTTAAAGAGAAACTTTTTACTATCTCTGGGCTGAGAAGCCAGTGATACCCTGCTCCATCTGGGCCCCACTGGGGATGACAAGGAAAACCCTGCAAAGGGTCACCAGCCCAGCTACAGCACTTACTAGCTGTATTACTGTGGGCAAGTTTCAATTTTCAAATCTGTTAAATGGGCCTCATAATACTTGCAGTGCCCAGTATCTGTTAACAACTTTTTTTGTAGGGCAGGGGTTTGTAAATCATGAAGGAACCACAGAAATGGAGCAAGGGGATAGAAACAAGCTCACCAAAGGCATACCAGCAAACAAAAGCCCCCCTCCCTGAGGCCTTTTCACCCTCACTCTCACCTCCAGGCCAGTAACTTTGCTGTGGGGGCCTCACCCTCCCCATCTCCTACCCCCTGGGACTCTGGAGACAGAGGTAGGGGTAACAGAACTGCATTCTGTTACTGTAGCTCAGGCCAGATGCAGAAAGTGAAGGGCCTGGGGGCAGGGCTCCAAGGAAAGAAAGCTGAAGGTGCTGGCTGGCTGGACCTTCAGGCAGGGACTCTCCCCTCAGGTGATGATGACCCTGAATTCACACCCATGCTCCTCATGGCTACAAGGAAAATTAAAGGAATCTTGGGAATTAAGAGAGTAGCCCAAATACAGTGGAGCCAGAAGGAGGCTGGAAGGCTTGCAGACCATGAGGAGGCCCAGGCTCTGAAGGGAAGGCTGCTCAGTCTGGATCACTCAAGGAGTCAGTCACAGGTCTGTTCCCATTCCACAACAGGGGATGGCCTCAGAGGGGGTTAGGGGAAACTCCAGGGGATGCTGCAGGACAGAGGGAGGCCATGCCCATCGTCCAGCCTGGTCTCATTAAGGCTCAGGAAAACAAACCTTGGAAAACCCTCAGGCAGTGCTAGGCTGTCTGCTATGCAGGCCCCGGACAGGGAGGCGGAGGCACTTAAAGGAAACCCAGAGGAGTCTGGCAACTCTGACCTTCATGAGCTGAGGGTCGTCCCCCAGCACAGCACGAGTCACTTGCTGGTAGTACTTGAGCAGGTCATCGGTCAGTGAGGAGACAGCACTGGGCACTGGAAGGGAATAGCCAGGATCAATAATGAGAATGGCAGAGCAAAGGCCCCTCCACCAGTGTCCTCGGCAGCCTGTCTGACTTGGCAGGCGAGTCGTAGGGAGGGGGCATCCTATAAAACACAAAAAGTGGGGACAGACAAGGAGCACATGAACCAGCCATAAGCAGGCCTTGGGGTACCACTGGGAGGCCTGGTACCATGGGGGGGGCCTGGCACTGCCAGGCTCATGCCAACACCTGCTGGAGGACCTAAACATTCTCTCAACTAACAGCTTCCTGACCTATCTTAATAAGAACTTCATCTTTCAAAAGACAAGGCTGTTCCATTGTGGATCTGATTCCCACTAGCAGGAGGGATGGTTTGCTGGATCAGGGCTAATTAGAACCTCAGGGAAAGGCCACTAGAGGTCTGTGGCAGATAAGGAGGGAAACACTAGGCAGAGTCCAGCTCGGCCATACCCCAGCTGGGCAGAGAGCCCAAGGGGAGGGGAGGAGAGGTAGGCTGTCTGAAGGAAGATGCTGGAGGGAGAGGACATGCTCAAGAACGTAATGTCTCAGACAGCAGGAGGAAGATGGCAGCTGTCTGAAGCCTGACTGGATACACAGAAACTGCCCGACCGAAAAACCCACCCTGGATTAAGTGCAGAAGTGCAAGTAGGGCCAGCAAGGCCTGGAGAAGGGGACAGGGCTGAGCTCAGGCAGAGGGAGGGTGTTGGGGAAGCGAAGGACGATGGGAAGGATCCGTCTGCTTTAAATGGGGATCACGGGGGAGACGGCATCTCTAGGATGTTCACCATGATCTGTAAGAAACCGCCATTAAATTGAACATGAGGCCCTTTTCTGTGGCTGTTCAATACTCTGTGGCTGCTCTCTTTGTTCAACGTGAAAGTCACACAGGGACGTATGTCCTCCTCCCCCTGCTGAGGGAGGAGACGAGCTCTTTCATCAGCCGGGTTCATTCCTAGGGTGAGGGAGGTGGGGATGTTTACAGCTGGAAGGGTTAGGCCAGAACAGGAAGGCTGAATGGGCAGAGAAGACGAACCTCCCCCCTCCAGTGCCAGGGGAGGCCCGGTAAGGAAGGAGATGAGCAGCCAGCACCTGGAGCCCTTCAGGAAATCAGTCACCTGGCTGAGATGAGCCTATTTCTGGGGAACCTGAAAAAGCGAGTGGGCGCAGAGCCAGGCCAGCCCCACCAAGAACAGAACATTTGGACAGGGCCACTGCACTGGCACATGAGACTGATGGCATGGTGAAGCACTAAAAGCCTCTCCTATGAACGACTGGACTGTACGCTTCTTGAGGGCAGGGACCCTACACCTTTCTTGGCGTGCCCAGGATTTAGCAGAGTATGGCAGAGTAGCTGCCTAATGAATGGAGAGATAGGAGCTAGATGATGCCCAGTGAAGCCTAAAGGGCCATCGTAAAGGTGCAGGGCCCAGATGGCAGGGGGTCTGGGGTGGAGCGCCCCAGGGGCCTGTATTCAGCCTCACGATACTCATCACTTTTATCTATGACTTGGATAATGGACCCAGGTGACAGATCATCCAGCTTTCAGCTGACAGATATATGGCTAAAGCAGTTAAGAGAGAGATCCTGATGGGCCATTTGTCTAAAGAGGACGATATTGGAGTAAAAGCTCATTTAGCAGGACGCGTACCAAGTCTTGCACTTCTGTTCAGAAAGTTAACTGCAAGCATAAAGGATGCGGGAGCCTCCTCAAGACACACTCTGAACACTTCACAGAAGACAAACTGGGGGGCACGGAGAGGGAGGGGCTGCCAGGAACAAGGCAGTGCACCCCTAGATCCTCTCAGCCAGACAACACCTGGTGACACAGGGCCTGCTTGGTCACCGACAGCCCGAGGAAGGACCTTGGGAAGACGGATGGACATACATCATCGGATATTGAAGTGGCTGTTCTGCTTTGGCTCAGGGCAGAACCAAGGAGGGTAGGGCTGTAAAGAGGCAAAGCAGATCGGACCCAGGAAAAATGTGGTAGTAATGAAACTGTCTAGACTGGAGTGGGCTCCTCCCACTGAATGGCTCCACACAACAGAACTCTGCACTCTCTCCCAACTCCAAACTCAGTGACTATTATGCACCTTGTTCAGTGACCCAGCCCTCAGGGAAGCACAGCAGAGCAGGTCCACAGGCTCCAGAAGCTGGAGTTCTGGACCCCAAGACAAGTACTGTCTCCAGAGGGTCACAGGAAGAGTGCATTTCGGAGCAGGCCTGAGGGTGGACGCTCTGCCAGGCTGAGCAGAGTCACAAATGGACAGGTTCACCCTCCATCAGGCTTCAAGGGGATAGCCTATGACTTCTGGAAGACCCCCTACCTATCCAAAAAGAGGCCTTGATGCTCAGTGGTGGAGGGCAGACCCTCTCCCCTCTATGACTCATGAGGTAGGCTTATCCGCGCTGCAAAATGCGTAGACAAAATGCTGAGGGCAGAGCCTGGTGCCAGCCAATACCTAGGGATGGTAGGGATGAACTTGGGCAAAGCTGAGGCTCTGGGCGAAAGGAAACCAAATTACAGGAAGAAAATTGCAACCACAGTTTCCCTCAACAGGTTGGGCCTTTGGATGAGCTGGTGTCCCTCTGTAACAGCAATCGGTTTAGCAGGTACTTAACACTTAGTAACTTAGGGCTAAGTACAAGCTCTGTCCCCTACTGAAAGGTCATGAACTCCCCTGATGACATGGAAGAAGGGGACTGGCTGAGACAGGAGGCCAGTGCTGTATATAAAGAATTGTACAGACAGAGAGACAGAACAGAGAGAGAGAGAGAGGGGGAGGGAGGGGGAGGGAGAGGGAGGGAGAGGGAGAGGGAGAGGGAGAGAGAGAAGGCCAATATTCCTTCTGGGTCCTGGGACCAGCTGAAATGCTGGAAGACTGAAAAAGCATGACCAGGATAAGACTTTGTTTGTTGGTGGCCTAGCTGATCCTTGAGTTCCAGGCAAGAGAAGTGGGGAAGGATTGGAGAGGTACTGGACCCTGTGAGCTTCAGTGTGTGCCAGGAACTGCCCTGAAGACTGGACAAGGGGCCTGGCAGGTGTCTGCTTCTGAATCCAGGTGACTGGTGGATTCAGAAGGGAGCTGGAACCATGGAAGGGGATCCAGGGAATCAGAAGGACCACCCAGAGTCAAGATGAAGAAAAGGCCTCTCCTTGGATGAAACTGAGGTTTGCTGGACACTAAGGGGTGAAGGATTTGTGTGGTTTTCTAATGACTGTACTTAGTAATTAATGACAGTAATTTGGAATCTAGATTAGTGACTGATTAAGTTAATGGTTGCCCCATGAGTGGAAGTTTCATTATTTTATTGTGAATTATCTGAACCTTAAAAGCTGTTCACAGTAGCATTCTTTTGGGAATCTGCTGGTGGATGGTGTTAAACCCTCCTTTCTTTGGAGAGGTGGGGGGCTGCGGGTGTGTGACACGCCATGCGCTGTCTGCCTGCTTGCTGGCTCAGTGAGTTCTGCTCTATCACATGAGAGGCTCTTCCAAGCCCTCCTCCCGAAAAGACTGAAGTAATTCAAAGACAGGAGTGAAGAGAAACAAGAAGGTGAAGGAGAGTAAATGATGCTGAAGGAATATGGAGAGCTGAGCCCTGGGAGTCCCAACCCCATGACTGTCAGGGGCCGGGGGGAGTCCAAAGCTTGCAAGTGGCCGTCAGATCTTACTGGTCTTCAGAGAGAGAGTGGGTGAGGGAGTTTGGGGGAAGCGATCTTACAATGGGGGGGTGTAGACTCTATGTCAACATACAAGGTGGGGGTGGCTGCGGACAGCTGAACTTCACTTTCATGGGAACTGGTGAAAAAAAGGAAGAATGCACGAGCACACATGCACACACACACACGCATGCACACGCACACTCCCCCACAGGGAAAGGCTCTACAAGGAATACTCTACACGAGAGCCTCAGTGTGCGCCCTCTGACCAGCGCACTGACTAAACTTGGGTTTAGGACCCAAGGACCAATCACTCCCCTCGTCTCCCAACACAGCAGTGGCAGGCTCAGGGGGCAGAAGTGGCTTCTGATTGACTCCATATGTGATGGATTTGTATTTCCTGAGCTCTCAGTTGGGAGGGAAGGCGGGGAGGATGAAGGAGAAGGTGGATTTGGGCTGATTAAGACAAATTAAATATTCAACAATTTCCAAAAGAATCAAAAGTGTTCCTGCCACTTACCTGATCCTTGAGGCTCCACATTTCCCTTACCATCCAGATAGGAAACATGAACTAGAGGAAGATCAGAGAAGGCAGGTCATCCCTTGTTCTGTTCACTGCCTCTCCCCCAGCTGTGGTCCTGACCCACCATTCCCAAGTTACTAGCCATGCTGCTGCCTCCCTCTAGGCCAGCCCCCAGAGGCTCCCACCTCTCACAGCTGTCTCAGGGCACCCCTTGGGAATGTTGGTCGCCAGAGCCAGCTCTACGAGGTTCACCTCTCGGTCCTCAGGAAAGTAGAGGTCGCCCTCCCTGGCAGGGCGTAGGGGCAGGGTCTCCTGGGAGCCATAGCCACACACTGCCTAGGAGCAGGAGGGCAAGGTTAGACATTCTGGAAACCTTAAAGCATCAGCCAGAAAGATGATTCTGGGAGGGAGGGAGCAGGGCCAGGAAGGCCCAGGGAGGTGGAGTCCTAGGAAGGCGATAACTGGGAATGGAAACTCAGGGCTTCAGGCAATCTTTGGGTTCCTGGATGGAGTGTCATGAGGTACCTAGGGAAGAGCTGGGGATGGCAGAAAGGGCTACACCATCTCCACTTCAGAGGATTCTCTTCTCATACATTCCTCACCCATCCCTCTGTCGGAAGCTTCCTCTACCACATTAGGTATTTAATGAGCATCGACTGCATACAAAGCTAATGTTCACAGTGCTCTGTCCAGCTGGAAGGGCCTCCCTCCCCAATCTGTACCCATCCTTCAAGACCCAGCTGAAGGCCAAGCTTTTCTACAAGGCTTTCCCTGACCACCCCATAATTACAAGTTATACGTCCAGTTTCTATGTCACTTTAAGGTCCCACACGACTCTTGGCAACATCACCATGCAGGGACTGGGCACCTGGCCCGGCCCTGAACATAGAAGGCCAGGCCTCACCTCCACATTGCTCCACCTTAGGGCACGGTTGAAATCCTCCACCGTCAGCTTCCGCCGTTTGGTATGCTTCATGAACTGGGAGCTGTTCTGAGATTAGAAGAAAGGAGGTATCAAAAAGGGGAGGCTGCCAAGGGAAGTGGGGTAGCCAGGGGCCTCCCCTTCCTTGCCACGCCACTACCTGGGTGGCCTCCCTGAGCCGGTAGCAGACATCCTCAGCCAGAAGCGCGGCCACCTCGTCACTCAGCTCCAGTCCGGCACTTTCAGCCATGAGGCGGACTGACTCTCTGGGGATCTCCACAAAACGCCGCTCCTCTCGCTCTGACATGGCCTCAGGGTGCTGGGGCAGCCACTAGGGCCTTCCTGGCTTTCTGGACGGCTCCTCTGCCTCCAGTCTGGAATGACAGAACAGCAGGACTAGAAGAGGGGTACATCCCACACGCTCTGCTCAAGAACACAGGATGTGGAATCTCAGAGCTGGAAGGCCTTGGGAGATCATCTGCTCTGCTCCAGCCCCTTCATTTCAGAGGTAGAGAGAATGAAAACATGGCTCAGGTACTTAAGAGGGGAACCAAATTTGGAAGCTGGCTCTGTCTGCTGGCTTGATGACTTTTTCTCTGCTCTTCAGATGCCCACCATGTCCTGGGACGCTCTGAATCCCTGCTGCTGTATCATGTCCACACCAGTGAGCTCCTCCTAGACAAGGCCCAGGGAAGCTGTGATGCCCAGCTCTGGATCTACTGGGACCATGCTGCTCTCCTATAGGCATTAGGGAGCACCCCATGCACATACCCTATCCCCTCCCCACTCTAGGGACTGTGCCCCATTGCTCCTTGTGACTCCACTCCCCATCCCTGTGAGGGCCCAGCCTAAAACTCCCCTTCCCCAAGAACAATATCAATCCCTCAGGGGAAGGGACCATCTCCCTTTGCCAAGTATCCCCAGCACTCAGCACCCTCTATGCCTGGGTCAGACTAAGTGCCTAATAAATATTCATTCATCCTTTCATTCACACGTGGCTCTGGAATGGGTGGGGCCAGAGAGCCGCAGGGGTGCCCCCGACCCCCATCCCCCACAAGAGCAAGGACCCAGACTGACACAGTTGCCCTCAGAGAAAATGATGCCCTAGGAATTCAATGTGATCTGTTGACTGAATGATTCTGTTTTAATACAGAAAGCAGGGAAGCAAAGCAAAGGAGCCGTGACCCAGGAGTCTGAGAGGCCTGGGTGTGAATCAGCCGTTTCCTTCCCCATCTGCATGGGGAAGTCAGGCAGTCTGTCATCTGCTGAGTATGTGACCTCTCTGAGCCTCACAAGGTCTGGAGGACCGGCAGCATGTCTAGCAGAGGGGCCAAGTACCTAGGGGGTAGTGAGGACCCACCCCACCTCCCTCCCCCCCCCCCCCAGGCTGGCTAGGATGTACAGCATTTGCAAGCCCTGAGATGCCTCTAAATGGTGGCTACCATGAGGACATCCTGTTTGAGAAGAGAGCTAGGAAGCCTGGGTTCCAGACCCACCTCTGACCAGCTGGCACTCAGGGCACTCTCTAAAAACTGCAGAAGTCTGGCCCTGACCCAGATATGCTCTGAGAAGCCTGAAGTAGGCTGAGTGGTCACAGGGCACCTGGGGGCTTCAAAGGGCACGGCGGAGGCAGCTGCCACTGGGACCTCACACCCTTTCCTCCCTCTCTGTCACCCCTCCACCAAGGAGGGATCTCATTGCCAGACCAAAGCCTTTTCCCAGGCCACTTTCTTGGTGACTTCCCTGTGGCCATGGGCCCTGGGGATCCACGCCCCCAGTTCTCCTCCTCCCTCTCTGACTGCTCCTCCTCTGTCTCCTTTGCCGGATCCTCGTCCAGGTCCCCACAGTCTCCCAACTCAGATGTCACAGGCTGGACTTCCAGTCAACATCTTACCTTCCCCCAAGCCTACCTCCCACAACCCCACACTCATCCTGGACCCCACTCCCTCACCCACCATATCCAACATGGCACTTCTTGAATTCCTCCCTTCTCTCTCCTGACACTGCCCACTCTGGTGCAGACCCTCATCACCTCAGGCTGGGAGAGCAATAGCTGGGGGGGGGGGGGCCTGCCTGCCCCAACCCTCTCCCCAGTCCTGTGCATCCTTCATCCATCCAGAGGGATGCTCCTAAGACCCAGCTCTGACCACGTCACCCCCTACTCAGTAAATTCTGGTAGCACCCAAGGGCCTCCAGGATCAACCAGGAGTGCTTGGTTTGGCCTAACATGCCCCCTCCTCCTCTTCCAGGCTTCCACGCCTGACCTCGCCCACTTTCTGCTCAATGCAGGGTCCCCAGCCTCTGCTCCATCTCTCAACTCCAGGCATTTTCTCTGGCTGCCCCCACGCTGGAAAGGCTTCCCTTCACCTCCTCTGACCACTGCCATTCTTTTCGGGGTTAGTCACGTCTGGCCCTCTGTGACCCCACTGGGGGTCTTCTTGGCAGAAATACTGAAGAGGTTTGCCATGTTCTTCTACAGCTTATTTTACAGGTCAGGAAAATGAGGCAAGCAGGGTAAAGTGACTTGTCCAGTGTCACCCAGCTAGAAGTGTCTGAGGCTGGATTTGAACTCTGCACTTCCTGACTCCAGGCCACCTGGGTGACCACTGACCTCCCTGGTTTCCTTAGTGCTTGGCCCCAGTCCATGGCACACAGGAGGTGCTTAATAAATGTCCACCCTGGCCTGCCCCAATTTCTCAGGCTCCCAGGGAAGTGCAGACCCACACTGGGGGTGGGCCACTTCTGGCCATTAGTGACAAGCTTCCCTGGACAAGCCCCTCTAGGGACCTCCCCAAAGCCATGGGCTGCCCCTCCCCCTAACTGATAGGGGGATAGGAGGGCGGCTGCCCTCACCCACACGTGGCCGGACCTAGGAACAATTAACTAAATAGAATCTGAGGCGTGGGGTGTGGTTTTTCATACCCACGCCCATGCCTCTCCCCCCATATTTTCTTTCTGGTTTCTCCTGGCCCTAAGTGGGATCCAGTCCAAGGCTGGGACCCCCTTCCCACCATCCTCCTCTTCCCGTTCTCCAGGCCAAATTCCTAGTCAGCTTGAGGTCCACTGGGACGCCCCGATCATTCTCAGACAGGCTTCAGGCCAGCCGTGTCTAGGCCAGTGAAGGAAAAGCCTGGGTTTGAATCTATCCGTTATTCTCAGCGGGGGACCCCAGACGGCCGCTCCTTGGAGCCTCCTCCAAGGACCCCCATTTCACATGCGAGGAAACTGAGGCCGGCATAGATGAAGTGGTCCGCCATGCTGGCCTAGCTGTTCAGAGTCCGAAGCAGAGTTAGAACTCAGCTCTTCCTGACTAACGCTAGGACGCTCTGTGCACTGCGGCGCCCCCTGGCGGCCATGGCTGAGTACCCCTCAACCGCCTGCACCTCAGTTTCCCTATCTGTAAAATAAGAGTGGAGATAATGACCTTCGAGGTCCCGCCCAACTCCGAGGCTCAGCCTATGAAAGACATCGAGTCGTAACCTCTGACCCCAGGGTCAGGAGGTGGAGCCGGACGAGGTCAGGATTCCCACGGCCTGTGGTTCCCGGCGGAGGTGAGGGAGAGGTGGTGAGATCCCTGGCTCGACGAAGTTCGGAGGTCCCGGGTTGGGCGCAGCGCGGCCCGCGGGGAGACTTACCCGAGGGCTGCGGCGGCTCCGGCTCCGGCTCCGGCTCCGGCTCCGGCTCTAGCTGCCTTGCCTAGTCTCAATTCCCTCGCACTGAGGCTGGCCCCGCCCGCCCCCGCTCCCGGCCAATCCATGGGCGACGCTTCGAAGCCCCGCCTCAGGATATGCGTCACGTGGAAAAGGCCTTCTTCGGGAGGCGCCATGTTGCCGAGACATATCACGTGACAACAGCCCCTTAAAGGGCCCTCGGCGGTTTTCTTCCTGCTTCTTTGGGCTGTTCGAGGTTCTTAGCGGGTTTCCCGGAGCCAAATCCTCCAGGCCTCAGTTTGCCTCGCTGGGTTTATTCCAGATGCACCCATCCATCCGTCCCTACCCCTCAATTCAGCCCGCTAATGTGATCGCCTTTTAGAATGCTGTTTTTATCTTTAGCTTTGCAGCCCTTTTCTCACCCTGGGACCCTGCCCTTCTAATTCAGTTCAGTGCAGTTCGGTGCCCATTAATTAAGGTCCCACTGTGTGCCAGGCTCCGTGCTGTCAAAGAGCTCACGACCCAGCGTGGGGCACAGCGTGCAAACGAATGTGTAGCGATCAAGCTATGGACGGGATCTAACCAGGGGAGGCTTCCTGGAGGAGGTGGTCCAGGCTGGGCAGTGGAGTGTCCTACAGCTGGAAGGCGGAGTCACTGCCCCCAAGAGAATTTTTTTGGGGGGGGGCGGGGAGTCAGGTGTAAGCAGACTGGAAAGGGAGGAGGGAGAAGTAGGAGGGTCTTTGAAGGCCAAACAGATCATTTTGTATTTGATGCTGGAGGCCATAGGGAGCCACTGGAGGTTATTGAGGAGGGGGTGACGGGGTCAGAGCTGCACGTTAGGAAGATCTCTTTGGTGGCTGAATGGAGAACGGACTGAATCCCCAGCCCGCCCCCAAGCAACTATTGGACTAGCCCAAGTGTGAGGGTATGGGGGGGGGGGAAGCTATTCAAAAGATTCTTCAAAGGTGAAATCCACAAGAGATGTTGCAAAGGTGAAATTGACCGGCCTTGGCTACCGCCGGGCCTTGGGGGTGTCTGGGTGGGCAAGAGTGACAGGTCCAAGATGACCCCTAAGTTCCGAGTCTGAGGGACTGGGAGGGTCGTGTTGGTCTCTATAGTAATTGAGAAGGGGGGTGGTGGTGGAGAGTTTAGGGGGAAAGATGATGAGTTTGGTTTCAAACATGTTGAGTTTCCGATGTCTACTGTACATCCAGATTGAACTGGAATCCAACCTCAGCTCCTACCCTTAAGTCTTATTTAAAATCTTGCTACAGTCTTCATTAAATTAACTTGAACCTTAGCTGAGGAGGACAAGGAGGACTTGGCAGTGAGAACATCTACCTCCCCCCAGGCCCCAGACACCCCCCCCTTACCTAGAGTGGGTGCCTCCAGGAAGGACTTTTTGTCTGTTTTGTAGAACAGCATCTGCAGCATCGTTGTGAGCTACTTGTATATCCATCTGAACTAGTGATTTTCTCCTTTGGCGGTTCCATATAGTTACTTCATTTCTGAGATTGTACCCTTTCAGAGCTTTATTTCTTTTGTTGCTATTGTTGGTTCAGGCTTTTTATATTTTTGTAGAGGGCCTCCCACCTCCCTGGAAGTTTCTGTTTTGCTGGTATATCTATATGTAGTAGCTTCTGAAAAGTCTCTTTGGTAGTAGCCTTTGAATGAGCATTTTCAGTGGAGTGGTGGGGCATGAATCCAGACTGCAAATAGGTAGAGGACTTTTTTCTATTCTGACAATGGAATGAAGAGAAATCAGACCCTACCTTGGGGAATGGCCCCAACCAATGAAGACATTTTAAGGATGTAGGTATGGCTGTAGGCTGCAGGGAAGGAACCAATAAATATAGACCAAATGTCAAGAAGGAAGGATTAGAGACCAGGGCCAGGAAATGATGGCAAGGGATGGCATCCTCAGACACGGTCACAAAGAGAGAGTGAGGAAAAACAGCAGAGGGCCTTTTAGGTGTGGAATCAGGAAAAAGTTCTTAGGAGCTGATTTCTAGTTCCTCAGTCAAGCAAGAGGCAAGGAAGCTTGCCTTGTGAGGGAGGGGACAGAAAGCAGTGTTTTTGTTGGTTTGAGAAGAAAAAGTTTGGACCAGTTATACTGTAGAGTGTGGTAAGAGTCCATCAGAAGAGAACTAAAAATGTGTCCCAGTTGAGGCCCCCATTCCGTGAATCACTCTCCTGGGTGTAGGAGCTTACAAATGGCACAAGGCAGCTGGAAGAGAGGTAGGTAAGCCAGGTAAATTTAGGACAGAATGAGTATCACCAGCACCAAGGGGAAGGGGTTCATGGGTAGAAGCTAGTGTTGTGGAAACAACATATTAGAGTCCGAGATTTATAAATTAAAATGCAATCTTAAGGCTTACTCAGAAGTTGACTACACCTTTAACTTCAGAAGGCTGGTGATTAAAATAGCCAAGATGCAGAGTCTTGCTGGCACCATAGGATATCTGAACACCAACATCTTATAGACACAATGTAGGATAGCATTGCTCTAGTCTCATAAAAATAATTCACTGAAATCATTGTAATTGGAACTCATCCTGGAAATCCTTAGAGCTCAATGATGATAGAACAGCCATTCCAAGGCATTTTTAGAACTTCTCATGAGGAGTTTGTAAGAATAGATTCCTAGTGTCAAACTGGTATGCTTGACTGATAGAAATCTATGCTGGGTAACTGCTCTCCAAAGTTAGCCAATAAGCATTTATTAAGGGCCTATATGTGTGCTCAGGCACTCTTCTGAGTGTTTGAGATACAAAGAAAGGTGAAGACAGTCCCTGTCCTCAGAAAGTTTACAATCTAATGGAGGAGACAACACATAAACAAATATGGACAGACAAACTCTATACAGACAAAGAGAGAACACCCAATAGAGGAAAGACAAGCTTTCAAAAAGATGAGAAATAGAGTGTCTTGATGAAGAACGACAGGGAGGTCAGTGTCCCTGAATCAGAGGATATATAAAGTCTAAGAAGACTGGACAGGTTTGGGGGCAGAGGACCCAGGTTTGAAAGGTCTTGGTTTTGTTTCACCTCCATTTCCCACTCTGTTCTTCTCCTCAGATCACCCAAAGAACCATCAGTTAGCAAGTATCATTTTAAAAAATCTGACTGAATTTGAACCCCAACAAAACACATTTTCATCTGTACAGCACAAAGAGGCTTCAGTATGAACCCATGAATCTCTTTCATAATGCTAGCTATGGAAGCATATAATCAATTCTACGTATTTCAAAACTGACCTGTTGACCCGTGTTCCCTTCTTGAAGGTCCTTCAATTTTCTTTTGTTAACTTTTCAAAATGTTACAACACCCCTCCTTTTAGCATCACCTTGGCTAAATCCCCTTCCTCCCACTCTGCCACTTAGTTAAGAGCCAAGAGAAAGAGAAAAACAAATGCTTTGTAACAAGGAATCACCAAGTCAAACATCCTCCCAGAATGTACACCTCAATTCTGCACCTCTTGACCCTCCCCTCTCTGTCAGGAGAGGGTAACCTGCTTAGCAGAAGGCCTCTGGAGACACAGCTCACTGAGCATCCAGCTGAGCAGTCTTCAGGGTTCAGCTGGTTTTCTTTGGTGTTGCTGTCATTGTATAACTTGCTCCGATTCTGGCGGCTGCAACAACCCAGGATTTTGTCATTTCTTCCAGCCCAAGATTCTGTTCCATTTACATGCCTCAGTTGGTCCAGCCAACCCCACCATCTCAGAGACCATCTAAGGCACGCCCTTGGGGGCCAGTTTGTTTCTTTCCTTCCTTTATCTGCCCCATCTTCAGGATCAGGACATTTTTTTGCCTGTGACTTCTCTTCACAGTGTCCTGTCTCCTCTGATGCCTCCTGCTTGTTTCTCAGACGAGCTTAGTATCTGTACCAAACTTACCAGTGAGAGGTTGCCTGGGGTTTACTCACTTCAAACCTGCTAAGTCTTCTCACTCCTGCCCATTATAACAAGATTCTTTTTTTAATCTGAGTGAATTCCTCCTTTGACCCTCCCTTTTCTTTCTCCTCTTCCAGCCCTTAGAACAAATCCATTCCAGTTCCAAGATGTTTTTCTTAGTGAACTCCCTTAAGGCCCCCTGAAAGACATTACGGTTCTACTGAGGCCAACAGCCCCAAAGAGATCCAAGGAGGAAAAGGACCCATGTATACAAACATTTATAGCAGCTCTTTCTGTGGTGGCAAAGAGTCAGAAGCTGAGGGGATGGCTAAGCAAAGTATGGCATACTAATGAAAAGGTTGTGCTGTGAAACGTGATGAAGAGAGACTTGGGAAGATCCTCATGAACTCATCATGTGGGTGATGCAGAGAACAGATCCCATAACAACACAATTTTGAAGAGCTTAAGAATCACCTGACCAGTGAGCTTCATAGAATGAAGGAGCAGCCAGTCCTGGAAAGGTAGCCAGGGAGGCTGAGAGCAAGAAGAATTAAAACTAAGGAAGCTTGTGGTCTGTGGGACAGGCATTCTAGAGGGCACCATGGATGGCTGGGTAGAGACAGGATGGACCTTTGGTGGGGAGGGTTGAGGGGGATAGGAAAGAGCAATCAGGTGGGGGAAGTTAAATGTGCACTGGGGCTTGGAGGACAATCTGGTCAGAATCACTGGGACATCAGAGGTGTGAGCAGGTGTAAGAATGTTTGTCATCCAGTGGAGGACGCCACTCCTGTTCCCTCAAAGGGGCACAGCAGGAGACGGAGGCCTGATGCTGTCCTTCTCCGTGTCCCAGCTAGGAGACTGGAGGGGCAGCATGAGATGCTGGTATGAATGTTGCTTTGGGGCAGATAGAAGATGCCTAGCTGGGCCGCTCATTGCTCTTCCACACGCTGCATCCAGGAAGAGATGAAAGGCACCCAAACTCTGGATTCTCAGGAGAGAGGGGGATGATATGGTCTGAAAAGAACAGTGAACCGGGGACTGACTGCAAGCCCCCTGCCCCAGCAGGGTCTGCCTCTGACTCATCTTTCTAGAGCCCCTAAATCATCTTCAGAAATGCCTATCCATGCCTCCCCTGGCTTATGCCAAAAAGCTGACTCTCATATTTAATTCCAAGACTTGGCATTTATCACCACTGAACTTGTTTTTATTAGATTTAGTCCAAAGGTCAAGCCATGTCAAGCCATCATTGCATCCTGACTCTGTCATCTGGTGTCAGCCTCTCCGGGCATTTGTCGGATCTCCTCCCAAAGTCAATGCATTCACCATTAAACAGCCCAGATCAGGGCATGGATCCCTGGGGCATTCCACCAGAGACCTGCCACCAGGAACTGCCCTGAGAGTGCTTCCATCCAAGCAGATCTGAAGCTGACTGTACATCATCATACTGTCCACCACGGGCACCTAATACAAAGCTCGGCTAAAATGTCAGTAAACTCTTCCCAGCATCCCCCTTGTCTCCCAGACCCACCGTCAGTCTGCTGGGTATCACACCAGATCACCAAGTGAACAACTGATGACTGGGGAGAACTCCAGAGTTCATCTAGTCCAGCCCCATCATTCTACAGAAAAAGAAACTGAGGCCCAGAGGAGAATCACAAAGGGATCAGCCCCTATCACTTGGAATCACAGCTCCAAAGAGAATTTCCCAGGGCAGAGAGCAGGGGGGACACAGCATGAGAAAACCACAGCCCAAAGCCCTGATAAAATCTGACAACATTTATTAAGTGTCTATTACTACCGAGGCCACAGGCACTGGGCTGCCCCGAGAACCAGGAGCCTTAATCTAAGTCAGAAGAGGCTAAGGGCTGTCTGAAAAGAATCAGAAAAGGCCGAGAGTCTCCCAGAGAGAACCTTCTTTCCTGAGGCTTCCAAAGAGCAGCAAGGCCCAGCCTGGAGGATGCGGAGAGCCGGCCAGTCACGCCATGCCTTGCTGAAGACCAGAATTAAACATGGAAGAGGTCCTCTCCACTCAGCTTACGAGACCTGGGACAAAGGAGAGAACCAAAATCACCAACCCTCCCTCAACAGCAGGTCTCTCAGCAGACCCCACCCCCAACAGGACAGAAGAAGAAAAGACCCAGGCAGGGCCTTACCCAGGTAGTCATCCATCAGGGAGCCAATAGCAAACTAGAGGAGAAAAGGAAAGGAACAAGGTCAGGGCTGCTGAAGCTCGGCACCCCTCCCCCAGACAGAGCCCACCCCACCTTCCACCCAGAGCTAGGACAATAGGAATAGCCAGAAACTCCAGGAGGGGAGACAACTCACAATGTCGTTCTTGTCCACCCTGGTTCCCACAATCTTGAGGCGGATTTCGTCGTCCTGCTGAATCACAATGTCCTGGTGGGGAGGACAGGGTCGGAATCACGGGATGGAGCATAGACTCCTCTCATGGGCTGTACTCGGGTGGCCCCGGCTGGGCTTCATTCCCTCCCCCCCCCCACCTTCTCACCTCATCCACTGTCTTGTAACACGGAGGGTTAGAGTTGGGATCAAATTCCATCTCTGAGGGGATGGACTGCAAAGGAAAGGAGAAAGGGCAGGTGTTGGTCCGGCATCAGTGAACAGAAGCCTCACCCCACCCGCGCTCCTGGACTCACGTGTCGAGAGATGAAGCAAGACATGGGTCCGATCTCCGTGAAGAGTCCTACCTGCGGGAGCAAGGGGAGAGTAAAGGCCCCGTGAGGACCCTGGCCTCGGCCCCTCCCCACCCCGGCTCCCCCTCCTAGGTGAGGGGCTCACCTTGTTCACCTGGGTGACAACAGCATCCACCACCTCGCCCTTGAAGGGTCGGAACACAATGGCTTTGTACTTGACCGGGTAGAGCACGAAGCCCCGCCCAGGCTGGATCACGCCCGCCCCTATGTTGTCTATGGTGGTGACGGCGATCACGAAGCCGTACCTGGGGGGAAGCCGCAGGTGTGAGGGGCGGGGCCTCGGCCGCCCCGCCCCCAGGGTCCCACGTGACCGCCCCGGGAGGGTGCCCTCACTCACTTGCCCGTGCACGTGCCCTCCACCTCAGTGAACAGCTTCTGCTTGACCGTATTGAGCAGGTTCGGCCCGAAGTAGCGCGGGTGCAGCAAGATCTCGTGCTCCAGGGAGATCTGCGTGGACGGTGGGGTGGGACCGGGCTCCCGGCCCCCGCCCCCCCGCTCCCCAGCCGCCCCGGCCCCCTCGCCCGCCCCGCGTTGCTCACGTGGTAAAACATCCTGGCCGAGACCTGAGGGCGGGAGGGAGGAGGAGGATGAGCCGCCGCCGCCACAGTCGGGAGTTCGCCGGCCCGGCCGGAAGCCACGGAGCTTCCAGGGCAGTTAGGCCCGCGCCTCCTGGCTCCGCCCACAACCGCTTCGCTCCCCTGCCTTACCTTCGAGTCTCCTGATTGGCCAGGGCGTGTTTCGGTTCCGCCCCTCCCTCTGCGTGTCGCGCGTTTCTTCTCCCTCACCCGTCCTAGGCTCTCTCCTCAAGATTTCCCCGCCCTTCTGGCTTAGCTCTCACGCCTTTCCCTGGGCCCCGCCTCCCGCGCACGATGCAGAAGACGATTGGCTACTGGAGAAATCAGGCCCACTCCAACCCACCATCTCGAGCCCGCTCGGCTCCCCTTCGCAGCCGCTGATTGGCTCGTTCAAGACCGGTTCCCCCAAGGCCCCGCCCCCAGCTCCTGAGCCGCGCCACGTGCGGGAGAAGAGCTTGTTTTGTGTGATTGTGTCGCCCAGTGGAAGGGGAGGGCAAGAAGAAAGCCGACCGATGGGCAGGGGGTGTGACCTCGGCCTACAGGTGGGGGAGGCCCCAGCCGTCCCATCACCTGGCCTTTAATTGTGAAGGCCCCGGGCTACGTGTGGAGCCCTCCTCGGCTCTAAAGTCTAACATGGCTCCCTGTGGCCTTTAGGATGACGTTGACAAAGTTGTAGAGCAGCTGGGCCGCCCAGCCTCCCGGGCGCACTGAGTTCTATTTCCTCTCGTCTTCCCAGGCCACGGCTCAGGGCTCTGCTGACCCCCGGGCGGGGGAGGGGAGGGCGACCCGGAAGGGCTGGGGTCGTAGCTACCCCTGGGGTATAGGCACTGACCTCATCACTCATGCCTGAAATGCGCACCCCCTCCCCCTTCTCCCTCCTCCAAGCTCCATTCAAACGTCCTCTCCTCCTCCCCCACCGAGGCCACCTCCAGTGGTCCCGATCCACATCTGTCCCCTGGACCCGGAGGGCTCTAGAGGAGAAAGTGAGGCTGGTGACCCTGAGCAGCCGGCCTGCCTTAAACCGAGTTCACTGGTACGTCACGGCATCACCTGCCTGACTTTATGGTCCTCTGAGAAGAAGGCCAGACCTCCCCCGCCCCCCTTCCCCTATTGACCCCTGGAAGTACCCACATTACTTTGTTTTTACTGTGCTGTGGGGGTGGGGAACCTGAGCCAGAACTAGCGGCTCCTGGGCCTCGGCTGCGGGAGGGTGGGAGTGGAGAGGCTGGCCACAGGAAAAGGTCCAGTCAAAAACATGTCTGTACTCCAACCTGCTTACTCATCCCTGCCTGCTTGAGATTCTAGCCTCTGGGCATTTGTCCTGGCTGTGCCCGGCACCCAGCGTGCTCTCCATCCTCGGCCGGCCTCTTGGACCCTGTAATGCTCTCAGGGACCTTTTGCCTTTATTTCCTGGTGGGCAGAGGTGTGAGTGACCTATAGCCCAAGGCCTCCAAGAACCCACAGAAGTTGGGAAGAGGAAAGGAGGATGAGGAGGGCAGAGGAAGGTCAAGGAGCAGCCAAGAAACAGGAGCAGATCGCTGAAGGAAGAGTGGACAGCTACGGGCACAACTTCCTGCTCTTTCTGGTGCCCCCTAAGCCCCAGCCTGGTCCTGGAGCTGGCTGATCTTCCACCCCCAGGGCAAACCCAAATCCCACCTTGGGCATGAAGGGACCTTTGAATCCAGCCCTCTCATTTTACAGATGAGGAAACTGAGGCCTGGGGGTGTCAGTGAACTCCCCAGGACAACCCAGGCTTTGAAAGCTCCCTGGGGCCCTTGGATCAGCCTCTGGAGAGGGGTATAGTAGGTGGACAGGCTGCTAGAAGCTGGGGCCTCCAGCGGGGGAGGGGGAGGGAAGGACCACCCTGGGGGTCTCCTGGAGAGCGGATCTTGGGCAGCAGGGCTGCAGTGGTATCATATGATCCCCAGCTCCTTGATCTGAATGGGTGACAAGCATTCTGGGACCTCCCAAGGCCTTCTGAATGGGTCCCACCCTCAGCCACCTCCCCTCCTTCCAAATTCTGCTGTACACTCAGTACCAGTAGTGTTGCCTTTCCTGCTTTCCCCCTACCTGGGTGAGAGCCCACCAGTCCACACTGGTACCACCCACATAAATGGCTAGCCATACACCACCTAGACCATGGAGTGGGTAATCCCTCCAGTCAGCTGCTCCAGCCCTGACCAGTGCTCTTCCCATATTTCTCCTTCTCCAGGTTCATTACGTTTGCCCAGCTCATCTGCATCCAGCTCAGAGAGTGGGCAGAGACAGCAACTGAAACAAAATTTATTGACCCTGTGGTCCCAAAGACAAAAGATGGAGGATTCAGCTTTGTTTTCTCCCTACAGCTTGGCAGGGGCTCCTGCCCACCCCTCTACCTCATATTATGCTCCTCTGGACCAAACTGCAGAGAAATGTATGGTTCCTCCAAGAATCCCATGGGTCCTTATCCCACAAAGGGGGGCCATTGACCCTTTCCACCTCAGTCAATATAAAGGGAGCAAGGCAAGCTTTGAAAGACAGGTGTCCCTGGACTTACTGGCAGACCCCTGGCCACTGCCAGGCCTGAAAGTCATGGAGGAAGTCAGGGTTCCACCTGGCAGTTTTATGCCAAAGCAGGCCATGGTGCTAACCAGAGTAGACAGGGAGGTTTCTGAGGTGCACACCGGGTCCATCTGTCCTGCAACATCCTATGGGAGTGATGCGTGATGGAAAGATCCAGTCTGTTGTCCACTGAAGGGACAAACCAGAGGGTCTGAGAAGCAGCTTTGGCAAACAGCAAAAAGAGGCAGTTTGGCAAAGGAGAGGGTGGAAGCAGTGAGGAATGGAGGGCACTGGCAACATCTGCCCCTCCCTGGGGTCAGAAGAAAGAGTCAGAGGGAGTGTCCTGGGTCCTGAGGAACCAGGTGGGGAGGGCAGCCCAGGCTGCAGACTCTCCTCACTCCATGACTGTCATTCTTGTTCCTGCCTCCAGCCTGGACCATTAACAGCTTCCTAACCCCATTCTGGGAGTCCCCCAGCCATCCTTCAGCCTGCAGGCAGAACAATCCCCCCAAAGCTCCAGTTTGTTGATAGAGCTTTGGTGGTTCACTAGTATCTGTGGGTGAACATGCAGACAGCTCAGCCTGGCACAGGGAGCGCTTCTCTGATGCCCCAGCCAGGCCTGCTGCAGACTCACTGTGTGCTCCATCTCTCCAGTGAACCTGTACGCTGGCCGTTCATCCCTCGATGGGCGCACATCAGGCTGTCCCCCCCTGTGGTCCCTGACTTCCTCCCAGACACAGCTGAGGGGACACTTTTGGTACCTTTCAGCCCCCCCACCCAATTGTGAGGCCTCCCTTCGCCCTGATTAATGCCCTAGGTAAGGCTGAATTGTACCCCACCCCACTCGAAGCAGAACATGCACTCAAACAAGGCCAGGTTTCATTTGGTCCGCTGTAGCCTCTGCCTTATACACAGTTGGTGCTTACTAAACGCTTGATAGAAGGGTTCATGGCCTGGCTTCCCCTGCTAGGGGGGAACAGATCCAAACCCTTGATGTTGAGGGAGGCAGCACCAGGTTTTCCTTGGTAACAGGACCCCTCCCACTCACTGAACAAGGGGCAGCTGGGCCAGGAGTCAGGAAGGCCTCAGTTCAAATCCAGCCTCACACACTAACTAGCTGTGACTCAGTTTTTCCCACTGTAGAATGGGAATAATGATAGCACCCACCTCTGTGAGGATCAGATGAGATCTGTGCCTGGCACATAGTAGGCACTGTGTAAACCCTTCCTTCCTTCCTCTCCCTCCTTCCCTCCCTTCTTTCTAGCCAGAGATGTGAGTTTGGGTCCTGACTGCCCCTTATTAGACATTCACTTTTCAAAGAGGGAGAAGGGACGGGAACAGGCCTTTAAATACCTGCTACGTGCTAAGTTCACCCCAGCCTTGTGGGGTAGGTGCTGTGATTAACTCCACTGGACAGATGAGGAAGCCGAGGCAGGCAAAGGTGAAGTATCTTCTCCAACGTCACCCGGCATCAGAGCTTCTCAGTTCTCTCAGGATCTCACCCTGAACAAGTCCTGTAACCTTTAGGCCTCTCGGGCACTTCACCTGTCAAAGGGCTTAATCATCCCTGCCCCTGCCCACCTCCCTGTGTGGCTAAGGCCCTGGAGGTGACACTGGGCAGAGGGAGAGGCCCAGAGGAGGAAACAGGCCTTCTTTGTCCTCCCATTTGTTGGTGTTTTTTTCCTTCTTCCTTCTCCCTCCCTCCCTCCCTGCCCCCTAGGAAGATGGGTGCTCTTTGAGGGCAGGAGCCCCGATGCAGGCTGCTTGTAAACCCACTCATCCAGGAGCAGAGGGGATTTTACTTGGATTTTTTTGTTAATAATGTAAGCTCCACAAGGTTTCATTTGCCAGTGCGTCACCAGCTCCTGGTAAGATGCCTGGCACCATTTTTGGAGGAGAGAGAGGGCTCAGGACCTGTGATTTCATCCTATTGGCAAAAGGTCCTCCAAGGGCTCTCTTGCCCTTACCCAGAGAGGCAACGCTGGCTGTAGCCTGTGCCAGAGATAGGACTGGAGACCCTGGGCTTGACTCCAAGAGTAGTTCCCTCACCACTGCCTCTCAACTGCACACCCGCAGCACCAAATCATATTTTGTTTAAATGAGTTTCATTTCTCCTCAGCATGGGTACAGTGTGTTCCCAGAGGAAAGGGGTCAAGCTAGGAATCTTCCATCTGCCCCGCTTTCATCTGTACCAGCATAAGGGACCTTTTACCTCGTGCTGCCCCCCAGCCTCCCAACCAGGACTGGGGAACATCCCGTGCATAGAAGAGTAACCCCCCTTGGATTTCAGTCCCCTCCTTGGGCTCACTGACTAAGACCAAGGAGATAGAAGACTCCTCACTCCCATTGCCACTTCCAGCTTCTACATTACTCAGCAACCTTTCTTTTTTGAGGTTCATGCAATTCATCTCTAATACCCAACCAAAATCCAGGTAGCTGCTGTCTAGGGGCACCCCCACACACACACACACACTCTCTTTTCCTCAATGAGTTTGGTACCTGGCTTAAAATGTTTCCTCCCCAATTCTTGTCCTCATACTAGGGGACTTCAATATACATCTGGATTCTCCCTCTGATACCCTGTGAGTGACTCCTCACCCCACCTCAGCCACACACAAAGACAGTCACACCCTCGCTCTTACGTCACCCACAACTGGACCACATCTATGGTGAACAAGTCTGAAATCTCCTCATTTGACCATAATCTGTCATGGGCTTTTCACCTCTCCTTCTGCCTTCTCTTCCATAACCCTTCTCTGTATCATGATTTCATCCCTTGACCCCTCAGTTCAGTCTCAGGCCAACTTCCCTGCACTAGCTGCTCTTACCTCCTCTCCCCATTTGGACTCCTTATTGAACCAATTCCACTCTGCTCTGTCCCCTCCTCTTGAAGTCCTCACCCCATTATCATAGCAACGATTCCAGGAGTCCAGGGGGGTGTCCTAATGAATTATGGGCAATATACTTGCATAGTTGCTACAAAAAGTGCATGTCCCTTTAAGCACTGACCACTCCTAAACTCCTCCCTAATCCCACCCTTACACACCTAGTTAGCATAATTAACCTCTTACTGACAGCTTAATGGCTTTATAATCAACACCTTAGATCCCTGTAAGCTTGCAGGTTATCCTTAACCTTTTCCTGCCACCTGCAAAGTGTAATAATAAACTTTTATAACTCCGCCAAAAGATTGGGTGAGTCCAGTAATTCATTTCAGACCAAAAAAGAACCCTCAGAAGATTTCCTAGAAATCCATCTCCCCCCTCTCACCCTCATCAAGCATGGACTCCTCACTATTGCTCACCTTCCATATTCAATATGGTGCCAGGGCCTGTCAGTTTCATCTCTGCAGCATCTCTCAAATATACCCTCTCCTCTCCTTGGGCACTGCCCCTGCCCTGGCCCAGGCCCTCATCGCCTCATACCTGGGCTATGGCAGGAGCTCTGGTGGGTCCGCCAACCTCCAGTCTCTCCCCACAAGAGTCCTCCCTTCACTCTACTATCAAAGTGATCTTTTTAAAGCACAGGTCTGCTTACTTCACCCACGTCCTCAATAAACTCCAGTGACTTCCTATCGTCTCCAGCACCAAAAACACAATGTTCTGTTTGCATTTGCAGTTCTTCACTGTAACCCAGGCCCCTCCTTACTGTTCAAGCTTATTCTTATATCTTACTCCCTGCCCTGTGCTATTCAGGGCCCCCAGCTCCTGGCTGTCCATCCCTCTGCTTCTGCTATTCTCTCTGACTCTTCCTCATATCTGGAAGGCCCTCCTCTTCTTCTGCTCCAACTACTGCACTCCCCAGCTTCCTTAAGCTCAACTAAAATCTTGCCTTCCGCAGGAAGCTTTCCCTGACCCGTCTTAATTCTCCTCTTGTCTGAAACAGAACTCATGCTCTTTCCGCCCAGTTCTTCCTCTTTCCTGCTGGGCCAGGGCATGGTGTAGACTCCCAGGCTTATCTAGACTTTTCTGGAATTCCCTTCATCCCCAACTCCACACCCAGGATCAATCATCACCAGCTCTTGCTGGTCTAACCCTCCTTCCACAGGGTTCAGATCCAAATGCTTCTTTCTGCCCTCAAAGCCATCACCTGAGTATAGGCCCTGGTCAACTTCTGCCCCAACTGTGGTGGTACCATTTGTACAATAACATTATAAACAAAAACAACTTTGAAAGACTTAAGAATTCTGATCAAAGCAATGACCAACCACAACTCCAGAAGAGTAGGGTGAAGTATGCTCCTTACCTACTGCCAGAGAGCTGATAAACTCGGGGTGGACAAGGAGACAGTGCGGACTGCAATCGATGTGGACATTTGTCTTGATTGGTTGTCAGGCCTATTTTTTTCACAGGAGTTTTGTTTCTCTCCCCGACACACACACATCCCTCCCCCCCCCCAGGGGAGATGGAAGAAAAAATATTTTTGTTAATTTAAAACAATCAGTTAAAATTTTAAAATAAGAGTTCGATAATGAAGGACTTGTACAGAATATGGAAGAGTATAGCAAGGTGGAAGCATTTGCCAGTGCTTTGTTCTTAGCACTTTATCTATCGACTATTCCCAGTTTATTGGGTCTATCCAATATTTGTTTGTCCAGAATGGTTGACTTGTGGTCTCACCCACTAGACTGTGAGCTCCCTGAGGGCAGGGTCTCTTTTTGCCTTTCTTGGTATCCTTAGGGCTTGGCACACCTTAGGCGCTTAATAAATGGTGTTTTTTTAATTGACTGATTTGGGCAGTAGGCCTTTAAATGCTTGCTGACTGGACCTGGATTCAAGCTGTGGCTCTGAGTGACCCTGGGTCTGGTTGTTGTTGACCAGCCATTTCAGTGGGCAGGTGATTTTGGTGTGGGCCTGTGGGCTGTAGACCACAGGTGCCTCAAGAAGGCCCAGGACCATGGACCTGGAACTGGAAGGGGCCTTGGAGGTCCGTGAGACCAAGCCTTTCATTTTACAGACGAGGAAACTGAGGCACAAGTGAAGTGGAAGAGCAAGGATTCAAACC
>CM053601.1:186053021-186081777 GCA_028646575.1 Pseudocheirus occidentalis | reverse complement strand
GAGGCTCGATTTCAACTTGGGTCTTCCTGACTCCAGGGCTGGTGCTCTATTCACTGTGACACCTAGCCACCCCACTTAATGACAATCTGGATGCAAATGATCCTCAAACCTGCCCTTCTTGCCCCAACTGACTTCTCTGCTGACTTCCAGTCTCATGGCTCCAACTGCCCTAACATCTCAAACTAGATGCCCAGGAAGCAACCCTCCCCTCTTCCTAACTGCCCTATCACCATGGCGGGCAGCATCGCCTTCCCAGCCGCCCAGGCTTACAACCCTCTCAGCCCCTCCACAGTCAATCATTTGTCCAGTGTAGTTTCCATCTCCCCCACATCTCTCCTATACCGTCCCTTTCTCCCATCATCACGTCCTACCTGGGCCCTAACCAGCCGCCAAATCTCTCTGCCTCAAGCCTCTCCCCACTCCAGTCCATCCCACACCCTACAGCTGCCAACCTGATCTTCCTACAACAAGGTTCTCACCCTCTCCCATCCACTAAACTGCAATGGCTCCCTATTACCTCAAGAATCAACGATAAAATCCTGTTTGGCTTTTCAAACCCCTCAGTCACCGGGGCCCTCTTCCTACCTTTCCACTCTCTTCCCTCCTTACTCCCTTCACACCTTCCACCTTCCTCTATGATCCTGTGACACCGGCTTCAGGCCATCTTCCATCCCTGGATTCTTGGCCTCTACTAGAAGCCTTTCCCAGACCTCCTTTATCTGCCTGTCTTGCCCACATGTTGTTGGCCAAGCTGCTGCTTGTTGCTTCCCCACTGAACTGGGACCTCCTTGAGAGCAGGGCTGTCTTGTCTTTCTTTACTCCCAGTGCTTAGCCCAGTGCCTGGCACACAACAGGCACTTAATAAATGGTAGGAGACTGAGTGCCTGGGGCAGCACCAAAGCTGAGTCTGACATCAGAGAAGGTCCATTACCGGGAATTGAGGAAGCAGACGGCCTGAGGGTGTGTGGGAGGGAAGGTGAAGACTGGACATGAGCACTGGGTCAGGTTCAGGAGCGGCCCTGACAGTGGAGACACATTCTTTAAAAAAAACTTAGAAGCAAAAAATCCACTGCTTGAATAAGATGGGCACTTTACCCTACTTTAAAAAGAGGTCTCAGTATCTCCTGACTTTCCTGGAAAGTATCTGGCATTTCCAGGGCTCTTGACACTTAACCTCCACCTTTTGGGATGCAATTTAAACCCCTTTCTTCTGTTTTTAGAGTTTGGCTTAGTTAGAATTAGCTTAATCTAACAGGACCCCTCCCCTGCACAAACTGTCTGTTCTTCTCAAGGCTCCAGCATTGCACCAATGTATCTGAATCACTCTCAGCCTGTACCTCCCATGACCCCTTCCACCAAGGCCTTGCTACAGCTGCTTCATCAGCCTCCTGCCTGTCAATGCCCAGCCTCACAGCCTCTCCTGACCTTCCAGTGATCTCTCCCTCTTCTGGACTACCACCGCCTGCATGGCTCAGTCTAAAGGATCCTGGAGTCAGAAGTTCCAGACGTGACTCCTGGCTCAGTTAGATGGGTCACTCAGGCTCCTGGGCTTTTGTCCCATCTAGAAGGAAGGCCTTGGCTGCCCAATCCCTTCCTCTGATCCAATATATGACCCTACAGGCATTAAAGTGATCTACTTCCCCAATTAGATTCTAACTGCCCTGAAGGCTGGGGCTATAAACATCTAGCCCAACACTGGTCACAGAGCTGATCACAGCTGGATAAATATTGCCAAATGCAAATACCTTCAGTACTATTGAACGTGAAGTAGGAGATAAGACATTCCAACATGCTGTGGAATAACTCTTGTATCTGCAGGCTGGGCACTATCCCACCTATCCTTTTGGCTACATGTCCCCCAATTCTTTCCTTCTTTGCCCATAAGTCTTATTTCTTGAGCTCTTAGTAATTTTTGCTCCTTTGCTCTAAACCCTCAAATTCAGATCTCAGATTACAGAGCTCTTGGAGGGAGAGGCCTTTATGCAACTGTCACATAAAAGTAGGCAAGGGCAGTGAACAGGTAGAAGGGCATAAGGGAGAGGAAACCGGCTTCAGGAATCCAGAAACCTGGGCCAGGCCCCTTCAGCTAGGAGACTCTGCAAGTCCCTGGAGTCCCTGGCGCCCCAAGACCGTCTCTAAGAGGCCAGGGTGCTTCCTCTCTGCATGGGTGAGGGGGGCTGGAGACTGCTGGTGATGACAGCTGGAGTGTAGACTTCTCCAGGGCTCATTAAAGGAGTTTAGAAGCAAGTCATGACCCAAGTCACCAGGACCAGCTCAACTCTAACTGTGGTGTAAGAGGAAGAATTCCAGTTTACTTTCTACTGGACACCCTGGGCAATCACACCCTAAGGTACCACCAGAACTCTGCTCCTGATCTTCCATCTCCTACTTCTGATACTCCCTCCAACTCGAGAGCTATTCTCTGTGGCTACACTCCAGCCAGGCCAGCCCTCACACCCGGCCTACAAGAGATCCACGGCCCCATTCTGGACTCCCGTGGTAATTCGCTGCTCGCCGGCTTCACCTACAACGATGTGGACTGGGCACTTTCAGCAGAATCATTCTAAAACCCTTAATTAAGTCAGCCTCGGCTCCTCAGTCTGTAGAGGAGAGGGGGGAGCTGGCCGGGACCTCTGACGTGGGCAGTGAGAAGCCATCTGGTTCCCAGCACTCAGGACTCACAATCCCCAGCCCTCCCCGCTCTTAACCGCACAAGCCCAACAGTCTTTGAACGATCTGGAGCCCTGCGGCCGGAGGCTTTGGGGCCGCAGCTCTTACCGGCCAGGTTATTGTAGCAGGCAGTCTGCGTGCTGTCCAGCACCTTCTGCTGCTCCGCGGTGAGCACCGGGCCTCGGGCTCCCAGGGGGGGCAGCGGGGATGGCAGGCTGGGGTCCAGGCCTCGAAGCTGGAGCAAGGCCCGGTGGTAGCGACTCACGGCATCCCGGTACCGCCCTTCCCGGTAGCGCTGGTTCCCCTCCTCTTTGTACTGCTGCGCCTCATGGAGCCTCCTCTCCATGGCGCAGGGGTCCGAGGGAAGGGCCAGGGCCAGGGCTGCGATGGCCGCCGCCCCTGGAAAAGTCCTGGAGGAAGCCCTTGGGTCGCGGTTCTCACCTGCCCGACCCACCCCGGGGGCTTTACCACCCAGGTTTTCCTCCCAGAACCTCGGGAGGGGCCCCGGCTCCGGCAGGGATCCCGGGCTCCGGTGGGTGGGTGGGGGGCACGCGATGCACCGGGAAGCCCACCCCCCCCACCCCGTGCGGATGGACAGACGGACCAGATTCTCCCGGAGGGTGGGGGCGAAGGGCCTCCCTCACAGCCCGGAGCGCGCGTGGGACGGCTTCGCGTCTACGTTCACGGAGCTCCAACCACCGCAGGCCGGCACCCCCTCTCCGCCCCCGCCGCGCCGCTACTTGGCCCCGCGGTCAGTCCACAGAGGTGGAAGCTGGGCACCAGCGCCCGGGTCCCGAACGTAGCCGGGCCGCTATGGCGGCGCCGTGGCTCACGTGGGACCCCACACCAGACAATCGGGACTTGGTCTCGACACCCGCCTCCCGGCCCGCGGAGATCCCACACTGGGTCCGACTACAGGGAGCCTCCGCGCGCGCGCTCCCGCCGCCCAATCACCTTCCGGCTCCATACCGATGCACGCGCTCTGGAAGCGTAGATTCCCCGGACTCCGCCCGCTTCTCGAACCGGCACCCCGCACGAACCAATCCGCAAACTGTTCCCTCTCACACAGGCTGAGTCGCCCAATCAGAGAAAAAAAGAAACCCGGCAGCATCGGTTGTCCAATGGGAGCTTAGATTGGGCTATTTGAGCCGTCCAATAAGCGGGGACTAGGGCGGGAGAAAGGGGAAACCTGGACTGGGGGTTCTTGGCCCGCAGATTCCGGGTGAGGTGGGGCGTCGGTCGTCCTTAACTCCGGGCACTAGTCTAATGGTTAGAAAATGATCCTTTCTAGAAATCCTAGTAAAGGATCCTAGTCCTCGCGGCGAGTTTCTGCGGCTACGGGGCCGCGTGCACGCTAAAAGGAGTGAAGGGGGTGCCGGGGCCTATCCCTGGGGTAAAAAGCTAGGAGGTGTGGAGTGCTAGAAAGCTGCAGCCCCGGCGTAGAAACCAGTTCGGCTCCCGGTCGCCTGCCAGGCTACCGCAATAAAAACAAGACCCAAACAAACCAAGGCAGACCCCCTTGCAGTGATTGGCCGAGAAGGAAAAGGGGGCGGGAAGAACAAGGAAGGCCGGCCAGTCCCCGTACGCGCGCGGTTCGCAGGGGGGGCCGAGGTGGGAGGGGTGAAAAAAGAATCCCCTCGGCAGCCCGGGGCTAGGGCTGGAGAGAAGGAGGGTCGGGGACGCCACCAAGATGGGTTTCTGCCGGGAGTCCTTGGCGTCTGGCCGACGGCATCTAGCTTTCCGGGCGCGCGTGCCCGAGCGGGCAGCGGCCCCGGCGCGCGGGAGGCAGCCGGCCGCCACTGCGGCGACATACCCTGCGCCTGCGCGCTGGGACCGGGCCGACGGTTCGCGGGGGGAGGGGGGCCGAAGGGGGGAGGAGGAGGAGGAGGGAGGAGGCGGCGGGAGGAGGGAGGGAGGCGGAGGCGGCGGCGGCGGCGATGGAGGTGAAGCGGCTGAAAGTGACCGAGCTGCGGTCGGAGCTGCAGCGGCGGGGCCTGGACTCGCGCGGCCTCAAGGTGGATCTGGCGCAGCGGCTGCAGGAGGCGCTGGACGCCGAGATGCTGGAGGACGAGGCGGGCGGGGCAGCGGCGGCGGCAGAGGCGGCGGCGGCCGTGCAGAGGCCGGGTGGCGACGAGGCGGACGAGGACGACGACGCCGCGGACGAGGACGCGGACGACGACGAGGACGACGACGAGGACGCGGCGGCGGCGGCGGCGGCCGCCGAGGGGGAGGAGGGGGAAGAGGAGCGGGAGGAGGGAGAGCGGGGGGCGGGGGCGGCCGAGGAGGACGCGGCGGCGGCGCTGCTGCTGCTGGAGGACGAGGACGAGGCCGAGGATCCGCCCCCCGCCGCCGCCGCGTCTCTGTCCCAGCCGCCGGGCCGGGCCTCCGCGCAGCCCCCCGAGTCTCCCGCGCCGGCCATGGCAGCGCCCGCCGCGCAGCCCCCCGTGTCCCCGGCGCCGCCGCAGCCGGGCCCGGGCGATGGGGACGCGGAGCCCGAGGCCGAGGCGGCAGCGGCCCCCCAGGGCGACCAGTCCGACCCGGCGCCCGCCCCCAAGGCCGGCGACGACGACGAACCGGGTAAGCATCGGTCGGGCCGGCGGTTAGACCGCGTGCGGGCCTGAGTGCCCCCCGCCACCAAGGGGGGAGAGAAGGAAGGGCTGGCTGGGCGCGCAAGGTCGCGGCCCCGGCGCGGGCCTCGATTTCCCCTGCTGTCAAGAGGGGAGGGGGCGACGCTGGGCTTGCAAAGTCGCACCCCTTGTATGGGCCTCTTTCCTCTGCTTGCAGGGCAGTGGGGGCCTCAGTTTCCCCTGCTTAAAAGGGGGACGGGGGGCGGGGCGGCAAGGGCTGTCTGCGCTGGCAAGGTTGCGGCCCAAGATTTCTTGTAAAAGGGGAGGGGGAGCTATCCCGGGTGGGCTTGCAATGTCGTACCTTTTCGCTCTGCTGCAAAAGGCGGGGAGGGCCCCAGTGGCTCTTTTTCCCGTCGGTGCCGTGGGTTGGGCTAAATGCCTCTAAACGCCCTTTCCTTCTGGTTAAACAGCCCGTGGAAAGGGGTGGGGGCGGGGCTTCTATCAGGCCTCGGTTTCTCCCAGTGCAAAAAGACGGAAGGATGATCTGTGGTTGTACTGAGCCAGGCCCTTCCTCCCTCCGACCTCAGCTTCCCTTCCCTCTTTGCTAAATCCCGCAGATTGACGGGCGAGCCCTGGCCCCTCCGGCCTCCTGTATGTCGCTGGGCTGGGCTGGGTCCTTAGGCTCCTGAGCCCCCGCTCCATGCCGGGAGAATGGTCTCCAAGGCCAGCTTGGCCTCCCTGGGATGGATGCTGCTCTAGGAGCAGCCTGGCCTACCTGTGGAACTCCGGGGAAGGCACCAGCTTATCCTCCAGGTCCCTGCTGAGCCTGGCATGTGGGCAGGCAGGGAAACCCCTGGCAGCTGGAGCAGCAGCCTCTTCCGATGGGCTGTCAGGTTTAATAGTTAACCCATGGGACCCAGGCAATTGATTGCTCTGGGCTAGGCTATGTATGTTGCTGACTTTGGGGCTTTGGTTCACCTCCCTTCTCCTGCTTAAATGTCAGCCTTTGTATTGAGATAACAGGAACGTTTCTGGGAGGTTTGTGTTGGTGAAGTTTCCTTTTAAACATCTGGGGTCGCTGGAAGTTCCCTGAAATGTAGCTGGTTGAAGTGGCCAACTTTAGGATCAGTCAGGTTGCCCCAGGGAGACGGTGACCTTTTAGGGTGGAAAGTGATTGGCTCCATCCATAAACATCTGTTTGAGTTAAGGCAGGATAGGATCTAGGGGACTGTCTTTGGAAAGTGGGCTCCTGTGATGGATCGTTATTACCTCTTTGAGTCAAGACTAAGGCAGAAGTCTCCATGGGAATGAAATGTGAAGCCTTTCTAAATAAATATTCACAGGTTCCCTTAAATGGATTAATTAGGCATCTTCTGTTTGTAACACTCTGTTCTAGGCACTGGAAATATACACATTTTTAAAAGTACATCATAGCACAGGTGATTAATATGCAGTGACTCGGAATATAAATTAATCATTTAGCTCCTGTCAGTCATAGGAAGGCTTAGGTAGCTACACTCCAGTTAATAAAACATCAATGCTGTTCTCTCTTTTCCAAATCATGTTTTTTTCATGGTTGCCACTTTTTTAAAAAATCAAAAATTGTCATTTTTTAAAATCTATAATTGGGTGCTAAAAAATGAGAAAGTACCTTCTTGCCCCCAATTGTGTGCACCAAATCTGCAGGATTATTTATGGGTCTCTTGTGACTTCAGCTTTGCCCTCACAACTTTTACTAAAAAATCATGATAAAAATATAGCTTTGTCTCATGCACCTGGATCCATCTGCTATTTGCAGGGAAGCTGTGGCCACACATTTTAAATTGGGGAAAGGGAGTTTTTTTTACTTAGTTAAGGCTAATTTGTCAGTGAACATAAATGTTACAGCTAAACTTTCCAGCTAGAATCCCAGGTAGGGGTCAACCAAATCAATTGCCTGAACTTTTAAGCTTTCCTATGTTGCTCTGGGCAGTTTTCATCGTCATATATTAAAAACATGCATGCCCCCTCTCCCCAGGTGTATTTGGGCAGATGAGTGAAAAAAACACATGAATTCTCAGTATTTTATATCATTCATCTCTAACGCATAAGCATATACAGTTCTGGACAGTTGTGACAAGGCTTCCTTTGGCCAGGAAAGCACTGGGACTACTCTCCTTGCATTCCAGGAGGTGGTGGTTTGATTTAGGAGACTTTGCTTCTTCAGTAAAAATTCAATTTTGCTTTTTTTCTGTAGGAGAGGAGGACAGCGAGAAGACAAAACCCAGTGGTTCGGACGGTGAGCGTCGAGGGGTAAAAAGACAGCGAGATGAGAAGGAAGAACACGGCAGGGCTTACTATGAGTTTCGAGAAGAGGCTTACCACAGTCGGTGAGAGCACTCTCCCCTTGCATTCGCTGGAATTCCTGACTGGCTACACTAGACAGTGTTGATTGAACTAGTTGGATTTCAGGGGCTTCATTCCAGTTGGGCGTATGGGACCTCCTCCTTCCCTGAGGGCCACTTTCTGCTGAGATTTTACACTGTCTGCTAGAAGTAGACTTAGAAGTAGACTGTTTGCATTGAATGCAGCTCATACAGATATCCATCTAAGAGGCAGATGTGGTTAGTCACTATGGTGTGTTTTTTTTTTCACGTGTAGCTCAAAGTCTCCACCACCCCCTGAAGAAGAGGCCAGGGATGAGGAAGAGGATCTGACCGTGGTGAATCTAGACACGTGTATGTAGGGGCCAGACAAGATGGAGATGTTGCCCAGGAGACCTTCTGGCTCTGAGCTCATTTGAGAAGTTAATTTGTTGTGTGGGCACAAAACTGCTTAGGAAACTCGGCATTGGGTGCTGTTATTGTACTTATCCCCAGTGGAGTAAGAGTGGCTATAACTGGGCGTGTTCTGATGATCAGAGGCCACCTGTGATGATGGTGGTTCCCACTGGAGTAATGCCATTTCTTTTTTCCCAACAGATACCTCGGATCTCCATTTTCAAGTGAGCAAGGACCGTTATGGGGGCCAGCCACTTTTCTCTGAGAAATTTCCCACCCTTTGGTCTGGTGCAAGGAGCACGTACGGAGTGGCGAAGGGAAAAGTCTGTTTTGAGGCTAAGGTGGGGCGGCAGCTCATGAAACTCATTCCTCATCCCCTTCCCTTCCCAGCCCTCTGGGGATGGTCGGTAAGGGCCTAGTGCCCAGCACCTCCCTCTCCTCTGGTGCCAAAGGCTGGGAGCCACAGCTGGTTCTGGGGAGATGTACAAATCCCCCAGATGAGCTGGCCCTGGGAGCTGTAGCTCAGGGTCATGGAGAGGCGTGCTGCTGATGCTGCCTAGTAGTCTCTATGGGCTTTGGTTCTTTGATGCCCAGATGTTGCTTCTGAGGCCAGCCTCTCGACTAGGCCTTCTCTTTCTGATTTGGATAGGTCGCTCAGAATCTGCCACTGAAAGAAGGCTGCACTGAGGCTTCCCTTCTTCGAGTTGGATGGTCTGTTGACTTCTCCTGTCCACAGCTTGGTAAAATCCCTTTTTTCCCTTCTCCTTGTAACTGGAGCATGTCTCCCATGGGGGAAGTCGGAGGGGGAGGGCATCTTCTGGGGAGGTAACTCTGCTCCTCTGTTCTAGGTGAAGATGAATTTTCTTATGGCTTCGATGGCCGGGGGCTAAAGGCAGAAAATGGGCAGTTTGAGGAATATGGCCAGGCCTTTGGGCAAAATGATGTCATTGGCTGCTTTGCTGTAAGTCCTTGTGAGAGCAGCCCATTGATTGGAGGATGTAGGCAGCCAGGGCCTGGCATCGGGGCAGGATGGTCTGGGAGGCACCGTCCTCCTGCCGGGCCACTAGCTCACTCGGCCCCTTGGCCAGTAACACCAGGGGCTTTTGGCAGCTACTTGATTAAGGGAGGATTAAGCTACACAAGTATTTTTTCCTGTTTCTGCTCCAATACTGAGCAGGCGGCTCAAGCCGTGGCATGCTGCTTGTTGTTCATCACAGAATTTCGAGAGTGAGGAGGTGGAGCTCTCTTTCTCTAAAAATGGAGATGGTTTGGGTGTAGCTTTCCGGGTCAGCAAGGAGTCCTTGAACGAGCGGGCCCTCCTGCCTCATGTCCTCTGCAAAAACTGTGTGGTGGAGATCAACTTCGGTCAGAAGGAGGAGCCTTTCTTCCCCCCTCCTGAGGAGTTTGTGTTCGTCCATGCTGTGCCTGTGGACGAGCGTGTTCGGACCGTGCTCCCACCTAAGACTATGGAGGAGTGTGAGGTACGGCAGCAGGGGCTGGCGTCGAACAGCTTCATGCTTCTCAAAGCTACTGAGGCAGAGAGAGAATGTGTGCATGCGTGTGCGTGTGTGTGTGCGTGTGTGCATGCGCAGCTTGGAGCAAGGCATAGTTTGGGGCCATCTACACCCATGGAGCACTGCCCTGTCTGGGCTTTGTTTTCTCCATTACAAACATGGTAACTATGGTTTTGCAGGTATTACTGATGGTGGGACTACCTGGGTCTGGGAAGACCCAGTGGGCATTGAAATATGCACAAGCTAATCCTGAGAAAAGGTACAACGTCCTGGGAGCTGAAACTGTACTCAGTCAGATGAGGGTAAGAGGAGGGCCCTTGTTCTCAAGGCCCTGGGATGCTTCTCCACCTTGGTGGGCTTGTCCCCTAGAGCCTGTTAGGAAGCCTGGCTTGCTCCTGTTGCTGGGAGCCTCAGAGCAGGACAGAAAGGCTATGGTGGAGAGCAAGGCATTGTTTGTTTGTCTCCCTCTCAGATGAAGGGGCCCGAGGAGCCTGAGCTGGACCCCAAGAGCCGGGACCTTCTAGTGCAGCAAGCCTCCCAGTGCCTTAGCAAGCTGGTCCAGGTGGCTTCGAGGACAAAAAGAAACATCATCCTGGACCAGGTAGCTCTCCTGAAAGCACTTGGCCCTCAGTGGAGCCTCCAGCCCTCGTGGTCCACGTAGCTCCAGGTCCCTCCATCTGACCCAACTGAGCTTCTCCCTGGACCAGCTGGTCAAGGAGCAGGTCCCTGGCTTTCAGGCCAGTCTGCTTTTGGAAAATTCTGCCCCAGCTCCTCCCTCCTAGGCAGCAGCTGCCCCAGAGCCCCAAGGGTAAAGCAGGTGTGGCTTTGTGCTCTCTGATTCTCAGTGTAACGTTTACAACTCGGGCCAGAGACGGAAGCTGCTCCTCTTTAAGACCTTCTCTCGCAAAGCGGTGGTGATTGTCCCCAACGAAGAGGACTGGAAGAAGAGGCTGGAGCGGAGGAAGGAGGTGGAGGGAGATGATGTGCCCCAGACTGTGATGCTGGAGATGAAAGGTGCGCCCTAGGGATTCTGCCACCCCACATTAGCACCCTTCTCTTTGGTGGCTCGAGGAATTTTAGAGATGCAGGCCTTGGGCTGGTGGGAGAGTCTCTTGTATGGCTGAGAAGAAGGCACAGCCCTGAACTCACCCAGGGACAGGCTTTGGAGTTGTTGGTTGTGGCAATAAGATTAATAGATTGCAGTAATAGAAGTGAGTGGGAGCTCTGGCCTGGAAGGTCCAAATCAAAATACGCCTTAAAGAAGGAGTGTTGCCCCTGGGGAGTCTGGTCAGTTAGTGCGGCTGCTGCTGCTGTGGGCTGAGCGCTTTGGTGCCCACCATCCTCAGCACTGGCTCTGCTCTGGGCACCTGGGAACGGGGCATCTCCACAGGCGGGGGTCAGTAAGCTGCAGTGATAGGGAAGGTTTCTACCTGTCGCCTTTGGAAGCAGGGTTAAATCCAGAGAGCCCCATACTTAGGATGATTTCTGATCCCTCAGGAATTCAGGTTGTACCGAACAAATGATTGAGCAATGTGGTATAAAATGTTATAGGATACCTGTCTGCTAATTAAGCTGAGATGGGTAAATGAGAAAGTTCAGTTGGTGATTTTAGGGCTTCCCTCTAATGTCACGCTCCCCAGAAGACCTTTTGCCTTTGTTCCTGGAGCAATGCCATGGCTCAGGCCTTGAGTGTTTTCTCAGTGGGGTTCCTGGTTTCAGTTTCTTAAGACATTGAGGAAGAGGCTTGAGAGTGAATGTGCCTCCCCAGAAGAGGGCACTAGAGGCAGCCCCGGACTTACTCTCAGCTGATCCAAGTCTTACTGGGCAGAGTGAATGGCTTTTTCTGTGGCTACTTGGAATGCTTGGATGTCTAGGAAGGGTTTGCTTTCTAGCATGTGAATTAGCCAAGAACAACAGCACCATGGCTTCTGTCTGCACAGGCAGCTCTGTTCAGTTTAGCCTTGAAAGCACGGAACTCACAGCCTCATCAGAGGTAGAGCTGGAAAGGGACCAAGAGACTGAGTCAAAAAGGAAGCCCGGGGATGGAGCTTCATGGCTCCCTGTGTCTGCAGAGAGCCGTATACTTGGCCACCCCGAATTTAGGGCCAACCCTTGATAATGTTTCTCTGTGTCAGGTTTGGGGGGTCATTTTGTAGGTGTGTACAAGGCTGGTGGTAGGTGGGCCCTTCGATTCTGGAATTTTCAGGAGGAAGGAAAAAGGCCTAGATCATCTATTCTCCTCTAAGTCTCCCCACCCCCCTTTTTTAAAAAATTCATAGCCAATTTCTCTCTGCCTGAAAAATGTGACTATATGGAGGAGGTGACCTTTGGGGAACTGGAGAAGGAGGAGGCCCAGCCTCTGGTCACCAAGTACAAAGAGGAGGCGAGGAAGCTGCTGCCCCCTTCAGAGAAGCGGACAAACCGCCGGAACAACAGGAACAAGCGTAACCGGCAGAGTCGAAGTCGAGGACAAGGCTATGGTGAGTGGGGGGGCTGCTGCCAGCAGCAGGGCTGGCCGTGGGGATGGAAGGGGCAGTCTGCTGCCCCCTCTCTGCTTCCTGGGATTGCTGACCATTGCAGGGCTGGACAGTGGTCAGTGAGGCAGGTAGTATGTCTCTGTGTCGTCTTGCTCCTCTTTCCTTCGTACGCCTGCCAAGACCACTTCTTCTTGTTCCATCGTGGGCACCCCTTGCCTTCCAAGCCTCTTCCTTGGCTTCTGATTGTGTGTGGAGGCTTCAGGGAAAGGGGCTCTCCCCAGACTCTGGCCTCAGGCAGGCCTTGCTTCCCCAGGCTCTCCCCCGCCAGTGTAGTGTGATGGGATCTTTTCATAGGGGTGAGCTTTTCATCTCCCACTTGGTTGTGATTAACCTGTGTCACAACATGTCATTCTGCCTCTTGCTGGAGCAGCTCAGAGGAGACCGAGGTTGGGAAAGGATGGTTTGTTTGAAGATATAAAAGCACGTCAGTGGTCGAACTGGGCTGGACCCTTACTGCCCTGGGTCACTCGCCTGCTAAGGAGCCCAGACCCTGCTGCCTTTTTTCTGTCTTTCTCTTTATAAATGGAGGGGTTGGCTCCTCATCTCTCAGTCTCTGTGGTCCTCTGGAAGGCAGGCATTCATTCTCATGTGCCCAAGGCTGCCACACACCATTGCTCTGTCCTTCTTACAAGGCTGCAGAAGTAGAGGAGGAGCTGCCCAGTCAGAGGGATAACCCTCCTCCACCCTGTGGCGGGCACCACACCAGCTCAGCACCTGCCAGCCACTCTCCTTGGACCTGGTTTGGGCTCTAGCTTTTTCTTTTTGCTTCCCCTGGAGCCAGGAGCCCCAGGCCGCTGTCTGAGAGCTGTTCTCCATTTCTTTTCCAGCCGGCGGGCGCCGGGGCTACGACAGCCGTGCCTATGGGCAGCAGTACTGGGGGCAGTCTGGAAGCAGAGGGGTGAGTGTAGCTCTCCTCCGGCTCCTCCCTCCTGGCAGGACCACGGACTAGATTGTAAGCTCCTTGAGGGCAGGGGCACCTTGTCTTCCTTATTTTTGTATAGCACCCAGCACAGAGATTGGCACGGTCGGTGCTTAACGTGTGTCGGCTTGGGGGGGCCGAATTGGGAAATGGCCATCTCTTTGCCACTGATTCCTTGTAAACTGTCTCTGGTCAAGGTGCCGGAAGCCCCCAGGCCATCCTGACTCTTCTACCAACTCTCCTCCCTCAGGGTTACCGTAACTTCTATGATCGCTACCGTGGAGACTATGACCGATTCTACGCCCGGGACTATGATTACAACCGATACCGGGATTACTACCGGCAGTACAACCGGGAGGTAAGCAGGTAGGAGGAGGCCAGACTGGGGGACGGCCCTCCAGGCCATGGGCCTGGCTTACCAGGCTGTCCCCACTCTCTTCCAGTGGCAGAGCTACTACTACCAGGACCGAGACCGATACTACAGAAACTACTATGGCTACCAAGGGTATCGGTGAAGGGCGGGCAAAGGCCGGCCTTGAGGAGCGCGGCCTGGGCCCAAAGGCACAACCAATGAGAAACAGGCTGGGGGGTGGGGGGGGGGCGGAAGGGGGATGTGAGGCAAACCAGGAAGAACTGTACATTTTTTTTAAAAAGTTTGAAAAGAATATTGTCTTATTCTATAAAACATTTCAAACCTAGTTAGACATTTGTAATCACAAACCTTTGTGCATAATGCAGCCCTGGGGATGCCCATCCTGCCCTGTAAATGAATGGGGCTGTCGGCCTGGCTTGTGCTGTCCTGAGGTGGCCGGGCTGGTGGCCGGGCAGCAGAGAGGTCCTGAGGGCTGGGACTGGGGCAGCAGAAATAAACCATTGACTCTTGGCAAGCATTTGCACCATTGACCGCTTGTCTTTTCTTTGCTGACCTCTCCCTCTTGGGAAGTCTGGTCTGGTGGCCTGGAGGTCAGCATGTCTTCATCTCCTATCTCATGTCTTTGTGCTGGTGGCCAAGGTATAGAAACTTTCCGTTGGGTGATCATTGAATAGGATGCCCAGGTTCAGCGGGGCAAGGTCTGCTTAGGTCAGAGCGGAGTGTTGGCTTTTAGTCTGTTAATGCATTGTCCTGAAGCCTTGGTGAGTGGGTACGCTGGGCTAGCATGGTGAAACTGGTTTGCCTGTGCCCATCTCTGTCTTCCAAGGGTATGCCAGGGGTGCCTTCAGAAGTCACCCTTGTGCAGTGTCCACCCTCTTCAGTAGTGGGGGAGCGGCATTTTTCAGGGTTTGTCAAATGCAGGAGGATTCTTGTATTCATTGGCACCTGGTATGTCCAGGGGCAGATCTTGGGTGAGCAGCCAGCTCCCAGAGTGTAGCATAGCAGTTGTATGCCTCGTGGAAAGGGCCTTTCCCCTCTCTTGTGTTAGAGAGCAGAGCCAGGGAAGGGGCTTGGGTGGGACAGAGGAGGGCTCGATGCAGGAAGTGGGCTCCTAGGATGAATCGAAGGAAGTCTGCTTATGGGAGAGAGAACTCCAGGGTGGGATTCTGGGGGGGGGGGTCTTTCTTCCTTGTTGATTCTCCATTTTCAGTTGTTTCTTTACAAAGTGGGATGAAGCTGGTGGAGAGGTAGCTGTTGGGGGTGGGTTCCCCAGTTCCCTTGGGTTCAGCTCCCTTCCTGCTCAGCATCTCAGCAGCTGCCCAGGCTGGTCCCTCTGAAATTGTTTTAGGGGAAAGAGTTTGTCTTCCCTTCCTCTTCTGTGGCGTTAGGCCTGTTGACATGAAGCCCGCTCCTGACTCTTAGCGTTCTAGATGGATGCTGTGGCCCCCAAACTGGCATCAGTCAGGAGCTGATGGGGCATCTGGTGCCTGGATGTTGCCCCTGCCCGCCTGGTCTGGGGCAGGCTAAGGCCAGACTCCGATGCCCCTCTTCTGTTTGCTTATTAGTCTGACTGCTCTCCCACCCCTGTGGGAAGCAGCCTGGGCTGAGGGCTGGCTGGGGGCAATCCAGGAGAGGGGCCATTGGTGAAAGGGCAGGGAGAGTAACAGCCACACTCGGCCACACCCACCAATAGAGGCGTGTCAAAGTCACTGCCTCTGGTTTTTAAAAAGCAGTTTTAAGGGGAACAGAAACCAGGGATGAGGCCAGCAGAAGGCCCGCCCCGACGAGTTCTGGTTCTTTCTGAATGTCTCAGTTGTAGACGTTTGTTAGGAAATAACAAAAACCCAGCCTTGAATACTCTGTCTGGGGAGCCCTGTCCAGTTGGACATGGCCGTAAAGGGCAAGAAAATGTGCTGGTGTCCCTGGCAGCCGCGGCCCCGACCGTGCCCGGCCGGCCACGGTCCGGCCCTGGGGGAAGGTGGGGCTCCAGGCAGGGACGGGGCCTGGCGCCAGGACGAGGACCCCCACCCCCGACTTCGGCCGGCAACGGTCGACCATCGGGGGCCCTGCCCTCCGCATTTCCTGTTCGGGGCTCGTGTTCCCTGTGGCTCCTTCGGAGATGGCTCCCTCCCTTCTCCTGGCCTCGGTTTCCCCAGCTGTAAGGTGTGGGAATTTGAGGGTGCCGGGGTGGGGGGGGCGGGGCTGCCTAGGCAGACCGCATGCGCAGCGCTTGCGGCGGAGGGGCGGGGTGGGGGTGGGGGCGCCATTCCGACGAATGGCCCCCTTGCCTCAGTCTGCGGGGGCGGAGGGCTGCCATTTTGAGTACGGGCGCAGATGGGACCCTGTAGGGGACGAGGGAAATTATCATGGGCGTCGCCATTTCAAGAATGGAGTCGGCCGGGAACGCGCCCCCCACGCCCGACCGGAGCCTTGTGGCGTCGGCTCTCTTGGAAGAAGTCGCACTATGGGGGCGGCCATGCTGGGGGCTGTGCCCGTCCCTCCGGGGAGCCCCGCCCCCAGCCCTGCCCCGCCCCGCCTCCTCCGCGAGGGTGGGGTGTCCCTGGCTCCCGCCCCTCCTCCCCACCTCACCGCGGCTCGGGCCCCCAGCGGTAGGCGCTAGTCAGCTCGGGCTGAATAAGGGCGACGGCAGAGCTCCCTCCGAGAGCGAATGCTTTTATTCCTCCTCCCCGTCACCCCCCGCTAGGCTGGGCCGTCGGGCCCCGGCCTCTTCCCCCCTCCATGGTCTGCGCCCCCGCTGGGGAGGCGGGGACCGAGAGGCGACCCTCGCGAGTTCCGCTCCTCGGAGCTGTCCAGGGTGGGAGGAGAGACAGGGCGACGGGTGGGGGCTTGGGAGGGACGTGTGCTTCAGCTCCCCTCGGGGAGTGGGGGCGGCGCTCAGAGGAGCGCACAGAAGAATTTCTTCTCCCGGAAGGGGTTCTCCGAGGTGGGCACGGGGGTGATGAGGGGGTCTTCACAGGCGTGAGCGTCGCAGTATGTCATGAGGTCGGCAGCAGCCTTGGACACCTGGGCACCGCGGGGGAGGGGCGGGAGCGTGAGCCCGGAGCTCCGAAGGGCCAGAAGTCCCCTCTCCCCCCCCTCCCGCTGTCCCCAACCTCCCGAGGCCGCCTTTTGGGGCATCTACCCCTGCTTTCCCCCCCCCCACTCTGCCCTCCCCAAGGCGAGCCCAGAGGGCAGCTCCCCGAAAGTGATCAGGGGCGGCCGGGCGGGGCCGGGGAGGGGGCCGAGGGTCCCACCCACCTTTATCCGGCACATGCTGGCTTCTATTTTGAGCTGTTCCACCAGCTTTCGGGCTTGCCCAATGCTCATGGTGCTGTTTACGGGGGTTTCTCCTTTCATGCTGGCTCTGGGAGAGCAGAGAAACGGCTCAGAGCGTGGCAGCGGCGGGGTGGGCTCCTTGCGGTAAGAAAGTCGCAAAGCACCCCGGTGGCCACGAATACCTTCACCCGCTCTCTGACGAAATCCCAGGGTCTGCAGCTAGAAGAGGCCTTAGAGGCACCTAGTGCAAGCCAGACCTGACCAGGAGTCATAGCCAGACCACTGCGAAGCCATAGACACACATGGAGCTTGTATAGCTCCTGTTTAACAGACCACCGCCTGAGGACTTGTGTACGGATCTGATTCCTTTCTGAGCCTCTCTATCACTGAGGGGCTTGGAGTTAGGGCAGGACCAGTGTGGCTAAGAAAGATTGCCAGATAATCAATCCCCATCTTTCTCTGTCCTCAGTGGTGAGAAGAAATAGGAAGGGTATCAATTTACTGACTTCCCATATCTACCCTTATCCAGACCTGTTAAAATTCAGGAAATGATCAGGTCATTGAAATCAGGACTTCTTGAAAGAATCCATTTTAATCCTGGCCCCCTCCTGGGTATCCCGGAATCCCCTTGAACTGGAAGATATGGAGGACGTGGAGAATGTACCCAAGAAAGCACCAAAGCCCCCATCCAGTGGGTAAAGCTGCCACCCCTACACACACTCACATGCACACACTCACACGCGCACACACACACATACGCACACACGCACTCACATATACACACACGCACACACACACATATACACACACACACGCACACATACACATATACACACACACTCACGCGCACACACACACACTCACATATACACACACACACACACTACTGACCTGAAGCTTTAGAGGGCAGATACAGGGGCTTTGAGGAACAGAGACCTTCTGGCTGAAGTGGCCGTCTCACCCTGTTGCCTGGAGCTTTCTGATGCAGATCATAGAAATAGCAGACTCAGAGAAGAGCAGCAGGACCAGGCTCAGGTCCTTCAAGGGCTGGTCCCAAGCTATAGAGCGTTAGCACTGCCTGTCTGCACCACTAGTACCTGAAGGATGAAGGATGCTGGAAGGAGTTGCTTCCATCCCGGAACATACCAATTGTCCAGCCAGTGGGGGAGGTCCACAGCCAGATCTTACCCTGGGTGGGCACTCTACAGCAGTCAATGACTAGCTCCCTGCTGTCTCCTGTTACGGTCACACTGAGGTGACTGTCAGAATGTTTCTGGAAAAAAAGCAATGGCCTGGAAGGAGCCAAGATCAAACTGACCTCCCCCACCATCCCTGTGGTGGTCTGGGCCCATGGCATCTGCAGTGGAGTCTGTGCTGGGCTGCAGGGGACCCTGCTCATTTGGAAATCTGACATCAGCTGGGCGTTTACTCCCCCCTTGCTCATCCTCCCTTTCTCATTCTGCCTCAGCATTGTTGTCCCCTTACTCTTCTTTCCAAGGGCCCCAGTTCGTTCCAAACACAGGCTTGCTCGTGGCCTCTTCTACTGGGTCTGAGGTTACAGGTTTCACACAAATTTCATTTGAGAAATAATTATGGAGTATGTATGCTTTGCAAGGCTCTGGCTTAGGGTCTGGGGATACAAGGTCAAAAACAGCCCTTTACTTTATGGAGTTTCTATTCTACTGTCTGAGATCTAGGCCAACCCATTCATTTTACACCTGGGAAATCAGAGGCCCAGAGAGGTTAGTCATAAAAACCACACCAAGATTTATTAACCACCTTCTGGACATTCGTCCTCACTGGAGTCTCACACATAGACTGTTATGAAGAGCATATTATGCTTGAGAAACTTCATCAAGTTGCCCCTTTCAAGGATCCATCCTGTAAGGTGGATAGATAAGTAAGGGATGGGGGGAATGCCGATTTTATTCCCATAATATAGATGAGAGAACTTGGGCCCTCACTGCTCATATAACCATTAGTCATTGAGTTGGTAAAAGCCAGGATTGGAGCCTTAGGTCTCCCAAATTTATTCAATTCAATAAACATTTATTAAACACTTTCTATGTGTTAGGCCTTGTGCTGAGCTCTGGGCATAAAAAAAGAGTCAAAAGACAGTCTCTGCCCTCAAGGAGCTTACAATCCAATGGGAGACAGTGTGAAAATAGATACAAAGCAAACTATATAAGGATAAATAGGAGACAAAAGAAGAAAAACACTGGAATTAAGAGGGGTGAGGGAAGGACATGCGACTTTGGCTTGGACTTAACAGAAGCTGGGGAGGTCAGTAGTCAGAGTAGAGGAGGGAGAGCTTTCCAGGTATGGGAGACAGCCAGAAAAAATGCCCAGAGCTGAGACCGTTTGTGGAACAGCCAGGAGGTTGGTATCACTGGACCAAAGGGGACTCTGTGGGGACTGAAGTATCAGGAGACTGGAAAAGGGAGGAGGGGGCTAGGTTTTGAAGGACTTTGAATGCCAGAGTTTTGCATTTGTTCTTCGAGGTTTGTTCCTGAAGTTTATTAAGCAAGAGGGTAAAATGATCAGACCTTCATTTTAGGGAGATCCCTCTGTGGCTGAATGAATAATGGATGAGAGTGGAGAGACTTTAGGGCGACCCACCTGCAGGCTATTGGAATAATCCAAGTATGAGGTGATGTGGCCCAACCCCAGGGTAGGGCTGTATCAGAAGGGGAAGTATTTGAGAAATATTGCAAAGGTGAAGTCCACAGGCCTTGGCAACAGCTTGGATATGGTGGGTGAGAGATGTTAGGAAGATAGAAACAGGAGTTGACAAATGACTGGATGTGGAGGAGGGAGTCAAGGGTGACTCCTAGGTTGTGAGCAGGAGTGGCCGGAAGGATGATGTTACCCTCTGTAGTAATAGAGGGAATGGCTGGTGCAATTTAGGGGGAAAGATAATGAGTTTGGTTTTGGGACATAATTGATTTTTTTCTTTTTCTTGGTTTATTTATTTTTAGTTTTCAACATTCACTTCTCTAAGTTTTACATTTTCTCCTCTTCCTTCCTTCATGCCTCCCCCAGACAGCTTGCAATCTGATATGGGCTCTACACGTACATTCCTATTAAACACATTTTCACATTAGTCTTGTTGCATAGAAGAATTAAAACAGGCAAAAGCCATGGGAAGGAACACAAAACGAAATGAAAAAAGCAGTCTGCTTCGCTCTGCATTCAGACTCTGTAGTTCTTTCTCTGGATGTGGACGGCATTTCTCATCATGATACTGAGTTTAAGATATCTCCTGACATCCAATTTGAGATGTCTGAAAGGCTATTGGCAATGGGAGATGGGAGGTAAGCAGAGAGATTGGGGAAGAAAAGGTGAGAATCATCAGTATAGAGAAGGTTATTAAATCGATCAGAGCTTCCGATGAGATCTCCACGAGCAGTAGTGCAGAAGGAGGAGAAGGTCCAGGACAGAACACTGAAGGCCCCCTATGATCAGAGGAGGAGGAGGATCCAGCAAGGAGATGGAGGAATGGTCAGAGAGGTAGGAAAGCCAGGAGAGAGGGGGGTGGAGAACATGACCTACGTGCCAATAGCTGCCAGGAGGTCAAGAAGGACTGGGAAAAGGGCATTGGATTTGCCTCTCTCCAGTCCACCAAGCCCCCCAACTGCCAGGTTCAGCACTTCTGTCCTCAGGTTTTGACCACCAGTGAGGTAACATGACTCTGAAGGGACCAGAAATAGGAAGATCTGAGGGAAAGAACTAAAGATGGGGCTAAAGAGGAAGAATCTGGAGCTGGTGTGGTGGGGGCAGGCGCAGAAGGCCCATGGGGGTGGGTGAGGACTGGAAAGAGAAAGATCTGAGAGAGCTATTCTGGAGAAGATGAGGATCACGAACAGGATTGCTAGGTTTGCTTGCTAGGTTTGCTCAATCCCAATGATAGGATTATGTGTTTGAGAACACTTGGGTGCTCAAATATAGGGCGTTGTTGAGAATGGTGCAAGGCCCTGAAACACTGGGGCAATCCTGTATGTACAGGAGGTCTGCCAACTCTGTACAACGGACTGCGCCTGCTAGCCTAGGAGTGTCGTAAAGGACCCTGGAGACCACTTAGTCTAACCCTCCTCATTTTACGGGTGGGGAAACTGAAGGCCCAGGGTGGAGAGGGGAACTATCCATCGGATTCATGGGAGAGGGGAGCCGGAAAAGCCCTGGCATAGTGTGCCCAACCTCAGAGGGGGAGGGGATTATTAAATAACACCACCAGCTCTCATTTCTGGGGTGCTTCATGGTCCACAACACATTCTCCCGTATTTGCTTGGTCCGTATTCTGTATTGACGACCGTATAGATATCCTTCTCCTGGACCCAACTGAAGGTAACTTTCTGGAAGGCGGGGAAGGGTTTCCTTTTCATCTCTGTACGCTCCACCGCCTAGCGCGGCGCACTTCAGAAAGAAACGCTTCTTGATCGATCGAGCAGCACCGCAAAGTGGGTCCTCATGTTACAGATGGAGAAACTGAGGTCCGGAGAAAAGGGTGAAAGGATGACGCAGCCTGGGATGTTCACACTTTCTCTTCATATTCCTTTGAATGGCAACACCCGCGGAGGGGTGCCGGCGGTATTGTCCTCATTTTCAGAGGGGGAAACTGAGGCACAAGATTATCGATGGTTCACCCGCGGTTACACGGGTTACCTGCTAGGGAACCCAGGTGGGTGTCTCGGGGTGGGGGTGGGGTGGAGAGAGCGGGGAGGCTTCGGGATGATTCTCGTTACCGCGGCAACGGAGCGGCAGCCGTTGGTCGGTGCTCGTGCCGCTAGACGCTAGGGGGTGGGGCCAGTCCTCGTCCCGTCCCTACGCCTCTCGGGCCACGCCCCCTGCGCGGCGTCTCCTCCAATCGGCGGGCCCTATTCCTGCACCGGCGGCTCGGCACCGCCCCCCAGCGGCAGTAGAAGGGCGGGGCCGCGTGGAGAGGTGGTGCTTCCGCGCGAGGCGGAAGTCTCCTCTCGGCGTTGCCGGGGCAGCGGCCGAGGCCGAGGCCGGTGAGTGGCGGCGGAGGCGGCGTCGGAGGCGGAGGCTGCGGGGGGGGTCCCCGCCGGTGGGCATGGTTTCCACGGTGATCCGGTTAGGTAGGGGACTGGCCGGCCGCCGAGGCCTCGGCGTGGGGAGCGGCGTGACGGGTCGCGGGGGAGGGGTGGGGGCGGGAGGGAGACCGCAGCAGCTTGGGCCCTCCCAGCCTGGGCCCCCCTCCCCCCCGCGGCGCTTACCTCACAGAGCCATTGTGAGGCCCGGGCCGGGGGAATCGTTGGGCCCTCGTTGGGCGACGGCGCTTTGCGGGCCGGGACGCGGGAGAGGAATGCCCGCTGCGCCCGTCCCCCCCGGGTTGCTGCCGCCCATGGGCCCGGTCATCCTTCAGGTAGAACCACTGAGGCCGGAGTGGGGGCCTCCTTGCTGGACAGCCCCCTCCCCTGCCAGGCAGGGCCGCAGATGGACGCTTGAGCACCCAGCCCCACCTCCTACCGGCGGGGTCACCCGAGCAGATTCCATAAGGGGGGGGGCGCACCGAAATGGATTTACTGTCATCTAGAAGGAGGGTTGGGCTAGGTTGTCCAGCGGCCCCTTCCTGGTATGACCCCACCACCCAGGGCATGGGCCGTCGTTTATGTCTCGTATTGTGTGTTGCACGGGTGACACAGCTTGTCGCCTATCCCTGTGCTTCGGCATCCAAGGAGGCAGGTAGTGAGAGCTTTGTCAACTCCCCTTTTCCTAGGGAGAAGAAAAGGGGAGTTCACGAAGGATGATGCCCCTGCCAGGGTTCTCAGGCCCCAAAGCCCGTGCCCTTCCCAGTAGGGGCGCTGCCTCTTATTGCAGAGGAGAGGAGAGGCTGAGGTTTCTTAATGCTGGATGATTAGGTTTTAAGGTTTAGACCCCTCAGAGATTGTCTGTTCCTGTCCCCTCCCTTGAATCGGAAGCTTCAATAGCCCCCTCCCTCCCCCCCCTTCCTGGTAGCCCAACCCTGTGTCCAGATACCCTCTGCACCCCTTCTGCCCTGCTCTCCTGTGGGGGACAGAAGGATCTCATTTTTCTGATCCTTCCTCACACTGTTTCTTTTCTGCCCCGCTCCCTCACCCCAAGGATTCAGAGCTGGATTTAGACCTTTAAAGTCGTCTAGGACAAAGCACTCATTTTACAAAGGGAAGAGCTGAGATTTGCCCCAGTCCTCCTAGGTATTGTGTAACAAAGCTCTGGCAGCTTTTGAAGTAATGAGTTATAACTCACACTTCTCTAGTTTGGGGGTTGATAAAGCACTTTGCCTGCAGTAAATCCTACCAGGTAAGAAGTAAAAGGATTGCTCTGTTTTTCAGGTAAGGAAATGGAAGTTTAAGAGACATAAAGGGACCTGCCTTAGGGTCACACACTATGGGCACACAATTACTTCCCCCCTTCTAGGGCCAGCTCCCTGGCTGGTGGAGGAGGGATCTGTGAGGGCCTAGACTTCAGTAGCTCTTAGAGCTGCTGAACACTATTTATCCATGCTCATGGTTGGCTGCCTCTGGGGGACTTCAAAGGGATGAATAGGGAAGGTGAATTCTGCCCCCACCCCCCTTCCAAATCACTTCTCTCTGAATTGGGGATATAAGAGATTATTGACATTCAGCTTGACCCACTGTTAAGTGTCTTGCCACATTTCTTGGGTTAGAAAAAAAAAATTAGAATGTACCTTGCTCCAGAGGTGCCCCAAGCGCATAAATAGGGATCCTAGTGGGTGGTGATCCTCCCCTCTTTGGGAAACTGCAGATGGAGACCACCCAGGATGGACAGGCAAGGGTAGGCATTGTGATGTGCATCCTTGGACAGAATGTACCCACTTTCATCAGATTAGGAACATCTTGAGTATTAATTACTTTGGGTAGGTGTTAAGGGAGACAGAATTTAGAATAAAATCCTGCCCTAGTGGCTCTCAGGCTAATAAGGGAGAAGCTGAACAGAGAACTAATGGGACTAGGAAGGACACAGTAGGACCAGCCCTTAGTTGGATGTGTTTGGTAGGAAGAAAGAAGGCTGACACTTGACCTTTCCCATCTTTTTTATTATCTGGATTGCAGGAAAAATACTTTGTAACCCTAAAGCTCAATGCAAATAGAATTTTAAAGTGATTCTGGCTGGGACTGTTGGCATGGGAATGGATTATAGACAGAATAGTTGAGTCAAACTGAAGAGGGGGTGGGTGGATCTCACTGTCTCCAGCTCCCCCTCCTCCTGGGCCCTTAAGCCAGTCCAGCTACCCCACCTCCGCTGGAGAAGGATCCATGTTTCCTCCCTCTCTTATTCTAGGAACTGCCGCCTGTGTTGTCTCATGGCCAGGGGCCGCATCCAAGTGACACGGCACGTTGGACAAGGCGGCCTGACGCCCGGGTCTAGTCGGGTCCTGGCTGCACCCCTGCTGCTCTCCCCATGGCCAGTGATCCGGTGCCAGCCCTGCTCTGGGCCCAGGAGGTGGGCCAGATGGTGATGGGCCGAGCTCGGAGGCTCCTGCTGCAGTTTGGAGTGCTCTTCTGCACGGTGCTGCTCCTCCTCTGGCTGGCTGTCTTCCTCTACGGCTCCTTCTACTATTCCTACATGCCTACGGTCAGCCACCTCAGCCCAGTCCACATTTCCTACAGGTGAGCTTTCCTGCTGCCGAGTGACTGGCCAAGAGCTCTTTTCCCCAGGGCTGGTATGTCTGGGCTGGGGTGTTTGGGGATGGCTGGGGGCCCAACCTCAGCTCATTCAGACTCTCAGAAGACCTTCCCTGACCTCTTTGGAACAGCTTTTCTCAGCCGCCTCCCCCCCTCCCCGAACTTGGCAGCCAGCAGCTGCCTTCATGGAACTTCTTTTCTTTCAAGCCGTGTATTTTTTAAGTTGAAACTCACAAATAACCAACACAGTGACCGAGTATTAAGGGACTTTGTCTTCTTGTTGTCCCTTGCTCCTCTGTCAAGAGAAAAGAGAGGCTCTGTTAGTGGTGCTACAGGGCGCAGCCCTGCCTTTAACCCTCACTCCTCCATCCCACATTCAGTAAATAGAATCGGGCCGTCTTCCTCCTGGAGATGACTTTTCTTCCCTCCTTCCTCCGTGTCCTCCATCTCCCCACTCTCTCCTGTCCCGCTCATTCTCAATTCCAGGAACTTGACTCTTGCTGTGTCACAGGACCTGCTGATAGACATATATATGGTGGCAGTAGTGGGGCTGTCTCCCTTCTCATAGGCACAGCGAACTCCAGTATCTTGTACTAGAAAACATGATGCAGCAGCAGAAAAAGGGTGTGGGAGTAAATGTCTCTCATCCCGTGCACATAGAGAAGGCTGGGGTCAGTGGGGGTGATGAGGGACGTGATGGCGCTTCATTCCCACCCAGGACAGACTGCGGCTCTGCCGGACCCCTTCTCTGCTCCTTTCCTGTTGCCAACGTTTCCCTGGTTAAAGGTGGACGTGATCGGGTGAGTAGGGCCCAAGGATGGGGGACAGAAGCCGGGAGAACTGGGACTGGGAGCTCCAGGAAAAGAGACCACTGCTTTGGGGCCTGGGCAATAAAGACCGTTTGTCTTTGGCCTAATTGGGGGAGAGGGCGAGGAGAGTCTCTTCAGAAGGATTCAGCTCTTATCCATGACCACTGTTAAACCACAGGTAGTTTTTATTTAGTAGCAACAGAAATCATTGGATTGGGGGGGGGATCCATAGGATTCAAGGGAAAAATTGTGAAACTGACAACCAAGTTGGGTCAGCTTATGTCAGATGTGGGCTACTGGGTCAAAGGGCTTGTCAGATGTGGCCATGCCTCTGGATGACAGCCAAGAAGCTGCAAGCCAGTCAGCCCCCCTGGAGAGCTGGGGGAGAGTGGGTGCAATTGGGGAACACCTGAGTGGAGGAGAACCCGACCCAGAGAAAGGCAGCAAGGTTCCTCTTGGTAGTATTCTCCAAAAGGCAGGACCACATTTGGGCATCCAAGGGCCTGCACTTGAGTCCTGCTTCTGCCTCTTGTTACCTTGTGAGGAGGATGAGTCACATGGCTTCGGATCTGGTCCTCATTGCTGGTCACCTAGGGCCCCTCCGGCTCTAAATCTATGCTGCTGGTCAGTGGGCATAATTTATTTAGACCTTCAAAAAGCCTGTGGCAAGTTTTTATGTGGCTTTTTTTTAAACCACAGGCTTAAAAATGGGGAGATGTAAATGTTTGATAACAAATGGTCAGCTTGCTAGAGATCAGGGAGTATTTCTGCCAGAGGGTAAAGGTGAAAGCTGTGGCATCCTCCCAAGACTGTGTGTGCCAAGAGCCATCTTAACTCACAGTTGTTGAAATGAGCATTAGGGTTAGATGTGGCCTGGAATCAGGAAGACCTGAGTCACATCCAGCCTTAGATACCAGCTGTGTGACCTCCCCTCCCCCCTATGTGCTGACGGCCCCCCAGCTGTAAAGTGAGGGTAACAGGAGCATCCCCTCCCAGCATGGTTGGGAGGGTCAGACGAGGTTAATATATGTAAAGTGTTTAGTGTCCTTAAGAAATACTTATTCCTTGCCCTTCCCCAAATAAATGAGGTTTGAAAGAGGCATATGCGGTGAAATGTTCAGATTTGTAGTGGCCACTTGGTTCTTGGGGGTAGTGAAATGCCAAGATAATAAATATAAATTGTGATTTCTCCAGCTGAGGGGTGGGAGTGGTCAGGTGAATCAGTTTCATGTGTGATGCACTTCAGGTACCAGGTGCTTCTTTGACTGACCCTCCCCAGCAGCAGTCCATCTGTACCTGTACCAGGGGAGGTCCCAGAGTGGTGGCTGGGGCCCTTGGAGGTAGGGGAATCACTCTTTCTGAAAGTCAGCTCCATCTTTGGAGAAGGAGGGCGGCCGAGATATTCTCTGCAGAGTCAAATGGGCACAGCCTAGAAAGGTGAGGTTTTGCTTCAGTGGGAAAAGCTGAAGCCTGAGAAGAGATGCTGGGCAAAGCATGGGGAGCCCTTTAGGAGAGTGCTTGGCTCCATAGTGCTTGCTGGGCACCCCACATGGGATAAACTCAGGGTGGGGATAACAAAGAATCAGAAAAGAGACCCCTAATCCTCAAACTACTGGTATACAATTTAGTTACCATTGATTTTCTGGGAGACAAGGTGCTGGGGCTTGGGCCCAGCCCAGAATGTAATGAAGGGTATATCACTGACCTGCCCAAGAGTGTTGAGAAGATCACTGAGGGCCAGAGGAGCCTCAGCAGAGAAAGCTTGAGGAAAGGAGGGAATCTGAAGGTGGCCTGGATAAAGAAGGATGTATGGGACTGTGGGAGTACTGGAGTAGGCTCTTCTTTCTGCCAAGAACAAAGGCCCAGGCTTGGTCACAGGATGCTGAAATGTTGTCATTTCCAGCAGTACTCTTGAAAACCTCAAAAACCAGAATGACACACACACTAAAGGATGTGACCAAGTGTGTGCACACACACATGCCAGGGATACCCAGGATGGTCCCCAAGATCTAATCTTCAGAGCTAAAGCAAGGGCAGCCATGACCTCCTAGAGTAGACACACCTTGGGTACCTGGCTGGACACAGATCATTCTTTTTTTTTTTTTTTTCCTGCTTTTTGGAGGGCAATTTGGGTTTAAGTGACTTGCTCAAGGTCACACGGCTAGTAAGTATCTGAGTGTCTGAAGTAGGATTTGAACTCAGGTCCTCCTGACTCCAGGGCGCCACCTAGCCGCCCCTGACGCAGGTGGGACTGGGGCAGAGGGGGCCTGAGAAGAGCTTTCTAGGGATGAGATAGTAATGCTTCCTGAAGAAGGAACTGCTTGCTGCCTGTTGGTTAATTAATGATAGAAACCGTGTCAGGCGGGTTCCAGAGGGATGGTCTCTAGCACACGTGGGCCTTAGTCACGGATGACCCATTTGGCAATGTGGGAGTTTGCTTTCCAAGAAGGAAAGTTACCGATGACATGCAGCAGACAGTCTTTGAACAAGAGAAGCAAGGCCCAGTCTGAGAAGTGAACAGGATTCTGGCTCTCTGAGCCCAGGGCATCCAGCATCTCCAGTGGGGGCATTTGGACCCAGGGACTCCAGGAAAATTAGGAGGAGGACACATGTATACATGTGTGCACACACATGAGCATACGCACTGAACTTGGCATACTTCTTATTCCATCAGACTCGGTGGACATGTTGTTTGGATTTACTCAGTTATATTTGGGTTTTTTAGAATTCTTTGTTACAAATCATGGCACGCAAGTTGGTGGGAGGAGATATGTTCAGAAACGAAAGTGCTGAAAAAGCAAAGAGAAGGAGGCGTGTGGGCTGAGCAGAGACCTGATGAGTCCCCCCACCCCCACTGTGGTGCAGGTGCTGATGTACGGACAGCCTTACCGAATCTCCCTGGAGTTAGAAATGCCTGAGTCCCCAGTCAACCAGGAGCTGGGCATGTTCATGGTCACCATCGCATGCTACACTCGCGGGGGCCGAGTCATCTCCTCTTCTGCCCGTTCAGTGAGTCTCAGGGGTTAGGTGTGGAGGAGGGTCTGGAGAGGGGAGCAGGGACGTGGCAGGGAGCCAGTGCTGTTGGGTGGCTTTGGGATGGGATGCCTACCCATGGCTGAAGCATCAACTTTGGGACTGGCCTGGCCTCTGAGGAGCTCATGAGAGAACCCAAGTTAGACCATCTTATCCCTAAGGTCCAGCAGCAGTGACTTGAGCATCTGTTCTATTTGACCTTCATCTTTCACTTGCCTTATATCAGAGGTTCTTGACATTACATTTGTGTGTCCTGGATTCCTTTGACAGTCTGAAGAAATGCCCCTGGACACCTTCTTAGAATCCTGGTTTTAAGTGCATTAGATATATTGAAGGAAAGGTTTATTTTTTTTTTCCCATCCAATTTCATGGCCCTTTGAAATCTACTCAGGGATTGTGGGATCCACATTAAGAGCCCCTGACCAGGGACTGTTCTGATTACAATGGGCAGGGTGTAGGGAAGTCTGCAGGACAGACTTTATTGGGCTAAAATAGTGGGTTTAGCTTTGGAAGCCTTCCAGAAGATAGGGACCTTGAGACGAGGTTTCAGTAAAGAGGAATATGCTTTCTGTTAAACCAAAGGCAGAAGGGCAGCCAGGGTTTCGAAATGGTGACCCAGGGAGGCGGGTGAGCTGCGGGGGGGGGGGGGGGGG
>CM053601.1:186024376-186052921 GCA_028646575.1 Pseudocheirus occidentalis | reverse complement strand
AGGAGGGGGGGGCCTTGGAGTCAGGGGATAGTTGGGGAGCCCTGGCCTCTTCAACTGAAAGGTAGCACCCACTGACCAGTGCTGCTGCAGAAAGGTAGGGAGGGTTGGGAGCAGCTGAGCACTGGAGGAGAGACAGACAAGAAAGGGAGAGAAAGAATAGATGGAAAGAGAGAGAGGAGAAAGGGGGGGAGGAGGGCACGGAGAATGGAACCTCCTCCCAGGAGCCCCTCGGGCTGACGCTGGGCCCCTCCTCTATAGTACACGCCAACCACAGGTGCGGTGATCGAGATCCACAGCAAACGCATTCAGCTCTATGGGGCTCAGCTCCGGATCCATGCCCACTTCACGGGGCTCAGGTAGGAAGGGGTCAAGGGGAGAAGGGGATTTTGAAGCATAACCCTAAGGAAGGGAAGATGAGGGCATTGGCCTTTCCAGCGGGCCTGCCTTGGCCTCCTGTCTCGGCTGGGTGAGCTTTCAGCCTCAAAGGTGCTGAAGCCAGGAAGGAAGGATCCCTGGCTGCAGAGAGTCACCTGGGGCAAGCCACTTGCCTTGCCAAGCCTCAGTCTCCCTCTCTGTCAGATGGGAGGGGCTGGGACTCAGAAGCCCCTCTAATTCCCTCCCATGTCCAAGTTAACACAAGGTACAATGCCCAGACGTCGGCTTTCTTGCTGCCAGACTCTAAGCATGTTCCCAGCTGTGGGCTAGTCCTTAGGAGGGACATTAGCCCCAAGCCAGCACCGTCCAGGCCCTCTCGTCATGCTGACTCCCGTCTCTGCCCGGCCTCAGGTATCTGCTCTACAACTTCCCCATCACCTCGGCTGTCATCGGCATTGCCAGCAACTTGACCTTCCTCAGCGTCATTGTGCTCTTCAGCTACTTGCAGTGGGTGTGGGGCAGCATCTGGCCCAGGCACCGTCTCCCCTTGCAGGTATTGTGGCTGGCCCCCTTCATGTGAAGTGGGCCCACTGAAGAGGACTGGGGAATGAGAGGCATCCAGAAGGCCTGGGATATGGCTTCCAAGAACTTTGGGGGTCCCTCCTTCCTTCCAGCGCAGTGACCTCTCTCCTTGTCTTAGGTGATGAACCGAGGTAAGGATGGCTCCCAACCGGAAGGCCAGAGAAGGGCCCCCACCAGACGGCAAGGTTTGTTGGTGGCACCTCAGGTTCTGTGATCTCCCCTAAGGGCCCCTCTCTGCATCCCAAAAGGTGTTCTCCTCCTGTGGGACTCCTTGCCTCCCAGCAGCTGGAGCCTTTGCTCTGGGCTTTGGGTCTTTGCTGCAGATCCCCCTGCCCTCCTCCTCCTGTCATGGCTGGCTCGCTTCCTTTCCAGTCATACACATCCGTAATGTCTCATGCCACTGTTGGCATGCCAGGGATGACCGGCCCATTGTCATGGGAGGGTCACCTGATGATAGTAGGAATAATATCTTAGAGCTGCTTTGCCTGCTATGAGCCTTGTGGAGTTTGAGGTCTCTTCTGAGGTCCCCAGGAATGCTCTGGCGCTAAGGAGGGCCCTGGCTTTGTGCTGGTGAGCACTTGGGGACCCAGAGAAGGTCTGGGCATTTTCCCAGATGTGGTCCCAGTTTCTGGTCTGTCTGCAGAGCTCATTCCCCTTGACCAGGCTTTCTGCAGCAATAGCTCACGTGTGTAGCATCCCAGGGCTCTGCACAACTCAGCATTTTCTTCACAATAACCCCAGGCAGCAGGTGGCACCAGGGTTAACCCCTTCTTACCAGTGGAGCCCAGGCCTCTTGAGTCCAGCATTAGGGTTCAGCCCTTCAGTCCCTCTGCTTGGAGGAGGTGGGGGTGGTGGGGAAGGAGTGGATGTCACTGTTGGAACAGCTTCTCGGAGCCTCTCCCTGTCCTCAGGGCTGGGGCCAAGAGGCCGAGCGGAGCTAAGCAGGCTTCCAGAGAAATCTCAGGATGACGGGGACCACGTGGCTGTCCTTGGGCCGGGTATGTGCCCACCTCCTTACCCTGTCCTTTGTCTTTGCCCTCCTCAAACACAGCCAGCCAGGTATGATTGGCCTCTTCCTTCTCTCTGCAGGGAGTCAGCTGCCAGAGGAGAAGGGGCCTGAACTGCAGCCTCTTAGCGAAGAAGGGCTGGATCAGGAGACCAGCGATGGTAAGGTGCCCTGGGGGCCTTGAGCCCTGCTGCTGGGGCAGCCTAGAAGGGGCCGGGGGGCCTCGGTGAAGCTACTTCACACTCTTCAAGTCCTCTCTTCTCTCTCCTGTGCAGGCTCTGGCTCCTGGGAGGATGCAGCCCTACTGACTGAGGCCAACCTGCCCTCCACCTGCCCGGAAACCCTGGGCAGTGCAGACCCCCCAGGCCAGGCTGAGAACCCTGCGGGCACCTCCCGCCTCCGCCCGGCCTGCTCTAGCTCATGAGGGCAGGGGCTGTGGCCCTCTCATGTCCAGCACTCTCCTTTTCTCTCTCTGTCCTTTTCTCTTTCCTCCACAATAAACTCTCTTCCCATCATCTGGTTTTCTCTCCTATTTGGGCCAGATTGGGAGGGTCACCAGGAAATGGAAAAGTGACTGCCCCTGGGGCATTAGCCCTCTCACATCCAGGCTGCTCACGTGTTGGGGTCTGGGGGACTTGGACAAGGACCAGGACAATCTTTGGGGGGCACAGCCCATTGAGGCCTATGAGCCTGGTTCTTCTGGAAGCTATTAATCTTTCCATCTCACGTGGATCCCTCATGTGGCCATAGGACTGGGGTGGGGGTGGTGGTCAGGGATTGACACACTGAGAACTGTCTCACCCCTCCCTCTATGCACTGGGAGGTGTAAGACAGGAAATAAACTGGTGGGTGTGGACCCCAGGCATCCCATGTGGGCCCCAGAGACCTGCTCTTGTGCCATCACACAGATGTGCCTTCCACACAAACTCACCCACTTCCTCACACGCCTGACACATTCCACTCTTCCACTTCTGGCTGTTGTCCATGTTCCCCTCCCTTTCCAGGACCCTGGAAGCCTGGTCTCTAGCGGAGCCAGATGAATGTGGTTTTCCTCATCCCTAGTCCCGTGACTCAGACCCTGTGCCGGGACCAGCCCTTCTCTCTGCACACACAGGACCACGGATGGGGGGGTGGGGGGAGCAGATAGTGACATCACTGCTGAGGCTTATAAAATTGGAGACTCTTGGAGGCCATTGAGATTCAGGCAGCGGAGCCTGAAGGCCACTGAGATTCAGGCCCACAGCTGTCATGAAAACTCCCACTACCTGATCCACCTGATTCCAGAAACGCCCCATCCCAAGCAGCTGGCTGGTGAGTGAGGCCTGGGTTTTGTCGGAGGTGACAGCAACAGCTGGGCTAATGAGGATCCCGAAGGTTCCTTTGTTGTTAAGCGGTGGCTGACTCTTGGAGGGCTATTCGGGGGTTTGGAGCAGTTAGCCTTTTCCTTCTCTGACTCATTTTGCAGTGTGAAATGTCTCGTTCAGGGTCACACAGCTAGTAGATGTCTGAGGTCATATTTGAACTCAGGTCTTCTTGACTCCAGGCCTGGCACCCTCTCTACTGTGCCAACCGACTGCCCAGAACTGCAAGGTTGCTAGCTACCTAAATTTCACTGTTCATCTCTGTTACCAGAAGGTGGCTTACTGTAGTGGAAAGAACCCCAGGTCAGGTTCTAGGTTCAAATCATGATTCTTGTTAATATCTGTATCGACGGTAGGCAAGGTCCTTTCTGGATCCTATCAGAATCTGTCAAGTCAGTTGATGCATAGGCACTGGGCTGCCAGCGGCTTTGGCCAGTGTCATGCTTTAGTCTGGGGGATGGGGGGAGGTGAGAGACAAAGACGAGACAGAGAGAAGAGAGTCACCTGGGAGCCTCTCGGTCATCCTTTGCTGTACCAGACATCTCCGTTTTTTTACTTTTATCAGCCGCGCTTCCTATAAGACAGTGGAAAAGGGTCAGTTCTAATTGACTGCCTTATGTTTTATGCATTTTGAACTTAAATATATAAAGGGAAAAAAACCATTTCCATGTTCACAGTACAACCTAAAACAAGGATTCACTATAAACCATGAATTTACCTTTCACACTGTTGACTTTCTATAAAAACCCAACTATATAATAAATACTCTTGTTTTTGTGGCTTCTCTGTTTTCTGTTTCCTTCTAGTTTTTCTTTCATTCTCTGCTCTTATTCTCAATTTTTATATTCTTTCCCTCCCTCCCCCACCCCTGCCCTAGAGAAGGTTACTATTAGACACAAAAATGTGTGTGTGAGTGTAAGTGCATGTGTGCATATGAGTGTGTGTGTAAAATCATACTATGCATACTTCTGCTGATCACTTCTCTCTCTCAAAGCAGATAGCATCTTCCTTTATAAATCCTTGGTATTTAATCTGGGTATTTACAACACTCAGAATGACCTAGTTCCAATTTATTCTTAAAACAAACTCTTTGGGCATAATTCCATATTGCTCTCCAAAATGGTTGGATCAGTCCACAGTTTCATCAATAGTGTACTAGTGTCCCAATTTTCCCGTATCTCCTCCAATATTTGTCTCTCCCATTATATTATTTTAGCCAATCTGAAAGGTATAAAATAATAAGCCCAAAGTTGTAACTTGCACTTCTCCAATCAGTGATTTAGAGCTTTTTTTTTTCATCTGGCTAAAAATTATTTTGATTTCTTTATCGGAAAACTGCCTGTTCATATCCTTTGGCCGTTTATCACTTGAGGAATGATTCATGTTTTTTATAGATTTGACAAAGTTCTTTATATATCTGAGATACGAGACCTTTCTCTAAGAAGCAATCTACGAAAGTTTTCCCCCCAATTTTCTGCTCCCTTTCTGATCTTGGGCTATGTTGATTCTATCTTTACAAGACCTTTTAAATTTAATGCAATTAAAATGATCCAGCTTACACCTCACAGTGCTCTCCATCTCTTGCTTATTCATAAATTCTTCTCTCCCTAAATCTGATAGCTAATATTCTTCTAATTTTCTTGTAATCTCTCCCTTTTTATCAAGGTCATATATAATGCCCATTTTGACCTTATTTTGGTAAATGCTGTAAGCTATTGATCCTTGCCTAATTCCTGCCAGACTTTTCTGGCTTTCCCAAAACCTTTTGCCAAATAATGTATTCTTATCCCCCAAACTGAATCCTTCCCACTTGTCAAACATAAGGCTACTATGGTCATTTACTGCTGTAAACTGGACGTCACTTCTTCCCGTTGATCTGCCCCTCTGTTTCTCAGCCAGGATCATACAGTTTTGATAATTAACTCCCTTAGAATTTGGTTTCAGATCTGATACAGCCAAACCTCTGTCCTTTACATTTTTATTAATTCCTTTGGTATTCTTGGCCTTTTGTTCATACTGTTGACCACTTAAAAAGGTTAGGTTAAAAAGACAAGCCAGTAGTGATACACAGTTACAGAGTTTATTTATTGCGCAAGGAGTCAAGAGTTAATTCCTGACTGATGAACAGAGGAATCATAAGGCTTTTATACATTTTTAGAACCATCCCAGTTCAAGATGACTATTTCACAAAACTTTATGACTTCCATTTGTCACCATCTCTATGTGATACAGAGTTCCTGGGTTGTAAATGCAAATTGACAATGACTAGAGCAGGGTCTATTTACATTTTACGGTCTCAGGATGTCTGCTTTGCTCTCATGTGGAGTAAGTCCCAAGATAAGAGGAATCTTACCTCTGGTCTTTGAAGTTGCAGACACAGAGGAAGGCATTTTTAATCGAGCAGTTTGTTTGATTATATAAGACTTTAGCTAAAATATGATATTAAATGATTATCAATACAAATGAATTTTGTTACTATTTTTTCTAACTCAGTAAATTTTGGGGGGATAATTATTTGGATGGCATTGAATAAATAGATTATTTAGGTAAGATTGTCATTTTTATTATATTGGCCCAGGCTACTCATGAACAATTAACAGTTCTCCAGTCATTTAAATCTGATTTTATTTGTGTAAAAAGAGTCGGGGTTTTTGGGGTTTTTAAAATAATTTTGTCTATGTAATTCCTGGGTTTGTTTTGGTAGGTGCACTTCCAGGTATTATATTCTGGCTACAGTTATTTTAAATGCAGTGTCTCCTACTATCTCTTCTTATAGGACTGACTACCTTTCCTTCTTCCCTTATTATAGGTACCATGCCGAGTTCAGCCTGTTTCCTGCAGTTCCTGGCCATTGTTTCCTTTTTACCACACCTGGCTTGGTCTTTCTCTTCAGAGGACTATGAGGAGGAAGAAGAGGGAGAGAAGACCCCTCCTCCTAAGAACCGTCTCTGTGATTATGACCGGTGTAGACATCTGCAAGTGCCCTGTCAAGAACTCCAGGGCCCTAATGGCACAGCCTGCTTCTGCCCAGCTATCTCTAGTCCCCACCAACCTCCAGAACCTCCCCGTCTTGGGGAAGTACACATTTGGGCAGACCAGGGTCGGGCAGTAGTCCACTGGTGTGCTCCGTCCTCCCCTGTGGACAAATACTGGCTCCAGCTCTGGGAAGGAGGTGCCCCTGTCAGAAGAGGCCCTCCGGTTCTGTTCAACACTACCGTCCGAAGGGCAGAGTTGGAAGGACTGAAACCTGGAGGAACTTACGTCCTCTGTGTGGTGGCCTCAAATGATGCTGGGATAAGTTTTGTTCCAGAGGGAGGTGGGGCAGATGGGACTCCTCTGCCCACCAGCTTTCCATTATTTGGACCGTGCCGCCATCTTTCCATTCCCCCTAAACCCCAGACCCTGGTACATGTGGCGGTGGGGATGGGAATAGTTCTGATCTGCGTAAGTTCTGCTGCTTTGCTATGGCATTTCTGTCTTCGGGAACGATGGGGTTGTCCCCACCAGCCCAGAGAAACAGCTGCTTCCAGAGCCAGGGTGGAACTCTAGTGGTCCCAGCCACAAGTTTAAGGACCATGGACAGAAAAAAAAATGGTGGGTGACAACCTTCAGAGAGCTGCCTGATTTCTCACGCCTCAAGGAAGTGGCTCTAGGCCTATTGGAAGAAGGAGCTCCCCTCAGAAGGGAAGGTGATTAGACCCCACAGCCTAGCCTGGAGTTCCTAAACTCCAGAAATATGGGCCTTCCCCCTGTCCCCTAGGTAGGCTAAAAGCTGCAATCACAGAGAAAGAGAAGCACTTCATGTGATGGGGCTCTGGTGTTTAGAGGAATCCTCCTGGAAGGAGGAGACTTTGCTTTTCTCCACTAGTCTTTGCTTCTTGCTGACTAATAAACATACAATAATGGAGGCCAGAACCCTATCTGTAGTCTTTTGTGTGAGCATAGGTGGGACTAATGGAGTACTGGGGAGAGGGAAGAAAGGAAAGTCCCTCTTGGAGTTGTGCTGGCAGGGTGGGGGCGTCCAGAGAGCTGACTGGCTATGGCTGCCATTGCTGCCCCTGCACCTAGAACAGCTATCTGTGCTCTGGGGTGCAAGGACTCCTTCCCATTTAAAAGATGGATAAACAGGCCTGAGAAGGTCACGGGACTTGGCCCTCACCATCTACCTAAGCCAGGGGTGGGGAACCTGCAGCCTCGAGGCCACATGTGATCTACTAGGTCCTCAAGGGCGGCCTTTGCATCCAGAACAAATCTCCTTAATGAAATGTCTGGTAGAACTTGAACTCAGTCAGAAAGCCAACCCAAGGGCCTAGAAGGTCACATGTGGTCTCTGGGCCCAGGTTCCTCACCTCCATGCCATCACCTGGGAGGCTTGCAATGTCTCTGGAACATGGAAATGAACTCCATTCTCCTAAATTCTGATGCTGTTTTCTTTCATCTTAGGGAGATGCGCTGTCTTCAAACAGAAAAAAGGTCATTTTTCTGCTCCCATTATTTTCAAAAAAGGAATGGGCCCAGCCGGTCTGGTCTTGTGCTCCCCGCTTCTGGTTTTTAGCCTGGCACCACCCCCCTTTCCTTTCTGTTCCTTGCTCCCCTGCTCCAAGCTTTAGGTTCAGGCTGGATTTGAAATCTAGCCCCTCTGTCTACTGGTTGTAGGACTTTCTATGGCCTCTCTTTCCCATTTGGAAAATGAGGGGATTGTATCAGAGGGCCTCTGAGTCCCCTTTCCAAGTGGGCCGTTTTATGACCTTCCTGAAATTCTAGCTGTCATCCCTCAGGAGATGTGTTCCAGGGTGGAGTCCTCTCAGCCTCTGACTCAAGCTGCTGGAGGCTGCAGAGAGCAGATGTTGGCAGGCAGGGCCACAGGCCCAGACTTGTGCTTACCAGCTCCCTTGGGCCCTATGTCCCTGCGGAAAGGGAATGGCAGAAGTCGAGTCAACAAGCACCAAGTGCCTACGAGGTGCCAAACATTGCTAAGTGCTAGGGATAGCGCTGCCCACAGGGAGCTCCCAGTCTAACAGGGAGAGAACATGCAAACAACTGTACTAACAAGACAGAAACAGCCTCGATTGAACACAACTGACAAGGAAGGCTCCGAGATGAAAGAAGACTGAGGCTAATTGTGGTGGAGATGAGGAGGGAGAGAGCCCAAAAAAGGCCAGGGTCTGGAGTGGTCCTGGGAGCACAAGACCAGACCAGCTGAGCCCATTCCTTTTCTGAAAATAATGGGAGCAGAAAAATGACCTTTCTTCTGTTTGAAGACAGCGCATCTCCCTAAGATGAAAGAAAACTGCATCAGAATTTAGGAGAATGGAGTTCATTTCCATGTTCCTGATCACCAAGTGAAACAGGATGGAGGAGCAGGCCTGGGGCTGGGGCTAACCCGGGGTTAGGGAATGTGCCAAAGACAATGAAAAAGACAGACTCAATAGGCAAGAGGAGAACCAGGAGAGCAGTGTCCAAGACAAGAGTGCCAAGGAGAAGGTGCCGCACCAGTGTCAAAGGCTGCAGGGGAACGAAAGAAGGCTCTTAGTGCTGCCAATGAAGAGATCAACAGTCACTCCAGGGAGGGAGGTTTGGGCTGGATAATGAGCTCAGAAAACAGACTGAAAGGTTAAGAAGGAAGTAGGGCCACTGGGTGTAGCCAGAAAAGAGAGAAGGATACAGGAGGATAGTTAACAGGGCTGGATGGACCTTCGGGTGAGGAAGGGGGAGGCCTGGAGATGTTTGTGGGCAGTAGGAAAGCACTGAGGAGGCGAGGAGAGAGGAGAAATTGGAGATAAGTGAGAAAGGGGATGACAGAAGGGGCAGCATTGTGAAGAAGAAGACGATTGAAATGGGATCGCTGCGGCATAGAAAGGGGTTTGCCCTGGCAAGCAGAAAGGCCAGTTCTCATGTGAAGTGGGTGAAGGAAGAAAGCACATGGCTTCTGGGAGCTGAGGAGGAGAGGAGAAGAGAGGGGGCTCTCAGCAAACGGCCTCCGGTTCATCCAACTATGAGGCAAGGCTCTCAGCTGAGAGACTGGGGAGAAGGGGAGCTGTGGGAGGTTGGAGGAGGGCTAAAAGGTCTTCTTACCCAGCCCTAATCACTGAATGGGTGTAGCCTGAGTCAAACAGAACTGATAAAGACCTTAGCTTAAAAAGGCCAGGGTCTCCCACTGTATCTGGGGCCCCCTCCCATCATCCTGATCCATACCTTGCCAATGGACTCAGCCGACTCTGAAGGACTATGGTGACACCTTGCACCACCCTCCCTCGCTCAAATCAGGCACTTTGAAGTCACCCTCTAGATGCCATGGTCCTCTCTGAGAATGAACGACAAACAAGAAGTGTTCTGGGAGAGGGCTGTGAGGAGTGGGACAGGAGTCAATCAGGAAGGTGTAAAAGGATTGTCATGCTAGGGCCGCGGCCCAGTTGAGATTAGTGGATGCAGTCAGATCCATTTGGGGATTTGTTCCCACTTTGTTCGCCAGCAGGTGAGTAGGAGCCCAGGCAGGGAAGCAATTGGATGAGACACAGGGGAAAAGTGTTATGCCTGCAATATATGGGCCGCCATTTGGGGCCTTACCAGCCATTCTGCCCCACCTCCTTCACAGAAGAAGATAAACCCACCAAGACAAACCCACCAGCACCCAGATTTTCTGCCCTAGGTACTTTCCACACACCCCCTGTTCCAAGAAAGGAAACTTCCTATGTAACCAGTATTAACCAATCACTCTGCCCAACGCCGAACTTGTTGCCTTGACCCAAGCTCTTGGCCTTGCAGAGGGAAGGCTAACTGCACCAGCTGCCCTTAAGCTTTTGCCACCACCCTCATTCACGCTGCAAGCTACTAAGAATCAGGCTGAGATCCTGTCTCTTCTTGACTCTCTTTGGCTCCCCTCCCACGTCTCCATCATTCATCGCCCAGCTTACCAGCTAAGTGACACTCCACTGTCTCACCCTCTACCTCATCTGTCTGCTCCCTTGTGGTAATACCTTCTTTGCCTCACCCCTCCTCTGCTTTGGAAGATTCTTTTGTCCATAAATCAAAAGGGGAGAAGGAAGCTTTGGGTTGGTGGGTCTTCCAGGGGGTCACCTTCTAGTCCTCAAATCCCTGGAGGAGCGACAGTACGGCTCCTGCACCAGACAACTCACCAGGGAGAAAAGAAACCCAGTCTCCTCTTACATCCCCCACTTAGGGGTCTTTGCCCCTCTCCCAAAAGCATCTGGGTGGACAGCATGGCAGCCAAGCGTGCTGAGGTAGATGAAGCAAGCAGGAGGAAGGATGTGAGACAGGAGATAAGGTATAGCATGTGACCAGCCAGGAAAGGGATCAGTGGAGCCTCTGCATTGAAGCCCCTCACTGGGGGAACCTGCCTGTGTGCTTTCTAGCTATGCTGGGTTCTGGGCCCCATCTTGAACCCCTTTTTTCTAACCCACTGATTGCTGATTCCCACCCTGTGCCTAGGGTTAGGCCCGCTTCCTCAGGACTAGAAGTCTAACACCTTAATTCAAACAGGGCAGTCGGTGGGGCAAGGCAGAGTACATGATTGCTGGCTGTGTCACCATCATGCCCAGTACACTAGGTTACTTACTTCCCACAGCTCTCCCACTATTCCCTGAAGACCCTGCATGGAATTGACCCTTTGAGCTCCCAAAGGGTATTATAGGCAACCTCTTGGATGCAAGACCTCTACTCCAGCCTGATACCTTCCCCTACCTCCTCTCCCTCGTTTCCCTCCTGGTTTGCTTTGGGTCTTCTGACCTGCAGAAATCCCACTTTCAGCTCTTAGGATACCAACCCCTGCCCTTGGTGTTCCTGAGTGCTTTGTCTCTCTTCACCCTGGACTCAGCTGGCACCCCATTCCACCCCCCACGCTGACCACCCCTCCTCCACTGATTCTGGGTCCCTGAAATGAACTCTTCACCCCCAGGCAGCCGGAAGCAGCTACTGAAGACTATGACCTTCCTCCCTTCTGGCAGAAAGAATTCTCCTGCCTAGTGGTTGAGTGGGGAAATGATGTGGATACAAAGGTGCCCCAAAGGGTGAGTGGCCCTTTCCCTGGTTTATCCTCTAAAGGCACCCTACAATACAGAGGTGCCCTAAAGGTTGAGTTTCTCATTTCCTGGCAGCCTACAGTTTACCCTTATCTTGAAATACCACAAAACTGTCCCTTATCCTAAAATTCCTTGTCAAATTTTTCTTCCCTGTATTGTTCCCCCTGCGCCCTTGTTTACCCTGTGCTGTTCCTGGGGAGGTGGGCCTCTGGGCCTGGTTTTCTTTGGGATTCCATTTACCCCGGGTTCTAGGTCTCTGGACTCTTGTGTTTTTAACTTAAAACTTTATATGCATTTCCGAATCTTTTCTTTTAAAGTGCTAAGGGTATTGGACCTTAGAAACGACAATGTTACCACTAATAATTGTGAATCCAGATCTGATTTGCTCAAACCTGTGTAAAGTCTTCTTGGAACACAAGTCCTACTGGCTAAGTTCTTAAAGGTCTGGTACAGTTTGTTATTGTGACAGGGCCAGTTTAATTGAGTATGTTCTTCCCTCAGGAAAAACAAACAAAAAGAACTGAACTTTCTCCCCAAGGTAAGCACTTTTTGGTACTTAGGAATTTGTGATTATTGAGAATTTTGGTTTTGTGGCACTTTGAGATTTGTGAAGCTTAAAAGACATTTTATATTGGTTTTGATACATCCCAGTCTTTAAGGTTTCCATCTAATTTATTTTATGGAAGTCTAGTGATTATTTCCTTTAACATCAGGATAAACTGTAAGTTTTTTTTAAAGGGAAACCTTTTACAAAGAAATGTTTTGCAAAATCTTTTTGTGTGGTTCTAAAGGCCAACTAAATTTTCATTTGCAAGTTAATTTGTTGCAATAATTTGACACTGCTAACAATTATATTAAAACCTACGGCTGAAGAGGTTAGCGTTAGGGTTGCTCTGGAGACCCCAAAATACCAACAGGCGGGGTCCTGCCAAATGAATTCCACTCAAGTCTTCTCAGCGAAAGAAAAGTAAAGTTTATTAATAGTTCATTTAAAGTTTGCCATATGGGGTAGACTCTTAGGGAGCCTAGGTATCTGTGATGCTTGCATTGGCCTCGCAGGCCAGAGCAAGTCTGTGCTAGGGCATTCTATGGTGCTCTCATACCACATGGAGGGAAGATGGGGTCTTGTGTACTGAGGAATCTGGGGGTGGTCTAGAGGAGGAGCCTGGGGAGGTCATCAGGAGGAGTCAATGAGGTCAGACTCCAGTAATTAGTTTGGGGAGGGTCTTCCTGAGGAGTTAATGAGGTCAATGCAAGGGTGGATTGATATTTTGATAGGCTCAAGGGTAGGAAGCAGACAATGAAGGGCCAGGCTAGTAACCAAGTTTTGGGCCCAGCCACAGTGAAAAATTTATGGTCTCTGCAAATGCCTCATCAAATGGGCAGATTCAATCAGACTTCAAGGGGTTTCCCAGAGCCTGTACCTCAAAGATTCAGGGGGGCTCCCAGAGCCTGCACCTCTGCACTGAATTTTCTAAGTTTCACTCCTAGATTTGTTGTTGCCTTAAATAGGTGCTTTCAGAAAAAGTGTTTGGTTCGTACTTCAGGTATCCTAAGAAAGGGCACTAGTCTTGTGACTGTTGGTCGAAAAGTCCAATGTCCCACTCTAAATTATAAGAGATGGGAGTAGAAGTAAAAAGTTAGAACAGCTAAAAAAAAACCCAGCTTAGCAGATTCTACGGTTTTATAAGGTTTTGTGATTGATCTTTAAGGAGTTTTGAAACACCTCCTGACAACCCCTGGTCGCTCCCCTTCCCTCACTCCACTTTGAGTCAAGAGGGTATCTCAGAACAACTGCAAATAGCCCTGGAGTTTTTCTATTAACTCCTCTCATCCCAGTTCAGATTAGGAAAATGGAGTTTTACCGTTCCCCCCAACCTGGCAAAAGGAAGGAGGGGGAAGATACATTAGCTCCCTTGAGGGCCTGGCTGGTAATGGTCCTGAGCCCCTGCTGCTGCATGTCTGGAAGTACCTCGCAGGAGGTAGGAAGCCAGCAGTCCTCTGCACTGGGTAAGACAGGCCATCGTTCTAGCAATAATATTCTATTATCTAGGAATATAATTGTCATCTGAAGCTTTGTTTGTGTTGCAGTTAAAACAATTTAGCTATTGCTTATGAAAATTATAAGATTGTTGGTTATGTTTTAATGCTAAAACCTAAAGCTTGTACTTGATTACTCTGTGTGTGTGTGTGTGTGTGTGTGTGTGTATGTGTTATATAGAAAGGAGGATTCTTCTGCCCTTTCAGAGCAGTTCTCAGGGCCAGTCATAAACACAGTCCATAGCACCTCTATCCTATGGAGTGGAAAAGGCAGCCCCTTCTCAGGGGTCCTTCTCCATCCTCCCTAATTTTATAAGATTGCCAAAGAAGTTGTTTGGGTTATGGAATTCCTACACAAGGAACTTGGCATGCTGACGTGTGGGATGGAATGTAGTTTCTCAGGTGGACTGTTTGTTAAAGTTCCTTGTCACCACACACACATTATCAGGAAATTAGAGACTGGGAGGGACAAATGAAAATATTCCCATAAAGTAAAGGAGACGGTCACCAAACTGGAGTGGGGCTTTTAGTCTTGATAGGCCCAAATTCTGTTTTTCTGTAATGTGTCTGCCAGCCACCTGTCTTTGGTAAACAATAAAGGCAACAAGTGATCTATAAACTGTCTGCTTTTTGCAACAAGTAATATGTTTGCCAAGTGTTTCTGTAAATTGTTTGCTTTTTGGTAAGCAAGAGAAAAATATGTAATCTGTGATAAGCTAACTTCTGATAAATAATTTTGTATTGGATAAAAGGATTGTAAGGACACCCCTTCCAACCAATGGGAATAAAGGTCCGGTTACTGGGGAGGGGGTTTCAGGAGCGGTTTTGTAGTTTGGGGCTGTTTAACCCAGCTTCTCCTTCTGTACAGTGACCTCCTCCCTCTGGTGTTCCAGTGGTGTGGACCACCTGCTTCTCCAGAGATTCTAATAAATCTTTCTGCTTTCACCTGGAGAAATCTCTGAGGAGTCAATTTGGGTAGCATCTTTACACCCCACACACTGAGAATTTGAAAATATATAGAAATGATCTCTAATGATTGGCTTTTGCATAAGGACAAATTTAAATTGAAATGTGAGTCCTCGGAAAATTCTTGATTAGTAAAACTTGCCATCTGAGGTAAAAGCTCTTGGGACAATAACAAACTGTGTTTTGAGAGTTGTCTGATGGATCATAAAAATCCATCAATAGTCAATAATCAATAATCCACCTTCTGAGAGAAATGCCACAAGGTACTCAGGGAAGGTGATTCTTATAGGTGTCTGTGTCTGGAAAAACTGAGGGGACAATCCTAGCCTCAGCTTGGGGTGGGATCCTGGCTCAGTTTACCCATTGTGTTCCTTTGAAATAGTAGTCATTCCATATTCCAAACAACTGGGCAAATTAGTAAATCCCTGAAACAACATTCTTTCTAAATGTTATGGGAATAATTAAATAAAGGAAAGGAAGTTTGTGAACAAAGTTACAAACACAATGATAAATCATTATCCCACAGAGTAAGGATGGGATACATCTGAGCTACTATAATAAAATAATATGTGTTTAAGATCTGGCCTATTTAGCCTCAGATTCGATTTCTTTTTATGTATTAAAGAATTTGGTAACTGGGTATTTGGCCTAGTCATCTGCCTGTTACTAGATATATGTCTGTATGGAATAAGGTCCTTAAACATTTCAGAATCATGTTAGAATAATTGAGTACCTAGCTGTTACTCTATTAATTACTGAAACTAGATTAGAAATGTCTTCTGTTTGAGGAAAAGAATTTCAGTGCAAATTTCTTAAAGGGAGGTAACTTATGGAATACTTTTCTATTCAGTTTCATTCAAAGTTTGTTACTGTTGTGGAAATAATACCTGTTTATACTCTACGTTCTGTGGTACAAACCTGTTTTATTATAAGCAACTTATTGGTACACGCTATTTTGGAATTATTTACTTACAAATCCTCCCAAGTCTTTTTATGATAACTGGAGTAAAAGTTAATTTCTTATAAGTAAATTCATCTGTGTAACTATCGAACTCAAGGGTAGAGCGCATCTTACATGCACAGTATTGTTAGTTATATTTACGTGTATGGAGTTGGATTATAGCACCTGATCCTCCTAAAGGAACTAGAGTCAGAGTAGAAACTTTTGAGAAAATAATAAGATCAGATAATCCTGTATATCAAAATTAAACAATAGCATCATGAGATTTTTGGTTCCTTTCTTTGTTTTCCTCTTTTCTCTATCTGGACCCTGCATATTCAACTTGTCTGTCAGATTTATTTCTCTTACACCAGTGGTTCTCAACCTTCCTGATGCTGCGACCCTTTAATACAGCTCCTCGTTGCAGTGACCCCCCCAACCATAAAATGATTTTCATTGCTACTTCATAACTGTCATTTTGCTACTGTTATGAGTCTGATATGCAGGATGTACTTTCATTGTTACAAATTGAACATAACCCACAGGTTGAGAACTGCTGTCCTAGACTTTATCAGCTGTCCACCTGAGCTGATCGGGTAACAAGAACACACATGTTCCATATTCTCCTCCTAAGCTCTCATCTTAGGTCCATGCCTCATTAATCGCTTCCTCAATTTTGTCAAGTCCAGCATCAATACTGTCAAACTACTCAGTGTTAGCAATCCCTGCTACCAACCCCTTGAGACAGGCCCTCTTGACCATTATGATGATGTGGCCCCTTTGACACAGTTACATGAGAAGAGGGGAATGTTATGCTCACAATATATGGGCCTCCATTTGGGGCCTTACCAGCCATTTGGCCCTCCTTCTTCATGGAAGATAAGCCCACCAAGACAAACCCTCGTGGGCCCAGATTTCTGGCCCTAGGTGCTTTCTGCACCCACCCTGTTCCAGAAACAAAACTTCCTGTCAATCCTTATATGGCTATGTAACCAGTATTACCAGTGTCTGATTTTGGCTTCTGTAAGTTCCTGCTTTCTCATGCTTTGACCTTTATATACCAATGGTCTACCCCTGTTCTGGCTGCTTGATTTGGGTCGCGAATAAAATCCACTTTCAATTTGTACTGGGGTCTCACTCACTTTATTTGGTACAACAAAAGGACCAAAAAAGAGCAGGGTAGAATTGACCTGGTTCACTAGGGGTCTGGAGGGGGAAGGAGGGCAGAGGGGGAAGGGCCCATGAAAGAACTCACTAAGAGGTGTAAGAGCCCCCTCCCACCTCTGCCAGTGGGCGACACTGACCTCCCTGGCTTCATTTAAATCCCAACTCCCTCTAATTTAATTTGCCTCCCCTGTTAATTATCTTGAATTATCCCGCATATAGCTTGCTGTATATAGTTCTGCTTGTGTGCTATCTCTGCCCTTAGACTCTAAGGTCCTTGAGGAGCCTCCTGCTCCTCTTGGCACAGTGACTCAAGCATAGCAGGTGCTTAATCTTCCTGGACTGCAGATGCATCTGGGTTTGGGTCAGCAAAGCTGAAGGAGAAGAGGTACCACCAGATTGTGAACAGATGTGGAAATGGGGGGGGGCAGGATGGAGGTATGGATGCCAAGGCCAGGAGTGCGTGCCACCTGGGCCAAGCTCCTCCCCCCTCGGAGCCCGAGTTCTTCCTTGGCCACTCGTAGGAATGGGCCATGGAAAGATGCCTCCCTGTTTTTCCAGCTCTAAGGGCTTCACTCCCCAGGGCGGGAATACCGAGATGCGGAAAGGGTTGCCTAGGAAACCAGACGGAACTCCGCCCCCTCCCTGGACGCGACCACGTACACTTCAAAAGCGAAGCCTTCCCCACCTTGTCCCTCTGCAGCTCCCGTAGATCGGCCCTGCCTCTGGACCAGAGAATCCACGTGACACAAACACCGGCCCTTCCGATTTCCTGGGCTGCCTCCACATTCACGCTCACCCCTTGGCCCCCTCCCCCGCCGCCCCCTCCCAGGGCCCAGCGTGTCCGGAGCCGCCGAATCTGGGTGAGGTCATGCGACGCGGACCGGGGAGGGGGGCGGGAGGAAGTTCTAGGAGGCGCGCGCTGCCCAGAGCATGCTCGTGCCTTGGGTCAGGGAAGGGGAGGGAGACGGGGGGGGGGGGGTAAGGAGGCGCGTGCCCTGAAAGGCGCGTCGCCTTTAGTTACTTGGACGGAAGACCCCAGTCACGGGTCCGGAGGCGCGCGCGCACCCCCTCTTTGCAAGGGTTGGGGGTTCTGGGGGGGGGGGTGGTGGTGGTGCAGCCTGGCCCCGCCTCCTGCTTCGCTGAATGCGCGCGCAGCCCCGAGTGGTCACGTGGCCCCACTCGGAGAAGCGTAAAGGAGGCGGGCCCGGCCGGGCGCGCGAGTCGCCCGTTCTCTGCTCCGCCCCCTTCCGGGAAAGGAGGGGAGGTGCGCGTGACCACCGCCCTGACCCCGCCCCCGCCCCCTCCTAGATCCCGGCGGAGGCGGCGCCATGGCGGAGCGGACAGCTCTGGAGAGTCTCATCGAGATGGGCTTCCCGCGGGGGCGCGCGTAAGGGAACCCGTCCCCGACCCCGCGGGGGCGCGCTGAGCCCGCGTCCCTTGCCCCTCCCCCCTCCCCATGGAAAAGCCCGAGTGTCCACTGACGGGCCACTACCGCGCCCCTCCCCCCTTAGTGCCTGTGCCCCCCCTTGGCCCGAGGCTGGTTCCAGGGGGAGGTGCCGAGCCCCCGGGGCTCCCCGCGCCTGCCGCTCGCTGGGGAGCCCTTCCTCACCCCGCTTTCTGTCCCCAGGGAGAAAGCTCTGGCCCTCACTGGGAACCAGGGCATCGAGGCCGCCATGGACTGGTGAGATGGCGGGGAGGCCGGGCGGGGGTCCTGCGGGGGGTGAGGAGGTGCAGGGCCGCGGATGGTCCGGGCCCCGGCAGGCCCTGCTCACCAGGCTGCCCACTCATCTAGGTTGATGGAACACGAAGATGAGCCAGAAGTGGAGGAGCCCCCAGCTTCCCCCCGGGGACACCCCTTGGGGCATGAGCCCCTGCCCTATGGGGGAGGCAGCCCTGAAGGTCAGAGCCAAAGCCCTGGGCCGAGGCACGGCGCCCTCTGACCAGGGCAGGGATGGGCGCTCGGGGTGCGGTGGCACCGGTGGTTGGGACAGGATTTGGGTCGCCTCTCCGCAGGGCCCGGGGCAGCAAGGGTGGAGGAGAAGCCACCTCTGAGCGAAGAGGAGAAGCGGGAGCAGACCAAGAGGTAGGGGCCAGGGCCTGGGAGCCCCGCAGGGCTGGGCACCCACTTGTTTAAGGAACTTTCAGTCTTCATGTGCCGCTAAGCCCGGTTCGGATTTCGTTCCCGGGGCTCAAGACTCGCCTCCCTCTAACCCAGGATGTTGGAGCTGGTGGCCCAGAAACAGAAGGAACGAGGAGAGAGAGAGCAGCGGGAGGCGGTGGAGCGGGAGAGGCAGAGGAGACGGCAGGGCCAGGAGCTGTCCGCCGCCCGGCAGCGGCTGCAGGAGGACGAGATGCGCCGGGCAGCCGAGGAGCGCAGGAGGGAGAAGGCAGAGGAGACGGCGGCCAGGTCAGGGGCCCCGGGGCAGTGCAGGGCAGCTGGAAAGGCTGGCCCGAGGGTCGGTGTCACTCACTGTTGTGATTCTCCCTCTTCAGACAGCGAGTCCGGGAGAAGATTGAGAGGGATAAAGTAGAGAGAGCCAAGAAGGTGGGTTACTTGGGAGAAACTTCAGTCGAGGTGTAGCCCATTCCAAAGTATCAGGGTAGGGTCAGTTCTGTGAAACCTTCCCAATTCTGCTTTGTAGAGGACCTCAGAAAATGGGTTTGGGTGTGGGTCATGGATTAAGGGTGAAGTCTCAGCTGTTTTCCTTCAACCCCTAGTTTGGTGGCACTGGATCACAGATGGCCTCCCCTGCAACTGAGCCAGGCCCTGTTCCTTCTTCTCCCAGTCAGGAGCCTCCCACCAAGCGAGAGTATGATCAGTGTCGCATCCAGGTGTGTGTGTGAGAGAGGATCATCCCCTGGGGGGCCTTCCAGCCAGGAGCTACCTACAGGTGCTGCTCCCACAGCCTCCAAGCTTCTTCCCATTGTCCCACATACTGAGATCTGTTTCCTTGGCTGAGTCTTCCCTCCCTTCCCAGATGAAATCCTTACCTTCTCAGTGAGCCCTTCAACAGCTCAGTGGTACATTAGCCAACTGACTCTCCTATTTTTGAACAATGGAGCCCCATAATACATGTCTTAAGATATATTCTGACTATGGTACTTTTTTATAATTGTAGCATTTCAGCTTCCTGAGTTCAGTCTGTTACATCTCTCAAGATTATTCATAAACCTTCCAGAGGGTAGGAGAAGGGCATTTCTAACTTACTGTGTCCAGCATCCAGCACAGATAAGGGAAGGTGCTGTATAAAGTGTTTTTTACCATGCTTACGAGTTCCTGTTAAAGAGCTTCCTGGCCTTTTTTCCTAACTTTTTATTCAAGCAACTAGAGGCATCCAGGAGCAAAGGGGATAGATCCCTGGGCCTGGGATCAGGAAGGCCTCAGTTCAAATATAACCTCAGGCATTTGCTAGCTTTGTGACCCTGGGCAAGTAAGTCACTTAACCTGTTTGTCTCAGTTTCATCTGTAAAATGGGGGTCATAATAGTACCCCCTTCCTAGAGTTATGAGGATCAGATGAGATCATTGTAAGAGTCTGGCACAGAGAAAGCACTTTATAAATGTTAGCTGTTTTATTAGGGAAATCTTTACCCAAACTTGCTGTAATACTTGATTCTCTATGTCCCTTTTCAGGTTCGGTTGCCTGATGGGACATCCCTGACGCAGACATTCAAGGCCAGAGAGCAGCTGGCAGCAGTGAGACTCTATGTGGAGCTACATCGAGGGGAAGAACTAGGGGGTGGGCAGGACCCTGTACAGCTGCTCAGTGGCTTCCCCCGGCGGGCCTTTTCTGAAGCTGATATGGAGAGACCTCTGCAGGAGCTGGGTATGGGACTAAGGAGGTGGTGGGAGAGAGGAGGCAGCTTGAAGCGGGTTGAGCTTTCAGTGTTGTTAGGAACTGTGGAGTCTTTAGACCCAAAAGGGAGGAGCCTGCTTGCCTGAATCTCCTCTCTTCTACCACCTACAGGACTTGTGCCTTCTGCTGTCCTCATTGTAGCCAAGAAATGTGCCAGCTGAAGGGGTCTCCAGCCTCTTTGCCCTTTTCCCCTCAAAACTCCCCCTCACCTCTGACAGAGCACTGACATCCCCTCCCTAATAAATACATCCTGAGTCATGTATGTCAGGCTTCTTCCTGAGGGGCTGGGAGGGTGGAGGAACCAAGGCCTTCCAGACTTTGCATCATGTGGCTTGTCCTCAGCTCATTGCTGTTTTACTTGGCTGTTGAAAAGGGGTAGATGTTGAGTTCTTGAGATTGGGCCTGGCTCCTGTGGGCAGTCCTACAGTGTCCCTTGTGGAAAACCAAATTCAGAGGGACCTTAATGGCCAACCCAACCAACAAGTGGCAGGGGGCCAGCCTTGGCCACAATGCATTCTCCCCTAATACTCGGACACAACCATGCTGTCTCCACCCAGCTAAAAATCCCAAGTGCCTTCTTTCTTTCCCCTCCCAGTTTGTCCTCTGCACACAAACAAAAAGTGGTCCCCATTCCTGATGCTAAGTATTGACATCTTAAGGCGTAATCTTGTCCTCAGTCCAAGCCAAAAACCCTTCCAGTACAGGACTAGGACTTTGTTCCAACCTTCCCAGAGCCTTTTCACCTAGTGCCGGGCACGAGCACGTCGTGAGCCCAAGCGCACGGTGGCTGCAAGCTTTGTTGCTGAGACTGGGAAGCCAGAGGCTGACATGTAATGGGAGGAAAAGACCCTCGCTAAAAGTCACTTCAAAACCCAGGGTTTATTCCACACTCGGGAACGAGAGGAGGTGTCCACTTTGGGTAGGAGAGAGCTTTAGCCCTTAGTCGCCCAAGGGAGCTGCAAGCCTTGGAGAGTGGAGGAGGTGGAGGGATATGAAGCCTGGATGGGAGCCCAAGGAGCAGTCAAGCCGCCCTCCCGCCAGCCTGGCGGTTCCACTCCTTCCTCCAGGCCACGTTCTCCTGGGTCTTCGCGGCCTCCCGGAGCGTGTCCATCCACAGGATCTTGGTTTTCATCGCCTCATCCCTGCGCTGCGGGTTCCCCTCCGGCGTGTCCTGGAGGACCAAGGAGAGAGAGAGGTCAGGGGGCGAGCCCCCGCGGACTCTTCATCTGTCCCCATCCCAGGGAGCATCCCTTAATGCAGACGCGCCTCTGCTGCAGACGGACGGTCAGCTCCCCGAGGGCAGGGTAGGGCCGGGCCCCTGGAGCAGCTCGGCCCTGGCGCTGTGCGCGCCTGCCTGCCCCGGCGGTGCCCAGACCCAGGGCGTGCGCGCGGCCGCCGGGGTTCGCGGGTGCCCTGTGCCGAGGAAACAGTAGGCGCTTCCTCAGAGCAACCCACCTTGAGCAGTTCTCGCGTCCGCTGCTCCCCCGGCGGCACCAGCGCGAAGAGGAAGAGCCCCAGGCCCGCGCCCGAGCCCAGCACCACAACTGCCTTCAGCGCCTTGCTCAGCGACCCCATGTCCTCCACCAGCCCCGGCCGAACTGGGCTAGAGGGGCGGGACCTCCCACGGGATCCCCTCCCCCTCCTCTCCGCCGCCTAGAGGAGCCGGCGCACAGCCATAGAGATGAGAGACGCAACCCTCAGTGGGCGGGGACGCCGGCCTAGAGAGGCCAACGTGGGGCCATGGAGATGGGGCGGGGGGGGGGGGAGATCGGAAGTCGGAGGCTTTAAAGGGGCAGAAGAGAAGCCGCGGGAGGCCCGAGAGCTCCCCCTGCTGCTCCGCCTCCGACTTTGCAGAGCAGGGCGGGGCCGGACCGGGAAGAGCGCTCGTTGCTATGGCAGCCTGGGCGGGAGATAGCCAAGTGGTTCCTGAGGTACCTGGGGCCGCGGGTCTGGGGTCTGCAGAGCGCTGCCTTTACCCCAAGCCTGCGGAGCCGACGGTGCGTGCCCCTGCACTTCACTTCGCCTGAAGACGCGAAGCCTTGGGCAGCCAAATGTGTTTGCAGAATGCAGCCCTTCATCTAGATGTGCATATAATGACTAATTGTGACCATGTGAAAGGAGATTCTATTTGTAAAGCGCTTAGGCGCCACTTAAATGCCCTGATTACTATTGTTGTCGTTATGAACGCTTTAATCTGCTCCTGTGGTTCACCGCCCGCTAGGGTGAGATGCCTCCCGTTCACTTTCAGGTGAACTTTGAGACAGCGAAGATTGTGGCTCTGTATTCGCCCCTGCAAGAGGTCTTGGCTCCTCCATGGAGTCACTTGCCCTCTCCCAGCCTCAGCATTCTCCTCTTAAAAATGGGTATAATAATAGCCCTACAGCACGGGGTTTTAACGAGGGTCAAATGGGATAGCAGCGCTTTGAAAACCTCAAAGTATTAGATAAATGCTAGCTGCTATTATTATAAATGAAAAAGCATTTATTACGTGCTTACCATGTGCAAAGCTTTGGGCTGTGTTGGGGTTGTAAATAGAAAGTCACACGGCCCTTGCCCTCAAGGAACTCCTGTTCTAGTGAGTGAGAAAATACACAGGAAAGGTTTCCTCTACAGACGGAAAGGCCCCCTAGGCTATTGGTAAAATGACATCAGTTTCTGATGTTAAATAACTTGGCAGTGCCAAGAACTTTCAGGCTGCACTTCCTCTAGGCTTGCTTCTCCATCCAACTGGACTGGAACCAAAGCTATTGCCAAGGCTCTTGGGTTCAGGGTCCTGGACTATCTCCCAAAGATCCTTTTTTTTTTTTCTTTTTTGAGGAGGGAAGGCAGGGCAATTGGGATTAAGTGACTTGCCCAAGGTCACACAGCTAGTAAGTATTAAGCTTCTGAGGCTGGATTTGAACTCAGGTCCTCCTGACTCCAGCGCCAGTGTTCTATTCACTGTGCCACCTAGCCACCCCTCAATGATCTTTTTCAACTCTAAAATATTCTGTTCCTTTGTTATTCCTTAAACACCCCAGAATAAGAGTTGGGAGATGTGGGATGAAGTCTCAGCTTGGTGACCATGGTCCAGAGAGTCGGTTGCTGCCTACAAAGTGGGTTGGACTAGTTGTCCTGAAGGTCCTTCCTTAATTTGTTTGTTTGCCACAATACTTGCTCTCGATGCCACCTGGTGAAGTAGGGACTATGTTCCAATATTGCTCCAGTATTGCTATTCAATATATGAAGAAATTGGTTTAGAAGGGTAGAGGGATTTGCCCCAATCCTGCCATCTAATCATTAAGTCTAGGACAGCTGTTTCTCTAGTCTCTGCTAGGGTGTGGTTGGACTTAAGTATATCTATGTGACCTCAGATCCCATCCCCCTTTTTGTAAAACAAAACACAAGAAGTGGGTCAACTTTATGGTAAAGGTCTTGCAAGAAGGATCCTGAGCCATGTTTTCAGGTGGGGGAAGGAAAAAATAGCTTTCAACCTTCTCCCTGCTTCAAATGCCAAACTTTGTTCTTCCACAATATTCCCTCCCCCTCTAGGACTCCATAATCTCCCTGTTGTTTGTCAGCTTCCTTTCCTCAGATGCGATTAAGGGGCCAGTTTCCAAAGGAGATTACAGGGGCAAAGTCAGTCTCCCCTTCTGTGGGAGCCTGGGCATAAAGGGTCTGGGGACAGAGGGGACACCAGCACATTGGGAAAATCTTGGAGTGGAGGAATTTCACTGTCACCTTGTCACAATGGCCTTCCTGCCTAGGAGCAGTGAAGAGGAGGAAGTGTCTTGGCCCAGCAACAGTCCAGGCTCTCCCTGGAAACCAGACCCCACAAATCAGGTCAACAACTTGTGGGAGGACCAGGACTTGCAGGTATGTGCTCCCAGGCCTCTTCTCACTTTGCCCAGAACCTCCTCTAAGTCCCTGGCTCTGCCTGGTTTCAGATTCTCAGTCAGCTTCTGCTCTGTTTAGGTTTCTTCTCCAAAGCCCCGTCCACCACCCATCACAGTGGAAGCCACAGATATAAATGAGGTAGAAAGTGGGGAGCTCAGGTGGCCCCCAGAGGACTTGCTATTGTCAGACAGTGAAGAGGAAGAGGATGAGGCCTTTTTCCAGGAACAAGATGAAGAATCAGGTAAAGAAAGTATTAGCGTGGGAGCCCTACAGATGGTGGAAGGACCACGAAGAAATGGAAACAGGCATGAAGCAATTGTTTAGTTGGGAGAAAGAGGGAAACCATAGGCAATAATGAGGATGGATGAAATTTCCTTTAACATCAAATGGCAGAGAATAGAGGAAGTTATGGCTTCAGACCCTGCCCCAGAAACTTAGCTTTTGGCTTAATCTGAGCCTCAGTTCCCCAACTGTAGAATGGGAAGAACCCAACCAAAGTTTATGAACATATAGGCTTTCTTTGGCCACTTAAAACAACTTGGAAATGTCAGCACATTTTCCCACCCCAGGCTGGGCTTGGTGTCCCCTGGATCCCAGATCATCTCTAAGAACTCTCAATCCTGGATCTGACTGGGAGCAGGAAGAAGAGGAGACCTGGGCAGAAAGTGAAACTTCCTGGATTTCAGGTGAGAAGACTTCTTTCCTTAATGGCCCCATTAGATGTCTCCATCCCCACCCCACCACAGAGTAAGGGATAAGGACCAGGGCAGTAGAGACCCCACCCCCACCCCCACCCATAAGGAAAAGTCACCCACCCCCCTAAATTTCATAAACAAATAAAAAAAGATTGGGTTTATTGAGCTACCTGTACAAAGTAAGCAAAATAGCAGAGTCCCTTGAAGGGTCCCAGTTCATGTACTGTCACCAATCTGCTGCCAGCCCCTCGCTCCAAGCAGGGCAGGCGAACATCGGGGTCCTCATCTGAAAACTGCACAAGGGTGCCCTGGGGGGCCAGCACCCGAAGACACTCAGACAGCAGCTGCTCCGTTCCGGCTTGGCCACCTCTGGCCACAGCATCCCAGGTGCCCTTGTCTAGCACCAGTTCGAAGGACCCAGAAGGACAGACAGAGCTCAGGTTCCTGGCATCAGCCTGCAGGAAATGCAGACAGGAAGCTGGGTGCCTGGGGCTCAATCCAAGTTGTTCTCCATGTCCTAGCAGGTGCTTCATGCGGGACACAGCCACTAGAGAAAAGTCCACCCCTAGCACGTTTAACGGCAGGGGGCATTTGGTGTAAAGTCCAGAGCACAAATCCGAGGTCCCACAGCCCACATCCAGAACCCTGAGTGGGGCCACTGCTGGCCCCGGGGGAGCCCTTTTCTGCAGTAGCGGCAGGAGAAGTCCTTGAACCTCTTCATACCCAAAAAACCAGTCGAAGTTAGGGGAACTTCCGGGTAGAGCCTGAGAATGGACATGGTCCCAGAGAGTGGGATCGGATAGGCAGCTGCTGGCTAGGGAGCCTCCACAGGGTCGGCACAAGGAGAGGGCAGTCGTCGAGGGCTCGCCCCGGACACCGCACTCCTTCCCTCCTGCATTTCCCACCTCCAAATCCCTACCGGCCCATGAGTGCTTCGCCCTGGTCATCCCGTGGAGAAGTCTGCGCAGCAGCGCCATCGGGAAGGTCACCAGGGTCAGCTTCGGAGAAAGGACGCAACGCCAGGGGAGGCTTGGGGACCACGGCTAGCGGCAAATTCTGAGCCCGGAGAAAAGTCGCTCTCCTCCCCCCACCCCGAAGGAACGAGGAACAAAGGTCAGACGCAGTTTGCTCTCAGAAAGTGGACTTTATTGAATGAGCACCAAAGGAGAGGAGCGATCCGGTCGTTCCAGGTCCGGTGGCGGCCACGATCAAGGCCCTGTAACAGAATTACTGCTAATGAGCATACGAGGGTGCGGTGAAAGCCGTGCCCCTTTCTCAGCCCAGCAAAAGGGACGGTGTCCCGGCGAGTGAGGATAGAACCGGCGGATGGGGAGCCGCCGGCACCGAAGACATGACGCCGGGGAAACCAGAGTCCCCTTGCTCTCCCTCCGTACATAACGGGGGCCGGGACGGAGCACCCGGCCCCCGCCAAGAAATGGAGGCGGGATGTGGAAGGGCCCGCGGCCGTGCTTCAGAACGGTTCTCTTTACCCCCGCCCCCTCCATAGCACCCTCCGCTGAAGCAAAACAACTCACTCACCAGCTCCCAGGCAGGAAAGAGGAAGCGCCTCTGTCCTGTGCTGTTTTATAGGCAGGCGCTCAGACCCCGCCCCTATCCCTGATTGGTCTCTCTCCGTTCGGGGGCGGAGCCACCCTCCTGAAGGGGCGTGACGCTCTCCTGGAACCCAGGAAACTGAACTGACGTCGGCGCCTGGACCATGGGGGCCCCCGGGGGGAAGATCAACCGGCCGCGGACGGTGACTGCGTGGGACCCCCGCCCGATGACCCCTCGCTAGCCCAGGCCTGGCCGCCCTCGCGGCCCCCCCCTCCCACTCCGCCCTCGAAGCCCTCGAAGCCCCCCCAACCCCCTCCGCAGCCGCCCCGGCCCCAGCTCCTCCTCAGCCCCCTTGAGCGGGGTGGCTGGGAGGGCTGGGCGTCGGAGCTCCCCCTCCTCTAACTCTGTGGCCCTGTCCTTCCCCTGCCAGGAGCTGAAAAAGAAGCTGTTCAAGCGGCGCCGGGTGCTGAGACGGGAGCGGCGGCGGGGGCACCGAGTGGTCGGGGCGGTGCTGGACGAGGGGCTCATTACTCGCCATCATCTCAAGAAGCGAGCGTGAGTCCCCAGAGGCCCCTTCCCTGGGCTTTCCCACTGACTCCCCTGCCCCACTCACGCCCCTTACCTCTGAGGCTCTTCGGACTTTTTCTCCCGAGGGAGGGCATTCCAGACATTAAGGGATGGCCAGTGCCGAGGCGAGGGGATGGGATGGGATGGGATGGGATGGGATACGAGAGCCTTGTGTGAGGAGCAGAGGGAGAGAGCTTGGTGGGTGGGGAATCCCACATATATGCCAGGCTGTGTTCTATTTCCCCCTGCTATTGTCAGAAGGCTGTCCTAACTAAGGCTGTCTAAGCATGGCACGGAGCACCTCGGAGTCTCGAAGTAAAGGCTTTGTTTTGGGGGAGTGAATGGAGGTGGTGCCAACCAGCGGGTTTCTCTAGCAGCTTCTTATGGTCCAATAATCACCCACCGTGCCTGTGCCACGAGGGACCCGCTTAAATTATGAACCCTATCTTGTTTGAACCTTTCTCCAGGGAGACTCTGTTCTTATCTTCCCCACCCCCACCCCACCCCCACCTTGGGCCAGCAGACTGAGCTCATTCTGCCCCTCAAAACCCCACCTAGGGTGTGACTGGGCCAGAAACTCTGCGAATTCAGGCAACAAGCAGGGAGTACTTACTAGTGCCTTCTGTGCTGGGTACCACATCCCAGAGATGCAGAAGCAGAAATGGGGAAAGTCCCTGTCCTCAGGGAGCTTACCTTCTTTGGGGATGGGGAATGCCTATACATATACAGAAATTCACAACATACACAAGATGCAAAGCAATGTCCCTGGAAAGGGATGGAGGAATCAGGAAAGGCTTCCTGTAGGAGGCCGAACCAGACCTGTCCCTGGATGGACCTTTGCCTCTTCCCTTTAGATCCAGTGCCCGGGCCAACATCACCCTTTCTGGGAAGAAGAGAAGGAAACTTTTGCAACAGATCAGGCATGCCCAGAAGGAGAAGGCTGCCATGGAGGGTGAGGAAGATGGAGGGAGCCTGAAGGGCCTGGGAGGGCGGAAGCAGAGAAAGGACTAGGGTCTTTTGAAGAAGAGGTTGGAGGGCAAAGATTGGTGCTAAGAGGGCATTCTGTTGTCTAACCTTTTCCTCCCACTCCTTAGTGGAAGCCCCCCCGAAGCCAGGCAGGACCACTGAGGCACAGCCTAGACGGCTGAAGAAAAGGAAAATGGGACTGATCCAGGATGTGGATATGGAAGACCTAGAACCTCACAGCTGAACCTCAGAAGAAACCACCCCTTCAGTTAGGACAAGGAGGCAGAGCCCCATAATGATAGGCTTTTAAAAAAATGCTTTTATTTTTTGAAGCAATCAGGGTCGAGTGACTTGCCCAGGGTCACACAGCTAGTAGGTGTTTGAGTCTGGATTGGATAACTCAGGTCCTCCTGACTCCCTGGCTGGTGCCCTAGCTGCTCCTCTCCCACTATAGGTTTCTAAAGTGATAGGGCTCTGACCTTGCCCTCCCCTTCCCTACCCTCCTACGCCTCTTCAAGTCCCTTGCTGGGGTGGTGCAGGGAAGTATCAGATACT
>CM053601.1:185978709-186023876 GCA_028646575.1 Pseudocheirus occidentalis | reverse complement strand
GCCTCTTCAAGTCCCTTGCTGGGGTGGGGCAGGGAAGTATCAGATACTGTTTCCTGGGCTTCTTGGGGAGGAAAGAAGGCAGGCCAGTGGTTCAGTAGTGATAAGTTTGTAATAAAGTCATTTGAGTCAATCTGACTGGAGTGTCTTTATGAGTCTCTGGAAAGGGAAGGGAAGGGTAAGGACTGGAGAGGCGTGAGCTGAGTGTTGGCCGTCACCCTTGAGACAATCTCTGCCCCCAAGACTGAGGGTTGGTGTGTCAGACTATGATCTGTCGACAAGTGAGCTCTCCAGGAGATCTGGGCCAGTCCCTTGTTTCTTTCTCAATGTTATTATCTGTAACTGCTCTGCTTCCTGACCACACTTGTTCAAATCAAACCAAATGGGACGAATAGCTTAAAGGCAGGTGGTTCAATGGGTAGAACACTAGATGTGGTGTCAAGAAGACCTGAGTTCAAATTCTCCCTCATATTCTTAATAAAACTGGGCAAGTTACTTACCTCGCCCGGATTCCCTATAAAATGGGGTAATAACATTGCGTTTCACAGGGTTGTTGTAAGGCTAGACTGAGAATACTGTCTGTGAAATGGTTCCTTAAAGGGATGTGTAAATGCTATGTGCCCCTATATGGAAATGTTCTATGAAGCATGAAGCAAAGTTAGATTACTTTGACGAATGGTTTTAACTCTTGATTACATAGCCATACCCAGCCTTCAATGTCCTCTTTCCACCAGAAGCTTTCTAGCCCTCATGAACCTTTTCTCTGCTCACCTGCTATATAGTTTGCCTCACTGTTAAGTGTTGAACACAGGGTTCACAGTAGGTGCTTAATAAATGATTTTTCCCTTGCTGTCCCCCTCCCATACGGTTTTGACTTGTTCAGTTGTATCATTCTAATCTCAACAAAAATGATGTGTTTATGGAGAACAGAGACCTAGCATTATACTGCACCTGTCCTCTGATGCATAATCAATGATTTAGTTAAATGACTGGATTTCTAAGGGCTCTAGGGTAATAATTAAAGAGATGAGTTAATCAGGTGCTAATTACCCTGGACAACTGAGTCAGAAGACCTGAATCACAAGAAAAGAAGCAAAGTCTTAAGGGGGCAGGACTCATGAACATCTGACTTCTCCCTCTGTGGCACAGGCTGGATCTCCGGCTCCCATTGTTGGATCTTTACATCTTTCTCTGTGAGGCTGGTTATTATGTACTTCGCTTTACAGATGAAGAAATTGAGGCTGAGAAGTGAGGTGACTGGTCTGTGTCTGTCAAACTCGGGTCTACCTGACCTTGCCAGTCCTTCCCATCCCTGACTGTTATGTGGGATCTAGAATCTCTCCCTCCTTAACGTGGAATTGATACATGTTTTGAAATATTTATGGTATTTACTTACGAGATTGGTGTTACATATTGAACAAGTTTTGTTTGATGTGTTCAATTTTAAAGGAAAGTGAGTTGGTTTTGTTGTATTTATTAAGTAAATTGTCGAAAGAAAACGTTGTGTTAAAAGGACAGGAGGCTCAGCTCCCATCCCCAAGGGACGGGATCTCAGGCGAGATGACAGATTCGGTTTAGCCCCTTCTCTCCACCCACTTTGACCATGAATCCATCCCCCAAAACACAATCAATAGTGAAGAACTTATTCAGATGTCAAAATGACGAAGCTCTGAGAGCCTGGGTCCCCCGCCCGCACGCCGGAGGAAGGTGGGAGAAGCACGCCCAGTTTATAGGACGTCGCTCTTTAAGGGCAGCACTATCATCCCCTGGGTGTGGGGAGGTTGTTCGGAGGAGAGGGCGGTGGACAGGGGGCCAAGGGCCGCACCACGTGCTCTCCTCTAGGATTCCTGCCCGCGGGGCGCGCAGGGTCCCCGTTTCCCCGTCTGTAAAATGGAGGGCTCGGACTAGCTGGTCTTCCCGCTCTGACGTTCGTGGATTGGCTAAGGGGCGCATGGCCACGCCCCCTCCTGTGCTCCGCCCCGTCCCTCCTGCCTCAGTCCTCCCCGGCAGGGCCTAGGCTGGGCGCGGAACGCTTCTATCTCGGCCTCAGGCAGCGCCGGACGTCTGGTCGCGCCACCCTCCCCGGCAGGTTCCGCCGCTCGCTGGCCTCCCAGCACGCATGCGCTCCCCGCGCTCCGTAGCTCCCGCTCCCGCCGCCGCCGCCCCTCCAGTCGCCGCCGCCGCCGCCGGCTCTGGGCTCGGGATGTCGGCGCTGTGTGATCCCGCCGGGCCCCCGGCCCCACCCGCGCCCGCCGCCCACGGGCCCGCGTCCCCTCTCAGGTGTGTGGGCGCGGGCGAACACGCCGACCCGCAGTCGGCGCTTGGGGAATCGGCGGTCCCGCCCCATTGTACAGATGAGGAAACTGAGGCGGCGTGGGGGGGCGGGGCGGAAGCGTGAGAGCGGCCAGATCGGCCCCTTCGGTTTACATCCGAGGAAACTGAGGCCCTCGCTGGGAGGAAGAGAGGGAGGTTCTGGACCGAGGGCCTCGGGGTCCGGGCCCCGGGCCGGCCCCGGCGGGTGCCCTCGCCCGGCTCTAGCTCGGGGTTCCAGAGGTGGCCAGCGAGGAAGGAGGGCACCCCGGGCGCCTGGGACGGCCCGTGCAAAGGCTCGGAGGGCGGAGTGCCGCGTAGTGTGTGCAGGGAAGCGGGGAAGGGTGGCCTAGGCGAGTCGGTGGTCCTCGCCGAAGGTCGTTTGGGGGCTGGCGCCGCCCCCCTCCCCTCTGGGAGGCCAGGTGGGGGCGGGGCTGAAGGGCCCCTTGGCAGTTGCCTTGGGAGGTCCGGCACTGCTGGGGGCAGGTATCGAGATGTATGTGGGGTTGTGTTCTCTGTGGGGAGCCCGGGGCACGCCCACCCGCGGGGTGTGGCGGCCAGGAGGAGGACAGAAGCCTTTGGGTCAAGTCTGTGTACAGTCCCGCGGCCCGGGGCTTGGGGAGTGGGGTCCCGGGGGCTTCTGACCTCCATCCAAATGGCCCTAAAGCAGTGGTTCACAACTTTCCTAATGCCCTCACCCTTTAATACAGCTCCTCATGTTGCGGTGACCCCCAACCATAAAATTATTTTCCTTGCTACTTCCTAACTGCAGTTTTGCTACTGTTATGAATCAGAAATATCTGACATGCAGGATGGATTTAAATTGAACATAACCACTACCCTGGAGTTAGAGGGGATGCTGACATCACACCAAGGTGGGGAGGGGCAGGCTGCTCAGGGAGTGTGGAGGGGTCAAGATAAGTGTCCTTGGTCAGATTCAGCCCCCTTTCCACTCCAGTACCACCCCTCTGTGGTCAGAGGGTTAGGCCTGGTGTAGTGGCTGTTCCCTGCTGGATTGGAGTCAGGACGGCTGGGTCTGGATCTGCTCCATACCGGTGTGTGATCTTGGGCCAGACCTTTGCATAATGATGGTGTCTAGGGCTCTTGGTGCTAAAGCCAGTGAACAACTAAGCCCAGATCTCTGTCGGGTCTAGAGGTGGGCACAGTGTAGGGTGGAGGCAGCTCTGGGATCCGGAGCCAGCACCTCTTTTCTCTGGGCCTCCTTTTCCCCCTCTCCATGAGGGAGCTGGACCCAATGACCTCCCAGTTCCGGCACTTCATGATCCTGTGATGTCCCTAGAGCATCGTTTTTGGTTCTGAGAGTTACCGTTTAGGAAGGACCTGGGATAGAAACCATCTCGTGGGAGGATCAGTTGGAGGCCATGAGAACCTTGGGTGGATGGGGGCAGTGAAAGGGAGATGACAGCTCAACACAAGGAAGTGTTTGCTGCCAAGTAGGAATGCCCCAAAGTAGAGAGAGCTTCCTTGGGGGAGGCAGTGGGTACCCACTCAGGGAGCTGTACAGGTCAGGGGGATGGCCATTCTTGGGGACATTCTAAGGGGGAAGTCTGGGTCTGATCCTAAAGGCTACAAGGGTGTTTCCTTCTCCGTGATGGTGTGGAAACTTCGCTGGATTTGTTGTGAGGCAGAAGGCTCTCTCTATGGAGATTCCCACCTGATTCCCCTTTCTCTCCCTTCTTCACAGTGCCCAGGAACTGGCTCAGGAGATCAAGGCTTTTCTAACTGGTGTTGACCCCATCCTAGGCCATCAGCTTTCTGCCCGTGACCATGCCCGCTGCAGCCTCCTCCTGCTGCGCTCCTTGCCCCCGGCCCGGGCGGCCGTCCTCGACCACTTGAGGAGCGTCTTTGATGAGAGTGTACGGGCCCACCTGGCTACGCTAGATGAGGGCACCACGCTGGGCCCACAACATCTCCGCCCGCCACCACCTTCACATGCTCCCGCCGGGGGTCCTGGTCTGGAGGACGTTGTGCAGGAGGTGCAGCAGGTGCTCTCCGAGTTCATCCGGGCCAATCCCAAAGCTTGGGCCCCAGTGGTCAGTGCCTGGTCCATCGACCTGATGGGGCAGCTCAGCAGCAAGTACTCAGGCCGCCACCAGAGAGTGCCCCATGCCGCGGGCTCCCTCAATGAGCTGCTGCAGCTATGGATGGGTTGCAGAGCAACCCGCACCCTAATGGACATTTATGTGCAGTGCCTGTCTGCCCTCATTGGGAGCTGCCCTGACGCCTGTGTGGACGCCCTCCTTGACACATCTGTCCAGCATTCTCCCCATTTTGACTGGGTCGTGGCCCACATTGGCTCTTCTTTCCCTGGCACCATTATCTCTCGTGTCCTGTCATGTGGACTCAAGGATTTTTGTGTCCATGGTGGGGCTGGAGGGGGAAGTGGGGGAGCAGGCGGCCCCCCTCCAACCCCATCAGCAGATGTCTTCTCCTCCAACTCCGCTGTCCCTGGAGAGAAGCGTGTGCCAAAGATTGCATCTGTGGTGGGGATCCTGGGGCACCTGGCCTCCCGTCACGGGGACAGCATCCGCCGTGAGCTCCTTCGGATGTTCCACGAGAGCTTGGCAGCAGGCTCGGGGAGCCGGGCAAGTGACCCCTCCCTTCAGGCCACAGTGCCCTTCTTGCTACAGCTGGCGGTCATGTCGCCAGCCTTGCTGGGCACCGTCTCGGGGGAGTTAGTGGACTGCCTGAAGCCTCCAGCGGTCCTGAGCCAGCTGCAGCAGCATCTCCAGGTCTTTGGCCGAGAGGAGCTGGACAACATGCTGAGTCTGGCTGTCCACCTGGTCAGCCAGGCATCTGGGGCCGGGGCTTATCGGCTCCTGCAGTTTTTGGTGGACACAGCCATGCCGGCATCGGTCATCACTCCCCCCGGCCTGGCTGTCCCCGATGCCGTCCGGGAGGCCTGTGACCGCCTCATCCAGCTGCTGCTATTGCACCTTCAGAAGCTGGTGCATGATCGGGGAGGGCCCCCTGGGGATGGGGTCCTAGGCCCTCCGCCCCTACCCCGTCCAGTGCCCTTTCTGGATGCCCTTCGGAGCCACGTTGGGGAGCTGTGTGGGGAGACCCTGAGGCTGGAGCGGAAGCGGTTCCTGTGGCAACACCAGCTTCTGGGCCTGTTGTCTGTCTATACCCGGCCCAGCTGTGGGCCTGAGGCCTTGGGCCATCTCTTGAGCCGGGCTCGAACCCCAGAAGAGTTGAGCCTAGCCACACAGCTCTATGCTGGGCTGGTGGTCAGTCTCTCTGGCTTGCTGCCCTTGGCCTTGTGTAGTTGTCTGGCTCGAGTCCATGCAGGGACGCTGCTCCCCCCCTTCACAGCTAGGCTGCTTCGGAACCTGGCTTTGCTCGTGGGGTGGGAGCAGCAGGGTGGCGAAGGGCCCACTGCCCTGGGGGCCCGTGTTAGCGAGGCTGTCTCTGCCCAGCTTCCTGACCTGGCTCCGCTCCTGCTGCACCCTGAAGAGGAAGTCGCAGAAGCCGCTTCATCCCTGCTGGCCATCTGTCCCTTTCCCCAGGGAGCCCTGCTCCCTGCCCAGCTCCTGAGCTTGGTGAGGGCTGGCGTGTCTCGATTCTTTGCCTCCCTGAGGCTTCATGGGCCCCTGGGTGTCTCCTCAGCTTCACATCTGCTCGCTCGGCTTTCTCAGGCCTCTCCCGCTGGTCTCAAAGCTGTCCTCCAGCTTCTGGTGGAGGGAGCTTTGCATCGGGGCAATGCCGAGCTGTTTGGGGGTGAAGGAGAAGGGGGAAGTGAGAACCTGACGCCTGCTGCCACCTCCAGTTCGGCCTCTCCTTACCTGCTGGAGACCAACAGGCGGCATACGGCGGCAGTGCCGGGACCCGGAGGTGTCTGGTCAGTGTTTCATGCTGGAGTCATTGGCCGGGGCCTGAAACCTCCCAGGTCGGCCCACTCCCGCAGTGCCCAGGAAGTGACCTACAACACGCAGAGCCTGCTCCGCCTTTTGGTGCGCTGCTGCAGTGTTTCGGGTGGCATGGGAACCAGTGACTGCTGGGGAGCCCCTGCGCTGAGCCCTGAGGCAGCCAAAGCAGTGGCAGTGACCTTGGTGGAGAGTGTATGCCCAGACGCAGCGGGGGCTGAGCTGGCCTGGCCCCCCGAGGATCACGCCCGCACCACGGTAGAGCGGGACCTACGTATCGGTCGCCGATTCCGGGAGCATCCGCTGCTCTTTGAGCTGCTGAAGTTGGTGGCAGCAGCGCCCCCCGCCCTGTGCTACTGTTCAGTTCTTCTGAGGGGGCTCCTGGCAGCCCTCCTGGGGCACTGGGAGGCCTCTCGCCACCTAGACACCTCGCAGTCACCATGGCAGCTGGAGGCCTCATGTACCCTGGTGGCTGTCATGGCCGAGGGGAGCCTGTTGCCCCCGACCTTGGGCAATATGCATGAGGTGTTCAGCCAGCTGGCACCCTTCGAGGTGCGGCTGCTGCTGCTCAGTGTCTGGGGCTTCCTGAGAGAGCATGGCCCCCTGCCCCAGAAGTTTGCTTTCCAGCCGGAGAGGGGCCGCTTTGCCAGGGACTTCTCCAGGGAGGGGGGTGGGGCTGGGGGGCCCCATCTGGCTGTACTGCACAGTGTGCTGCACCGCAACATAGACCGCCTGGGACTCTTCTCTGGCAGGTTCCAGGCTTGGCCCACCCCGCAGAGGCAGGGGACGTGAGCTGCCACCCCGCGCCACCCTCTACTCTGAGCCTGCGCTGCCCTGACCTTCTCCTTCCTTCTTCCCCCGCCCCCCTGCTAAATAAAGGTTGCCCTGTTTACAAAGATTGTACTAGTGTGGCCATCCTAGCACTGCTGGGGCTCTAGAGTGGGAGGGGTGAGGGGAGGGCGCCGGGCGGGCTGGAACAGAGAACATGGGCCAATGGTAGCGCAGCAGGTTGGGGACACTCCTATCAAAAGCTGTTTGTTCCTTATTCCCGCCTTCCGGCTGCCTTCCATCACGGTCTGCGCTTCGCCCATAGGTCGGCTTGGCTCCTTGCTCTCGAGTGGCCAATCGCTTCCCGAGACGGGAAGGCGCGTGAGGCCACGTGTCCCTGCGTGACGGGGGACGGCAGGAGGGGAGAGCCGGGGTCAAGGAGCAAACCCGGCACAAGATGGCGGCGACGGCGGCGCGTCGGAGGCGGTGAGGAGAGTAGCGGAAAGCTCGACCTGGCTCCGGCGGCCCCTCCCCGGTTCCCCGAATGTCCCCTTCTCCCACTCGGCATCTTGGGGACCTGAGCCCCAGGAAGGGCCCTTGAGGGGCTGCTCTGGCCGACCAGGACGCGGGGGTGGGGCGGGTGGATGGGGCTGCGACTCCGGGGTGGGGGTGGGGGAAGCCTCGCGGGGGGCCGGACCTGGGCTGAGGCCGGCGTCCACGGCGGGGGCGGTCCCGGGAGTTCACTGCGCCTTCCCGGCCGGCAGGCCTTGAGAGTCCGGCGTGGCTGGCCCGAGAACAACAGTGATAGCCGGCGAGGGTAGACGTGCCCCGAGAGGGGGCGCCTATGAGGCCGCGGAGGCGCCCAGATCCGGTGCTTCGGCCAGGGCCCCCGCGGGGAAGCGGCCCGATTTGAACTCGGAGCTAACTGCCCCAGCAGCAACCTGGTCTGTAGAATGGGGCGCGGATGGGAGCTTATGTAGGCCGCGCCCCGAGCTCCCCTGGGCTTCCCAGGTACGCTCTTCCCCAAGAGGGCCGCCGGCGCCCCATGGGGCTTGTGCGGAGCTTCGAGCTCTCCGTGGTGCCGGGGGAGAGAGCCGCAGTCCCCGTCTGACTAGGCTCGGCTCCTTCCTTAGAGGCCTGGGCCCTGCCCTTGCCGCGCAGTGTCCCCCTTCCCCGGAACCCCTGGCTCTCCCTGAGCCGCCCCTGCTTGTCAGTAGGAAGCAGAAGGATGTGTCTCGCGGAGGTGGGGGGAGCGCCGGCTGATCCCATCCTTTCCCTTCCCAGGTCCTGGGCAGAGCTGGCCCTGGCGTGTCTCGGTCTCTGCTTTTGGGCTGCTAACGCAGTGGACAGGAGCAACTTCAAGACCTGCGATCAGAGCTCTTTCTGCAAGTATGAGTCTGGGGGCGGGGGCGTGTGAGGGGTCTGGGCGCACTTGGCCGGGTCCTGCGCCCTTAGCCGGGCTCTCTAAGCGCTCTTCCGTGCAGGCGGCAGCGCAGCGTGCAGCCGGGCGCGTCCCCCTACCGGGCCCTGCTGGATTCTTTGGAACTCGCCTCAGATGCTCTCTCCGTGCACCTGGTCAATGAAGTCACCAAGGTCAGCTGGGTGTGAAGCATAGCGGGTCAGGATGGGGAACAGCCCGAGGGGGGCCGGGCTGGGTCTCACCTGTGTCCCCTGCAGGTGGTGCTGCTGCTGGAGCTGCAAGGACTACAGGGAAACATGACTCGCATTCGGATTGATGAGCTCAAGCCCCTGCGCCCCCGCTACCGGGTGCCCGATGTCTTGGTGGTAGATCCCCCTACCGCTGGGTAATTCTACTGGTGTCCCTGTTCCCCTTCGCTTTCTCTGCTGCTGCCTGCGGGACCTCCCAATCTTTACTTTGTCCTGTCCTTGCTGTCCACAGGTTGTCCATTTCTGGCCGAGATGAGAACAGCGTGGAGCTGACCGTGGCTGAGGGACCCTACAAAATCATCCTGACGGGAAGGCCCTTCCGACTGGACCTACTGGAGAACCGAAGCCTTGTGCTTAGCGTCAATGCCCGGGGACTCATGGTCTTTGAGCACCAGAGGCTCCCCAGGAATTCGTGAGTAAAGGGATGGGAAGCTACCAGAAAGGGTAGCAAAGAGGCCTCCAAAAGAATCTGGGCCCCTTGGGTTTCTTGGGGAAGGATGGAGGAGACAGGGTGATGGGGGAGGGCAGAGTCAAGAACCTTCTGGGAAATGTGAGCTGGCCAGGAGACTTTGTCCCTGCCGCATGGTGAGGAGCCCTTCCTGGGCCTCTCTCCTCAGGCCAAGAGATCCCAAGTCCCTTCACCCCCTCCCCTGGAGCTGTCTTGTTTCCCAGATTTATTTTTCCCTTTTTTTTTTTTTTAAATAAATATTTTTTTGTTTGGTTTTTCCGTCTCTGGATGTTCGTCGACTGAAACTCACTTTTGTGTTTCTGTTTTTGTGTTGGTTTTGTGCCTCCTTTCCCCTGACCCTTTGCCCTCCCTTTCCTTTCCCCTCTCCTCCTGCCCCAGTTTCTCGGATAAAGTTAGTCTCACGTTCGGTAGCATATGGGATAAGATCAAGAACCTTTTCTCTAGGTAAATCCACGGCCACTGGTACTGTATCTGTTCCTTAACCCTTGCCCCTCCAGCCCTATGCTCCTCTACCCCACAGAAATGCACACACACACACACACACACATACACTTTCACACAGTCACATTCCCAACCTCTGCTCCCTCAGCTAAAGGATCTCTGTTCCAGGAGGGCTGGAAAGTGCTAGGAACCTGCTTGCTACTCCCTGGGGCTAGGAAGTTGGATGCTGGGAGTTTGGTTCTCTCTGCTTCAGGCAAGATGGAGTAGGAGTGGGTGAGGGTGGTCCCCCTCCCCTCCCTGGTGCCCTAGCCTACTATCTAGACCTAACTGGTGGATGAGCCTTTGTACCTCCCGTCTTACAGAAGGGGAAAGTGAGGCTGGGAGGGGGATTAACTGGGCAGTGAGCCAATAACACCCAGGTTTATTCTTACTTCAATTGCCAAATCCCCCAAGTTGTTCTTCCTCCTTTCCCTTGTTCCTGATGCTCTACAGTGGCTTGTATGGACATGTAAAAAACACATTGCTTGTTTCCCTTGATCATTGAGCTTCTTCCCTCCCTCCCTCCTTCCCTTATTTTCACCTCTTGGCACACTCCCAGCCCTGCCTTTGTATGAGAATATGCTCCCTAGGGATGCACTCTATGCCTGAGGGAAGCCCAGGCTGTATACTCTTGGGCCCCTTGGAGCACTACCCTCTCCTCATCCTCATGCTTCCACCAGCCCCCAAACAAAATCAAGACCAAAAACCTTCACCCCTCTTCCCTTCAACTGGAGCAGACAACTCTCCTACCTTCCAGGGAGGGCCCGAAAGAACCAACTGAGGGGGATGCAACCTTGGATGAGGAGGCTGCCAGGAAAGCAGTCAAGGTGAGGGGGGAAAGAGAGAGGAAAAGTGAGGCAAGGCGGGGAGTGACAACTCCCACTGGGGCTTGAGGGCTCTACAGAGACCCTCTGGGCCTCTGGATTGGGTGGGATCCCCTTTCTTCCTTTTGCAGCCAGAGGAGAACAGAGAAAAGGATGACAGTGATGAGCCAGGGGCCTGGGAGGAGATGTTCAAAACCCACTCAGATAGCAAGCCTTTTGGTGAGCAGGGAAGGGCATTTGAGCAAGAGGGAGGGGCACCAAATGGGTTGGCAGGAAGGCCTCCCCTTGACGCCAGACCTCCTACCTTTCACAGGCCCCACATCAGTGGGTCTGGATTTCTCTTTGCCTGGAATGGAACATGTGTATGGAATCCCAGAGCATGCAGACAACCTGAGACTGAAGGTCACTGAGTGAGTCACATGCAGACAAAGGGAAGCAGGGAAGGCAAGGGAGGAAGTGTGCACAGCTTGAAGATGCCAGCCAGAAGCCAGAGAGGCTGTGTCCTCCCTAGCTTCTTCCTGAAGTCATATGAGCTGTCACCCAGTGATTGCTCTGGGGCAGCTCTGATACAGTGGCCTTTGCAGGGGCGGGGAACCATATCGACTCTACAATCTCGACGTATTCCAGTACGATCTGTATAACTCCATGGCCTTGTATGGCTCAGTGCCCGTGCTCTTGGCACACAATGTCCACCGAGACCTTGGGATCTTCTGGCTCAATGCTGCTGAGACATGGGTTGATATATCCTCTAATACAGCAGGAAAGGTGAGGGGGAGACTAGGGATGGGGGGCTATGTGGCATCACCAAGTGATAGGAAACTGTGGTCTACACAGTCTGGTCACATAAAATGGGGACTACTTGCTTGGGCCCAACGGGATTAGCTTAGACATGGAATTCCTGGGTGGGAAGAAGAAGTCCACTCTCTCTTCCAGGCTCTCTGGCAGAGCCCGTCAGAGAAAGGGGGTCCTGGACAGGACCTGGGAAAACTAGGGAATGAGTGGACTCTGAGGGGAAGGCTTTTCCCCCTTGTGGGAATGAGTAGGCAGGGAGTATCTAATTTCTGGTACTCCTGGGACAGACGCTGTTTGGGAAGATGCTGGATTACCTGCAAGGTGGGGGGGAGACGCCCCAGACTGATGTGCGCTGGATGTCAGAGAGCGGCATCATTGACGTGTTCTTGCTCCTTGGGCCCACTGTCTCAGACATCTTCCGTCAGTACGCCAGTCTCACAGGTGTGCTCCTGCCCGTCTTTGCAGCCTGTACCGAGCACCGCGCCCTCAGGTCCTGCTGCGCCTGCTTTACAACTTTCCTGGTTGCAATTCTTGTCATTTTGTGTAGATTTTACTTTTGTGATGGTGACTTGTTTCTCATGTCACCTCTACATCCGAATGTGTTCTTTTCTCCTACTTCACAAACCGTCCCTTAGGACAAAGAATGATAAGAAATCAGTTCTGTACCAGAAACTGGTCACATTAGCTGTGTTGGGGCAGCCCCTGTGAGTTTCACATCTACTGTCTGTCCTTCCTCCAGGAGATAAGGGAGGAGAACATGCCCCCCACCCAAGTTTACGTCCCTTGATTTGCCCATGTGGGGCTGATCTTGGGCCTTGCACTTAGCGCTTTGGCCCAGCCTGTGCTTTGGATTTGGCTGGATTTGTGACTCCTTGATCCTTCCCTGCTCCCACAGGGACCCAGGCCCTCCCCCCACTCTTCTCCCTTGGCTACCACCAGAGCCGCTGGAATTATCGGGATGAGGCGGATGTGATTGATGTTGACCAGGGCTTTGATAGTCATGACATCCCCTGTGATGTCATCTGGCTGGACATTGAACATGCTGATGGCAAACGCTACTTCACCTGGGACTCCAGCCGATTTCCCCAGCCCCTTACCATGCTGGGACATTTGGCTGGCAAAAGACGAAAGGTAAGACAACCAGCGGGCCGTGAGAGGAAGTCTGTCAGCTTTCAGGCGGTCCCAGCAGGAGAGGCCTTGAGCTCTTAGTCTTCCCTCTTCCCAGCTGGTGACCATTGTGGACCCTCACATCAAAGTGGACTCGGGATACCGGCTGCATGAGGAATTACAGTCGCTGGGACTGTATGTCAAGACCCGAGATGGTTCTGACTATGAGGGATGGTGCTGGCCAGGTCAGGAGGAAAGGCCTGGCAAGGAGTGGGGTCCCAGTGTGACTGGAGGTTGGGAGGACCATGGGTGTGTCCCAGGGGGTCACCCTTGGTTTTGACTTCCTCCAGGTTCTGTTGGGTACCCTGACTTCACAAACATTAAGACGAGAGAATGGTGGGCAGACATGTTCAGCTTTGACAAGTATGAGGTAGGAGTAGGGTGGGGTGCCCCCTCTGTGTTCCCCTGGCTTCCACTCACACTCTCTGTGCACAGGCATTTGACTCCCTCTTTCTTAGCCTTTATGGCTTGGATTGTCAGGAAGGGCTGGGTGTCCCAGTGCCTCAAAGGCCACACAGATGGGCTGGAGGGCGCTGGGAAGCTACCTCACCAGCACTGCCTGGGCCTTCTGGTACAGTTTGGCAGGATAGTGAGCCATGGCCGCTGTCTACTCTTATGTGGGGAGCTTTGTTTTCTTCTGGATGTGTCTTGATACTTTTTCTTTGTCATGTCTTGCTCCCCTGAGAGAGAGAGAGACAGAGACAGACAGACACAGACAGACAGAGAGAGACAGAGAGAAAAAGAAAATATCTCACTGGCCACTCGGGAACCCCCTGGTTCTCAGCTCTAGAATGGTGGGAGGCCCTTCTCACTGTCAGCCTTTTAGTCCTGCCCAGACTTTGCTGAGGGAGCTTTGGATTCTTTGTGGTCATTGTGGACATTTTTTTTAAAGTCACTGTATCAGTTTATTAAAGTGTTGTTTGGTTTTTCTGAATCTGTCGCACATATCATTTCTTAGACACATTGTCTATTGTTTCTCTGATTTCCTTAAACCCTGGTTCTCTTTCTTTTGTTTTTAGGGTTCAGCCTCAAACCTCTTTGTTTGGAATGACATGAATGAACCATCAGTGTTCAATGGTCCTGAGGTCACCATGCTCAAGGACGCCCGGCACTATGGGGGCTGGGAGCATCGGGACATCCACAACATTTATGGCTTCTATGTGGTGAGGCTCCTGGGTGGCCTCCAGCCATGGGGAGTGTTGGGCTGGGGCCCACCGCATCACTGCCTTGACTACAGCTTTCTCTCTGCCCCCCTCAGCACATGGCCACAGCAGAGGGACTCAAACAGCGCTCTGCAGGGCTGGAGCGTCCATTTGTGCTTGCCAGGGCCTTCTTCGCCGGCTCTCAGCGCTTTGGTGAGATCTGGCAGGAGGCTGCATGAGCATGGGGTACAGGGACATTAATGGGCAATCTGTAGGTGGGTAAGTGCTCCATATCAGCTCCAGCTGCACCATGCCAGGACATCCAACTGGCCTGTTTGGAGCTGGTAGGACGGATGCCACCTCATGGCAGTCAGATACACCAGTGCATAGGAGAACCCTGCTGAGCTGGAGGGGTGCTAGCTAGGACAGGCTGACAGGAGAGTTCTGTTGGGGAGGGGGGGCGTGTCTCTCCTTTCCCCCTCTGGACGCTCTTTTACGGGATTCTCTCTCTGTGTCCTTTCCCAGGAGCTGTCTGGACAGGGGACAATGCGGCAGAGTGGGACCATCTGAAAATCAGCATCCCCATGTGCCTCAGCATGTCACTGACGGGGCTTGCTTTCTGTGGGGGTGAGAAAGAGGAGATCCAGGGGGAGGGTCACTTACTGGGAGTACCTAAGAGGTGGAGGGAGGGGGCATCCTCTCTACCACCTCTTCCCCAATCTCACCCTCTGCCTCCCAGCGGACGTGGGCGGCTTCTTCAAGAACCCTGAGCCAGAGCTGCTGCTGCGCTGGTACCAGACAGGTGCATACCAGCCCTTCTACAGAGCACACTCACACATGGACACAGGCCGGCGAGAACCCTGGCTGCTGCCGCCCGAGTATGTGGGGCCAATCCGAGATGCCTTGCGCCAGCGCTATGCCCTGCTCCCCTTTTGGTATACCCTCTTCTATCGCGCTCACCGTGATGGGCATCTTGTCATGAGGTAAAAGGAGTGGTGCCATGGGCTGGGAGAAGGATGGGGGGTTCACTCAGCACTTCAGTTCCACTCTCCTGTCCTCTGCCTCCGCAGGCCCCTGTGGGTGCAGTACCCTAAGGACACGACCACCTTCAGCCAAGATGATCAGTTCATGCTAGGTGATAATGCTGAGAAGGGATTGAGGCCTATGGCTGTGGGAGTCTGGTAGGGAGACCCCCTGGCTGTAGGTGGGAAGCTAGGGTCCTTCTCCTGCTTCTGAGAAGACCACAACCCTCTGTCTGTTTTAGGAGACTCTTTGTTGGTTCACCCTGTAACAGAGCCTGGGGCCCGCGGAGTCCAAGTGTACCTGCCCGGCCAGGGAGAGGTGAGCTCACAGAGGGAAAGGCGCTTAGATGAATGCGTGTACGTGCGTGTGTGTGTGGTTTGGGGGGAGAACAAGCCAAGTGGGAAACCTGCCATCATCACTCCTCCTCTTCCTCCTCCTCCTCAGGTGTGGTATGATGTTCAGAGCCACCAGAAGCATCACGGCGCCCAGACCTTGTACCTCCCGGTCACTCTTAGCAGCGTGAGTGCTCCCCGCTGTTCATCACTGCTTGTCCCTTTCTTGTCGTGTGCCTCTTGGGAGGACAGAAGGTAGGGACCTAAATAAGTGGAAGGAGTAGTTGAGCCAGGCTTTTCTCTCTCCTCCAGATCCCTGTGTTCCAGCGTGGGGGGACCATCATACCTCGGTGGGAACGGGTGAGGCGTTCTTCAGACTGTATGAAGGACGATCCCATCACGCTTTATGTGGCCATCAGCCCCCAGGTGAGGGACCTAAGGAATCCTTCCTTCAGCCACCCCCCTCTGCCCTCCCCAGTCCCTCTAAATTCTGCTCTTTGTGGCTGCTGGACTCTCACCCACTTCACACAGGGCACAGCGGAAGGAGAACTATATTTAGATGACGGCCATACTTTCAACTATCAGACCCAGAATGAGTATCTGCTGCGGAAGTTTACCTTCTCCGGGAACACTCTCACCTCTAGGTAAGGAGCCCTCCCCAGGACCAGGAGCCTCCCCGCCTGCCCTGTGACACATCTCTGCCCATTTTTCTGTTCTGCTCCCTGCAGCTCAGCTGACCTGCAAGGCCACTTCGAGACCCCCATCTGGATTGAGCGGGTGGTGATCCTCGGGGCTGGAAAGCCCGCCTCTGTGCTGCTCCAGACGGAGGGTAAGGGAGTGACTTGTCAGAGGAAGGAGGGTAGAGGCCGGATCTGCCAGACGTCTGCCTCTGACCCCTGTTTGTCTCCAGGAATGCTCGAAAGCGTCCTCGGTTTCCATCACAACGCTGAGACCTCGGTGCTAACTGTGCGCAAACCTGGAGTCCCCGTGTCAGCTGACTGGAGCATCCACTTGCGATAGCTCGGGGTTAGCTGGCCCTGAGCGGCCTGAGGGCAATCCAGAGTAGCCCCTCCCTCTGCCTGAGGTCTGCACCCTGCCCAGTAACGATTCCGACCACAGCAGGGCCCCGCGGCTGCCCAAGGAATAGCTGGGCAGGAGCCAGGGGGGCTTCCCGGACTGGGAACCCCTCCTGTGCTCCCTGCAGAGACAGCAGCGGCCCCATCCTTGAGGGGACCTGAACTCTTCCTCCCCACCCTCTTCCCCCTTATACCTTGGCTTTAGCCGTCTGGCCCCTCCCCCTTCGTTCCTCTGATACACTGGGACCACCCCTGACCTAGTGGGAGACCGGGCAGGGGAGGTGCCGTCCTCCCCTTTCCGGCCCCCCCCCAGCTGCTGACGTTCGGGAGGGGCCCCTCTCCCCTCCCGGCCTCGGGGATGGGGGTCCCGCCTTGTGGGCCCCCCCTTCCCCGGGTCTCCCCCGCCCGTGTATTTATTGCTGGCAGCGCGGGGCCTGGGGGGCAAAGGATCATGTGTGCCTAGGGCTGGGGCACCGAGCAGTGGGGAAGGGGCTCTGTGGGGACGTTTTTCACTTCCCCGCGCCCCGAGCCGGGACGGGTTTTGATAAAAGGAGAAACAATAAAAGAACTGAAACTCTTGGCAAACGCGTCGGTGAGTGGGGAGGCGGAGGCCTCACGTACGGGGGGAGGCGCTTCCGTTTAAGGGGCCTTTTTTCAATTCCCGTGGGGCCCTGGAAGAGAAGGGCGGGGAGGCCGCCGGGGCGTGGCAGTGGGAGGCCCGGGTCCCGCTAACCACGGCCGCCGCAGGATAAAGGCGTGGAGCACGTGACCTGCCCAGGCACCTCCTTCAGTCCGCGTGGCTCGCGCCAGGCGCGTGTGACGGAAGTGATGTCGTGACTAAAGCGCTCCCGGAAGTGAGCGGCGCGGGAAATCGGGAGGGGGGGAGAGGGGGGGGGGCGGGCGAAATTTGACCCGGAAGTTGAGGACTGGGCCAGGATTAGTGACCGGAAGTGAATATCTGCGGGCCGGCCTGGAAGGGAGGGAGGGAGAGGAGACATGAACTCCATCCCGAACCGGTAGAGGGTGAGGCTGGGGTCGCACCCAACGACCCCTCTCCCGCCCCGCCCCGCCTCATCCCGGACGCTTTTGTCATCGCGCCGCTCTCATGTCTCTGCCCACTCCCCCCTTTCCATCTCTGCCTCCACACACCCCAGTCCTTGTCATCCCTTGACGCCCCCCGCGGCCCCCATTCTCCATCGCTCCTGGCCACGCCTCGCAGTCCCGGGGCTCCCCGCTGAGCTCGCCCCGCCCCCCTCGTCCGCAGCTCCCGCCAGGCCCGATCATGAAGCTGAAGCTGAAGAACGTCTTCCTGGTCTACTTCTTGGTGTCGCTTAGCGGCCTGCTTTATGCCCTCCTGCAGCTTGGTGAGGAGGGGGCCGGGGCCGGGGCTCGGGGGGGAGGGCCGGGGCCGGGGCTCGGGGGGGTGCCGGCGGGGAGGCCGCAGCGATCCGTGGCCACAGCCCCAGCCCCAGCCCCAGCCCGGGCTGCTGGGCTCCTGGTAGAGGTGGCTGCGGCGCAGCCCAGCCAGGGCCAGGGCCTCCGGCCTTCCCAGCTCACGCCCCTCACCGCCTCCCGCTTTCAGGCAGGCCGGGCGGGTGCTCTCTGGCTCCTGCAGACGAGGCCTCGGAGCTCCTGGAGGGAGGATGAGGTAAAGCTCAGCGGGAGACCCCCCAGCCCTTCCCTTTTGAAGATGAAGTAGATGCTGCACCCGAGGTCGTACAGACCAGGTGGTGGAGTCCTAGGTTTAGGGACGGAGGGGACGCCCCACGCGAGTCCTCTCTTTCCAGCCCCCTCCCTCTGCAGACGCCTAGAGAGGCAGCACAGAACGAAGGCGGTGGTTGAAGGTGGAGAGACTGGGGGCGGAAATGATCCCCTCTTTTCTGCTCCACCCTCTCCTCCCCCTTTTCTGCCGCCTAGGTCAGCCCTGCGACTGCTCCCCGCACCTTCGAGCGGCCGCCGAGCACCTTCGCAGGAAAGACCTGAAGATCTCCCAGCTGCAAGCCGAGCTTGGTCGGCCGCCCCCTGCGCCCGCCCAGCCCCCGGAACCGGAGGCTTTGCCCACCATCTATGTCGTGACCCCCACCTATGCTAGGTACCTGCTCCCTGGGTGGTCGGCTCTCTTGGTGAATTGTTTTTGACTGGTTTCTTAAAACCAGAACGGACCAGATATGAGCCGGGTTTGGGTGCGAAGCCTGTGGTCCAGGACTGATATCCCTCCTGAAAGGATGTCTTCCAACCATGTGGAGAGTCAGAGTGAGGAAAATCAGCCAGGCCTGGCTAGAGGCCCTGAGTGGACGTGGGGTGCTGGAGACTTGGTGCCTCTTTGAGGGTAAAGCTTAGACTGAGTGGGAGAAAGTAGGAGCAAGATTTGGAGAGAGGGAATATGGGTAAAGTTTCGAGTCCTTGTTAAGTAAGGTGGTCCTGTGGAATCCCCATATAACCTCACCGGGGCCCAGCTCAGTGCAGATGGGGAGCGAGAGGGAACAGAGACGGGGGAAGAATGTCTCTTTGGAGGGTATAGTGTTTCTTGTACACAGTTCATTTTATTTTGTCTGTAACTCTGTGAAAAAAGTGCTACAGTCTTAACTTTTAATTTAGAAACAGTTTGAGAGGTCACAGGACTTGCCAAGATCACAACAGTAGAAAATGTTAAAGCTGTGGCTTCCACGGAATCTTAAATCCAGGCTTCTGGAACAATACGAGCATTTTAGAGCGTTCTATGTTCTGAGGCTACATCAGTCCCTTCCTCATCCCGTCTCACACCCCGAACTTCTCCTTCTCTTATCCCTGTCTTTCCCCACTTAGGTTGGTGCAGAAGGCTGAGCTGGTTCGCCTGTCACAGACCTTGTCCTTGGTGCCCAGACTGCATTGGATACTGGTGGAGGATGCCGAGGCCCCTACTCCACTGGTCTCAGGACTACTGGCCACCTCTGGCCTCCGATTCACTCACCTGGTGGCCCTCACACCAAAGGGACAGCGGCTTCGAGAAGGAGAGCCAGGCTGGGTCCGGCCCCGAGGTGTGGAACAGCGGAACCGAGCCCTGGATTGGCTCCGGGGAAAGGAGGCTGCAGTTGGTGGGGAAAGAGACCCACCCCCTGTGGGGTCTCGGGGGGTCGTGTACTTTGCCGATGATGACAACACCTATAGTCGGGAGCTCTTTGAGGAGGTAAGAGAACAGTGAGGGTCAGAGGAGCCATTTGTGGGGATTGTGTGGGAAGTAAAAGTGACCAGAAGTGACTAGCCCTGCTGTTTTGGGGTGCTGCTGATAGAAGAAGGAGCCTTTCAGAGGCGTTTGGGCTGTTCTGTGGTGTCATGTGTTCTTTTTGCCTTGGTAACTATGTGTATTTTTCTTAATCTGATTTGTCCTCAAGATGAGGGGAACCCGAGGTGTCTCCGTGTGGCCAGTGGGGCTGGTCGGTGGTCTGCGGTTTGAGGGGCCCCAGGTACAGGGGGGCCAGGTGGTTGGCTTTCACACAGCCTGGGAGCCTGACCGGCCCTTCCCTCTGGATATGGCTGGCTTTGCTGTCTCGCTTCCCCTTCTCTTGTCTCGTCCTGGTGCCCAGTTTGACCCCACCGCCCCCCGGGGCCACCTGGAGAGCAGTCTCCTTAGCCATCTGGTTGACCCCAAGGATCTGGAACCCCGGGCTGCAAACTGCACACGGGTAAAGCGTCAGGAACCCTGGTGTGGGAGGCAGGAGGAGGGATTGGGGTTGGAGAATGCTTTCTCTGGTATGAGCATGCAGCTTCTCCTTGGTGCAGCCTCACTGGCCAGTTCTCTCATTCTAGTGAGCTCATTTTAACCTTTTTAAGAACTGCTCATGAGATTGAGAGCTTTAGACCTGTGGAGGATCTGGTGAGGGGGAGAGAGCCAGCTTTGTGAAAGTGGAGGTGGGAGTAGCCCAGATGGATCTGCTCATTCAGTTAGGGCAGATGAGAGAACAGGAATGTGAAGGCCAGACCACAGTCTCGTCCCCTCCCCTTTGATTTGGGTCCCCCTGAGGGGCCTTGTGCGGTTCAGTGTGGGCCTCCTATGGCTGGAGCCCTTTCTTACTCGGGGGCTGGTGCTGCTTTCAGGTGCTGGTGTGGCACACAAGGACGGAGAAACCCAAGATGAAGCAGGAGGAGCAGCTGCAGAGGCTGGGCCGGGGCTCGGACCCCAGCATTGAGGTGTGACCGGAGATGCCGACGTTCCTTGGGACATAGGTAGGCTAGAGGGCTGCGTAGATTTCCAAGGTCATGACCCTGTAGATTCTGGGTCTACCCATGGGCCTGGAGGACACAGGCACCTCCCTCCCTCATCTTGCTGCGTGGAGTTCGCCAAAGAGGACAGATGGACCCTGGTGTTGAGCTGGGTCAGCCCAGGGGTGGGGAGAACCCCCAGGACAGATGGACTCTGCTGGAAGAGTGAAGATGACCGCCGGAAGAGGGTTGCTGTCCAGTTACGCAGTGGGCACGGGCATGCATTTTGGGACCTGATCAGGTGGGGGCTGCAGGGTCCCTCCCCACAGTGAGCATGTTCCCCCATTCCTACCTCCAGAATAAAGTATGTCAATCCTCTGACTCCTACTCTTTGCTCAGTGGTGCTAACTGGGCTCCCCTCCACCCCCCCAATACCTAGAGTCTGAACCCCTTTAGAATCAGGTTAGATCCTGGTGTGGTATCAGGGCCCCTACTGAACTAAGAAAAGATGCAGGCAGAGAAGTGCCTCCTCGCCTTGGTCAGAGAGAACAGTGCCCTCCCCATGCCAAGAAAGAGAAAAGAAAGTGTCAGGTGGCTGAGGTTTATTGATTTTTGTACACATGGAGATCTTTGCCATTTTTTCCTGGGTGACTGGCTGGTCTTTCTTTACCCTGCTACCATCAGCACCTCCTTGTGGTCCCTCCGGGAGTGGGCCCTGTCCCCCTCCACCTGTGCCAGTGGCGGGGGCTCTGAAGCGGGATACTGGACTTCTACCTTTAGCTACTTCTAGCTAATGCTTCCCTCTGTGTCTTCTGGCTGTCTCCCCTAATCTAGTTCCTTTCCTTTTTTCCCCAGCTTTGCAGTTGCCCCTCTTCATTCCCCTTCAGGGAAGTGCTGCTCTCACCATGGGCACCACTGTGGGGAGGGGGACTGAGAACTGCTCTGGCCAGCCTCTCCTTTCATTCCCCCCTTCCCCTCCTCTGGGATGCTAGGTTTCTGTTGGGACCTCCTCAGCTGGAGCCTCTGGTGGAACCTCTTCGGGCACAGGTCTCTGAGCACACAGCCCCTGCTGGAAAGCACTTTTCAGCATCTCTTTGAGCCCCCCGGAGAACAGGTAGCCCTGGGTGTCACCTTCCCCGTCTATGGCTCCCCCCAGGCCCTCCAAAGCTGTCTGCAGATACCGGAGTCCCAGGAGTACCAGCACCTGTGAGGGGCAAAGGGATGGGGATCAGGGAAGAGTACTACAACTCCTGAGTCCCGAAAACCGGTCAAGGGTTGGGCAGAGAAGGTCCAGGGGCTCGGCTGAGCTCTAGCCTAAGGCTGTTTGGTATCCTCAACTTAGTCTGCCTCTGAGGAATTCTGCTTACCTGCAGTAGGAAGGTAATACCCAGCATGGTCCCCAGGGTGCTGGCCAGCCCTGCCAAGTGCCTCAGCAGCACACCGTGGCAGCCGTGTTCCCAGAGGTTGAGGTTGGGCTGCCGAGGGTCGGACAGGGGATGGGCCTGTGTGTTGGAGAGCTCATTCTGCAGGCAGGGCCGGGGGGAGTGGGGGTTACAGCAGGAGAAGGGGACCCCGTCAATTAGATAGAGGCCTTCCACGTTACTCTGGATCTGGCTGCCAGGAAAGCACAGAGGCTATTACTGAGGGACCTCCCCCCACCAAGAGCTGACCCTTGGAGAGGGGAGGCATTGGGGGAAGGGTGACGGGACCAGAGTGGGCCAAGGAGCACTCCAGCACTTACTCAATGATGTCCTGGTTATTGGGGTCCAGATACCGGCTACTGATCCACTGAACGGTGAACCAGTCTTTGTAACTGTGCCGTCCACAGCAGCGGTAGGCCAGCTGGAGCTCATCCATCAGCCGCTTAGCATTACAGTGCCCTGGAACTTCTGTGTCCTTGTAGTGAGCCAAGGCCTCCCCCAAACCGTTCTCTAGGGCGGTATCAATGCCCCTGGGCAATGCCAGGGCCAGTCCTGCTGCCAGGGTCAGGAGACCCCCACCTCCAACGGTTCCAGCCAGCAGGATTGGTCCCAGCACCCCTCGCCAAGGCGGGTATCGGGCCGCATCCAAGGACGCTCTAGTGACTCCAGCCCCTAAGACTCCCATGCCCAGGGCAGCTGCCCCTGCAGCCAAAGCTGTCTTGGGGAGGGCTGGAAATGAGCAGGTGGGATCCAAGAAAGGGCTTAGGTGCCACAGCTGTACCAGGAGGTGGCCGCTAGAGATCAGGGTGAGGCCACCGGCCAGAGCCAGCAGCCAGGAGAAGAGCCAGAGCCCCTGGGCCAGGCGGATCCGGGCCTGGAGGGGCAGGGGAAGGGGCAGAATGGCAGCCATCTCCCATCTCTGCCCCCGGGGAGTGCAGAGGGGCCTGCCAGGGGACCAAGACAGGGGCCAGGACGCTGAGTCAGCCTGGCTAGGCTCAGCGCTGGGATAATGCTAACCTGACCCCAATACCCCAGGGTCCCACCCCGAGGCCCTAATAACTTTTTGCCCTGCCCACCCCACCCCCAGCCGTCCCAGTCCCAGCATTGATTTTCCGGGCTCCACCCCCTGGGTGGGCCCCTCCCCTATTGAGAAGACAGATAGCCTTGTGGCCCCGCCCCCCACTCCGGTTCTGCACCCAGCCCCCCACCGGCCCCGTCTGGCCTCTCTGAGCACCCTACCCCTAACACACACAGTGCCCCGGCCTAGGAAGGGGGGTTGACCGTGGGAGCTGAGCTCCGAGCCTGTCGGGAGTCGTAGCTCCCCCTTCTCTGGTCCCCTGGGGACAGAGGGAAAATGTGTGGGGGCGATCAGGGAATAGAGGGGGGGCTAGTGCAGAGGCAGGGACACTTGGGAAGTGCGGGGGCCCGGGGGCCGGAGGGGGCCGGTGGGTCCCGGGAGGTCTCGGGCCCTTCGCCCCGCCCTCCCTTCCGCCCCCGTGGGAGCATAGCCGGGCCCGGGCAGGGAGGGGTTACCAGGCGGCCCGCCCCCCCTTCCCCCCACTGCCCCCCCCCAGTGCTTCCTGGCTGCTTCGCGTCCGGCGTCTGTTTGCATCGCGGAGCAGGGGCCCGGGACTGCTCCCCAGCCCCTCGAGAGCCCAGGGCCAGCCCGGGGACAGCGCCCTCCCGCGCCCCGACGGGGGGCCCTGCTCTCCCAGGCTGCCCGCTCCCCGCCCACGCGGCCCGTGCCCTCCCCGGGCGGGCCATGGCCCTCGCATCTCCCCAGCCTTAGACGCGGCCGCGGCCGCGCTCGCGCCCGGAGCGCCCCGGGGGGCAGGATGGACGGGGCCGCGGGGCCGGGTGAGTAGCAGCCCGGGGGCCGGGGAGCCTGCGAGGACTGGGAAACTCCCTGCCTTACCGGGGCGCTGTTCGCCTGCTGTCAGTGCCCAGGTCCTGGGCACGCCGCCCGTCCCCTCTGCCCTACTCCACGTTGCTCCCGATCTCCCGTAGGTCGGGCAGGAAGGGGCCGCCAGACTAAGCCCCGGCCAGGATCCGGCCAGGAGGGAGGAGTGGGCGTCCTCCTCCCCGGAATCTCCACCCCTCCCTCCTGAGGCCCGGGCCGCTTTCCTCCCCGGAGGGGAACTTGGGGAGGGGGGGTTCCCTTCAGTCTTTATTCCCTGGGGAATGAAGAAAGGCCAAGAGACAGGAGCCCAGGAACGCCTGAATCCCAGCCCAGCAGAGAGCTGGGCAGGCCAGGTGTGAGCGCCCCTCTCTCCTGATGTAGGTGAGGGACAGGCGGGGGGCTGGGAGCCCCCCGGTTCAGACATCCTGGGGGCCTTGAGCCAGAGGCTCCGGGTTCAAGAAGAGGAGATGGAGCTGGTGAAGGCTGCCTTGGCTGAAGTCCTGCGGAGGCTCAGGCTGCAGGAGGGGACCCCGAGGTCGCCCCTGGGAGCCCCAGCTCCCCCCTGCCCCATGCAGGCATCCAGGGAGGCTGCTTCACTTAGTGACAGGTACCTACTGCCCTTGCACCCCCTCCTTCCTCCTTTCTCTCTGCTGCTCTCTGACCTGTGGGTCAGGCTCACCTTCCTCACTCTCTTCCCCAGCGGTCCCTCAGCCCCTCCTGGACTTCCACCTCCACCCAGCCCTTCCTTGGTGAGCAGGGGCACCCAGACCGAGATGGAGGCTGAGTCCAAGCTGCCTTCGGGTCCTTTAGCCTTGAGCAATGGGCCCCCAGCCCCTCCTGGGGGTGGAGAGGAGGTGCTGGGGGGTGTCCAGTTGGAAGGAGGTGGCGGCTGCAGCGGTGCTGGCTCTCCTGGCCCTCCTGGGGCCCTGCGGCCCTTCCAGCTCCCTCAGAGGGGGGACACGTGAGTCTCCTGGGCATTCTGGGGGGGTGTGGGAGAGGAAGGGAGGGGGGTGACCAAGGGATGAGAGGAAGGTAGGAGTGAAGGCTCACTCTTTACCTTCACCTTCCTCCTCAACCTCTCTGGGGACCTACTCCACAACCCACCCACTTCCTCCCACCTCAGGCCCCGTAGGAATTCCTCCTCTTCCTCCTCGCCTTCTGAACGGCCTCCTCGGAAGCTCTCCAGAAAAGCCGTCTCATCTGCCAACCTGCTGCAGCCGGGCAACTTGGAAAGGTGGGCTGCTCCTCCCTCCAGAGCCTGCCCCTATGATTGTCAGATCAGAGTGGGGGTGGGGCTGCCTGGCTCCCAAGCCCTAGTCCTGCTCCCTCCCCCAGCATCTTCAGAGACCTGGGGAAGGTCCCAGCTGTCACTAGGCCTTCCTTCATTTTTTTTATTCATTCAGCAAACATCAAGGCTACGTTTCTCAATCCTCACCTCAGTGAGTGAAGTAGCTGCTGGTATTACTCATGTTTTATGGAAGAGGAACTTGAGGCCCAGACAGATTAAAAGGCTGAGTGTCTGAGGCAGGTTTTGAACTCAGATGCTCGTGGCTCCTAGATCAAGACACTGGACTCCCCCATTTTTGTCACCCTTGGCTGGGCACTCTGAAAGAGACCTAGATCTTGGGCTGATGTCAGAGGCCGTCTCATTCAGGCGTTTTCCAACGGGGGGGGGCGGTGGGGGGGACGGCACACATGTCTTAGAAAATATTTTAATAACTCTTTTAATTCCATTGGTTTCCTTAATGAATCCTACGTATTCTAGTCACCTAGAAACAATATTACAGAAAGGGACACGTAGGATGGATGACTTTAAAAAGGTGAAGAACCCTCGATCTACTCTGGTCTGGTCCTTTTTCACAGGAAGAAACAGGCACAGAGAGAGTAAAATAATTGGAACGCAGGCCCTGCTGAGCACCCCTCCTTCACCCCCAGTGGGTTCCCACAGAGGCCTGCCCCCAGCTAGCCAAAGCGCTGTGTCCCCAGGCTTCAGTCAGGCTCTTGGGATGTGTCTGTCCTTCCCCCTTTCCCACACATCCGAGGGTCTGCCTTCGGGTCTCTCGTCCCCGGCATGGAGTTGGGGAATTCCCTAAGCACACAGATCTACCTGTCCTGGGGAGGCTGTCACAGAGCAGGACCTTGGAGAGAGGTCAGCCATAGAGCAGGCTAGGCCTTGCTGCAGTCAGCAGGTCAGAGGACCCCTGGCCAACCTGACCCACTGGGCCCCTGGGGTCATAGAAGTGCAGGGGAGGTGACATGTTATAATCAGACTTTGTTCTCTGAGTATTTAAGGTGAATGTAATGCTTTTGTCCCTCACAAACTCTTGGGGGCCTCTTGGCCTCTTCTGATTGGCAGGTGGGTGGGGTTCTTTCTGACCCACCATCTCTAGGGAGCCACAGATGACCTTAGACCTGGAATCCAAGGAAGACTAATTAGTCCTGACCCAGAATAGGAGGGAGCCCAGCAGTAGCCAACGGGAACTGAAGGGAAATCCTGGATCTATCAGCCTCTTGGCAAAACCTGGATTTTCCAGTCTGGTCACTGATGCAGACTGGCTGCAGGACCCTGAGCTAGTCACTCTTTCTATGTCACTTAGCCCTTACAGTGCCTCAGGGCACTTACTGATCTGGGTGGTAGCACAGTGGCTGCAGGGATCCTGGATTTGGAGTCAGGGAGACCAGAGTGCAGATTGTCCTCAGGCACTCTCTAGCTGTGTGACACTGGTTCACGTTAATGATTCACGTTAGCTCTTGGTGTTTCTTGATGCTCACTGACCCTTCTCCCAGGCTTCTCTCCCCAAGGTCTTGCTCTATGGCTCATCCTCAGCTCTTGGCTTTTTTTTTTACCCTCTCTCTGCAGCCGAGGGGGGAAAGATTCAGTGTCCAGCCCTGGAGCCCCTGGTTCTCGGAGGAGCAATTACAACCTGGGTAAGGGCAGATATGGGGAAAAAAGATATGTTTGGTGGGAGCAAGAGGCAGGGCAGATGAGAATGGTGACCTCCAAAGAGAGTGAGTTCTCCTCCCAGCAGTGGTGAGAGGTGTGGGCTTGATAAGACCCTCTGGGGTCCTTCCCACAACTATGCAAATGTGGAACCCTGGGGTTGAGGACAGGAGGCCTTCCAATGAGGACAGGGCTCAGAGGATGGACTTCAGCTCCTCTCTGTTAAGAGTCCCTATGGGGCACAGGGAGAGAGAGTTGGAAGGTAAGCCTGCTCTCCCTGTCTTCCCTGCAGAGGGCATCTCGGTGAAGATGTTCCTTCGGGGTCGACCTATCACCATGTACATTCCGTCGGGCGTTCGCAGTCCTGAGGAGCTGCCCAGTGGCCCACCCCCTGAGAACCTCAGTCTTGACTGGGTGTATCCTCCTATGCCATCCCCTGGTCCAGAGTGGCCCCCTTACCCCTTCTTCTCCCTGTAGTTTCCCTCAAGGAGCCCCAGAATCCTCCTGTCCCTCTCCTCAATGCCCTTGCCATTCAAGGAGCCTTCTTCCCTTCCCTCTGCTCACCCTTGACTTCTGTTTCACGATTCAGTTCCATAGGCATTTATTAAACATTTGCCTCATTACTCTGGCCTCGAGGGGCCTTCAGTTGATCAGGGAGCAATGCATGCACAAAGGTTTGTTACAGAGATCCCATAGCAGGAGGTATAGGGCACTGCAGAAATGTTCAAGGCTGGAGGGTTTTGGGGTTATCTAGTGATCAAAGAAAGTGGCCCCTGAGCTGGGCTTCAGTAGAGACAAAACAGGCAGAAATGAGGAAGACCTTCGTGAATGTCCACAGGTCAGAGGTGACAGGTCAGGTTTGGGGAGCAGCAGGTCTGGTCTGATTGGAGCACCTGGGTGGAGAGCAGTGATATCACAGATGTCCAGAGAGTTGGGTAGAGGGTGATTGGAGAAGGCCAGAAATGCCAGGGTAAGGCAGTAGGGCCACACTGAAGATTCTTGGTCTGAGGAGCATAAGGGCAAAGGAATTCTTTAAGAAGATGACTTTGGCAGCAGCCCCTCAGAGAGAGATCAGCGAGGGGACCTCTGGTGGCCCTGGACGTCCCTTCTGGACCCTGGCCTTGCCCCAGGCTGACGGCTTTGAGGGGGAAGAGAGTGGGAAGGGCTGGAGAGGGGCAGCCCAGGTCAGGCATCAGCCGCCTAGCAGCACCGGAAGGTCGAGGGGATGGGAGAGCCAGGCGTGGCCTGGACGACTCCCAAGAGTTCTGGTAACCTCTTCCTTCACTTCTTTTCCTTGACCTTTCTCCTCCTCCTCCCAGTTATGGGTACAGGGGCCGAGACTCTCGTTCCAACTTGTTTGTACTTCGCTCTGGGGAAGTGGTGTATTTCATTGCTTGTGTGGTGGTTCTGTATCGCCCGGGAGGAGGTCCAGGAGGCCCCGGGGGTGGTGGCCAGAGACATTACCTGGGTCACACAGACTGTGTTCGATGGTGAGGTCAACAGCGAGGGTTGCTAGGGAAGGAGGACCCAGCATGAAGGGATGTGGGAGAGTTGTTTCAGGAGAAGGCTCTGCCCAAAAGGGATGGCTAGGCCCCTCAGGGGCGAAGGAGGCGAATGGAGGGAGGGAAGCTGTGGCTTGGCGGGCTCACAGATGGGTTTGGAGGCAGAGGGTTTGGGTTCAGTTTCTCCCTCACATCACTTTGCCCCCTCTCTATGGCCCCTGTTGGACCAGATGGTCTTTGATCCTATAGCTTAGAGGCAGATGGTCCCCTCAAAGTCATCTAGACCAGTTGTCTGCAGCTAGAAACCCTGGGATCCCAGGGAGCTCCCAGATGGGGGGCTTAGAGAGACCCCTCCCCCAGTGGCTTGTCCCTTTCTTTTCTTTAGTCTTGCTGTCCATCCTGATGGTGTCCGAGTAGCTTCTGGCCAGACAGCAGGGGTCGACAAAGATGGGAAGGTACTGTCAGACGGCAGGGCTGGATGGGGTGGACCGCCAGGCTGAGCTTGGCTGCTGACCTGCCTTTGCCTCTGGCTCTCTGCCTTTCCCTTCAGCCACTTCAGCCAGTGGTTCACATCTGGGATTCAGAGAAGCTACATAAGCTACAGGAGATCGGCCTTGGGGTGTTCGAGCGAGGAGTTGGGGCCCTCGCCTTCTCTGTCTTGGTGAGCTGGCCCTATGTCCATGCCAGGATCTCTACTCAGAGAGAAACCTGTGCAGCCCACAACCCTTCCTGCCTCAGTGTGGCACATGGTGGGTGCTTAATATGTCCCCCTTGACTGCCTGCCATCTTCCTGGCCCCTCTCCTTGGGACTCAGACCCAGGGCTCCACCCTGAGTCCCCAGTGTGTCCCCCCCTCCAGGATCAGGGCAGCTTTCTTTGTGTGGTGGATGATTCTAATGAGCACATGCTGTCTGTGTGGGACTGGAACCGCGGCACCAAGTTGGTAGAGATTAAGGTGAGGGGTCCTGGGGGAACAGAGAAGCACAGCTCTTGGGGCTTCAGACCAAGGATCTGAGTACTTGGCCAAGGTCACCGGGGGACAGAAGAGGGAAAAGTCAGGGCCTGGGAATAACTTGGTGTCTCTGGATGCCTCCCTCCATGATTAGCCATGGCCTCCTTTCAGGAAGTACTGGCAGTGTGAATGCACTGGGGTTCAGATCCCGCCATTGTCTCTTACTTCTCCTGGGATGACTCTGGGCCTTGGTTTCTCCTGAAAAGCATGAAAAGACCTCTAAGATCCCTTTCAGTCCTACACCTCTGAGCTCTCTGATCCTGCTACACTCTGAAGCTTAGATTACTTTGAAAGGGGTAGGGGTGGGAAGTGGGCTCCCTGGGCTGGCCTAGGTTAGGGGATCTGGGGGCCTTCTGGCTGTCTAACCCCCAGGTCTCCCTCCCTCCAGAGCACAAATGACTCTGTCCTGGCTGTCGGCTTCAACCCAAGAGATAGTAGTTGTATCATCACTAGCGGGAAGTCTCATGTCCACTTCTGGAACTGGACTACTGGAGGAGGGGCTCTGGGCAGTGGGGGACTCACGCGGAAACAGGGTGTCTTTGGGGTGAGGTCGGAAGGGGCTTGATGGGTGGGAATGTGTGTGGATGGGGCTCAGGTGGGGATCATCCCATAGTCTTCCCCCCCCTACAGAGCCTAGATTTGATCCCTGACCTCTGACCCCCAACTTTTTTGTGACTCCTTTGCTCCTGACTTCCAAAAGTACAGACTTATCCCTTGACTGCTCTGATGCTCTCATGACTCACCTTTAACCTCTCACTTCTGCCCCCTCCCAGAAATACAAGAAGCCCAAATTTGTCCCCTGCTTTGTATTCCTTCCGGATGGAGACATCCTCACTGGGGACTCAGAAGGGACCATCCTCACCTGGGGGCGGAGCCTGCCTGATTCCAGGACCCCAGGCAGGGGTGGGGCTAAAGGTATATGATTCTCCCTAACCCCCAAGGACCCTCACATGAAGTCAGAGCAGAGGCAGGGCAGAGACTTGAGAGAAAGAAGGGCTTTAGTAGAAGGAAGTCCATATAGCCCTAGAGGTGGCCTCGGAATCCACCTGGGGAAACTGGAGGTAGCCTCGGAACCCACCTGGGGAAAGTGACTTACCCTGTCTGGACCTCAGTCTCCTCAACTGTGGTATGAGAGGTTGGACTAGATCAGGGATTCTTACCCTGCTTAGTGGCTAGATTTTAGAAGGTTCATAAACTTGGAGGGAAAAACATGACATTTTCAAATTTCCACTAACCCCTAACAGAAATTTAGCATTTCCTTCAATTATTAATGCCAGCAACAAACCAGCCATATTAGGTTTCACCAATGATGCAAAAAAGGTGAAGTCCCCTCTGGATTTAGGTGGTTGCTAAGGCCCCTTACAGCTCTGACATTCTGGGTTCTAAGGTCCCACCCAGCCAGTGTTCTAAGGCCCCTTGCAGCTCTGACATTCTGGGTTCTAAGGTCCCACCCAGCCAGTGTTCTAAGGCCCCTTGCAGCTCTGACATTCTGGATTCTAAGGTCCCACCCAGCCAGTGTTCTAAGGCCCCTTGCAGCTCTGACATTCTGGGTTCTAAGGTCCCACCCAGCCAGTGTTCTAAGGCCCCTTGCAGCTCTGACATTCTGGGTTCTAAGGCCCCACCGAGTGAGCATTCTAAGACCCCTTCTAGTTCTGACATGTTCTAAGGTCTTCACCAGCTCTGACATTCTAGACTTGAAAGGATTCATCATACCTGGGCTTGGCCCTCAGTCCATCCTCCTTTCCCCTGCATTGGATCTACCATGACTTTCCAGGGCCCTGGCCCCACCAACTCTGGCCCTCCGTCCTCCATACAGAGACCTTTGGGATTGTTGCTCAGACCCGAGCCCACGAGGGCTCCATCTTCGCTCTGTGTCTGCTGAGGGACGGGACTGTGCTGAGTGGGGGTGGGAGGGATCGCCGGCTGGTTCAGTGGGGCCCCGGGCTCACTGCCCTTCAGGAAGCTGAGGTAAGGCTGTGACTGGAGGGGGGGGAAGGGAAGGAGAAAAGCTGGGGAGCAGGAGGAAAGTTGTAGGTTTTTCTTTCCTCCTGAGACACAGACATCCCCACCTCCAGATCCCGGAACAGTTTGGAGCTGTCCGAGCCATTGCGGAAGGGCTGGGCTCAGAGCTGCTGGTGGGCACCACCAAGAATGCGCTGCTGAGGGGCGACCTGAGTCAGGGCTTTTCCCCCGTTATCCAGGTTAGGCTTTGTGTGGGGCAGGAGGAGTGTGGGGTTGGGAGGCAAGGAGCTCTGATAACTTCATCCAGCCCCCGTATCTCATAGGGCCACACTGATGAACTCTGGGGTCTCTGCACTCACCCCTCCCTGAATCGCTTCCTTACCTGTGGCCATGACCGGCAGCTTTGTCTGTGGGATGGGGAGTGTCATGCCCTGGCCTGGAGCCTGGATCTCAAGGTACTGTTGCCATGAACAACTTTATCTCCTGAGACCTTTTCCCTTACCTCCCCCATAATCTTTGGGGAATTCCGCTGTCTCTCCCAGGGCCGACCACTCCTCCCCTTTGAGCTCTGAGGGGAGGTGGGCTTTGAATTCGTCAAGAGATGGGATGATCTGGTGGGTTCCTCCCATGAGAAAAGTATCTCCTTGAATCCCAACCCCAGCCTCCCATCTCTGACCACCCTCCCCCTCCAGGAGACAGGTCTCTGTGCTGATTTCCACCCCAGTGGGAAGGTCGTGGCTGTGGGACTCAACACTGGGAGGTGAGAGAGGCTGGGAAGGGGAGGAGGGAAGAAAGGAAATGTTGGGTGTGGCCATGTGGCCCCATGGCCTCCTCTGACCCCAGGTGGCTGGTTCTGGACACAGAGACTCGAGAGATTGTGTCCGATTTCACTGATGGTAATGAACAGCTCTCAGTTGTCAGGTACAGTCCAGGTGAGAGCCTCTCCCATCCCCTGCCCCACGTCCAGAGGTTTCTCTCTTTCTCTCTCTGACCTGCCTTCTTCCCTCCCCTCCCTACCCCCCATTCTGCTTCCTCTCCTCCGACATAACCTTCCAATTATTCTGTACCTATTTAAAAAAATATTTAAATATTATTTATCTAAAGAAACCAAAGTAAGTAAAAGGGGAAAAAAGTAAATAAACAATTAACACTAATCATACCACCAGAAACAAACCTGAAATTATTACAAAACATCTCAATTGGGATCGACACACTGAACGAGATAAAGGAGGAAATGAAATTAGTAATGAAGGAATAAAAATAAAATGAGCTCGAAACTCAGTAATTGGGAAATATCCATGGGGATTAGAAATAAAACAAGAGATTCACTGAGAAACAGAATTGTTCAGGAAGTCCAGCAGAAATACAAAAGGGGTTAGCAAAAAAGCTTGAAAAGGACGCACTTGGGGAGAGCTTCAGCTCCCAGCTCCCAACTCCCAGCTCCCAGGTCCCAACTCCCAGCATCTGGTTCCAAGCTCCCAGCTTCCAGTTCCCAGCTTTCAACTCCCAGCTTCTAGCTTCCAGCTCCCAGCTTCTAACTCCCAGCTCTGGCTGCTCACCAGGGTCCTGATTTCTCTTATCTCTCTTAGTCTGACTGACATAATTGCTGGCCCCTTGTTTTCTGTGTCCTATGGTGAGCTCCAGAGCAGGGACTGTTGGGTTTGGGGTTTTTGTTTTATCCCCTGCTTTTAGCACTGCTTGGCCCGTAGTAAGCCCTTAGGAGAGGCTTGCTGACTCACTGACTGACTCCTTCAGATGGGATGTACCTGGCCATTGGCTCCCACGACAACATGATCTATATCTACAGCGTGTTCAGTGATGGGGCCAAGTGCGGCCGGTTTGGCCGATGTGTGGTGAGTGTACCCACTAAGCAGAGTGGGGGGGGGTGCTGGTGGTGGTAGAGGCAAGCCAGCTCTTCCCAGACTCTCCTAGGGCATGGCCTGGGCTGGGCAGGGGAGTGAAGGCTCCAATTTTGACACGAGCCCCCTCCCCCCTTCCTTCAGGGGCACTCCAGCTTCATCACCCACCTAGACTGGTCCAAGGACGGCAATTTCATCATGTCCAATTCTGGGGACTACGAGATCCTCTACTGTGAGGAGGGGTTCACAGGGGTGGGTCCCTCACTGTGGCTCAGAGCTAAGATGGGGGGAGGATGGGGGATGGGGAGGCAGTGCCTTCAGCTTTCCATTTGCTCATCTATAAAATGACATTTGGGCCTGACACTGGCTCTGACATTCTAGTTTCTAAACTCGCTGTGGATTCTAACATTCTAGTTTTTAAGGTCCCTCTGAGCACTTTTGTGCTGTGCTCTCAAGTCCCTTCCTGCTGTGACATTTGGTATTTCACTCCATAGGCTCTAAATCCTATGATCTCATGCACCTAATCCATGGAAAACGTGATAAGCAAAGACCTTTATAGAAAAATTGTGCAGGGCATTGGTTGAGAGGAGTGACTGACAATATGCATTCGCCAGGAAATTCTAGAGCCCAAACTCTCCCCCAGTTCTCATTTTCTTCAGTCAGATGAGTTAATGGAAAGGGACTGACCCAAGTGGGGCACCCCTTCCCTTCTTCCTAGGGGACGTGGCAGGGGGTTGCAAGCTGCTGAGAAATCGGTATGAGAGCCGGGATCGAGAATGGGCCACCTATACCTGTGTCTTGGGTTTCCACGTGTATGGTGAGCACCAAGCCTGGTGAAGATAGCTGGGAATATCGTGAGAAGGGCAATGCTACAACACTGAGAATGGCCGCCCTTGGGTGGAGGAGAAGGCCAGAAGCATGGGCGCCTGAGAATGCAAGGGGGGCCGTGTTGTGGGACCGGGAACGTCCGGGAACAATAGAAATGCGGAGCTTGTGGGTGGCCAGGAATGTGGGAGCTTGGAATGAGGAGGAAACAGGAATGAGGAGGGCTTGACTTGGTAGGCGTGTGGCCGGATGGATCGGATGGAACGGACATCAACTCCTTGTGCCGGTCCCACAATGAGCGGGTGGTCGCCGTAGCCGATGACTTCTGCAAAGTGCACCTGTTTCTGTATCCGTGCGCCCGGGCCAAGGTGAGGGGTCTCCTCCACCCCACTCGCTCAGAAGCCAGAGGAAGGGCTGGAGGGGAAGAGGGGTGCAAGACGGGAGTCAGACCAGAGCTGCTGGAGAGTGTGGTGGTGGAGGAAAAGGGGGGATGCAAGACGGGAGCCAGACCAGAGCTGCTGAAGAGTGGGTGGGAGACTCTAAGGGAGACAGCATTCCAGCTGTTGGTAAGAGCATTTGGACTTAGAGCAAGACCTGGGGCAAGGCACTTCCTCTGAGACTTAGCTGCCTCGCTGGTTAAATGGTGGCATCTAAGTCCCTAGTCCTACGTGGGGCCAGACTTCACCTATTTCTTCCCATTCTGAGATATCCCCCCACCCCACCCCCAGGCTCCCAGCCGAAAGTACGGAGGCCATGGCAGCCACGTCACCAGTGTCCGGTTCACTCATGACGATTCTCACCTCATCTCACTGGGAGGCAAGGATGCGAGCATTTTCCAGTGGCGCATGCTGGGTGGTGGGGGCCCCGGACCGGCCCCCCTCACGCCCTCCCGCACCCCTTCCCTCTCCCCCGCCTCCTCGCTGGATGCCTAACTCCACTGGGCTGGAGGGAGTGGGTGGACTTAGAGGGTGCTTTCCCCCTACCTCCCGTCGCCCCCACCCCCCTCCCGAGGACCAGGAGCCTCCTCTTCCAACTTCGCTACATTCCGGAAGTGCCTTTTCCAGGTCGGGGAGGGGCGCTGGGCCCCCCCAACACTGGACAGAAGCGCAGGCTGAGCCGAGCAGCCCCCGCAGCGGTGCAGGGTCAATAAAGCAGATGCCAAGTCCCCTTGCAGCGTCCCGCGTGTCCTTCTGCGGCCGAAAGGCTGGGGGATGGGGTGGCGGGGGCCCTGGATTGGAAGCTGGAGGCTGCCTCAGTCTCCTCCTCCCCACCAGCAGTGGGGCTGGACGCGGGGCTTCCTCCCTAAGGGCGATTCCCGCTCCCAGGGTCCAGGGTTGAGCCTGGAGGGGGGCACTGAAGTGTGCTTGGGCTGGGGCAAGACCAAACCAGGAGGAGAAAAGACCGACCGGGCCCAAGGAAACGGGAAGCAAAGGGTATGCAAATGTCTGGCGCTACGGGGCCTCCAGCGGGCACGTGCCTGGGGCTGCACGGCGGAGGCGCGGGAAGGGTTAACGTCCCGGTCCCGCCCCTCCTTCCAGGCCCCGCCCTCCAGGCCCCGCCCCTCCCAGCCGAGGAGGCGGAAATGCCCGAGCGCTGAAGGCCGCGGGCCGGAAAGAGCCGAAGCGCCTCCGGAAGTTGCCGAAGCGCGGGCGCCCGTCCTTCGGGCGCAGCCGGAAGGGTTCCGGAAGGGCTCGGCGCTGAGGCAGGGCTCCGTCGGGACGAACCGAACCGCGGGACCCGGGACGCCGGGCCGGGGGGGGGCCGGAAGCAGCTGAGCGGGTCCGGCGCCGGCCTCGGCGCGTCCTGAGCGGGAGGCGGCGGCGGCGGCGGCGCGGAATGAGCCGAGGCTGAGGCAGCGGCGGTGGCGGGGCCGGGGCCGGGGCCGGGGCCGGGGCGCGGAGCAGGACCGAGCAGCACCGGGGCCTCCCTGCGGCCGAGCCGGGCGCCCGCGGGCCCCGTCGGGCGGCCATGGCGGCCAACATGTACCGGGTGGGGGGTGAGTACCGCGCGCTCAGGCCCCGCCGGAACCGGAACGAGCTCCCCGGCACCGGGCCGGGGGTGGGGGTGCAATTGGAGGGGGGGGGCACGGACGGTGGGGGGGGTGGTGCGGCTCGAGAGGGCGCATGCGCGCAAAGGGATCCTTGCTGGGGGTCCCGGTAAGGGAGGGCTCCTGCCCTGCAAACCTCCCGACCCCATGGAGAGTCCCGGGTGGGGGGCGCGAGGAGACGTCGATGGATGAACTTGACCGCTAAGGCGGGGGCGGGGGGGGAGTGAGACCCCGGGCTCTGGGGACCCCGCACGCTCCTCCCAGTCTGGCTTCTTCCAGTGCCCGGCCAGATCGAGATAGCGCTCCCCGCCTTCGTAGTACGGACACCCCGTGGCACGCTGGTCCCGGGATCCTCTGTAGCGGTAGCGCCGCCCCAGGGCAGCCCCTGTCCTGCTCTACCTCCCTTGGCCCCCCCACTCCGTGCAGATGGGGGCTGGAGGGGTGAAGCGCTCTGCCCCTTCCCTCCGGTCTGGTCCTGCCTGTGGCAGAGGCGCCGGCGCGGCCGGAGCCCCTGCTCCCTGTCCGTGCCCTGCACTCCCCAGAGTCTGTGGGGAGGGGGCTGGGGCCGAGTCAGCATTCCCCCCCCAAGGTGCTGCCTGCTAGGGATGGTTCCTTTGTAAGAGGAGGAGGGCCGAGAGCAGGGTCTGTCCCCCGTCTGCCTTTGTGTCTCCTGGTCGATGGGCTGGAGCGTGGGAGCGTGGCAAGAGAGCCGAAGCTGCTGCTTGTAATCCGGGCTAGAGCAAGATCCCCTCCTTCCTTCTGTCCCCTTCTCCAAGAACCTTGCTTTCCAGGGTCTCTCCTCTCTCTTTCCTTTCTCTCCCACCTTTAAGCAGCTTCCTCACTCGGGGCTTTGCTCTTCCCCATTGCAGATTACGTCTATTTTGAGAACTCCTCCAGCAATCCTTACCTGGTGAGAAGGATTGAGGAGCTCAATAAGGTGAGTGTGGGGGGAGGAATGGGGGGAGGCGGGAGTCCTCACCAGGGACCGGTCTGTGAGAGTGTGAGCCCAAGGTTAATGGGGCACACGTGCTCAGTGGGGCATCTGTTCTTTGTGTGGGTGGTTGGCAACTGGGGCAATGGCAGAAGTCAGGTAAGGGTTGCCTTGGGCTCAGGGTGAGGACAGAGCTCTGCCAGGGACCAGAGTCTGCTGGTCACTTTTAGGCAGTATTGGCATTACCCTTGGGGGTGGTTAGAAGGAAGGGCCTTGGCCCCTTCCAGTATCGAACTTCTCAGAGGGGCTCCTTACTGTCCCAGGCATCCTGAAGTGTCCTTGCTTGGGCTTATTTTGGCTCTGGCCTAGTTCTGAGCTCCTTAGGTGGGGGGGAACTTGGGAGGCCCCAGACTGAGCAGCACCTTCTTGGACACATTTCTTGATGTCTTTTTTTAACCAGTGAGTACTTGGCAAATTTCTCCCCTGTTACTGGCCCCCTTTTCCTTAGACAGATCTGCTCTCTCAAAGGCCGGGTTTCCACCACTTTGTCCTTTATCTCTAGACTGCCAACGGGAATGTGGAGGCCAAGGTTGTCTGCCTTTTTCGAAGACGAGACATCTCCAGCAGCCTCAACAGCCTGGCCGACAGCAATGCCAGTGAGTCTTTTCTTCCCCCTCCCCTCATGTCCTCAGGCCGGTGCAGGTCTCTGCAGGTGCTTCCTCCGGTCTCATGATCAAGGATGGGGGCATGAATTTTGGGATGGGGGAATTGTGGAGGGGTTGGGGCTTGTCTTCACAAGTCAGAAAAGCAGAAGGGAGGAGGAATGGGATGAGGAGAGCCAAAATATTTTTAAGGTGAGGAGAACTATAGGTGGGAGGTATGGGGGTTGGGGGATAGAAACAATGAACCTAATCGTAGAGAAATTGAGACTCTATGGATGTTTTGGATAAACTAGAGTGAAAGGATTGTGTTAGGGCAAGTGCAGAGGAAGGGAAGGATCAAACACCCAATTTGTCCTGCCTTGGGGAAGCTTGTTTAAATACTGAAGGATTTGGTTGTGGTGGGTCTGGACAGAGTGGAGGCTTTGGGAAGAGGAAGAACTCCTGGAGTTCCTTTCTCTTGATTCCCCTGTTCATCTTCTCTTCCTCTGTCTCTCTTTTCTCTCCCTTTCCTGCCTTCTCTCCATCCCTCACCTTTTTTCTTTGTTTTTCCTTTCTTTTCCCAGTAATAATTCATCTCTTAGCATTCTCTCCCTTCTCCTTTTTGATCTTTTTGCCCCCCTCCATTTACAACTTCTTAGACTGCGGTTCCAGCACTGAAGGGTTAATGGGGAACAAGGCTCTCCAAGTTTCATCGCCCCATGGGGTTTACTGCCCCATCTGGCAGGGGCTGACCTTGGCTTTGTCCAATCAGGAGGGGCTTGGGGGGTGTGGTCCCCTTGCCTTAGCCCTGGTTTCCGGAGCACAGGCAAGGGGAGGAGTCAATTGAAAACTCAGTCCCCCACCCCCCCTTCTCCCTGGTCCTTGGAACAATGGCCTATGGGTCTGGGCTTGTTGCTGTGTTGGTGTCCTACCCCTTTCTCCCGTGCTTGGCCCTCATCCCTGTTAACCCTTCACAACTGGGTTTCTCAGCCAGCTGAAGGCTTTTGGTGGGAGAGAGATGGTGTTGGTGTTGGGGTGGAAGTTGTGTCTCTGAAAGGTAGATGCTATGGACCAGACAAAGAGCAAGTGACGTTTATGGTTGTGCAGGTCCTGCTTTAGGATTGGCAGCCTGGGTGTTGTGAGATCCTGGCATCTTGGGGCTGGGGGTGAATTTCAGAGGTTTTGTGGGGAGGGAGGGAGAAGGGCTATGGAAGCTCTTCCTTACCAGCTTTAGACCCTGAGTGTTAGGGACAAAGCATGGTGGGGGAAAGTATAGCTGGGCCTGAGACAGTGGGGGGGCCAGGGGAGGGGCCGAGTTGGCCCAGCTCCCCTCTGTTCTCTTTTCTCCCAGGGGAATTTGAGGAGGAGTCCAAGCAGCCTGGAGTATCAGAGCAGCAGAGGCACCAGCTGAGGCACCGGGAACTCTTCCTCTCTAGACAGTTTGAGTCGCTGCCAGCTACCCACATCCGGTAGGGCCGGGCCTGCCCACAAGGGCCTTCTCTCCTGAGGAGAGGAACTCTGCTCCCAGAGATGAGGGCGGGGGCCAAGGAGCATCAGAGAGGATGGAGAGTGGGGATGGCAGACTCGGTGACCTTTCCTTCCTTTCTTGCAGTGGGAAGTGCAGTGTGACGCTCTTAAATGAGACGGACATCCTGAGCCAGTATCTGGAGAAGGAGGTGACCAGGAGGGCTGTGTTGGCAGGAGGGCGGGCTCTGGGTACTGCCACTGTGGCAGGGAGAACCAGCGCAGGGCTGAGAGACTCTCCCCAGCCTCCCTTAGCCAGTGTGGGGCAGTGTTCCTCAGTGCCAAGGGCTACCAGGGTGAAAACAGAGCCACTGCTACCCCTCTGAGAGCTCACATTTTAATAGGGGAGAGAGCACACATTTAGAGAGGTATGTGTAAAATGGCTCTGGAAATGGTTCACTGAGAAAATGTTACTTGCCCTGAATCTCCAGGAAGTCTGGGCTTCTGGGGGGGAGATGAGCCTCAGGGGCAGCTCCCAGTACCTAAGGTGCAGAGGTCCTGAGGTGGAGGAACAACAAGGAGAGGATGCCTGATGGGGCACATTGTCTAGGGAATCACGTGCCAAACAGGCAAGAGTTTCTATAACCTGGCTGGCTCTGAGCCGGGTGGGTGAGTGAGGAGGCTAGGGGAGAGGTGCAGAGAGCCTGACCCAGCCTGCCACCTGTGAGCATGATTTCTTGTCGACCCCAGTAGAGCCTGGTTTGGGATGGGAGAGAATGAACTGCGTGGGCTGGCTCTCCAGTCTGGCATGCTGGGCACTAGCTGGTGGGGGAGGTCCCAGGGGACGGGGAGAATCATTTTAGCCGCTTCTCCTGTCCCGTTCCAGGACTGCTTCTTCTATTCCTTGGTGTTTGATCCCGTGCAAAAAACGCTTCTGGCCGACCAGGGCGAGATTCGGGTTGGCTGCAAATACCAAGCAGAGATCCCAGAGCGGCTGGCCGAAGGTGAGGCCAGAGGAGGGAAGGGCCAAGAGAGCAGAGAGAGGGGTCCAGGGAAGGGAGGGACCCAGTGAGGGGGCGGGAAAACAGATCCTGAAATGGTAGAGCAAGGCGTGAGGGAGAAGACGGCCGCCCTCCACCCTTTCTCTTTCGAGGTGATAATGGTTCTCTTTTTATCCAGGTGAGTCTGATAATCGCAATCAACAGAAGATGGAAATGAAAGTGTGGGATCCAGACAACCCCCTGACTGACCGGCAGATTGACCAGTTCCTCGTTGTGGCCCGGTGAGGGCTGGGTGGGGGACCATGGCCCCAGGTTGGGCCCTGGGCCTCATGCCCCAGCCAGCGTCCTTGAGGGCATCCTGATTTTCCCTGTGGCATTTCCCCCTTTCCTTCCCCATGTCCTCCCAGCTTCCTTCCACCCCAGTGACCCACTGTTCCTCCCCTAGAGCTGTGGGCACCTTTGCCAGGGCCCTGGACTGCAGCAGTTCCATCCGGCAGCCCAGTCTGCACATGAGCGCGGCGGCGGCCTCCCGAGACATCACCCTGGTGAGCCTCGGCTGTCTGAGTTGGGGAGGGCCGGAGGGACGTCCGGTGCCTGGTGTCCCTGGGCCGTCTCCGAGTGGCCTCACGGGATGTTGCCCCCATTGCAGTTCCATGCCATGGACACCCTCCAGCGGAATGGTTATGACCTGGCCAAGGCCATGTCCACATTGGTGCCCCAGGGTGGCCCTGTGCTGTGTCGGGATGAGATGGAGGAGTGGTCAGCCTCTGAGGCCATGCTTTTTGAGGAGGCGCTGGAGAAATACGGCAAGGATTTCAATGATATCCGCCAGGACTTTGTGAGTAGTGAGGCTGTGAGCGGGGCTAGGCTAGGAAGCAGCAGTCACGGCAGCAGCGAGGGGATCGGGGTCCTCGGGCTAGGGCTCCAGCTCACTCTGCATCACCTCCCCAGCTCCCCTGGAAGTCTCTCGCCAGCATTGTCCAGTTCTATTACATGTGGAAAACCACCGACCGCTACATCCAGCAGGTGAGGGCCAGGGTGGGGCCTGTGAGAGGAGGACAGTGAGCTGCTGTTGGGTGGGGGGAAGCCAGGCCCAGGGACCACCCCCCATGCTGCTTTCTCTCTTTCTTGTGTCACCTACAGAAAAGATTAAAAGCTGCCGAAGCTGATAGTAAACTGAAACAGGTCTACATCCCTACCTAGTAAGTGGGAGTAGGTGGGTATGGAGGGGAGCCAGGGCATCTTCTTTCCCTCTGATCTGAAGGGAGTGGCATTAGGAGGAGAGTGGCAGACACTCTCCAGGCTGGGATGGGGTGCAAAGCTGCCCTCTGGCCACTGGAAACCAGCCTGTGTCTCCATTCTCTCCTCTCTTTTTTCTGTCCCCACAGCACTAAGCCGAACCCAAACCAGATCATCTCTGTGGGGTCGAAGCCTGGCATGAACGGGGCCGGATTCCAGAAGGGGCTGACCTGTGAAAGCTGCCACAGTGAGTGACAGGGCCTGCTGGGGTTTGGGCTGCCTCAGCACTTGGGGGGAGCCAGCCTTGTCTCTTCTGACTGCCACCCCACCAGCTGACCTCTTGCCGTTTCTCTAGCCACCCAGTCAGCACAGTGGTATGCCTGGGGGCCCCCTAACATGCAGTGCCGGCTTTGCGCCTCCTGTTGGATCTATTGGAAGAAGTATGGGGGGCTGAAGACTCCAACGCAGCTGGAGGGGGCAGCACGGGGTACCACCGTAAGAACCCAGGGCTTGGGGCTAGGGGAAGGGGCCTAGCAGGCAAGAGCTTGAGAAAGCTGCCTGCCCACACTGAATAACAGGGAGGAAATGGCCTGGCAGCTTTGGATCTGTTCCCCTGTGCCAGCAGATCTGCAAGGTGGGGCTGGGCTAGCTCAGGGCAGTAGGACCCCACTGCTGATGCTGTTGTTTCCTCCTCTGAGTAGGAACCACACTCCCGGGGCCACTTGTCTCGACCTGAAGCCCAGAGCCTTTCTCCATACACAACCAGCGCCAACCGGGCCAAGCTACTGGCCAAGAACAGGCAGACGTTTCTGCTGCAGACAACCAAGCTGACCCGTCTTGCCCGGCGCATGTGCAGGGACCTGCTACAGCCAAGGAGGGCTGCCCGCCGACCCTATGCCCCCATCAATGCCAATGCCATCAAGGCTGAGTGTGAGAATGGGCAGGAGAAATCTGTTCGAGAGAATGGGGGCAGTTTGCCCAAAAAGTGTATGGGCCCTGTTGAGGCTGAGGGGAGTCACCCAGACTTGCTAACTCTTCTTCCTGTCCCTAGGCTCCATTCGGCTCCCCAAGGCAGCCAAGACGCCCCTCAAGATTCACCCCCTGGTGCGACTGCCCTTGGCAACCATCGTCAAAGACCTCGGTATGGGGCAGGGAGAGGGTAAAGAAGGGCCAGGAATAGTTATGGGGTGAAGGATTTCAGCAAGGTCTTTCTCTTTCCTCACTTAGCGGCCCAGGCTCCTTTAAAACCAAAAACCCCACGAGGCACAAAGACACCCATCAACAGGAACCAAATGACCCAGAACCGCAGCCTGGGGGGCATCGTGGTGAAACGTGCCTATGAGAGTGTGAGTTGGGAACTGCGGTCAGCCTGGCCAGAGGGGTGATGGGGAGGCGCGTCTCTTCCTCGGTCTGCTTGGTCTCCGGGGGTCCGCACGTGCCGGCAGTACATAGCGTTCTAGTCATCTGGGCCTCACAACAACTCTGGGAGGTCATCTCTTTTACAGATGAGGAAACTGAGGCAGGCAGGGCCACACAGCTACTAAGTGTCTGAAGCTAGATTGGAACCATTGCGCCTCCTGGCTGCAGAGAAGCAGATGCCAGCCCGGCGTAAAGCAATGCTTTTTTACCTTTGGCTTGGTGGAGGAGGAGGTGCTGGGCTCCTAGGATGGGCTGTCTTCAGGTGGAATGTGGCAGAGCCAGGGGGGATGGGCTTGTATGAAAGCACCTTCTTCCCTTTTCCAGGTGGTTCCGTTTTCAGCCAATGGAAGGCCCCTCACCTCAGGGATTCGATCAAGCACACAACCTGCAGCCAAGCGGCAGAAGTTAAATCCGGCTGATGCCCCCAACCCTGTTGTATTTGTGGCCACAAAAGACACCAGGTAATGGGCACATGGGTGGCTGATAGCAGAGATGGGGGGGAGGGTGAAGGGATGGAACAGTAAGCAGGAATGGGACTGGGCAGCCAGGAAGGGCCTAGTTACCAACTAGGAGACTGCATCTGACCTCATCTTCTCTGCTAGGGCATTACGGAAGGCCTTGACTCACCTGGAGATGCGTCGGGCTGCGAGGCGGCCCAATTTACCTTTGAAGGTGAAGCCTCCACTGCCATCTGTCAGAGCCCCAATTCCTCCGCCTCTGCCCCCACACCCTGCCAGTACCAATGAGCCTATCGTCTTGGAGGATTGAGCATTCTTGGGGGAAGGTGGCCTCTGGACAGGGGTATTTGCCTGCGTGCCAGGGTCCTGGGAGGGCACTGGAGAGCTTGCTTGTAGCTTCCGTCACCACGTCTGCCTCTTCCTTGGCCTTCTCCAGGTCCTGGGGAAGGAGGAAAAGCCCCACTCGGGATAGCCTGTTTTGGGGGGGGTGCAGAGGACTCAGTCCTGGGGCAGGTTTTTTGGGGGGGAGGGTTTTTTAAAGTTTTTTTTAATTTTTCCTCCCCTTGTTGGGGAGTGTGGGAGGGGAAAGTAGGGTACCAGTTGGTACCTGCAGGGGTGGGGCGTGCACTGCCATGTCTCAAGTCTTGTTTTCTTTTCTGATTTTGGGTTTTACTCCCATCCGATGTTCAGATTTAATTGGAGTAAGAGGCCTGTGAGTTTGGGCAGTCCCAGCTCCTTGTGCTCACTCTTCTTTCCCTTCCCCCACATCCCTGCCTTTTGTACACCAACTCTCAGAAATAAAGACCCTTTGTCCGTTTTTTAACCTTGGAATCTGTAATCCGTTCTTAGATCGATCTACAAAAATAAAAAGCTGTTTTTCTTCAGCCCTTCCTGGCTCTGCTGCTCTCTGATGTGGGATGGGACCTAGGCAGAAGGGAGGTCTGATGGAGGGTGGAAAGTGGACAGGAAGGTTGATCCCCAGTCCCAGGAGAGGTTTCCTAGTCACTTCCCTGGTGGAAGCCCTTCATGCACAGTCTAGTCATAGTTGCCTCTTTGCTTCACATACCATCTGTTTTGGGGAACATCTGTCATGAAGTGTTCTGGAGAGGAGTTGATCCTAGGAACTGGCCGAAGCAACCCTGGGTGAGCTGGCTGGTCCTCTCCTGACCACTGTCCTCTGGGAGTTCTGGGGTTGGCCCCTGGGCCTAGGCTAGTTAGGCAGGGCACTGCAGGCTGGGAGGACACACAAGAGACAGAAGAATCCTTGGGTCAGCAGAAAGTGAGGACGGGGCCCAGAGTCACAGGATGGCTGGCTGGGCAGACTGGGAGCATTCACGTTGCACACCTAGGAGATTACACAGGGGACTCTGGATTCTGCCCACCATACAAGCTCCCGGAGGACAGGGAACACCTGTGTCCCTGGCACCTTGCACCTAGTAAATTCTGGTAGGGTTCAGCCCCTCTCTTGTAGGGTCTGATGCCAGAAATCACTTGAGGGAGGAGGCTGAAGGGGTGAGGGCACAGGGCTCCGCCCAGGTTCTTCACTAAGGGTCTCCAGACTTAGCACATTTACACCAGACTTAGAAGGTTGGCTTAGGATCTGCTTCCCAGTTACAGGTGGTCTAAGCTTGCCCTTTTTTCAGGTGAACTGAGGCCAGGAAGTTAACATGTTCCTGTGGACCGTGCATTATGGTGACAACTGCATGTTGGCCCTCGCGGCCAGAGCCCCCCTGAGGGTGCCCCCACTTCTGGGGTTCCAGAAGCCCCAGGCTGCAGTGCCCCACATCCGCCAGCCTCCCTTGGGGCAGGAGTGCTGGAAGCTGCTGCCTCCTCGGATGCGGAACTGGAGCCCGGACTGGGACTGGGACCCAGGTCAGCTCCCAATCAGGGCTGGGTCCAGGAGGCCGCCCTTTCTGGCCTGCACACAAGGTCTCCCATGGGTGTGCTGCAACACCTGCAAGATCTGAGTCAGGCAGAGGCAAGGGATAACTGTTACAACTTTACTTTCATTTACTCTCATTGAATATGGCTTAGGGAAGAAATGGCATAAACTCTAAACTGGGCACCATGCCACACAAGAGTAGGGGGCGTGGGGATGAAAGGTGGGATGGTGGAGGAGAGGGCGGGGTCTGGGGGAGGGAAGCTGGATGCTCACACTTCAATAAAGGGACAGGGACATGGTAGAGAACAGAACAAGGGGGGGAGGGATAGGAAGGAGGGACATATGATCACTGTCACAATACGTCCACTATGAAGATGTCCTGTATAATCACACATCCATAGCTTGTATTGAACTGAGTGTCCTTCCAGCGGGCGTGGGTGACAAGGGAGGAATCGAAAGAATCTAGAATTTAAAGTTCTGCAATACCTGCAGCTAGGAATTGAGATATACAGGGGCTGGGGTAGGGAGACCCTCCCTGCCCTACCAGAAA
>CM053601.1:185937905-185978209 GCA_028646575.1 Pseudocheirus occidentalis | reverse complement strand
AAGGAAGTTCAGAAGGGAGAACCAAGCAGTGCAGTTGAATTTAATATATACTTTTTTCTTTAAAAAAAAAAACAACTATGAAATAAAAGACCATGGTTTTACTAATGCATTGTTGGTGGAGTTGTGAACTGATCCAACCATTCTGGAGAGCAATCTGGAACTATCCCCAAAGGGCTATAAATAAGTGCATCCCCTTTGACCTAATAATACCACTTGTAGGGTTGTATCCCAAAGAGATCATAGAAGTGGGGAAAGGACCCGTATATACAAAAATATTTATAGCAGCTCTTTTTGTGGTAGCAAAGAATTAGAAATCAAGGGGATGCTTGAAGAATGGCTGAACAAGTTGTGGTATATGAATGCAATGGAATACTATTGTGCCATAAGAAATGAGGAGCAGGGGGTGGCTAGGTGGTACAGTGAATAGAGCACTGGCCCTGGAGTCAGGAGGACCTGACTTCAAATCTGGCATCAGACACTTCACACTTACTAGCCATGTGACCTTGGGTAAGTCACTTAACCCCAATTGCCCTGCCTTCCACCCTCCAAAAAGAAAAAAAAAAAGAAATGAGGAGCAGACTTCATAATAACCTGGAGAGACTCATATAAACTGATGTTGAATGAGAAGAGCAGAACCAGAAGAAAGTTGTACACACACAATTACAGATACAACATATGTGTGGCAGCTAACTCTGATAGCCTGGGCTCCTCTCAGCAATGCAAGGCTATAAGCCAACTCCAAAGGACTTATGATGGAGAGAGATGCCCACATCCAGAGAAACGTGGAGTCTGAATGCAGACCCAAGCACACTACTTGCTGGCTCTCTTTTTCTTGTTGTGTTTTGTTTCATTCCGTTGGTTATAATCCTTTACAAGCTGACTAATGATTAATGTGAAGGTATTTCTAGACCCTGTATTTGATTACATGCCACCTTGGACAGGGGAGGGGAGGGAGGAGAAAATCTGTAACTCAAGGGATTGCGGAATTGAATGTTGTAAATGAAAAGCAAATTAATTCATTGTTATCTTTAAAAAGAGCTCTGTTTTATAGAGGATATTCTTTTTCTCTTCTTCCTACATGGAAATGTTCATGTTGATTGATGTCTGCCAACTTCGTAATTTTAAAAAGAAAATTTTAAAAGAAAACAAAATGAATGGCTCTAGTATTTCCCAAAGGCAGTTGGAGGCTTACTTCACGAATGTCTGGTCCTTATTCCATGAGTTCTGGGTCAATCCTCAAGAGGTTTGTAGTTCTCTGGAGGAAGAAAAAAAAAGGCGACACAAAACAAAATAGGGTATCACCAGTGAAGAGGTTGGGGTTGTTCTGGTTTTGTTTTTTTTTACTCTTATGTCCACAAGAGGGCAGCAAAACTGCATCTCTGCATCCCAGGCTTTCAGTTCTATAACTACTCCAAAAGAGAGATGGATTAATCGCTAGTATTTCTACACAGCTTTTGAGGTTTTGACTGATCACTTTCCTCTAAACAACCCTAGGAAGTCAGTAGTGTAGAGGACTCCCATTTCACAGATAAGAAGCAGAAAGGTAAACAATTAAAATAATAACAGTAACGACAAAGCAGTGAATACCTAGGCAGCGCCAGCCATTATGTACCCTCAAAGAACCGGGAAGTGGACTGGAACAGATCTGGGAAGTATCCTAAGAAAAATGGTATTAGTGAATGTTAGAGAAACACGGGACCTGTCAGCCTGAGTAGCTATGGGACAATTAACATTCTACAGCAACAAAAACAGTTGGGAAGAAGAGGATGGTTGATAGACAGTCCCAGAGCACAGAAGAAAGAGCTCAGTCCCTTCCAGAAGTGTTTCTGGAACAAGCAAACACTGCCTCCTTGAGCAATAAAAGGATGGCAATGGGCACCTGCCTTGGTGTTCTGCTAAATGTTTAACAAATGGTGTGGGGGAGGGGGAGCCCCATGACATGTTTTCTCCATTTGAGTTGCATTGTTAACCTTTTTTCCACCACTTTCTTAAGTGTAGACAAAACAATAAATCAAGCCTTGCTTTGTAGTATTTGTTGATTTCTGAGACATGAATGTTCAAAATGAAAATATGACAATTGGCACCAGCCAGTGGAGTTGGCTCTAACATTCCCCTTCGTTCTAATGAATTTGTCAAATGGAACCAGAAGAGATTTATCTCCAAAGGAAGTCTATGAAACAGGTAAGAACCATGAGTGGAATCCAAAGCCCCTTGAAGGGTGACAGCCACGGAAGCTCATCTGTATGAGTTCAAGCAAATAGCTGTTGTGAGGACTTGTATATGGAAACTGATCCCACCTGGCATCTGCCACCCTGGCTTTTTTTTCTCATTGTGTCTGGATGCTTCATCAAGGCTGGCTTGCCTGTCCCTAGGGAATAGTAGATCCATGTATACTAAGCATAGAGATGTCCCCAGGCCCTATTCTGGTCCCCCTTCTCTTTTCTAACTACACTCTCTTGTTTGGTGACAGTATTTTCTCCCATGGATTTGATTTCTAATGCGGAAGATTCCCAGATCTATATACTGAGCCCCAGTGCCTCTTGACCTGCAAAGGTTATATCAGATTGCCTATTGGATATCTCCACAATGGATATTCTGTAGGGATCTCAAATTCAACATGTCTAAGACAGAACTCATTCTCTTTTGCCCCAAACCCTCTCTTCTTCCCAACTTTCCTGTTACTGTTAAGAGTATTGCCAGCCTCCCAGCCATGAAAGTTTACACCCTCAGCATCATCCCCAACACTTCCCTTGCACTCACCCCACATACCCAATCTGTAGCCATGCAAGATCTCCCCTCTCTCTCTTCACATTGGCACTACCCTTGTCCAAGCCCTGGACTATGGCAATAGCCTCCCAAGTTCTTTCCCTGCCTCAGGTCTCTCTCTACTCCAAACCATCCTCCACTCAGCTGTCTAAAATGACCTTGCTAAAACACAAGGGTGGCCATGCCACCCTACACTCAATAAATTGCAGTAGCATCCTACTATTTCCAAGATCAAATACATCTGGCACCCAGACCCCTTTGCAGCCTTGTACCTCCCTATCTGCCCTCTCCTATTGTATTCCTTTCCAAGATGCAGTGATCCTCATTTCTCCTCAAACAGGACACTCCACCTTCTCACTTGGCTTTTATACTGACTTCCTCCATGCCCTGCCGGCTCGTTTCCACTTCTTTGTTTTCCTGGCCTCTTCAAGGCAGTTTAAACCCCCCTTCTGCTACTGCCTATCCCTGCAGTCATTTTCCATCTAATATGGATGTATCTGGTATGTAAATATTGAAGTTGTTAGATTGTGAGTGCCTGGAGGAAAGTTTTTTCCTTTCTCGGTGCCCCCAGTACTAAAAACAAATCCCCCCCCAAAAAAAACCTCTTACTGCCCAAGTGCCAAGTCCCTGGCAGCAGAGAAGGCAGTTGGACTATGGGGGCAAGGAGGAGGAAGACCCCAAGAACCTGGCTGAACAAGCCAGCAGGGAGGGATCCTGCACCCAACAAAAGCTGTGGGAAGAGTCTACAAAGGGAGCAAGGATTTCCAGCCCCTGCATCCTCACTCAGGAATCGTGAGATGCCTTTGCCACACACGTGTCCTGAACCTATGTCTCACTGCCATTGCATGCCATTTGAACCTACTCTGTCCACGGGTGTCATGTATATTTTTAGGAGACTGTGTCCCAGGTTAATGGGGAGAGTGTCACATAACTACTGTTTTTTCTGTATTTGAATAAATGTCTTTACTAGGGCTCAGTGAGTCTACTGGCTGATTGTTAATGGGCCACTGGTAGGGGACCTTGAGCCACCGTAGGAGTACAGCCTTCCTCTACTTTTAAGAGTGTTAACCCTAAAACATCTCTTCCCTCTGAGGAGAATCACTTCTCTGGGCACCCAATGCTCAACTGAAATTCAGGAAATAACCCAGGATGGCACTACACCTAAATGTACATGTCCCTCCTGAGAGAGTGTGAGCTCCTTGGGTTGTTTTGTGTTTTCTTTGTGTGCTCAGCACCTAATTCAGTGCCTGGAATATTTAGTTGTTTCAGTCATATCCTCATTTGGGGTTTTCTTGGCAGAGATTTCCTTCATTTCACAGTTCATTTCACAGATGAGGAAACTGAGGCAAACAGGGTGAAGTGACTTGTCCAGAGACACACAGCTAATAAGTATCTGAGGGCAAATTTGAACTCAGGTCTTCCTGCCTCTGGTCCCCGCACTCCATGCACTATGGTGCCACCCAGTGCCCTACTGGCTCTGGTGGCCCCACACCCTAGAACATGACAGGGAAGTAACAGATGTTATTGGTTGACTGATTAATTCTCCTCTATTCCCATTAGCTTTCCCAGGGCACCTTCTTATGGACTCGTGACCCACACGCTTACATTCATTCCCCTTTACTTTCTGAACATCCTTTTAACATCAAAGTTGGGCAGTGAGTTCCCTGCACACACAGACTCATTAGCCTCCACAAACAACTAGCTCCTTACTCTCTGATGCAGCTGATGACACATCTAGGTGTCCAGCCTTCACTTTGCCTCTAGGCTTCAGCTCCACACTGGCAAGACGAGCTGGGCATTCTCAGCAACTCAAATTCAAAAGGTCCCAAATGGAATTCACGAGCCCCCCTTCTTCCAAGCTTGCTCGTCTCTGTTGAGGGCACTGCTTTATTTCCTGTCCAGATTTATGACTGTGGAGTTATTGTTGACTCCTCTCTCTCATAGCCCCACCACATAGCAGAGGATCTAAAAAGGGAAATAACATGGAACAAAACTAGAACATTCAGTGGGAGCTTGTGGTTTTATATGCCAGGCTTGCATTTTATACTAGGGAACTAGGGAGCCACAGAAAGTTTATGAGCAGGGAAGTGACATGGTCAGAGCTGTGCCTTAGGAAAATTATTTTAGCAGCTGTGTAGAGAATGGATTGGAGAGGTGACAAACCAGTTAGGAATCATAAGAGCACATTTGGAGGTGGGAATTTGGACTAGGGTGTGGCTGAGTGGAGAGGAGGCAAAGTAAGGTATAGAAATAGTGACAACAAGATTTGGTCATTGACTGGAAGTGAGGAGAGTGAGCAGTCAGAGGGAACTCTGTGTGCACAAATCTGGGCCTCTCCCCCACTAGAAAGGCAGGAATCAAGGAGGAGGCAGGCTGGGTGAGGCAAGAGGGAAGAGAGATGAAGTTCTGCTCTAGACATGGTTAGTCCAGTACACAACTGGCACTGAGAAATTGGCATTCAGGAGAAAGAGCAGCACTAGAGAGAGGATCATTGGAACCATGAGGACGAAGGAGGCCACCGTGGGAGAAAATGTAGAGAGCTGAGAAGGGGGCCCAGGACAGAGACTGGGGGGATGGCCACACATGAACCTGGGAAGAAGCAGTCAGGCGGGAAAGGGGAGAGACAGAGACAGAGACAGAGAGAGACAGAGACACAGAGAGACGGAGAGAGGCAGACAGAGACAGACAGAGACAGAGACAGAGAAGACAGAAAGACAGAGAGAGAGAAAGAAAGAAGGAGGGAGGGAAGGAGAGACAGACAGAGACAGAGAGAAAGAAGGAGGGAGGGAAGGAGAGACAGAGAGAAAGAGAGAAGGAGAGAGGGAAGGAGAGAAGGAGAGGGGGAGAGACAGAGAGAGAGAGGAAAAAAGAGAGAGAGGGAGAGGAGAGAGAGAGAAACAGAGAGAGAGAGAGAGAGAGAGAAAGGGATGTGGGAGCCAGGGGAGGAGGAAGAGTCCCAGAGGCAGGAAGGGTGGCCAGGGTCCAAAAGCCACCAAAAGGTCAAGTAGCATAAATTCTGAGAAAAGGCCACTGGGTTTAGCAACTCAGAGAGATGTGTGGATAGAACTTTTAGTCAAGTGGCTGGGTCAGAAGCCAGATTGCAAAAGATTGTAAAGTGGGTGGTTGGGGAAGGGGTGGAAACAATGAGTGTAAATGGCTCAGTCAAGGAGTCCAGAAAAGAAAAGAAAAAGGGACAGAGTTTGACAAGGGGACCAAAGGTCTAGTGACTTACCCAAGGTCATACAGACAGGAAGTGGCAGAGCTATGGTTTAAACACAAGTCCCCTTACTCCAAATCTGCCCTACTTTCCCACAATGCACCACACCGACACCCACTTACACTGACCCCTAACAATCTGCTGAACTAGTGAGGCTGTGCCTTCTACTCAGAGAGCTTAGTGAACACCAAACTCAGAGTTCAAAGACCCGGGTTCAAATCTTGTCTCAGACATTTACTTGCTATCTGACTCTGAGTCTGTTTTTGCATGTGTTAAATAGAGGGACAAGCACTTTCTTGTCCCTTGCACTCTTGTTCAACCCCTACATGTGCGATATGATTATTTAGGGTGGGTTTTGTGAGGCTGGGGATAGGACCAACACCCCTTCTCTCTCCAGCAACAGGTGGATGGAAAAGTTGGCCAGAAAGGAAGAATGACTGGGGCGTGTAAGGAAGAAAGAAAGGCCCAAACAAAGCCAGGACCCCTGTCAGGAGCAGGCCTGGGCCAGGGCGTGTTGGCAGCCACGCATAAGCGTGGTTCATCTGTGAACTTCCCCCGCCCCCCCCCAAAGGCTCTTGGTCCCGTTGTTCCATCCAAGGACAGGACAGCGTCAGTTTTCCTTACCCTTTGCTCTGGACAATTCGATGGTTTGTTGGGATTTTTTATGTCTGAACTTTATGAGTATTAGAAATGCCATCCCCAGATACCATTGTAGTAAAAAGTGCTGAATTTTGGCAGCTAGGTGGCGCCACAGGTTATAAATCACCAGGCCTGGAGTAAGGAAGACTCATCTTCCTGAGTTTTAAATTTGGCCTCACACTTCCTAGCTGTGTGACCCTGACCAAGTCACTTCACCCTGCCTGCCTCAGTTTCATCATCTGTAAAATGAGCTGGAGAAGGAAATGGCGAGCCCCTCCAGTATCTCTGCCAAGAAAACCCCAGATGGGACCAGGAAGAATCGGACATGACTGAAGCAACTGAACAACATTCCAGTCTCAGCTCTGCTCATTCCTTGTTGTGTGACCTCAGGCCTCCGGACCTTGCTCTGACTTCTGAGCCTCCATCTCCTCATCTACAAGATGAGGGGCTTGTGTTAGCTGATTACCAAGGTCCCTTCCAGCTCCCATCCAGGATCCTATGATTCTCTGGCCTTTTCCTTCCTCTCCCCTCTGACCCTCCCCTCCCTTCTTCTCTGGTCCCACTCTAGAGCTTGGCAGACTCAATCTGAGCCCAGTGAACAGTGGTGACTGACAGGAGCCTGGGAAGCTCTCAGGAGCACACAAAGCCTCGTTTCATGGGCTGGCTTTGCCCTTGTGGTCAACTTGACCTTTTCCCAGGGTCTGCTGGACCCTGGGAAAGAGCCGGCTTGCCACACCTGCGCCCAGCCTCTGCCTGGGGAAAGGGTGACTAGAGTGGTTTGCCAATGGGCTTGAGTGGCTAAGCTTTGTTCAAAACAACAAATGGGGAAATGGCCAATTCAGACCTGACTAAAACAAGTGGAGTGGGCTGATGGTGGGCAGCTTTCAGCCCAGCCTTGGTCCTCACCCCCGCATCTGAAGGAAATATTCACCCCCTTTCACCTTCATTCACCTTCATCTTGGCTTCGAAGCTCAGGCCACTCCCCCCTCATCAAAGGGATGAACCTGCTCTCTCCCTCTCCAACTCATCCTCCACACACCTGCTAAGCTGTCCAGCTTCGGAGCTTTTGTCTAGGTGGGCTCCCATGCCTGGTACACCCCTTCTCAACTCAACCTCCTCCACACACCCTCCCTTGACCTCCACAGTGGTTAATGCCTTCTCCCTCTTGAAATGGCTTTGTGTTGCTTGTTAATCATTGAAATGCATTTTGCTCCAGTGAAAAGAGCGTGGACCCAAGCTCAGATGTGGGGAGGGTGGGGAGAGGCCTTGAGCAAGACACTTCTCTGCACCTCAGGACGTCACCTCCAGCTCTAGATCACAAACCCACAAACTCCACAGTCTGTGTACATGCAGCATTCTCTTCCTCCTCCAGAGATTCAGACTGCCCTGCATTCCCAGCAGCTGGTCCAGTACCTGGCATGCAGTAGGTGTTTAATGAAGGCTTGTTGAATGGATGGGATAAGTGAAAGATTTTTTGTTCCTTCTCCTACCTGGGAGGGGGCCCAAAACCCAGGATATAGCCAGCCCTGCTCAGGCACAGACCCTGCCCCTCCCCATTCCACAGAGTCTCGGGTCCTTGTCATCCACCATCTTACTCTGCCTAGCCTGGGGGCTTGCCAGGGGTCTGATCAGGCTTCTCCTGGTCTCCCACGATCCCTCCACAGGCCTCTTCGGGGCTCAGACCTCCAAGACTAATGTAGCACATTCTTCCTGAGTGACCTCACCCTGCATCTATCTGGCTTTTCTATCTGGTTTTCTCTGTCCTGGGCCTCCCCAGTCGCCCCAGTCAGCTCATCTCCTCTTATCTGCAGCTGGTTCAGCTATCACACCCTGCCTGTTTCATCATTCACAGCTGCCCAGCTTCCCCCCACCCACCCAAGCCCTTTCCCACCCTAGACATTCCAGAGGCCTTGTAAACAGCAGGGGCTATTAACTAAGTGTGTACTTAAAAGGGGCAAGAGACCAAGTCAGAGGGAAAGCTATGCAGAGAGAGGCCTGGAACCCATCCCTGCTGCCTGGGCCAGGCCCACCCCAAGCACCCAGGCTACCTGGCCTCCCCAGGATGAAAATACTTGTGATGAATATTCATAATCCTCACCAATAACTCAAATTTGCACAACTTTGGACCCCTTAGGCAATCTGGGGAAGCCTATGAACCCCTTTCAGAATAATATTTTAGATGCATAAAACACAATATATAAGATTCTATTGCAATATAATATTGTAATGTATGATTTTTAATACTTGAAATTATAGAAAAAAAATTTTAATGTATGGATCCCAGGAATTCTGGTAGTTTGCAAAACCCTTTCCAGGCATCTAGCATTTGGTTCCCACAACAGCCCTTTGAGGATAACGTCATCTCCTTTTTATAGATGAGAATCTGGGGCTCCATTTGGAAAAAATGACTTACCAGAGTCACAAAGCTGGTGTCTAAAAGCAGCATTCGAACCCAGACCTTCTTCATTCCAAGTCTAACATTCCAGCCACTGCCCCACTCTGTTTCTATTTTTCCATCCAGCTGTTTCACATATGTCTCCCATCAGCATGTCTGAGTCTAGAAGGTCTGTTCCCTCCCTCACAACAAGAAGATACACCCAAGAAAGCCCCAGAGAGCATCTGTCTAACAGAGAGAGCCAAGGTTCCCTTCTCTGGGCCAGGCCAGCCTGGGGAGAGTCCAGGAAGCTGCCAGCCCAGGGGCCAGAGGATCGGCATTGGACAGAGAGGCTGCCCAGTGCCCTCGGGTCAAGGGGCCAGGGCCAGGGCTGGAGGGAGCCTCAGTGATGAGGCTGAGGTCTTTGAAGGGAGTGGGAGCTCCGTCTTCAGGAGGCTTTCTGCTGTCACCACCCAACCCCCCACTGCCACCCTTCACCCTTCACGTTCCCTCCAATTTCCCCAGCATGCCTCTTGTTCCTTTGCATGTTGGCTCTTCCATTAGACTGGGAGCTCCTTGAGGGCAGGGACTGATTTGGCCTTTCTCTGTATCCTCAACCCTTAGCACAGAGTAAGGACTTAATAAATGCTTATCTGTTGAATGACTAGTAGAGTCAACCCACCTCACGTACTGGGCACTCTTGGAGGCTAAAGATCCAAAGACAGAAAGGGAGCAGCCCCTGCCTTCTTCAGTTTCGTTTGAAGAAGCATCTCCAATTTGTAGCTAAATTAAAACAAAGTCACAGGTGACCCTTATTCACAGGCCGCTAGCTGACAATCTAAATGGAAAGGCCCCATTAGCAGGCTAGTGGACACTGTATCACAAGGTGGTAACATTGTATACCGGGAGAAGACAGAATTCGGTTTGTTCTGAAACAGCCAGAGCCTCCTTGGTTTCTGCCTTGGGCAATGTTATTAACTTGCCTTCCTCTTCGAAAGTGGCACATAATTTACTCTCCTTCTCCTCTTCATTAATTTTCTCTTCCTGGGTTTAACTTTCACATACAACCTCACAATGTGCAGGGATTTCAAGAACTTTCCGTGAGAATTTCCATAAGGAAATTGCAGCCCTGACTTCTTGGGTCAAACCAAGACACTTGGTTGTTAGATAAGGATCTCTGGCCTTCAAGCAACCGTTTGAATGTTTTCTTATTAAATTATCTTTTTGCAACAGGGGAATGGGGTGTACCCAGACCTAGGGGTTCGGGCCACTTGTCCAAATAACCCTGATCACTGATCTCAACAAGAGTGACCACAGTGTGTCTGTTTCAATATGTTCTGTTTGGAGCATAAACAAAAGCAAATTCTATTGTATGCAGCCACCACCATTGAAACAAGAGGCAGAATGATGCCAGGGATTGGGGGCAGGGCACCGGGAACTGGGAGGATCAGGGGCTGGCACCGGAAAGCCAAGCCTTGAAGGAAGCTGGAGATGCTAAGGGGAGTGGGAGACGGCAGAGGGAGAGCCTTCTAGCTATAAGAAGCAGATTCTGTGAAGACCCTGAGGCAGGAAGGAGATGGAATGTCATGGATGGGGCCACTTGGGCTGGGATCTCAAGTGCACATGACATCAGTCTGGGAAGATGGGCTTCGGCCAGAGCATGAAGGGCTTTAAATGACCAACGGAGGACATTGCATTTTATCCTAGTGGTACAAGGGAGACTGTGTTGCCTACGTGGTCTGTGGTAAGAGGAAGAGAACTCTGAGTCCTGGACAGACCTACGTGTGCAGTCACATAATTGGAACAACCAATCACAGTCCTAGAAAAGAGGCTAGTCCACCTCCTTCCTTTCCCAAGAGAGGTGGGGGACTCTGGCTGAGGAATGTTGCCTTCATCGCCAGTTACAATGTCAAACACTGTGTGGGTTGGTCTTGCTTAATTTTTTTTCTTTGTCACAAGGGCATGGTTTCTAGTTTGGGGATAATTAATTTGAAAATGACTAGGGTCTATCAGTACAATTTTTCTTTGCATTTCCAGCTCTAGCTTGGCTGCTTTCTCCCTGTGTGTCTTTAGGCACTCTGAGCCTCCCTTTCCTCATCTCTGGAGCAAAGATGGGTAGGTTCTGTGACCCCCAAGATGTATTTCCAGCTCAAAAGCTCTGATCCTATCTTGTCCAGTTATACACCCAAGGACAGTAGAGGCAAGCAGGCCTCTCTCTCTTTTTAGATGGCATTTATCCTGGGGGTCTGCTGAAAGCTGTGTGGTGTGGAAGTGATTCTGGGTACCAAGTCAGTGGCTGCTGCCCTGGAGTCACTGGCAGATATTCTGGTCCTTGACCACATGACCCTCAACCTTCCAACCCCTGTGTTCTGTGGGAGCTGCTTGGGCGGTAGCTCACTGATGTTCAAGGAATGAAAACAGGAGGAAACCCTGCCTCATTCCTGGGATTCTGCCCCAAGCCCCAGCCCACCCTGGAGAGCTCAATTGCCCCTGGGGTACCCCTCACTGAGCCAATATGGGCTGGGAAAGAAGCCTCCCAAGCACTGCCTGGACTGAATGATGCTGGGAAGGGGACAGTTCCAGAGACGTCCTCCAAGGGTGAGGGCTCCTCAGGCTCAGCAACAGTCTGTCTCGTTTGGTAGAAACTGGGGGACCTGGGTTTGAATCCTGACCTACTACCTGGGTGACCTCAAGGAGCCTAAGCAAAATAAGCTCCCCACTCTCTGAACCTGCTCTTTGGGCTTTGAGGACAAGGGAGTGTTCTTGACCCCATTTAGAAGGCCCTTTGGCAATCAAAATAACTCCCCAAATTCTGCATCCCTGAATCTCCCAGAATCTCCAGGCCTTTGCTGTCTCATCCTGATCCCATTTCTCCTGTTAAAAAAAAAATCGTGACACAGCCCTTCTCAAGGGCAGTCAGGAGGTGCAGTGGGCCTGGAGTCAGCAAGACTTAAGTTCAAATCCAGCCTCAGACACTTAGCTCTGTGACCCTGGGCAAGTCACTTCACCCCATTTGCCTCGGTTTCCTCATCTGTAAAATGATCAGAAGGAAATGGCAACCACTCCATTATCGTGACCTTCTCAACAGCCTCCACTGGCTCCCTGTGAGTGCGGCCAGTGGCCCTGCGATCATGTGCAGACGGCCGCTGAGGCAGCTCTCGGAATGGTCTGGGGATCAGCTTCTGGGAGAGAAAAGACCAATGTTTGAAGGGAGCATCTCAGAGAGACTTTGGAGCCTGCACAGACATTCTGCTGACTGCCTGCTGAAGAGGAGAGTCCCTGTCCTGTCTTCTTCCCAGGGTTGCTACAGGGATTCAACAAGACAGAACCTTTAATAGACTATAAAAGGGGGGTGGAGGGTTGTTTTCTGACTTCTCAGGACACACAAAGTCAGAGCCTTCACCAAAAAGGGAAGAACAAAAGTCAAGGCCCAGAACCGAGGTCAGTGCTCGTTCCCAGCATCACCTCTGCTACGAAGCAGGACAAGCCCCCAAAGCCTAGGTCTGAGGAGAGAGTGGCTGGGCCAGACGCCTGGAGCTGTGCCCCCTCCCCCTCTGACAGCCATCTAGGGGTCCAGGAGCGAGGTATGAGCCAGTGGTAAAAGCTAATCAGTGTTAAATGGGATCCCTAGAACGAAGCAGTTGGTCAGTAGCCACTAATAACGGCAAGAAGAACTCTAGATGGGAGACACCCCCAACCCCTCAAAGGCACCCCGAGAGCTCCAGGGAGGAATGCAATCAGACTGGCCCTGGGACACTGGACATGCTCCATGTAGGAGGGTCATAGGTCAAGGACTGGAAGAGAACTTTGAGGCCAACCAGTTCCTTTTACAGAGAAGGAAACTGAGGCCCAGAGAGGTCCAAGGTCACCGAGGGGCAGAGCTGGAATTTCAGGCCTTGATCATTAGTCACAAGCATAATGAACTCCTATCTAGGGCTTCCAGTTCACAAAGCCCTGGGAGGCCAGAAGGGTCCAATAGACACAGTCACCCTTGTAGTTCTGACCCATACAGAGAGCTATTGTGAGCAGCCAGCGAGATCCCGGAGCTGTCATTACGAATACTGCCTTCATTTCACACATAGGGAAACTGAGACTCAGCAAGTGCGGGACTTGGACCCCTCCTGCTCTTTATGGTCTTTTAAGGGTTTTTAGAAACATTCCCTTATTTGACCCCCACCACAACGCTGTGAGGCAGGCAGGACAGGAATCAGCATCCCTGTTTGACAGATGAGAAGACTGAAGCTGGGTAGGACAACTTGTCTGATGTCACATAGCGGGCCGGGACCCAAATCTAGTTCCTAACAACACCAACAATCATGACAACGTGTAAGTGAAGCGGGTCCAGGCTCAGGTTGCCCTGCTGAGGGCCCTTTGTCACTCAGAGCACAATCGGAGGATGAGCAGCCTTCCCAAGGCAGCGAGGTGGCCGCTTTATCTGCTGATCGATGGGCAGGTCAACGCTGCCCTAGCACCTGGGCAGAATGGGCTTCCAAAGAAGCCATAGACTCCCTCGGCACTAGAGGGCACTCCCTCCACAAATAGACTATTTCCCCGTCAGTCAATAAACATTTATTATGCACCTTCTATGTGCTTAGAGCTGGAGAAACAAAAAAAAAAAAAAAAAAAAAAAGGCAAAAGCCAGTCCCCTCTCTCCTTAGATTGTAAACTCCCAGAGGGCAGGGACTGCCTTGGGCCACTTTTTGTATCCTTGGCTCTTAACACAGTGCCTGGAACAGGAAGTTGCTTAATAAATGCTTACTGAGTGAGTGAGGAAGGGCGCCCCACAGCCCGCACTGCTGGGGCTGGGAAGCTTTAAACACAAACGTGGCTGCTCTTCTCTGGATGTCAGCCTAAGAGCTAAGATGCAATATTACTCGTTGTTACTATTATTGAATAAGATTATTAAATTTTATTACTAAAATAGAATTTTTTACAATTTTAAATCATTCTGCTATTAAAATAGAAAAAATCTACAGTTTGAACAGCCCCAGTCCCAAGTTAGAATCTCCTTCCTCCCTCTCAGCCCCTCACATTTGGAAGACAGGGGCAGTGTTGTGTGGCCAGTCAGTTTGTTGGATGTGTGTGGGAAGGGTGGGAAGAGGACATGCATTTATTAAATGCCTATGATGTCCCAGGCATGATTCTAAGAACTTTACAAATATTATCTCATTCTCCCCTCACAATCACTGTGGGGAAGAAGATGCTGTTCTCATCCCCATTTCACAGATGAGGAAACTGAGACAAAAAGAGGCTCAGCAGCTTGCTTAGGAGGACACAGATGAGGCTGAATTTTAATTCAGGTCTTTCCTTCTGCAGCCCCTGCATGATGCCCATTGCTGGGTAAAGAAATATTGAAGCCCCTTTCAGCCAACCACTCCTGGTCTCCCCTGTGAAGTAGGAGGGGAATAAGGAGAGAGAACGTTTGCATGTACCCTAAACCCTAATCGTGGGTGGAGCCCTTATGTCCTCCCTCTATACTCCTCTGTAGCTCACAATCCCAAGCCTCTGAGATTTTCCTCTACAGTGATGGTCACTACAATCTGGGTAGCCAGCCTGTACCTCCCCTCCCAGCCTGGGGCTCATTTCCCTGAAGGTACTCAGTGACTCAGGCTGCATCCCAAGAAATCTGATTCCCAAAGCCTTCTGGGTCTCACCCACAAGATGGGCAGGGGGCCTCACCTCTCTGTGTGCTCCTAGTCTTGAATAGCTGAGGGTAAATCCCTCAAGGACAAGAAAGGGAGTCAGCCCTAAGTACCAGCCTGTAGGATCCATCCCAGTCCCCTGCCCTCCCAAGACCCCATGGCAGGCACTTCCTTCAGCTAACGTCTTTTTTGATATCTCAGCACTTGGTTTCCCCTGTGGGAACCCGAAGGGCCCCTCCTCCCTGAGAGAGAGGAAATTCAGTGAAGTGAATGGATTGGATTAGACAAACCCAAAGCCCTCTCCAGTTCTGAATTGTGTGACAGCTGCAAGATGCCAGGATGCCAGCCAGCATTTCTGGCTTTGGTGGCAGAGAGCAGAGAGCACATAGCTGGCATTCCTGCAGCTCTCTGAATTGTAGCCCTCTCTTCCCTCACAACAAACCTCAGTGGGGCTTATCATTACCCCCCATTTTACAGATGAAGAAACAGGCTCAGCCAGTGGGACTGTGATGCCAACCCAGGTCTGAGATTCCAGGTCCATTCCCTGGTCTGTTACCGCCCTGGCCATGCCCTCCCTTTCAAGAGGAGGGGAAGTGATCTGCCCATGGTCACACACCAATTGGCTCAGCCCAGACTTGAAACACCTGCTACTCCTGCCTCCACCCCCTAGAAAAGTGAGCATGTCTCCTGAAATGCTTGAATGCCATCCAGAAAGACCCCACCCTGGCTGGAGCCCTTTGAAGAAGGGGCCCTGAGATAAGCTCAGGCTTTAGGCAGGTAAACATCTCACCCTCCCTGTGACAAGTAAAAGCCAGCTCCCAAGAAGAACCAGATTCCTGCCACCATCTCTCTCTCTCCAAATGGGTGGCTGCCCCCCCCAGGCCTAGCTGGCCCAGTCTGCTCCCTGTCCCCCCCAGCATGGGGCTGGACCACCCCCCACCCCTAGGATGCCACCTTGTAGAGAAACTGACTGTACAAACTTGGAAAACCTTTGTCCACGGCTGGAAACTGGCTCAAGAGAAACTCAAAGCTAGAGTATGTTTGAACTCCAGGGGTCACAGAGCTCAGAGGGCTAGAACAAGGAACCTCTGAGCTCAGGTTCCAGCTCCATGGAGCAGCTAAGGTGCAGTGGATAGAGCAGAGCCTGGAGTCAGGAAGCCCTGAGTCCAAACCTAGCCACAGAGACCACTAGCTGGGTAACTCTGGGTAAATCACTTAATCTCCCTTACCCTGTTTCCCCATCTGTATAAAGAAGAGGGGGCATTCTAAGGTCCATTCCAGCTCCAAAGCCTATAGAATATGAATGTGCCAACTCTTATACTTCCTGGTTTGAGGGTCACTCCCTCATTTGTAAAAGGAAACAGTCATCCCCCCTGTTGTGAAGAGGCCCTCAGAAGGCCTGCAGAGATCAGAGCTGGAGCTCTGTTGGCCCTCCTTACGTCTGTGGGTCATTTGAGGACTGTCTGCTCTCCTCTCCTGGACTCTCAGATCCCTAAGGCAGCAAGAGTCTTCATTGTCCACCCGGGTCTCCCCCAGAGTGCCCAGCATTATGTAGCACAGAGATCAGCAGGTGCTCAGCGAATGTTTATGGGGGGCAGAGCAGAGTGAGCACAGCCAGGACAGTTCCCAGGATGCCTCCATGAATGCCAAGGGAAGCAATGCTAGAAAGCAGAGGACTAACAGGGAAGCATGTCCCCCTTTTCTTAGCAGAGGTGGTGGACTATGGGTATGTAATGAGGCATACATTGTCAGTTCACTGGTCCTATCAGTGAATGTGAGGAGCAAAATTTCATTGGGAAGTACAAGTGACTTTTTTAAGAGAATCCATTTTTTTTAATGTTTATCATGTGGACAGGTCAGTTGCCTCACTGTGCCTTGGTTTCCACATCTATAGAATGGGTACAATAATGCTTGCCCTGCCTATTTCACAGGGTTGCTGTGAGGAAAGGGCTTTACGCACCTTAAAACATCAGGAATGTGTTGTTATTGTTGATTCTCTTAAGCATACTGCCCCCCAACACACACATGTACAACACACACACACACACACATACACACACACAGAGCTACCTCCTCCAGCCCCTTCACTACCACTGCTGGCCTGGCCCGTGGGACTTCTCAGGCCAAACAGCACTAGGGGACATTGGGGAAGCAGCCTCAGGAGCCGGCCCTCTGGGACACCTTTGATCTCCTCCTCACCAGCATCTTCCCTGGAGCAGCTTGGGAAGAAAGGGAGCCCTGGGTGGGGCCTGGGATAGGAGGGTGCAGAGCCCAGGGGCTGCCTTCAGCCCCACTCCTATTTATTTCCCAAGAGGCCAAACCTCTTAATTGCTGGCTAATGAACATTCCCAGCTGCCCGACCTAGGGTGGGAGTAGAACTTGCTAACCCTACTTTACAGATGAGGCTGAGAGGAAAAGGAATTTTCCCAGAGCACCTGAGACGGCCTCTTCCTGATGCCAGCTTCCCAGAGAGGCGCTGGAGAAGCCGGCCAATCTGGTGGATGCTTTCTGCCAACTCTGCCACCACCTTGCCTTAAGACCTCGGATAAAGCACTTGTCCTCTGCCCCGCAGTTCACTCATTTGTCCAGTGAGGGCTTGGATGGCATGAAGTTCATTCTGGTCTGTAAATATCTGTATGTTCAACATGGACAAACCTGTCTCTACCACAAGGTGCTCCAACTGGCCTGCCCAAGCAGACCCACACCCAGGTCCCTAAGCCACACACAAGGCAGAACTCCCAGGGCCCCAGTCTGCTCCTTCTGTGAAGCCATAGGCGGGGCTTCATCCAGACCCTTGGAAAAGAGGAGAAAATGGGAAACGATTTCCTCTGCAGGGAGTGGCGCAGGAGCCACAACAGAGTCTGACACAAACCAACAGTGTGACCCTTCAAAAACCCCTTGCCCTCTCTGAGACTCAGTTTCTCTAGCTAGAAAATGGGAGAACAGGACTGATCTCTCAGGGGCCTTCCAGTTCTGATGTTCTTTGACCTACACAGGAATACATTTTTCCTTCAAGCTGTCAAAGGAAAACCATCAGGGGGAGGTGGGAGATTAAATCTAACCAATGTTTATTTTTTTAAGCATTCTGCAAGTCTGAGATCACTCTTACTGCATTAGGAACACATCGCATTAAATGGAATTTCTCTGAGTGTCAGTTTCTTTATCTGCAAAGTGACGGTAATTAAATCTACACTCCTTATGGAAGAGTATTATTACAGGGAAAGTATTTTGTACACTTTAAGGCATAAGAAAAAATACACAACTGTGTATCAGGTTCCCAATGAAGTTTGTGTGTCTTGTGCCCCAACACAGAATTTCAGAGTTGGAATCTCTGAGACAGTCTCACACAATACGTATCTGAATAAGAATGTCCTCTACAGAATACCGGACGAGTGGGTCAGCCAACCTCTGCTTGAAGACCACTCATGACGGGGAGCTCACTACCTATCAAAGAAATCCTTTGAACTTTGGAGTGTTTCTAACGGCACAATCAGTTCTGCTGTAATGTTTGGTATTTTGGAGCAGTTGGAGCATAGGGTGAATTTTGCATTTGTCTTTCATTTTATTTTGATGGGTTAAGTGGGGGTGTGTTGGGAGCATGCAATGGAAGAGGAGACTTCTCAAAGTCTCAAAGAAGCTTCTCATCTTCCTCAAAAGAGCAGCATCCCCAGGCCAAGGACACTATCACTGTGTGTCATAGTGTTGTTCGGTCTTTTCGGTCCTTTTTTTGCTTTTTGGAGGGCAATTGGGGGTAAGTGACTTGCCCAAGATCACACAGTTAGTTTTGTGTTAAGTGTCTGAGTCCAAATTTGAACTCAGGTTCTCCTGACTCCGGGGCCAGTGCTCTATTCACTGAGCCACGTAGCCACCCCACTCTTTTCAGTCCTGTCTGACCCTTCATGACCCCATTTGGGGTTTTCTTGGCAAAGGTCCTGGAATGGTTTGCATTTCCTTCTCCAGTGTATTTTACAGATGAGAAAACTGAGGCAAACAGGGTGAAGTGCCTTGCCAGGGTCACCAGGCTAGTAAGGGTCTGAGGCAGGATTTGAACTCAGCTCTTCCTTCCTCCAAGTCTGGCACTACCTAGCGTCCACCATGTTTTGAACTATCTATGTGTTTCTTAACTATTGACCATGTACAGAACTGTGTATCAGGTTCCCAATGAAGTTTGTGTGTGTGTTGTGCCCCAAGCCCATTTTTCCCATAAGCCCTGTGGATTTGATTGGGTGATTTTGCCTAGCAAAGTGGTTTGTAGGAATGCCTGCGCCCTATTATGGTAGATCATTTCTCATTCTGCCTGGTAGGGCCAGACAGAACATCTAATCCCCCTTCCCCATGATAGCCCTTAAAATGCTGACAGCCAGCTATCTCGTCCCCTCCCCACAATACCCTCTCCAGCCTAAACAGCCTGAGGCTCCTTCAACTGCTCCACCATCTCTTGGGACCACATTCCCCAGAATTGTCATCCAAGGCCATCCAGTGACGACCTCAGCCAGGGAGACACAGGGCAAGGTAGCAGAAGTGACCCCCGCATTCTGAGGAGCCGAATGGGCCCCGCTCTAAGGACAAGCAGGAGAAAAGACTCGATGTCAGAGGCAGGGGCTCCCCTGGGTGGGAAGACACAGAGGCATCCCCCTCCCTCCCTCATACCAGAGCCACACCATCTGCCAGTGACACGAAAGGCTGTGGGCATGCTCTAACAACCGGCTCTAATGGCCCCATGCCCAAGTCTGGTCTTTATAGATGACATTTCTCCATCACCCCAAGCCTAGACAGTCAACAAAACAACCAGGCAAGCCCTGATCTGCAGCCTTTGCCAATCTGTGGTGTTGCCAACACAATAGAAAAATAGCATTTACATAGAGTTTTTTCTATTCATAGATTTTTTTTTTCTCAGAACACTTTACATACGTTATTTCATGTTATCATAAGGAAGCCCTGAGTTCTTCCTCTTCCCTACAGCACCTACTGCACATTGGCAGGACTGACATAAAGGCCCTCGGGGGCAGAGCAAGCAAAACCCTTGAGCTTCCTAGGGAAAGGACGGGAATAATTCCTCCGAATGTAGTCCTGCCGTGAGCCACCAGAGGGAGCTCCAAGCCCCACTGCCCATGCAAGAACAGACTAGCTTCGGGTTTCCAGCTGCCAGTTCTTTCTACTGCCTCCAAGCCCAGGTTCTGTCTCATCTTGTTTCATCCAGGATTCAAAATGTGGACGCTTTCCCTCAACAATTCAGGTTATATCAAACCGCCTCCTGCCCATTCCCGGATCTGGGACCCTTCTCTTCCCCCCAAACTTGCACAACCCAGAAGGAATCCTTCCCTTCAGTGAGAATGAAAAGGTTCATTATTAAATAAAATCAAAACCGACAAAGTTCAGCTTTAAAAGGGACTAAAGCGACAGTATCTCTATTGATCACCCCACACACACACACTCTTCTGCCTCCCATCCCCAACCAAAAATAAAAAAATCCATGTCACAAAGGGCAGAAAGGGAACCAGCTCCCAATGTGACGGGTGGTAATTCTCTACCTTTGTTCCTGCAAGAGGAATTTCCAGGGAATGATCAGCAGGACGGATGTTAAGGTGAGCTACTGTCTTCTCCCTAGGGCACCCACCACCCACAACCCACTGCACACCCTCTGTCCATGCTGTCGTCCCCTAGACTGGTCCTTTTCCCCCAGTAAATAAAACAAGGATGGTCTTGGTCTTTAAATGCTCTGCTTCAGCTGGGCACAGAAGACAGCCCAGTGGAACTCCATGTGAGTAACTCAGTTTTGTTGATCCCCTAAGGGTACTTGGCACCTTCAAGATGGGAACAGGGTAGGGGAATGCAAGGGGGGGAAAACCCAGTCAAGCAAGTTTTACAATAAAATCATTGTAGTCAGGATTTCTCAAGATCATAGAACTCAGTCACAACTAGTAAGTGTTAAAGGCAGGATCTGAACATGGGCCACCTGACTCCAATTTCTGCTTCCATAGCAGCTGCTGAGGCCACCAAAAAAAAAGTGTCATCCAAAGAGCACCTAACATTCCTCATGACACTGGTATCCAGATAGCAGATCTACTTCTGTCTGAATTAGTGTTATTTCTTTCTCTGAATCTGTAGGGTTTAAAAGGAAAATGGATCCCTTTTCTCCTAGCTCTCTGTTCATCACTCTGACCTCTTCCAAGTCTGAACCAATAGCCCAGTCACCCAGAAGATAAGCATCTCTGCCTCTTTGGCTCTTCCTCTGACTGGTGAGTTGATGCCCATGGCCAACATATATATCCTGGAAAATCTAAGCCATTCAGGCTTACTTCTCTCCCAACTCCAATCCTGACTTTCCAGAGGTTTTTTTTTCACCTTTCCCCTTTTTCCTCTCACCCTTTTTCCCATCTCTCTTTTTTGTATTATTTTTCCTGATGAGAATGTCATTTCTTTGGGGGTAGGGACTGTCTTTTTTACTTGCATTTGCATCTTTAGAATTTAAAACAATGCCTGGCACATAATAATGTTTAAAAAATATTCTATGTGTCTGTCTTTTTCTCTGTCTGCCTGCCTATCCTATCCTATCCTACCCTACCCTACCTTGCCCTACCCTACGCTACCCTATCCATTCGGCCACAAAACTCTCCCTAGGTGAATAATTTTCTATTAAATCAGCATCTTTACTAGGAAGGGAAAAGGAAAACCCACATACAAAAATCTTACATATCCCAATAACCCAGACTGCAGCCATCCTGGTTCAGCTGCCCCTCCCAGACCTGGTAGCTGAAACCTTTCTATCTTGGTTGAACCTGCCAAAACCTGGACTCAAGCAGCAAAGACCAAGTTCACCTTATGCTACAAGACTCCCAGGAGGAAGAATTGAAGGGAGATCTCCGGGTCTCATCTATGTGGGTTAGAAAAGGAGCCCATTTCTGGCACTGCTCATGAACTCTACTCCCCTAAGGTCTGTGCAGAGAGTGGAACTTTATTGGAAGACAGGACTAAGCCCAGCCATGGTCTATGACCTGACCTTGGCAGGAAGGAGTTGTAATTCTCAGTGAGTGTGATCTAATCCCTTTCATTGAGAATCAGCAACAGTACAATGGAGTTCTGGTTGGACTAGACCATGGCTAAGGCGCCTTGTAGCCCAAAGATTCTCTGAGTCTACTTTCCACACTCCCAGGTTTTGAATGCTGGCAGCTATCCAGCATCCACATCCACAGAGAATAGAGGGACTTGGAGTGCTTGTTTAGGGGCATCCCCCTGCCTCTAGGCAGGTTTTCTGCCCCCAAATCATCGAGGTCAGATGTGTGTCCCTGCTCGTACACAGCACGGTTCTGTTGGACAAACCTGATCTTTTCCCTCAAATAAGCTCTGACCTGGGGTGGAGGAGGTCAACACAACAGGACATCCCGGTTCTGCAGGATAAAAACTGGTTATTCCATCACCACCTTGGTCTAATCTCTGAGGACCTGTTGGGGTGACTTTGGAGAACTGACAGGGCAAAGGACAGGGGGTTTCAAGGCCCGACCTTTCCCGTGGTATTTTCTTATTATTGCCTAACCCTAAATAACCTTTGTTCGGCAGGTGTGTCGTTGAGAGGCTTGCATATTAATACCTTCCTCGGTAGGATTCCAGCCAAAAGAGAAGAGAGACCCGGGTATAGCTGGGAATGTTTCAAGTGCTCCCAGAACAATGAGTTGATCACTCAGGCCAGATCTGAGGACTCCCAGAAAGTTTCATTTTTTTTTTTCTTTCACACAAACCCACCCTTAGTTGTTCCAGGTGGGGACTGACCTTCCATCTCCCCCCAAGGCCTTCGCACATATGGTAAGCTATGTCCAGGGGTCCTGCCCTCCTCTCTTCTGCCTCTTAGACTCCCCATCTTCCTCCCCACACCCCCTGCTCAAGGCCCTTCCGGATCCCCCCACACCCATTCATCATTAGCACTCTCTCCTACCAGAAATATCTCCTGACATTCATATTTCTTTTCCACTCAGTGACATGCAAACTCCCTGAGGGTCTTTGTAACCCAGCACCTAGCATGGAGGCCTGGAACACACCGAACCAAATAGGCAGGAGGTCAGTTTGAAAAGATGGGTCAGGTGAGGTTTTGTCAGGCTGAAGAAGTAAGTGAGTATCAGCAGAGAAAAGTTACAAGCTGGGAGGGACTTTGTGGCTCATTTAATCCAATTCCCTCCTTCTACAGATGGGGAAACTGAGGCCTGGAAAGGCCCAAGGTCACACAGCTAACATTTGAACCCAGGACTCAAGACACTGAGTCCTCTTCCCACTCTGCCTCAGTCCCTCTTTTCTTTTTAGTTTATTTTTTAAGTAACACGTATTTTTAAAAATCATCAACCTGTCTCTCCCTTCTGTTACCGATCTGATACTGGAGGCACTGGGATCACTGGAATTTGTGTGAGCAGAAAAATGGCCATTTTAGGAAGATTAAGCCGCCCAGATTGGACTGGAATAGTCCAAGGCTGGAGGGAAAGAAACCACTTAGGAGATTTAGAATCATCCAGGCGTGAGGGAAGAGGGGTGTGGGCCCCAAATACAAAGGGCCGGAGGGTTTAGAACTGGGGAGACCTGGGAGACCCACTGAGAGGCATCATGGAACAGGGATCCCTCCCCTGACAATATTGCCTGTGTGACCTTGGGAAAGTGGCCATCCTTCTCTGGACTCCACAATGAGGGAGCTGGACTGGACAGCTTCTAAGATACCTTCTAGCTTAAAATCTGTGAATGCTTAGCCCAATCCCCTCCTTTTTTTTCTTTTTGGAGGGGGGAAGGTAGGGAATTGGGGTTAAGTCACACAACTAGTTTTGTGTTAAGAGTCTCCGGCTGGATTTGAACTCCGGTCCTCCTGACTCCAGGGCTTGGTCACCACCTAGCCGCCCCCCAAACCTCTCTTACAAAAGAGAAACCTGAGGCCCTGGAGGGATTTCTTGTGACCTTGTGACCACACAGGGAATGACCAGCAGATCTTCCAGCTCCCAAATTCAATGCTCTCTCCCCCGTGGGAGTCTAAGGGGCTCCTAACCCTAAGGCTCCCATCCTCCTGGCTCAGGCCAGGACACCACTGCCCCTCCCCCAAACACACACATACTTTATTAAGAGGTTTCCAGAATGAAACCTGAGTCTTCTGGGTTCACTGCTTTTGAAGGCAAGACCCGCAGAACAAAGATTATTTAGGATTAAGCAATAACTGAGAGACACCATGAAAAGAGTCGGCCATAAATAAACCCCTTTCTTCCTGCCAGCTCTCCAGAGTAATCCCAACAGGTCCTCAAGGTGAGACCAGGGTGGTGACAGGAACAGAATAGGGAACCTCCCATTGGTTTGACCTGCTCTTCCTGGGCACCAGGAAAGGAAAGGAGATCTAATCTGCCTTCCCCACCCACCCCACCCCAGCCCCTACCATGGCAATGCCTCACCTGTGGCTTCTGGAATATGGACTGGAGCCTGACAAGAGCAATCAGTTTGTAGAGGGCACTTAGGAGCACACCGGGCCAGCGTCTTGAAGAGAAGGTCAATATTCCCTAGGGAGATCCGTGATTTTCCCCAAATCTGCACTGGGGGAGCTTAAGTCCCAACCCTTCCTTTGTCTCCTCCCCTATTTGTACCAGAGCTAAGTAAAGAATTCTAGCCCCACCAGGAGCTGGTCTCTGACTAGAGGATAAATTCATTTTCTCGTGCATTGATTCCTTGTACTCAACAAGCACTTATGGAGCTTACAATCGCAAGCATCCATTTACCGTGATCTTGAACACTCTGCTTATATTCTAAATGTAAAGTCCTCCACTTGGGCTCAGAGCACCCAAGCACTCGCGTTCCAAGTGTGGCTAGATAGCAGACTTCTTGAAAAAGATCCGGGGGGGCTTCGTGGATCGCCAGCTTGTTATGAGCTGGTGCTCCAATAGGGTATAAAATCAAAGCAGGGATGTGACAGCCAAGAAAGCCTGGGAGGCAGCATGATTGAACCAACCATCTGGAGTCAGAGGACATAGGTTCAAATCCCTTGTGACCTTGGAAAGTCACTTAATTTTCTGGGCCTCAATTTCTCCATCTGTAAGATGAAGGCATTGACCTCTAAGGCCCCTTCCAACTCTAAATTATGATCCCCATATCCTATGAAAGTTCATTTGAGATTAGGCATCATTGAGAAAAGCTGAGTATGCCCAATTAGGGTGGGTTGGGTTGGTTTTTTGAGCCAAGAAGAATACATTTTATTAAGGACCAAATAAGGCTCTTGTAATGGTTCAGCCCTCCTCTGCCTGGTCAAGCGTCATCAAGAGAGGTTCTCCACACTTGAGGAAAAACTTTGATGAGCCACCGAGCACCCGAAGATGTGACCAGGACAGTGAGCGGTGGGCAGGAAACTTCCACATGAGGGCTGGTTAAAAGAATCAGGGAAGTTTAGCCAGGACCAGCAGTGGGGCTGGGCAGGGGAGTCAAATGGAGAAGGGTCTCGCTTTGCTGCCTGGCCACAGAAGGCCGGACAGGAAGGAAATGTGTGCCCTCTGCCTCCCCATCAGCTTTCTCTTCCAGGTGCTAGCTTCCCTCCCTCTAATTTCAGATATCAGTACAGCCAGACCAAGGAAATGCCAGGGGACATTTAGAAGCAAACTCCTAGCCTCCAGTCCGTAAAGACTCATCTATAAACTGGCCTCCAGAGCTCACCAGGACTCCATTTGTCAAAGCTGGCAGGACCAGCTGGCCCTCCCCACCTCCAGGAAAGTCCAGGTCCTTTTTCCCAACCTGAAAGATCATCAAGGTGCCATTGATCCTTCCCTTGACCTCAATGCTGCTGCTGGGATCCTGATCCACTGCAGGGGGACCCCAGGCTTTGAATCCTCTTCTACCCTAGCACCAGCTTAGCAGAGAACTCTCCCTGTCTCCCAGGGGCAAGGACCCTTTCCCCACCCCAGGGGAAGACTTTTCATGTGAAGATCACCCATGTTCCAGAGTCTCAAAGTGCCTTCTCTTCCCCAAAGCCCCTGAGGAAGTATCCCAACCCCAGGAATCCTGGGACTGGAGTCAGACCACTTGGATTTTGTTCCGTGATCTGTCCTGAGCTTACCTTCTCTGAATCTCAAGGAAGTACCTTGCGTACATTCTACTTGTCTGACCTAACCTTTCTTGTGGAGTTATTGGACACAGGATGTGAGCTAGTTTGTGCAGGGAACTTGGGAAACCACGAAATACGGTATAACGTCTGTTATGATTCTTTTTGATGTGACAAGCTGGTAACAAACCAGGGGAATCCCCTCTGGTCAGCAGGTCACAGCTCAGAAAGAGCGAAAGTGCTATCAGAGAAAAGTGGGCTCCCCATCCCTAAAGGTCTTCCAGCATAGGCTGGATGGCCACTCATCAGGGGTGTTGGAGGGAGATTCCCAGGCAGTTGTGGTGCCAGGGGACCCCAGGAGCCAGGCATTCCCCTGCCTGGGTCTCTGCTTCCTCCTAGCTCCCAGATGCACCAAATCAGTGGAAGGGCCTCAAGGGCCCATAGAACTTACAGCTAGGAGGAACCTTGGAGGGCAATCAGTCCAAGCACTTTCTTCTCCAGAGGTCCAAAGTAACTTGAAGGTCAATGAGTCCACCTTGCTCTTGTACAGGTGTGGAAACTGAGGCATAGAGAGGGGAAGTGACATAGGGACCTTATTCAGCCAACATTCTCCTCTCTCCCATGCCCTGGCTGTCAGGCCTTCCCCTTCTTCCCCTGCTGTCCAGGGATGGTTGCTTGTCTCCACTGTACCCCTCAAGGATGGCATCTGGACAGGACTTACCTGAGGAGACAGGCAAGCATTTGCCCAGCAATTTATATCATAGACACAGCACTGGAGAGGCAGGCCATCCCCCTTGTTTTACAGAGAAGGTACGGGAAGAACAAAGGAAAAGAGGAGGTCGTCCACCCACATGGGATTGGGTCATAGGCCTCAAGTAGCCCCTTCTCAATGTTTCTTATTTCCTCGCAATCCCCTTTCACCGTGAGTTCTTCTTGGAAAATGCTTTCTAAACATTGAAGTGCTGTCCAGATGGGGGTTACTATCAGCCACGTCCTCCCCACGTAATAAGAGGTAGTGAAAAGAATTCTAGCTCAGGGGTCAAAGGACCTGGGTTCAAATCTTGGCTTGCATGGATGTACAATTATGCCTATTTTACAGAGGAGAAGATGGGGCATCTGATTCTGGGACTCAAGTCTCCTGACTTCGGTCCTGAGACCAAACCCTGGGAGCAGCAGCTTACAGACAGCCCTACCTGAGATGGGGCGGGTTTTGGCTTTGTGAGGACCACATTTCAGATGGATTCAGCCTTGTGGAAAATCAGCCTCTCCCTCTGGGTCAAAGGTCTCAGTGATCCTCCCTTAAGGATACCTTGTCTTAAACCATCACTATCTGAAGAAGGAGCCCAGACTGGCTTTTGCCTTCCTTTCCATGACCAAGATTCTAGCCCCAACTCTGCACCAATGGGCTGTGTGACCTGCAAATTCCTTGTCTCTTATTAGCCTCAGTGTCTTCATCTGAAAAATAGCCAGGCACGGGGTTGCAGACTAGGTGACCTTTATCAGCCTTCCTACCTTAGATATTCTGGGCTCTGGCTTCTAAGGTCTCTCCCAGGCCTGGCATTCTGTGTTCCATGTGCTAAGCTCCCTCTGTTCCACCTTTGATATTCCTTGTCCTCAAACACAGGGCCCCACCCTCCCAGCTGTGTTCTAAGGTCTCCCCCAGTTCTGACATTCTGTGGATATTTTGTGCTAAGGTCTGTGCTTTCAGCTCTCTCTACATCCGAAAGTCCCTCCCATCTCTTACAGTCTCTGTTTTATGTCATGAGATTCCTTCCATTTTTGACCAAATATATGCTGTTTCCTTCTGGCTCTGACCCTAGACACCTTCCAGCTTTGACTTCCCATTTTCTAAGGTCTCTCCCAACCATGAGATTCTGTGTTCTCACTATATTCTAAGTAGTCTCTTAGCTTGGCCGTTCTGTATTCTAATGTTCCTTCCACTTCTGACATTCCGCATTTTTTAAAAATTCAATATTTTATTTTTCCAATTACACAATTACAATTACAAAATTGTAAAAACAATTTTAACATTCTTTTATTTTTCAGATTTTGAGTTCCAAATTGTCTCCCTTTGTCCTCTCCCCACCCCCCAGGAATCTGACGTAGGTTACACATGTGTGGACATTCTGAGGTCACTTTTATGTCCTTCCCTCCCATCTTCCACCAGCATTGGGTCCGACCTGAATGAGGCCAGCAAAGACGAGTCATGCCAGGTGGCCCTGTGGCCACCTGAACAAAGGAGCTCTCCAGTCGTCTCTGAAGTGTTACATTATGTAGGACCTTTTTCCATGGGAAAGAGAAGCTTGATGACAAGCAGAGTATTTACACTTTTCACCTAAGACCTGAGTAAATATTGCAGAAGAACCCCTCCTCCCCCCTCCATCTCCCCAGCGGAAGGTCAAGGTGCTGCCCACAGCATATAAGAGTGGACCCTTTGTGGGTTACATCTGCCCTGCTTCCACCACCTTTCCAGACACAGACCGACCTACCCCAGCTCCACCATGAAGCTGACCATTGTTTGCAGTCTGGTTGCCCTAGCCCTCTGCTACAGCTGGGGTGAGTATGTATGAGTTTCTGGCAGGAGTAGATGTAGATGGACAGCTCTCTCTAGGTAAGGTGTGGGGACTCCAGGCCTCCCCAAGACTCTTTCAGGGGACTAGAGAGGTCAAAACAATTTTCATAATAATTACAAAATGTTCTGAAATCTGATACAGTAACTATTGAAAGACAACCCACCCAAAGCTCTCTGGGGGTGTCCTCAATCATTCTGAAGAGTATAAAAGGGTCCTGAGGCCAAAAATGGCTGCAGAATACCTCGTCTTCCTTTCACTCCACAGTAACGTGGGAAGGGTAGGACTGGTATGCCAGCATTGCCGATGAAGAAACGCGGCACGGGGTGATAAAGACAAGCCATTGGCCCACTCCCCAGCCTTGCCATTTAGCATGACCTGGAAGGTTCTTTCCACCTTTCAATGTGACTTGCCCAAGGTCTGGAAGCCAGGAAGTGTCAAACATGAGACTTGAACTCAGATCTTTTGCCTGAGTCCAGGGCTCTTGGCATCACACCACTGAGGATCTGTGACTTTCTCAGTGTCCTCCGATACAGACTGCAGTTAATTTGGTCAGCGAGTCCTAAAGGTTCGGATAAATCAAATGCCTGGTCCATGATCACAAAGCTAGTAAGTATGAGAGAGAGGATTCAAACCCAAGCCTTCCTGGTTCTAGGTGCAGAGCTGCCATAGCCGATGGGTAGAGTCAGAAGGGTCAGACAGGGCCAGACGGGGCTCTCCATTCATTATCACAGGAAAACTAAGGAGACTTGGGATTTCTATAGCACTTCCCATGAATTACCTCACTTGATCCTTCTAAGAACCAGAGGAGGTAAGTGCTGTTATCACATCCAGTTTAAAGAGGAAATAACCAAAGCTCAGACAGGCTCAGGGACTTAAGTGCTCAAGGTCACAAAGCTCGTGTCTGGTACAGAACTGGAACCCAGGGCTTTGAGCACGCTCTACCCAGAGGCAGATTATCCAGACGTTCCAGGGAATCGTTCCCGGCCTCTGCCACAGGCAGCCTTACTTCACTTACTTCAGAGGAGAAATTAAACTATTTGTATGCCAGCTTGCCCTGAATCTGTAGGCCACAAAGAGGCTGACTTTGGTGGCCTGTCTCGTGACCTTTCTGGGACTCCACAGGCACCAAGGTGGCAGAGGAAGCTAGGAGTCTGACATTTACTGATACGTGCCTATATGGGTATGTGTGCCTACAGCTCTGAAATGTAGACACATAGATACCCATTTATATAGAAATAGATTTACTGATATACGTATGTATCTGCAAATATGCTATTACTGATGCCTATATAAATAGTTATCCATGTGTATATTAAAACATGCACCTATTACTATAAGCAAGTGCATCGGCAGCACTCTCTAGGTAAGGTGTAGGGAGCCCCAAAGCCACGTATGTATTTACTGATTAGCACACACACATATTATACTTTCACAAATGTATGTCCTATATAGGCTATTATACATAAACATACTCACATATGTAAATATATGTATGTGCATATATTATCTATAAACACATACTGCCTGACACCCACATGTCTATATTCTGTGACACTTGAGGCTGGGATCTGTTCTGTTTTTTTCTCTGCACATCCAGCACCCAGTACGGCGCCTGGCACTTAATAGGGTAAAGGAATAAGCATTTGCAACAACCCTTGTATGCGCTGGGTTCTACGCCAGCATTTTACAAATATCAGCTCGTTGGATCCTCCTGTGAGGTAGATTCTCATATCATTCCCACAATCGAGGACACCTAGGCAAACAGGTTAAGTGACTTGTCCAGGGTCACACAGCTCGTGTCTGAGGCTGGATTTGAATTCTGGTCTTACTGACTCCCGTCTCAGTGCTCTAGCCTAGCTGTCTCCATTAGCATTCATAAACAGCATTAGCAAAGGCTTGTGGGTTGATTAAATGGTCATTCCTGTTGTTGGTATTATTATCAGTAACATTATTATATAAACATGAAATCAGTGTATCCACGAAGTCAGAATGCCTGCCTAGAGGCAACCAGGTGTCACAACGGAGGATGTGGTGAGTGGGAAAAGCCCAAAGAAGCGCAGACTTTGTGGTCTTGGCTCAGATCTCTCTCTGATGCTAATTACTGGTGGGACCTCGGTTCAACCACTTGCCTTGCCTGGGTCTCAGAGGAAAGGGCTGGACTGAGTGACCTCTTGAGTCACTGCTAGGACTACAGCTGTTCCTCTTGGGGCAGGAGGGGGGCGGGGGGGCAGCTGTGCTTGGAAAACAGACTTGATAAAGCCAGACCCTGCCCTTCTGTCTCCCCTCCAGCCTCTGCCCAAGTCTGCCCTACTTTCCCAGAAGTGGCCGACATCCTCTTCAAGGGCACACCCGAGGAGTATCTTGAGGCCATTCAATGCTTCCAACCCGATGAGGCCATGGAGGCAGCTGGAAAGCTGCTGAAGGCAAAGGTGGACACCCTCTCTGACGCTACCAAAGCGGACATCGGGAGGCTGATGGTAACTATCGTGATTTTATCCCCTCCTTCCATGGCGTCTCTCTGCCTGCTGGACTTCTGGGCATCCTTTAGGTGAAACTCTCACAACAGCATAATATTCAGGGAAGAAGAAAAGGCCCCAGCCCAGGGGAGAAAGGTGCTGCCTGCCTGATCCCAGTAGGCACCTGCCCAGGTGCCTCCAAAACTTTAAAAGGCACAAAAAGTCGCTATGGTAGCTTTGTGGTCAATTTTGCGAAAGTGACAATATGGGATGCTCTTCAGCCAAAAGCCCCTCCTCTCATGAAATTTGTTTTGTATTTTTTCAGGTGAAAATATTGACCAGAAACTAATGCCATCAAGCCTGCTGATTTCATTTCCCAGATCTCACCAAATGCCCAATCGCCAGCTCCCAATGGCTTCCTGCCCAGTACTCTCCCCAGCCCAGCTCTCTGTCCTTGTCCCCAAAGAAAACTGAAAGCATCTGAGTCCGTGTGTCCTACCCCTTTTTTGTCTATCCACACCCACACAGGGAAAAAGGAGAGGGAGAGGATCTGGAAATAGTAGAAATTGTTGGGTAAGAGCCTTTAAAACCCCAGGTGGCCCAGTGAGGGCAGAGGAGGGAGCCTGAGGGTCTCTGTGGCTGGGGTGGAGGGGCAAAGATGTAGGGTGGGAGGCAAGAGCTCAGCTCCTGACTGTCCCCTCCCCCCAAAGTCCACAGGGAAGGCATTCAGGGCAAGAGAGGCAGGTACAACAGGAACACCCCACAAGCCAGAGCCTGGACATGCTAATACTGTCGCTCCCCTCCCTTGAGTGGGCTAGGGGAACAGGTGGAAAGACAAGAAGAAACAGATGTTTCCAGGCCACATAGCCCTGCATGAGGAGGAGAAAGGCTCTCTGGGAGAAGCAGGGCCAGAATTTTAACCTAGGGGTCCCTAACCCCTTAGGGCTGTGATACTTCAGTGGAGGGAGCTGCCCACAGATTCTTGAGCCCAGAGCTGGAAGGACTTTCAGAGGTTCTAGAGACTAAATCTCTCACTTTATGGAGCAGGAAATAGGCCCACCAAGAGAAAGGACCTTCCTTGCCCAAGGTCACAAAGGTAACCAGGCCGAATCTGAAGCTTTGTCATCAGATTCATAGATTTTGAGTAGAAGGGACATGAGAGGCCATGAAGTCCCACCCTTTCATTTGACAGATGAGGAAAGTAGGCTTGGGAACTCCCCCAAAGTCCCACAGCTGGTGAGAAGCTGCATCAGGATTCTTGTCCAGGTGCTCTGGACTCCCAGGTTACAGTGGATCACAATGCAGCCTTTTCCCCTGACTCCAGACCCTGAGAGCTTTGTGCTTGGCTATTTGAGGCTGTCTCTCATTGAGGACTAAACTGGTCCCCACCCCACACCCAGTGATGCCCCACTGAGACTCACTAATCACCAGCAGCAGATTCCTTCCTTGATATGGGAAGGAGGGGGGTGCAGCTGATGCCTCCAAGCTTTATGTCTCCTCCCCCCACCTTCCAAAAGTTCTGGCCTTTGGCTTTTACCTTTGGTTGCTGGGATAAAACCTGTAGAAACAAGGCTGACTGATAGTGAGTCTTTCCTCCCAAAATCAGATGGGCGCCCATTCAGATACTTCCTAAATCACACAGGAATCTGGGTGACTGCTACAGCCGTCATACCCCAGAGAAGCCCTGACCTGTTTAAGCAAGGATAAGTCAAACATCTCACATACCCCTTTCTGCCTTCCTTCCTCCTTTCTTCTCTTCCTCCCTCCCTCCCTTACTCTCTCCCTTCCTTCCTTCCTTTTTTCCTTCCTTCCTTTCTTCCTTCCTTCCTTCCTTCCTTCCTTCTTTCCTTCCTTCTTTCCTTCCTTCCTTCCTTCCTTCCTTCCTTTCTTCCTTCTTTCCTTCCATTGGTTTGTTTGTTCATTCATTCATGAAGGCTTTCTTACCCAACCATTGGCATTAAAAGACCTGATGGGGGTAGCACAGGAGCAGCTTTGCCAACCCTACCTGTGACACCATCTACTTTTTTGGTAGATGAGACAAATATATGGAGATCACAGAAGGCACACTGGGCCAGCAGTCAGGAGGCCCCAATTCCAATCCCAGTACCATCCCTCACTGACTGAGATACCTTAAACAAGTCATTTCAGCCCCGCTCTCTTCGTCTGTAACACAAAGGGGTTGCACCAGATGATCTCTAAGCTTTAATATGTTTTAATTGGGGTGAGGGAAGGAGAGGAGAGAGGGCATGGTGGAATCTCAAAGGGGAAGGGATTCCAAAGGATCACTGGAGCCAAGCCACACCTGCACAAGAATCCCTCCTTCAGTGTAAATTCCAACCCCAGCTCTGATGCCTCTGAGACCTTCAGCAAGCTGCTTGACCACACTGAGCCTCAGTTTCCCTCCCTGTAAAATGGCAGAGCTAGACTAAGTCACAGAATCTTAGAATCTCAGCATTGTTGGGGACCCCAGGGGCTATCCACAAAGAATCCATACTGCAGCAGCCCCCCAAGTGACCATTCAGCCTTTGCCTGAAGACCCCAGCAAGGGGAGCTCACTTCCTCTGGGGTGGCCCATTCCAGTCTTGGAAGCTCCTCCTGATATACTTATTGTCTCTTGGAATTCTCAGCCCCATTCTGCCCTGTGGGGCCAAGCAGATGACATCTAATCAAGTGGTTCTCAACCTTGCTGATGCCGCCACCCTTTAATACAGTTCCTCACGTTGTGGTGACCCCCAACCATAAAATGATTTTCGTTGCTACTTCATAACTGTAATTTTGCTACTGTTATGAATCATAATGTAAATATCTGATATGCAGGATATATTTAAATTGAACAGAACCCACAGGTTGAGAACCACTGGTCTAATCCCTCCTCCACATGACAGCAGGAAGACCTAGAATGCTCTTCACAGTCTCACCCCCAGTCTCTTGTTTAAAATAATATTTTTCCCAATTACACATAAAAACAATTTTAACATTTTTAAATTTTGAGTTCCACATTCTTTCCCTTCTTCCCTCCCCTCCCCCTTCCCAGAGATAGTAAGCAATTTTATAAAGGCTATACCTGTGCAGTCATGCAAAACATATTTCTATATTAGTCATATTGTGAAAGACCAGAAAAAAAGATCCAAGAAAAAAAGTGAAAAATTGTCTCATTCTGCATTCAGATGCCATCAGCTCTTTCTCTGCAAGTGGAGAGCACCTTTACCTCCTTTGGGAGTGTCTTGTATCACTGTATTGCTGAGAAGAGCTAAGTCATTCACAGTTGATCATTGTTACAATGTTGCTACTGCGTACAATATTCTCCTGGATCTGCTCACTTCACTTTGCATCAATTCACATAAATCTTCCTAGGTTTAGCCAAAACCATCCCCTTCATTATTCTGTATAACACAATAATATTCCATCACAATCACATAACACAACTTGTTCAGTCATTCCCCAATTGATGGGCATGCCCTCAATTTCAAATTCTTTGCTACTACAACAAATCAGTATATTTTTGTACAAATAGATCTCCCGTAACCCCTTTTTAAAAATCTGTTTGGGATACCAACCTAGTAGTGGTATTTCTGGGTCATAGGTTATGCACAGTTTGATTGTCCTTTGGGCATAGTTCCAAATTGCTCTCCAGAATGGTCCCATCAGTTCACAACTCCACCAATAATGCATTAGTGTCCCAGTTTTCCCACATCCCCTCCAACATTTAGCATTTCCCTTTTCTGTCATATTTGCCAATCTGACAGGCGCCCCACCCACAGTCTTAAACATCCTAGCTTCCCCCAACAATCCTCTTCTACCTACTCCCTGAAGACACAGACTAGGTCATAGACTTCTAAACATTCTCCATTGGGTGGCCCACTGTTGTATCCTTATTAGGCCATAGAACCCCCTGGCAGGGAAGCCAGGCAACCGGAGGTACTGTGGAGAAAGCACGATAAGAAAGACCTAGTTCAAATCTGGCCTCAGACACTCACTCGAGGTGTGATCCTAGGTAAGTCACTTAACTGTTGTCTGCCTCAGTTTCTCTATCTATAAAATGGGGGTAAAAATAACCCCTTCCTCCCAACATTGTTGTGAGAAACACATGAGATGATGATTGTTAGATATCTGGCACAGTGAGCACGTGGTAGATGCCGTTTATGGGACTTTGTGATTCAGGGAAGGACGGATTCACCTGAGGACGGATATATCTGCGTGGAGCTCAGAAGAGCTCTGGATCAGCAGGAACTCCCCAACAGCTCACATCTTTTAGGAAGGGCAGAGTCTCCTCCCAGGGAAACTGGGTCAGGGCCAGTTGTCAGACCGCCTGGGGGAGCCGGGAGGGTCATTTGGGAAGAGTATTCAGAAGGCGCTTGCCCCTTCCTACAAATAGGAGCAGTGGAACAAAATGGCCTCTGGGGGGCAGCACGAAGTAAAGTCCCATCTTCAGCTACTTAGGAATTTCACCCTACCCCACCCAGCTAAAGACAATGAATACAGAGTTTAGAGGGAGCTTGAAACACAGACCACAGAATGAGAGCTGGGAGGGGAAAACTTGGAGCACAGAGACAGCCTCAGAAGTAGAATGTCAGAGCTGAGCCAGGAGGGTCTTTTGAACATATAATGAACGTTGGAGCTGAGTGAGATCTCAGAACATAGAATATCAAGGCCAGGTGGGACCTTAGACATGGAATGTCAGGGCTGGAAGGGACCTTAGAACATGGAATGTCGAGGATAGGAAGGATCTAAGAAAATAGAATGTTAGAGCTGGGTGGGATCTTGGAACTAGGAATGGGAAAGCCTCAGAACATGGAATGTCTGAATTGAGAGGGTTCTTGGAACAGGGAATGTCAGATCTGGAAGGGACCTTAGAACAGAGAGTGTCAGGATGGGAAGTCCCTTGGAGCATAGACTATCAGGGCTAGAAGGGTCCTGGCAATATGTATTCTGAAAGCACAGGATTGAGCAGAGAGAGTTAGGGCTGGAAGAGCCCTTTGAACAGAAGAGAGCAGAGCTTAACCCTCCTCTGAGGCTGGCTTTAGAATCCTAGCAAGGGAGTTCAAATGTTCCATCTGCTATTTATTAGCTGTGTGACCTTGGGTGAGTCACTTAGAATTGGACCAGGTGACTTCTTCAGACCTTTTCCTGTCTCAGCATTGGGTCTAGTCCAACCTCAGACCCAAACTGAAGCCAGAGGAGCAACACACTCCAACCACTCTCCTCTGACTGTGACTTTGTGTCCTGAAAGCTACTTTTAGCTATGCCCAATTTGTTGTTCGATTGGCAGCCCTGGGAGTCGAGGGACCCACTAGTGAACTCTGTAAACGTGCCCCTCCTGTTCCTGGGGCCCTGCCCAGGGCTGTCCTGACAAGGCAGTAACTGTGGAGTGGCCCTCACTGCCCTCCCACCCACTCCCATCTGCCTCTTCAGGGTGGGGATGGGAATGGAGAGGCCATGGGGGAGGGGAGAGCAGAGCTGGCCCCATCAGGACTATTCAAGGGTTTAAAATCCAAACCAGAGGGGCATCTAGGTGGCTCATTGAATAGAGTACTAGCCCTGGAGTCAGGAAGATCTGAGTTCAAATCCAGCTTCAGACACTTGACACACTTACTAGCCCTGTGACTTTGGACAAGTCACTCAACCCCAATTTATTGCCCTCAAACAAAAAAACAAAATAAAATAAAATCCAAACCAGAGATTTCATAGGAACGTGGAGGAGTGGGAAGGATCCTCAGTGGCCCCTGGAGAGGGGCTGGTGTAGAGACTCCTCCCAATGCTGCAGCTTAGGACCTGCCCTTCGATTTCCAGGCCTAGCCATTGGCCTGGGGCAGTGAGAGCCAAGAGCTTGAGCCACACGTGGGCCCAGGCTGTGCTTGACCCCCATCTTGCTAATCCACTCAGATCTCCACTGCTAGAAGGGACCTTAAAGCCTAAAGTGGCAGAGCTGGGAAGGATCTTGGAGGTCACTCAATCCAGCCTCCCCGTTGCACAGATGTGAAGACTGAAACCCACAGGATTCTACCACTTGTCTGTGCTCCTAATGTGAAACACGGGTTTAGAAGCCAGCAAGTCCAGCCCTCTCTTTTTACAGATGGGGACACTGAGGCCCAGAGGAAGAGACTGGCCTAAGCTCACACAGAGATGCTTTCTGACTAAAGGGACAGTTGTCTTTTTCTGTACTATAACCTGCAGCTGCTTCCACTCCCTTGGCAGGTGACAAGATTCTCAGCTATAGCCCGAGGGGCCAGGTGGTGGGTGGATAGAAGGCCAACCCTTGGAGGCAGAAAGACCTGAGTTGATATTCAGCCTCAGACACTTATTAGCTGTGTGACCCGGGACAAGCCACTTCACCTGTTTGCCTCAGTTTCTTCATCTGTATAATGAGTGGAAGAGATGCCAAACCACTCCGGTTTCTCTGCCAAGAAAACCCCAAAGAGGGTCAGGAAGAATCAGACCCAACTGAGCAGGAACAATCCTCTAAATGCCATTTGCAGGCCCTAAAATATTTAACAAGAACAAACACTTCTGCAAAGAGAGCTCCTGCGTGACAATGATTATAGGTTTTCTCAGAGGATTGAGGCCTGGCTGTGCTCATGCAGCAAAGGGAAAATCTGAACTCGGGACCTGGCTCCAAAGGCAGCATCAGGCTGCTCCCGTTCTAATTCCTGTGAAGAAACAGAGAAAGAGTGCCTGTGAAGAACCTGGACAAAGTTCTCCTTGTTAACTAAGTTAATGAGGTTAAAAGATAGGATATGGCAGCACAGTGGCCAGAATGCTGAATTGGAAGCCAAAGGACCTGGGTTCGAATCTCAGCTCTGCCACCAACCATCTATACGATCCCGTGTGAGGTCAATCCACTTATCTTGGCCTCAGTCTACTCATTTGTACAATTAGGTCTTGGACTAGACAGCCTCTAAGATCCCTCCTGGACCCAGACTCCTGAAACTGTCTCCTAACACTGTAAACATCTTCTTGCCAGAAGATAAACTCGCTGTGCCCTGGGGACTCTTGGCCCACTGACACCATCAAAGATGGGTGATTGATTCAGAATCAGTGCATGCACACTGGGAGGTACCCTGGAACCCAAACTGTATGAGAAAGCTGGATGGATAGAAGACTCCAAGCTGACGGCCTCTGAGCAGGGAATGTGCATGTGAGACCCACAGAGCCCAGCCACTCCAGGGGGTCCATGACCTTGAATGGAGCAAAATGGCCCCCTTTGTTTCACTAGCCTTTGATTTTCTATACAATCCCGTGTGTTTTCTTTTATGCATTTAAACCTGTGGTTCTGAAAAGTCCACAGGCCCCACAGACCAAAGGAGTCCTAACACTACAAAGGTAAAAAGCCCCTGGGCTCCAGGGACTCTGAGGATGTGACTAGGAAGAGAAGGCCACGCACCCGTGGAACCTCTCAGGCAGCCTTGCGGCCCCAGGAAAGGAAGGAATCGTTTGTGGGAAGGTGACGGAAGAAGAATTCCTGGGCATCTCCAAGTTCCTGAAAGAGGCTTCCTGGAGAGCGGAAGAGTTTCTGGTACAATACTACCTTCCAGCAGCAAGCGCAGGACTTGGAACGGCAAAGACCAAAGCCATCATGCGGCCGTGATGGGGAGAAGCAAACCCAAACCTTGACCTTCACTAGTGCGAGGAGGTGAATTCTGAACAAGCTATAAGGAAAGGTTTTGCTCTCTGGACATCGCATCCTTTCCTTTTTCTGTCTGAGGATGAACCATAAATGTGAAAGCTGGGATCAGTCCCTGGGGAAGGTGGAGGCCGGGTGAATATCCTCCTCTAGCAAAGTGCCTGCCTCCTGGCAGCTGTTTCACGAAGCTCCCTGACTGACTGGCTGGTCTGTTCATTCAAGATCGTATATTCTGAGATTAACCAAACTTGTTCTGCGTGGCATGTTTTGTTAGCCTGAGTTTTTAATAATAATCATGACTGTAGCCAGCCTCTATTGCAAAGCCATTTATGTATATGATCTCACTCAGTCCCCACAGATGCTCTTCTAATCCCCATTTCACAAATGAAGAAATTGAAGCAAAGGTTAAGCGACTTGCCCAGAGTCACATAGCTAGTAAGTGTCTGAGGTCACATTTGAACTTGGGTCTTCTTGACCCCAGGTCCAGCCCTCTGTCCACCACACTGTCCAGTTGCCGCCTTACATGGGAGCTTGAGGGTCCTTTTCCTTTTCTGTAGTCACCCAGACAATAGCCTCCTGGGGTATCTCATTGGTGATGCCCTCAAGACTGGACAGAGTCTATGAGAACACATTTTCCCTCCCGGGTTTCAGCCTGTAACTGGAGCATTCCATATAAGCCCTTCTCCCGTTGGGGAGTTGCTCCTGGAAGGTCCCAAAGTAGCCAGCCCTGATGCTCTGGATTTAACCTAGGTACCTCCACCCCATTCACCTCTGCTTTTCAGCTCCCCTATGTGTATTGGCTGCCCCCCATTAGAGAGTGAGCCCCTTGAGGAGATGCCCTATTTGCTTGCAGTTTTATCTCTAGCATTTACCCCAGTATTTAGGACATACATAGCAAGCCCTTCATAAATGCTTATGGACTGACCGACTAACCTTATGTTCTGCATTTGTGATTTCTAGCACCCCACCAACTCCAAAACACAGCTTCATAAGGCAATGAAATTCACTTACACAGACGAAAATCAAGACCTCTCCTGAGGCCCATCAGTGTCAAAGATGAAATGACGGCTTGCTTCCATCAGGGTTCCTGTCTTGGGAGAGATCCAGTCCGTGCATATCTGGTGCAAAGGGAAGCCTATAAATATCAAAGCTTCCTGCCCTTGCTAGGGATTGGCTGCAGAAGAACCAAAGAAAACATTTGTTTCCTGTGTGAAGAGAACATTAAGAACCTCCGTTCCTGCAAAGCAGCAGATTGGGGCCACCAACATGCCATCCATGGCCATCCCTCGTCATGATTGTTGGAATGACAAAGGGGCCAGCGCCCTTCCTGAGAGGTTTGGGTGCCAGAGACAGAGCAGCGTGTTCAGCACATGTGCTCGAACGCGAACGCGTGCGAGCGTGCGCACACACACACACACACACACACACACACACACACACACACACAGTAATGGTCAAAGAAATTCAGAGAGTCCTAGGTTCTCCGTGCTGGAAGAACCCTTAAACATCACAGGCTTATAGGTCTGTAACTGGAAGGGAGCTCAGAGGTCATCTCATACACCTTAAGATTGAGAAATTGAGGCCCAGGGACTTGCTTGAGTTCATACAAGCTTTAGATGTCAAAGGTGGGATTTGAACTCAGATCCTCTGTGTTTCTTCTACTATCCAACCACTTCATCTCTAACATCCATGGCCCCTGGAAAAGGAATTAGCCTTGTTTGGTTTGGTCATGGAAGGCTGTAATAGTAATCAGTTTATCAGATACTTAGCACTTGGAACTTAGGGCTAAGTATAGAAGGTATGAACTCTGTCCATTCTTGAGAAGATATGAACTCCCCTGTTGACTTGGAAGAGGACTATTGCTGAGACAGGAGGCCAGTGCTGTATATAAGGAAGAATTAGAGAGAGAGAGAAAGAGAGAGAGAGAGAGAGAGAGAGAGAGAGAGAGAGAGAGAGAGAGAGAGAGAGAGAGAGA
>CM053601.1:185869775-185937405 GCA_028646575.1 Pseudocheirus occidentalis | reverse complement strand
GAAGAAAAGGCCTCCCCTTGGACTAAACTGAGGTTTGTTGGAAATCAAGGGGTAGAAAGTTTGTATGGTTGTCTAAGGATTGTATTGGAAACTAAAGTTAATGGTTGCCCCATGAGTGGAAGATCAATATATTGTGAATTGTTGATTGAATCTTTAAGTGAGAAGGGTCTCCCCCTTAGGGAAACTAGGTGATTCTTTTTTGATTGATTGAATCTTTCTTTTGTTAATATATTGTATTGAATCTTTAAGTGTTAAGCAGGAGCAGGAGAGTGAATCGTCCTCTTAGGGAAACCAGGTGATTCTTCTTTCGTTCATTGTTCTAAATATTGTATATAATATTGAGAATATTATACTGTGAATATTGTACTGAATCTTGATTTATAATGGAATAAACAGAGTGTTCACTACTACTGTGTAATCCGAATCTTAAAAGCTGTTCACAGTAGCATTCTTTTGGGAATCTACTGTTGCTTGGCTTTACAAAGGCAGAACTAGAAAATTGTAAAGGGGTGAATTTGGGACAGATACCAAGGAAAAGAAGCAAATAGGGCTGTTTGCAAGTGGAATGGTGGGCTTCCCTTGACCCAGGCCAAACATGGAGCAGAAGGGATTCCTTTCCAGGCAGGGGCTAGACCACATAGCCACTAAGTTCCCAATTGAAATTCCACGTTTCTGTGGAGTAGAGACTAAGAGTGGTGGGGAGGAGGCTTGCCCAGTGGAACTCCAAGGGTTAATGGCAGATTGGGCCTCAGGCCCAAGTCTGGCACCCTAAGCCCAATACCACCATGCTGCAGCCTGGTTTCCACAACAAGAAAGTCGAAAAGAAATCCTTCTCAAAATTCCAAGTTGGTTTCAGATGACAAAATTGTCTCAGCAAAACCAAGGGAAGATTTTGGTTATTTCAGTTTACAACCTGCATAAAAACAGCCCTGGTTTTAGGTCAGTCAGACTAGGGGAAGTAGCTTCTTCTTAGTGGAAGGGCTGTAAGCAGTTGTTCAGAAGATGGAAGAAAACCTTTAAACACCATCTCAACCTGGAAAGGAATAAAGGCAGGTTGCATTCATGGTAGATGAAAGGCAATATGATTGGTTGGTTGTAAAAGACAGCAAGCCTGGGTAATGTTTAACAACCGGCTCCCCATAAGGGGGAAAAAGTATATACAACACAAATTTAATCTGCAATATTAAGATTTTTCTCAATGACACTTGTGCAGAGCCAAGACGGCGGCATAGAAACAAGACAATCCTGTGAGGTCCCCCCACAACCACTTCAAATACCTATAAAATATGACTCTAAACAAATCTTAGAGCTACAGAACCCACAAAGTGACAGAAAGAAACAAATCTCTCGCTGGAGGCAGCCCAGCAGGCCTACAGGAAGGGTCCATAGTAGTCACCAGCCCCAGTCACACATGAGCTGCATTTTAGCCTCAGGACGGCCCCGACCAGCAGTGGCCAGAGCAGAGCAGGAGAGTGAATCGCCAGCATCTGTGGCGGTTTCTAGACTTATCAACCCATAAATGCCAAAAAGAAATTAAAAGGTCTTGCCCTCAGGGTGAGAAGCAGCAGAGGTGTGGCAGTTGTGCAGCCACTCATGATTGCTTCCAGAGTTCCTGGCCTGCAGATGGTAGGGGAACCAAGCAACCATCCAGAAGGTGATTGCTCTTGCTTTAACCTGCTTGGATCTGGATGTCTGTCTTGGGTGGAGGTCCCGGGGTGTGTGGCCAGTAGGCCAGAGCTTGTAGTGGCTTCAGAGAGGGCACCCAACTAATACTCTGGCAGCTGTGAAAACACCAGCAATTTGGGATGAAGCTCTCCCCTCTGGAAGCAGAGTTCTACCATAGCAAAGAGCTCAAAAGTCAAGTAATTGAGTGGCAACATGAGCAAGCAGAGGAAGCAAAGCAAGCACAGCAATCAAACCTTAGATTCCTTTTTTGGGGACAAAGAGGATCAAACCATGGAACAGGAGGAAGACAACACAGTCAGAACTCCTGTACTAAAAGCTTCCAAGAAAAATATGAACTAGTTACAGGCCATGGAGGAGCTCAAAAAGGCTTTTGAAAATCAAGTAAGAGAAGTGGAGGAAAAATTGCAAAGAGAAATTAGAATAATGAAAGAAAATCATGAAAAGAGAGTCAACAACTTGACTGAAGAAAATAACACCTTAAAAAATAGACTAACTCAAATGGCAAAAGAGGCCCCAAAAGCCTCATTAGGAGAATGCCTTAAAAAGTCAATTTGCCAGATGGAAAAGAAATTTCAAAAGCTCACTGAAGAGAATAATTCCTTCAGAATTGGATTGGAGCAAATGGAAGCTAAGGACTTTATGAGAAATCAAGATACTACAAAACAGATCCCAAAAAATGAAAAAATAGAAGGCAATGTGAAATATCTAATTGGAAAAATCACTGACCTGGAAAATAGAACCAGGAGAGATAATTTTAAAATTATTGAACTACCTGAAAGCCATCATCAAAAAAAGAACCTAGACATCATCCTTAAAAAATTCTCAAGGAAAAATAACCCTGCTATTTTAGAAACAGAGATCAAAATAGAAATTGAAAGAATTCACCGATCACCTCTTGGAAAAGATCCCAAAAAGAAAACGCCTGGGATTAACATTTTTGTCTATTGCTTAAGTTAAGACAGTCAACAAGCCCCTAAATCAAGCCTTGACTCATATCATTTGCCAATTTCCAATGTGTCATTTCTGACACTAAAATGTTAACAACTGAAGCTCAGCTCTACCACCACACTCCCCAAGGAATCAGTGCACAGATTTCAGAGGACCCATAAATCCAGATAGGAAAACAAGTTCTAACTGAAACTTAGCATCCCTTCAATTCCCTAAAAACAGGATTGAGATGGTCAGGGAAGGCATCCATCCTACAACAAGGTGAAAAAGCACGGTCCGGGAACCCCAAGACAAGAAAGAAACAGGTCCTGACTTCAGGGATCTTCTGGTCCAGGTGGCAGCTAGTCAGTGATAACACTCAGCCCAGGAAAGAATAAGGGTTCAACCTCAAGAAAGTTACTTTGTATCTCTGTGCATCAGTTTCATCACCTGTAAAATGAAGGGGATTCCTACTAGCTTCAAATTCTATGTTCCCATGACTTGCATCCTATGTAACTCTGACTGAGGGAAATGTCGAAATTGGAGAACGGTCCCATAAATGAATCACAAGACAGAAAAGTACCTCGAGGGGTGACTGACACCACTCAGTGCATAGTTCCCATACTATTCACCACATGAACAGAGTTCTCTGAGAGCATTTCTACATTCGAGTATTGTTCCCTCTGAAATATCAAGCATGAAACGATGTTATCAGAAATACATGCCACAGTATTTCAGTATGAATGAGGATGAGTGTCTTCTCTTTGGGGCCAAGATCTTCCTGATCTTCCTCTCTGACAGGAGGCTTTCTAAGCACAGCCCCAGTCCCTCCAGGACCCCAGTGCAGGAGTTCCATTCAGAGATTTCCGCCCCAAAAGGCGAAGGCTCCAGATTAATTTGAGTTATGCTGTTTGAGGGCATCTCTCTTCTTCCAGGCTGCCCAGGAATGAACTGAACTGCCCAAGAAAGCCAATTCTGCTTCCAGAGAAGGCGCTAACTCTGCTACTAATAATTCTAGTGATTCTTAAGCCTCCCCTAAAGTGAGGATACCAGCAAAAAAAGACCACTGGTCTGTTGGTCAATAATCATTTATTTGAGCTGCCAGGTAAGGCAGCTAGGTGGTGCAGTGGATAGACCTGAGTTCAAATCTGTACTCAGACACTTAACTAGCTGTGTGACCCTGGATAAGTCACTTCACCCTGTTTGCCTGTTTCCTTATCTGTCAAATGAGCTGGAGAAGGAAATGACAAATTACTCCAGTATCTTTGCCAAGAAAATCCCAAATGGGGTCACAAAGAGTCAGAAATGATTGAAACAACTGGACGACAACAATAAAATGTGCAAGGCAAGACAGTCCTTCCCCTCGGGGAGCTTATAATCGAATGGGGAAGACAACAAATAATATGTATGCATGTGTATGCACATATGTAGATGCAAATAAACACACAACTAGCTATACACATGTACACACATGCACACACACACACACTACATGCAGGATAAAGTGGAAATAATGAAGATGGAGAAGGCACCAGAATTAAGAAAGATCCAGGAAGGCTTCCTGGAGTAGGTGGGATTTTGACTAAGACTTGAAAGAAGCCAAGAAAGGAGGTGGGGATGGGGAGAGCCTTCCAGCGTGGAAATGCCCTGAGACAAGAGATGGATGGATGGGGTGTCTTGTTTGGAAGAGCTGGGAGACCGGTGTCATGGGGTTGAAGGGTGTGTTTGGGGGTGAGTACAAGGCCACCAGAAGGCTCTGGACTGGGAAGGGAGAGTGTGGGACCTGGGTGACCTGGGACAATATTTCAGTGCTCTGAGCCTCAGTTCCTGATATGTAAGATGAGGCAGTTGGACCAGAGCAAGGAGTCTTCCCCTTTTGTGCATCCTAGACCCATTGGGCAGCCTGGGGAAGCCTTTAGACCCCTTCTCAGAATCATGGTTTTAAATGCATAAATTCAGTACACAGTGTTACAAAGGGAGCCAATTATTCTGAGGTAACAGCCATCAAAATACTTTTCAAGTCAAGTTCACGGCCCCCCTGGGCTGTGGAGAAGCCCTGCATGAGCAGGTCTCTGAGTTCCACTGAGAGGCAACAGGACCCACACTAGAGGACCTAGGCTTGAAGAGCAGCTTTATCATTTGAAGCCTGTGTGACCTCCAGCAAGTCAAAAGCTAGAAAGCCCAGAATGGCATCTGTTTCCTCATCTGTAAAATAAAGGAGTTGGGAGAAGTTCCCTTGAAGGCTCCTTTCAGCTCCATATCTGTGCTTCTCAATCTATGGTACCCTGACTCTAAATCTGTGACGGCAGGTCTGCTTCTAGATGGCCAACAAGCATTTATTAAGTGCCTATTGCATGTCAGGCACTGTGGGAAGGTGCTGAGATGCTCAGAAAGGCACAAGTCCCAGTCTCTGGCCTCCAGGAACTCCCGTTCTAGAAATGGGGACAATACACAGACTGTGTCAATGGCAGGGAAGGTGCTAAGAGCTGGGGGGCGGGAGGGGCATTGGCAAAGCCCTCTTGCAGAAGCTGGGGAAGTTGGGAGGCAGAGATGAGGAGGGAAAACATTCCAGGTACTGGGAAACCAGTGAAAGGCACAGAGACAGAAGATAAAGAGTCCTGTAGGGGAACCACCCAGAAGGCCATTGTCACTGGACTACAGAAAACCTGGAGGAGAATCAGGTTTAAGAAAAGTGGAGGAACAGGCCAAGGACTTTACAAGTCAGAGAATTTTATAACAATCCTGGACTTAATCAGGAGACACTGGTTCTTGTTCAAGATGGCTTTAGAAAAATCACGTTGGCAAATGAACGGGAGGTAGGTTGGAGTGGGGAGAGACGTGAGGCAGGAAGATGAACAGCAAACTATTGCAATAGTCTAGGCATGAGGTAATTTGGGCCTGCACCCGGGTGTGGCTATAGGAGTGGAGAGAAGGGGTCATAGACAAGAGTTATTGTGAAGGGAGAACGGATGAGCTTTGGCAACAGATTGGATACGTGGGGTAAATATGGGCGGGGAGGCAAGGATGACACCCAGGTGTGATCACACCAGGGTGACTGGTAGGATGGTGGTCTGGAAGAGGAAAAGGTTTTTTTTTTTTGGGGGGGGGGGGGGGGAAGATAACGAGCTTTGTTTTGAATACGTGGCGTCTGAGATGCCCGTGGGACATCCAGTCCAGAATGTCCGATGGACTGTTAGTCATGTGAAACCCGAGGTCAGGAGAGAGGTTAGGGCTGAAAAAATAGATCTGACATTCCTGTGCTGAGAGATGCAAATTATCCTGTGAGGGCTGATTCGATCCCAGTGAGTCAAGCACTGAATTCATTGAGGAAGGAAGGAGAAGGACTGGAAGCTGGGCAGTCCACGGCTGCCCAAACCTTCACTGGGTGACAAATGCAGATTGAATGAGCCCTGCTGGAGGAGAGGTTCCCAAGGAAATGGTAAAAGAACCTGGAAGTGTCCTTGGGAAGCAATGCCCCATCACCCACCATGATTAGTGAGGTTGTGAGTCACGTACAGCCCGGACTGGAAAGAATGGCTGAGAAAGCCAGGTGACAAATACCACACTCCTCCTCTGATGATGCACCCTTAGGACATCTCTGTGGAATGAACGCTGGGTCTAAAGGCAGAGAGATGTGCTACTTGTCGGGGCTGTAACCTCGGGAAGCCCCTTCTGTCTAAACCTCAGTTTCCTCATCTGTAAAATGCAGATCTAAGCCCCTGTCAGCTCCTAATCCCATAAATTCTCACTAAAGTGTAGCCACTCCTAAGAGGTCTGGATGAGGGCTTTGTTCTGAACCGCTGCCCACTTCCTTCCTCTTTCTAGGAAAAAATGATTCCAGCCCTGAAGAAAGCAGGGTTTGTGTATGCCGATGTCACTCGATACCTGCTAGGGACAGGGCATGGTTTGATCTGTGGTCTCATTGGTGGAAGGTGACTGTCTGGGAGAAGTTCCCTGCCCCACCTCAGATGGGCAGCCACCCTGCCACATCCAGCCTTAGAGATGTGCCCGGACGTTCAGAGAGGGACAAACGTCTTCCCCAGGGTCACACAATCTTTGGGCGGCAGGGGCAGGCCCTGAAGCCAAGGTGTCAGCTCTGGCATCGTCTCGGGCTGGCCCCACGCCTGGAACACTCTCCTTCCTCCTCTCCACCTCCTGCTCCCCTGCCTTCTGTAAGTCCCACCTTCTACAGGAAGCCTTCTAGGCCCCCTCCTCATTCTGACGTCTTCCCTCCACTGATTAGCTGATTATTTTCCAGCAATCCTGTCTATAGCTTGTTTCAGGGCTGTCTCCCTCATTCAATTTTAAGCTCTCTGAGGGCAGAAACTGTCTTTTGCCTCTTTTTACATCCCCGGTGCTAGCACAGCCTGGGACACAGCAAGTGCTTAATAAACATTTACCGACTGACTATACAGGGAGTCCCATAAATCTTTGTGCACCCAGACAGTTGGAATGTCCAGCATCAGGGAGCTACGGCCAGAACAGCGTCCTTGGAGTCAGGAACACCTCAGGCCCGGGCTAGTGTGTGACTCTGGGCGTCACTTTTACCAGATTGTGCCTCAGTTTCTTCATCTGTAAAATGAAGAGTCAGTGGCTTCTAGGGTCCCTTTCAGGGTCCCAGGAAACATGGACTATGGCCATTATTCCTCCAATGACCGAGTTCATAAACCAGAGGCTGTGACTTGTTCAAGGTCACACAGCTAGTAAGGGACAAAACCGGGTTTGAACTTCACCACAGAGGGATGAGAACAGCGATTTTTACATTGCGGTCCTTTTTAGACACGTGTCTCCTCGTGTAATAAAGAAAAACAATTCATCAAAAACCAACCTGCATCATGACCTTGTCTGAGTGCATGCAGCAATCTGCACCCGCCCCCACTCAGTCTCTCCGGAAATCCCTAGGAGGGGGTAGGAGGGGGCAGAAATCCCCTTCCCCCTTGATGGGACGACATGGGAAGAGATCCCACAAGGGCCATCTCCCTGATTGTAAACCAATGACGAGGGGCTCCTGTGAAGGGTCTATGTCCCTGACTCTCGACCATCGGTCATTTTCAGGGCAGCCTGAGTCACTTGGGGCAGTTAGGAACACTCAGCATCATTTCAGCCTGAGCATGTGCCCAACATGGGACGGGGGGTGCTCAGCACATCCGGCAGTGTGCCCTCATCCCCCCTCCTACCGGCCACCCCAACTGGCATCAGTGACTCCCTCAAACAAGCCACCTCTCTGGCCTTCAAACGGGCTGATTAGAAGTTCCCCAAATTCCTTTCCAATCAACAAGCATTTACTTACTGTGTACAGGGAGGGACCTGGGCTAAGCGCTGGGCATGCAAAAAAAAAGTCAAAAAGAAAAAAGGAAGGTCCTGCCCTAAAGAAGCTTATGTTCCAATGGGAAGACAGTGGAAACAACATTTGGTGAGTTCTATACCTTTGCACAAAAGAGATATTCTTGTGGCTTGAGAGGCAGACTTTCTGAAATATTCATATTATAAAAGGCATTACTGCAAATAATACTTTTGTGATATTAATATTTCAGGGATATGTCATTATTATCCCTCTGAACAGAGAGCTGGATTTTAGTAATGCTTTTGATAAAATGAATAATATTTCTTAATGTTCTAATATAATTATTTACAATGTTTGTTAATACTAATCAACCATATCAACATGTTCATTATAACATTTAGTACTGCTTATATGAATAATGTTTACCAGTATTTCAGTGAAGGCAGCTAGGCAGCTCAGTAGGTAAAGTTCTGGGTCTGGAATTAGGAGGACTGATATTCCCCAGTTCAAATCCAGCCTCAGATGCTTCCTAGCTGTGTGACCCTGGGCAAGTCACTTCACCCTGTTTGCTTCAGTTTCCTCATCTGTCAAATGAGCTGGAGAAGGAAATGGCAAACCTCTCCAGCATCTCTGCCAAGAAGACCCCAAACGGGGTCATGGAGAGTCAGGGACAACTGAAAAGAGACAGAACAACAAAAACAAATATGAGGAGACCCCCAATCTATGTTCCTGAGTCCAAGAAAATAGGAGAAAAATGGGAAGACTTGTAGGAAATGCCGCAGACCCAAAGGAAGCAGACTACAGTGCTGTGTCCAGGATCACCACAATACCGGGAATGAAAACCACACGAAGAGGAAGATAAAATCTAGTTAATCGCAGCGACCAATCCCGATCTCACAGAACAGATACTGAAAAGCATCTCTGTCCTCTCTACAGAGGTGGGGGTCTACAGGTATGGAACGCTGCAAATACCCTCGGACAAGATCACTATGTAGTTCGGTTTTTTATTTATTGCTTTTCTTTGTTACAGGCACGTGTCTAAAAAAGGAATGGAATGTTTAAAAAAAAAAAGTATTGATTAAAAGAAAAATTAATGCCAGGATCCAGGAAGAAATGAAGAAAGCTGAATGAGCCAGCTCTTAAGCCAACCAAAATCAGGCCCCCGGCTGATAGGACCAAAAACACATCTCCCCTTTGGAAATGAAGACATTTGGGGAAAATGAGTATGTGGCAGAAACGCTGCGGGCCAGGATTTTCGGTGTAGTTCACAGGACTATTCCCCAGAATTCCAAAGCCCAGAGTCTGAGTCCCGAAGCTTCGTGGTTGTTCCACTGTTTCAGTCCTGTCGACTCTTCGTGACCCCATTGGGGGTTTTCTTGGCAAAGACAGTGGACTAGTTTAGTATTTCCTTCTCTAGTTCATTTGACAGATGGTGAAACTGAGGCACAGGGTTAAGTGATTTGCCCAGGGTCACAGTTATTAAGTGTCTGAGGCTGGATTTGAACTCAGGAACATGAGTCTTCTTGACTCCAGGCCGGCGCTCTATCCTGGCTACCTCTTCCTATCTGCGTGACTTTGAGCGAGTCCCCTCCCCTCTGTGGCCTCAGTTTCCCAATGTCTAAAATGAGGGCCGGGGCTGTGAGAGAGCCTGCTCTCATTCCTTAGTAAGCCGGCTTCGTAGCCGCGGCTCCGCAAATGCCACCTGGTGGAAGGTGTTTGGCTAGCTGCGGGGCTCTGTTTGCTTTGGAACCGGGAGATGTCATTTCCCGTTTGGAGAAAAACACCCAACAAAGAGAGTCCAGGAACCGCTTTCAGAGGGGGTGGTTTCCTTTGGGCCCGGGGTCCTGGCTTCAAAACACGTGGGCGTCTCTCCCTGCCTGGATTCCCACGCTGGATGCAGGTGCGCGTTCACTGGAGGAAGAGCGTGGAGCTGGGCACCACATGCACCGAGCCAGCTTCACCCTCTCGCCTGAGGCAGCGGACACAAAACCAGCCTGGGAGCCCGGAAATCCTGGGTTCAAGGCTCACTTTTGTGTGACGCTGGGCAAATCACTTACCCTCTGGTATTCTAGACAACTCTAAGGCGAGAGTTGGGGAAACGGTGTCCGCTTGCGTTGGGAGAGCACATTTCCTTATCCGGTGATTCCCCTTAAAACCGAAATCGCAGGTCCGGCTAATGCTGATCTTCCTCTGTCTGTCTGTTTAATTGATCGTCTGTCATGGGGGGGGGGGGGGGGTTGAGAGTCCCTAACTGGTTTTTCAGACCTCATCTTTCTCGTTCCTCAGCTTTTCAGTCTCTAGCCATGCCCTTCCCGCCCATCAGGTCCCCTGTCCTTTCCGTGCTACCTACCCCTTCTCTGATAAATAGTGAATTCTCATCCCAGAAGCTGAGGTCTTTGGGTTTATCGTAGCCCTGTTCTGGAGCCCCACCCATAGTCACTTTCCTGGCTGCCTGGTGTCTCACTGCCGCCCTCCCAGGAAACTGGTGGAGACCACGAAAGATTGACAAGTCGATGCTGGAGGGGCTGTGGAAAGACAGGGTTGCTGATACACAGCCCGTAGAGCAGTGAATTGAGTGGATCACATTGGAAAGCAATTTGTAATTAGGTTAAGAAACGGATTAATATGTCCGTGCTCCTTGACCCCAGATCCCAGAGATAAAATGAAAGCTCCTAAAACACCAAAATATTTAAAGCAGTACTTTTGTAGTAGCCAAGATCCAGAAACAGAGTCAGCACCCATGGACTGGGAAATGACTAACTGTTGGTGGTCCATGACAGCGTCCAAGGAGACTTTGGGGAAGCCCTAGGTGGTAGGAATTGTTTCCTGACAGGTAGATTCTGCCCTGCCACATCGCCAGGCCCAGTTTGCTATTGCAAACCTAAATCAAGACTAAACTTGTCTCCCTGCACCTTCCAGCAGATGTTTCTTCCCTCCAGGGCCAAGCAGACCAATCCTGGAGGACACAGTTCATGGCCCTCCCCAAGCTAAACATCCCCAGGTCCGAGGGAGAGCCCTCTGTACCTGAAGGCAGCTCCTGGGACCCTCAGAAAGTTCCTACCCGTAATCATCCCCTTTTCCTCAGCCGGCTTTCATAGGTGTTGTTTCAGGCTTTCCTATCTGGGCACCTTTCTCTCTTTAGAGGAGTTTCCTCACCCCCTGAGCTCTTGAGGTTCTTGAGTGTAGGGGCCAACATTACCCCCCCTTTCCCATCTCACCCAGGGTGGTTTATATATATATATATATATAACCTATATATAGGTTATAGTTTATAGTTTATAGTAAGATGTTCATGAAGAGCCTCCCTGGAAGGCCAGGCTTCTAAACGGCAGACAGGCAAGAAGAGAGTCAAGAAAATCAAATGAAATCAGTAGTTGTAAAGCACACAGTATAAAGTAAGAGGTATTATAGAAATGCTTGTACCTCTCCCTAAAAGCCAGACTTCGAGGTCGAAGGAAATAACAGGCAGTGTGTCTCCTAGTATCTCTCACCAGTATCTCTGTTCCAGCCTAGATGGCCTTCCTAAAACGTGGCAGCCAGAATTAACACAATTCTAAAGATATGATCCAATCAGGGAAGTCCAGTGGTTAGGGCTGTAATCAAAATGAGCATTTGAATTATAATTAATATCATGATTATGGTTTATTATCATTATAATAGGATAATCATTAGGGAATCATCTCAACAATCATTTATTAAGCATTTATTGTATACAGAGTATGAGGAATTTTAAAAAAGGAAGAGGAAAAGATGATCCTCCCATTAGGCCAGAAAACTGTCCTCAATCTGTTGCCCAGAGTGAGTCAGAACTGTAGCTAGCATGGGACTGATGGAGCCTTGCCTCAGGGTTCAAATATTTGGAATGACGGGCTTCCTTCCCACAGTAACCACTCTCCCCACAGCTCACCTAGTAGCCAGCTCCTACTCCAGTGTGCCCCCAGGGTCCCATCTCTGGGGCCCAACCTTTCCCCTGGACCCTCTGGGAGACAGGCTGCCTAGTCTCTGGCCCTAACTCTACTGATGATGGTAAGACTGTCCTTCATTACATAATGGGCATGTCCATTCATGCACAACCATTTCTGGTTATGGTTCTGGTGGGAGTCACCGAGTAATAAAATACAGTCATGGCACTGGGAAGGGCTTTGAGATCCCATGGCTTCTGACCCAAGGCCCCTGGGTTCACACAGGTAAATGACTGAATCACCCAGGCGTTGGTCTTGAACTTTTAAAGATTCCTAACTCCCACGGCAAGCCACCTGTTCAGGTCCTTTACCAAGCTAAAGGTAAAACAGTAGGTCCTTTTGACAGTGCATGCCATAAACTACTCCACAGGGTCTCCAGCAATCAGGGAAATGCAAATGAAAACCTTTTGGGGAACCATCAAGTGCCAACACAGGAAAAGCCAGAGAGACTTCCTCAGATACATCACTGGTGGCATTTGCGGTCTTTCCAGAGCACAGTATGGTAATAGGGAACAAGACCTAAGAAGACACTTGTACTTTCTGACCCAAAAATTTCCTCTGAAAGATGATGACTCTTGAAAATTCCCAAAAAAAAATGATGAGTGTGGGGCGGCTAGGTGGCACAGTGAATAGAGCACCGACCCTGGAGTCAGGAGGACGTGAGTTCAAATCTGGCCTCAGACACTTGACACAAAAACTAGCCATGTGACTTTGGGCAAGTCAGTTAACCCCAATTGCCCTCCAATAAAAAAAAAGAAAGAAAAAAAATGAAATGACGAGTGTGTGGAATGTGTCAGCCATTGGGAAAGATGGCCATGACGTCACATACACAGACCCCAACATAGTATGTATAATAGCCTCAAAAGGGCTCTGGATTTAGAGCCGGCAGACCTGGGTTCAAATCCTGCCTCTGCCAGTTTCTACCTGCATGGTCTTAGGTTGTCCCTCTCTGGGACTCAGTTTCCTCATCTGTAAAATGAGAGGGGTGAGACCTGATGACCTTCCATCCTGCCTTCTATATCGTGAGCCCATCTAAACTAAAGTAGAATTGTGAGTTCGTACATTGGAGTGACAGAGTTCAATGTTTGTTGGAGTCTTTAAAAAACTGAAAATTCATGATAATGAGTTGTAGTTGTAAAGTCGTAACTAAGAGTTTCAGGGTTTGCAAGATGCTGTAAATAGATGATCTCATTCGAGCCTCATTCACAACAAGCCTACGAAATAGGTCCTGTTATTACGCCTCACTTTACAGGGAGAGAAACAGCCTGGGATGAGTCGAATGACCGTCCCTGCGTCTGAGACAGAACTAGACCCTGGGTCTGCCTCACTCCAGCTTCAAACGCTGCCTAGTTACTCTAATAATAATTCAAACTCCAGCTTTTTCAAAGTTGTTTTTTGTGTCCACACTTTTCATTTAAGCACATTTCTTCTTATTCAGACTCGGAGCTCTCAGAACATCCCATACCGCATGTCAGCGCCGGACTCTGGGACCTTAGAAACCAGCTCGCCTCACCTCTCACCTGACCAGTAAGGAGAGGAGCCAAACGATGACCCGACTTTCTGGCTGGCTGCCTGTGCCAGCTCATTCCGTCTTGCCACACTGGGCACTTCCCTCTACACAGAGAACACCAGCCTTCCTATGCACACCATCCAGATCCTTGGCAATGTTGGCCAATCCTCCTTCCCTCTCCCTTATCCAGGCTACACATTCCTCTAACCTTTTCACAAAGGCCTCTGTTGTCCAAGGGATTCCTTAAACCCCTGGACTCCCCAGACTCACTCCTATTTCCTGGGCAATTAAGAACTTAACTACATTCTTCTAACGATAAGGGAGTGAGGACAGCATTCCAGCATCCTCTACCCTTTGACTCTGGGAGACCCTTTGTAAGCCCTGGAGGCCAGGCACAAACAAAGCTGGGGGGCAGGAGCTGGTGGAAGAGATAAAGAAAGGGGAAGGAGGAGTTTTCATGGGAGACAGCCAGTGGTGTGGCTGCGTCTGGGCTGGACGATGTGCACGCCCCAGCACCCAGCTCAAGGCAACAGTGAATTAAGCAGATGTTTGACTAATTGGTACCATCAGAATAGGAACCATGACTAACCCCTGTTGTTTGTTGTTGCTGAGTTGGGTCTCTTGGTGACCCCATTCAGGGTATTCTTGGCAGAGATACTGATTTGCCATTTCTTTCTCCAGCTCATTCTACAGATGAGGAAACTGAGGCAAACAGGGTCACACCACTGGGAAGTGTCTGAGGCTGGATTTGAACTCAGGAAGATGAGTCTTCCTGACTCCAGGCTCAGTGTTCTTTCCACTGCTCCAGCCACTGCCCCCCGAAACCCTGGGTAGGGAGGAAGAAAATGGTATTCACCAAAACGGGTGTATATAACTACTCCTTTGCTAACAGAACTCACATGAGTCACTCTTCTGTTCCTTCCATGCCTTTGAATCAGCCTGTTCTATGTCGAAATGTTTATTTTTAGCCCGATGCTTGCAGGGGAACTGATGACTCCCTCATCAACAGCTAGAAATGAGCCACATTCACATGTTCACTCACAGAGTTTCCCTCAGTGATAGAGATTGTGATTGGAAAGAGGTCCCCCAAACTGAGCCTTGCGCTTGTGAACCCAATGCTACAAAGCTTCTAAACATACCTAAGCCCTCCCCTGATGCTTCCCCATGGCGACCAGGTGACACTGGGCTCTCAAAGCCAGGCCAGGCCAGTGTGGTCTGTGGTCCGGCCACCCGGCATGGCCAGGCTTCCAGGAGAAGCTGTCTCTCCCTTGAAGGAAAGAAACATGTTTTTTCTTTTCTCTTGGTCCGTAGCTCTCAGCACACTGTCAGAGACATAGAAAGCACTTAAGAAATGCTTACAGATCATTGACTGTTGATTGACTGATTGACGGTAGACATTGACAGCCAGACAGAAGCTCATGAAACCATCTACTAAGGCCCAGTGGGGAAAGGGAGAATTGATATCTGAGGAACCTTTCTCCCATTTTTATAGCTCCTTAAAGGTCGGTCACCCAGTGTTTTTCCTTCTAACAACTCTGTGAACTAAGAAATGAAGGCCTTGTTCCCATTTTACAGATGCCAAAGCTGAGATTCAGCAGTGGGGAGATGTGCTCAGGATCCCCTTACGCAGGCTGATGCTTACCAGCCCCACATAATGTAAGTGCTTAACCAGTGACTGATCGATGATTGATGGTAAAAGACAAAATCAGAGAGACTCTGAAAGGTTCCAGAATGCAGAGGGGGAGAATGCGGACTGTCAAGTAGGAAAAAGCCCCCCCCATCTGCAGCTGGCCCAGTTGGGGGTGGGACGTCCCCTTCCCCCACACCTCTCACTGAGCTGGGGTTCACTGAGTGGAGCCTCCAGTTGGCTTTATGACCTGAGGGGTGATTGAGAAAAAGAGAAAGCAATTCCAGGGGTGGCCGCCAGGGGCTGGGCCTCTCAGAACTCCAAGAGCTTCCTCCTCTTTCTGGGGGCCCATGGGACCTAAGGGAATGTTCTTTGATCCTGCTTCCAGGCCCTATACTGAAAGAAAAATGGTGCCCAATCTCCAGGTTCTTGATCCCACTCCACGAGTGACTTTGCATTTATTTTGTTTACATTTCACCTCCCCCTATTAAATATGAGCCCCTCAGGGCTTTGTATCATGCCTAGAAAGGAGAAAACAGCATTTATTATGCACCTACTACATACCAGATGCTACGCTAAGCGTGTTTGCAAATATCATCTCATAACAACCTTGTTGAGTAAGTACCATTATTATGCCTGTCTTCTCGGAGGAAACCGAGGCAGGCTGAGGTTTTTAGGGACTTGCCCAGGGTCAGATGGCTGGTAAATATTTGAACTTAGGTCTCCCTGATCCTGAGGTCCCCAGGCACATAGGGGGTGCTTTAATGAATCTTACTGAATAAATGGGATAATAAATGGAATTGAATGAATTCAGTTGAACGAATGTTGAATAATGCTCCTAAAACTGGAGATCTAGAGCCGTGGACCCTTTGGGGCCACGTAGTCCAGCCTTTTCTTTTGACACATCAAGAAACTGGGCCTTGAGAGCTGACCCGACTCGTCCAAGGACACACAATTGGTCAAGAACAGCGCCCGGCTCAAACTCAAGGGGCAACTTTTTTTCCTTTTTTTTCCCCAAGTCAAATGTAACAGCTGATACTCCAAACTCTGTACTCAGCATTAAGCTGTACTCAGAGATCACAGAGTAATAAAGAGGCCGAGACATAGAAAGAGGCCCAGCCTGACAGGATTGAATGACCAATCTTGGCACACCAGGAAATGTGCCTTCTTCCCTTCCTTGACAGGTGGGGGACTCTGGGTGCAGAATGTCATGTACGTCCACAGTTCTGGTCACTGTGGTTTTGCTTAACTGCTTTTCTTTGTTATAAGAGAGGACCCATTGGGTGAGGGATATGGGCATATCAGAAAGTGACTGGGATGTCAAAAGAAAAGCAAAGGAATTTAAGAAGACAGAGATCAGAGATCAGAGACAGAGCCTCCCCTCTGAGAAGGAAGGTGCTGGACGTAGCTGGATGGGGATTCATGTGTTTTTTCTCCATCACTGACAATTGCCACAGAAAGATACTCTGACCCCACCAGGAACTGCTTAGTCATTTCAGACTTTTGGACAATCAGGCCCACAACCCCCTCTCACCCCAGCTCCAAGGACTCCAGGCTCAATGCAGGCAGGTAAATTCCCAGGATGTCGGGCTGATTTCCACCCTCCCTGTGAGCTTGCGAGGCCGAGCTCTCTCCACTCCCAACTGCTCCCCTCTCTCCCAATGAGCCCTTCTGGCAAACATCTGGTGGCTGAGCCATTTCTGGCCTAGACCTTGGCAGCATGCCCACGGGGTGTGTCCACCCAGAGGAAGCTCTGGCTGTGCTGGGGACCACGTGGTCCTTTCTGCCTGCCTGCTCTGACTAGGCCTCTCTGTTCTGGGGCTGTTCCCATCTCCTTCAGTTTTACTCTTAGCTCTCTAAGGATAGGAATCAGGGCATCCTGGATCTCGGGTCCTTCAGGGGAGCCAGCTAGTTCTAGGTACACATTACACAGCTGAAAAAATGAGCCCAGGGAACCCAGAGGCACCATGGCAGAGGTGGGATTGGAACCCAGGGCCTTGGCCCCCTGCCTTTTTCCCAAACTCAGATGCTTCCGCAGGGCCTGTGTTTTACAGACTGCTCTACTCCCCCACCCCTCTCACTTAAAAATAATAACATAGCTAGCCTAAGTCACTCTGAGGTTTGCAAAGCGCTTGACAAATAACTCGTCTTATTCTCACAACCCTGACGGGCAGGTGTCATTAGTGCACCCATTTCACAGTTGAGGAAGCTGAGGTAGAGTGAGGCTCCTGGATTCCAGGCTAACCCTCCACACTCTTGGCAATATTCCAACAAAGAGTGACATTTAAGGACAGGCAGCCCAGTGGTTCAGTGAATGGAGCGCTGGCCCTGGAGTCAGGAAAACTTGAGTTCAAATCTGCCCTCAGACACTCTGTGACCCTGGGCAAGTCTGCCTCAGTCTCCTCAACTGTAAGAGTGGGATCATAACGGCTCTTCCCTTACAGGCCGGGATGAGGATCAGGTGAGGAGATGTCTGTGAAGGGCTTGATAAAGACCTGCCTCCTTCCCTATCAGAAGCAGGTGCTAATATTAGGATGCAGTTAAACTTCCTAGAACCCAGAGGTATCCCGAAGTCCTTTGGGCTGCCTTCGGGTCCTCCCCAAGGTCTTCCTGCAGAAAGAAACACTGGGGGGAGGGGGGGGTTGAGGGCTGCCAGCTCAGAAGCAGTGAGAAGGGGGATGTGGGAGGGGATGTGGGAGGGGCATATAGGAGGGGACGCGGGGATGCGGGAAGGGGCTGTGGCGCAGAAGGAGGCCGAGGTGGGCTCGGGCTCCCGCTGCAGAGACAGCAGAGCCTCCACGCATGGGGAAGGAAAGGCGCAGGAGCCCGGGCCGGCCCAACCCGGAGAATTGCTGGAAGCCCTTCAAAGTAGCAAAGTACAAGGGGTCTCACTTTAGGAAGGAAGGAAGGACTTGGAAAGGGCGAAGCGTCCCGAGGGAGGCAATCAGAATAGGAGGGGAGGAGAGAACAGACATCTTCATCATCGTCTTTTACTTAGAGCTTCAAAGATTAAAATCTTCCCTAATTACTCCTCACAACCGCCCGGGGAGGTGGGGGCTACTTTGAGCCCCAGTTTACAGATGAGAAAACTGAGATAAATAGGGTAAAGTGACTGAGCAGTAAGTGTCTGATGCAGGATTTGAACTCAGGTCTTCCTGACTGCAGATAGGGCACTTTTTCCATCGTTTGGCTGAAAAAAACGGGGCATTTAACCTCAAGAAGAGGAGGCTGAGGGGGAACATAATCTGTGTGTTCACAGGGCTGTCATTTGGGGGAGAGGTTAGTCTATTCTGCTTGGCCCCAGAGGCAGAACCAGGAACAACGGGTGCCTGTTGTCCAGACCAGCTGAGGCTTGAAGGGAGGGAGTGTGTCTGCCCTGGAGGTGATGGGTGCCCCCTCCCTGAAAGCCTTCAGGTTAAGGCTGGGTGCAATAGAAGGGACCCTGATGGTGCCTGTTTCAGCCTTACTTCGGACTGTCCCTTCAGCCCTCTGCCTACCTTCCAGCCAAAAAGAAATTCATAGTTGTCTCTAAAACCAGACCTGCTATTTCCCACCTCCGTGCATTTGCATGCCAAGAATGTGCTCCCCCCTTTTCTACCTGGGTCCTTCTCAGCCTTCTGGGTCCCATTCCCTGAGAGAAGGGACTGGTTCCCTTCTCATTTCTGTGTCCCCAGCATCTCATTCAGAACCTTGCACAAAGAAGGCATTTGGTTAATATTTGTTGAACTGAGTTGAATTAATTGAATTCCACCTCCCAGTCTAGGGTTCTTCCCACTCAAGCACATCTCCTCTCTTTGTGTGCCCGTCAGGGACAGATCACTGCCAACCAGTGACTTCATCCCCTCTCTCACCAGAGAGGAAGGCCATAAATGGAGCTCACCTGGACGTTGGCAAGGCATCTGACCAAGCCTTTTCAAGCAGATGGAGGGTAAATGACCTGGTTCAATGATGCCTGGTCATCACTGATGGGTCAAGGCAGGGGGTGCTGGAGTCAGCTGTTACCTCCCTAAGAGCCACTGTTCAATTTTCGAGGAGAAACTATAAATTGAGCCTTGATTTATCATTTTGTTAATTATCTGGACTCGAGAAAGTATTAATAATGCTGATTAAATGTTCAAGGGCATCCTACATACATTTTTGTTGTTGGGTTTGGGCATCTGGTTGTTAAACATTGACCAGCACATCCTTGGGTCAAGGTCACTTTGGAAGGAGGTCTGTCTTGGACCTCTTCTGTTTAGTAATCTTGCCAATAGGATGACTACAGGCACTGATCCTGTGTGCTTATCACATCTGCAGATGAGGACCCCAAAGAAAGGCTTTGGACAACAGGCCCCCAAAAAAGCTAGCTCATCCCACTATATCAAATAAATCAGAACTGAATCTGGCCAACCCAACCTTCTTGTGTCTAAGGAGCTGTCCTCAGATTCCACAAGACCTGGCTCAGAGACCCACTACCAATACCAACAGTTGAGTGACCCTGGCCTAGTCACTGCTCAATATCTCAGGTAAATGTCTCAGACTATAAATCTCTACAGTGAAATCACAGATTGGAACAGGAAAAAAAATTACCAAACACTAGAGATCCAAGGACAAAAATTAAACTGTGCCTGCCCTCAAGGTGCTTACAGTTTACTGGAAGGGGAAAGGACATACCGTAATCATAGCTAGGATTTATATGGCACTTTACAGATGTCATCTTTGGGAGGGAGGCACTATTATTGCCCCCATATTACAAATAAGGAAACTGAGGCAAATAGTGGTGAAGTGACTTGTCCAGGTTTACATAGGATTTGAACTTAGGTCCACCTAACTCCAGGTTCAGTGCTCTGATAAATATACATTCACTGATAAATATATACCGGAAAATTGAAGAGAGAAAAAATACCAGCCACTAAAGAGAAAGGAAAAAGTTTCCTATAGAAGGCAGACTGTGAGCCGAGCCTTGAAGGATTAGAGTCAAGAGACAAAGGTAAGGAGAGAGTGCATTCCAGGCATGGTGAGGCTAAGGATAAATGTAAAGTCCTATGCTTAGGTCCAAAAAATCAACCTCCCAAGTAAAAGGTAGCAGTTTCTCCTGAAAAAGAGGTAAAGGCTTTACTACAAACTTCCTATGAATCAACAGTACAACACGGTGGCCCCCCAAACCCCCATCAGAGAAGGGTGGCATTCAGGACCAAGTAGATGCTGGTGCCTCTACTCTGCCCACAGCAGGCCACATCTGGAACATTCCCTTCAGTTCTTGGCATTCCATTTTGGGAAGGAGGTTGATGACGCAGAGAGCTCCTGCAGAGGGATAAAAAGCACAGGGAAGGGCTTGGAGCCCTGGCCATATGGAGGTCAGCTAAAGGAAATGGAGGTGCTTATTCTGGAAAAGGGAAGGGGGTGGTGGTGGAGGGAATAGGAGAGTTGTCTGCAAACATTTCGGAGTTATCTTTCGGAAGAGAAATTAGGCTTTTTCTGTTTGACCAAAGCGAGCAGACTTAGGGGCAATGGGTAGATTCTGGTTTCAATTAAGAAAAATCTTTCTAATAATTAGAGCTGAGCAAAGGCATAATGGGGGCTGCCTTGGAAGGTAGTGAGCTGTCCGTCTTCAAAAGAAGACTGGATAAGCACTTGTTGGGGATTCCATAGAGGAGAGATGGGGTCAGTTACAGGCCAGACTCCATGAGCCAGTTGGGTTGGCAATGCCGTTGTGTGGGGTGTAGGTGTGAATCCTGGTCTTTACTCACTCCCTGTGACCTTGGGAGTCTGGATTAACTCAACTGTAAAAGGGGAGGGGGATGGCCTAGCTGGCCTCTGGGGTCCCTTCCAGCTACAAATCTGGACTCCTTGCCTCTGACACCCAAGGTTCCTTCCCATTATGAGATTCTAGAATATGGAGGCAGAGGGAAAACCCCGGGCCAGCCACCCCTCCTTCTGCTTAAGTGTGACCAGATCTCTTTTCCATTCCTGCCAAGAGCTGAGAAGGAAGGGGCTTGACCTCAGATCCCCTTGACTTCTGTGGCCCTCCTCTGTGCCCTGCCCTCACCTCTAGCAAGCCTCCTCTCCCAGGGTTTAGCCCGGTCCTCCCCTAAAGGAATGCCAGGGGCACCCCCTGATAGCAGCCTCGAGTTTCCAAAGCTAGAGGTGTGGCGAACCTGGACCCAGCCTGTTCTCCAGGTCTCTGTAGAGCTGCTCAGACCAGTTAGAGAGCCCCAGGTGAACTTCTTGCTTTTTTTCCACTTCTGCCCTTCCTTTCCCACCCATCCCCCAATCTATAACCAGCCAGGGGATGAGGCTCTGCCTCCGGGCAGCAGAGGTTATAGAGGAGTTTTGCCAAAGAGAGAAGGGAGGAACTAGGAAACGGCCTGTGCCCCTGCCCTGGGTCTCCTCATATGTCTCCCGGACATTAAAGGGAGAACCCACGTATTCTCCTCCAACATGGGGAGGCATAGGGCCCAAGTAGTAGAAGGGGAGAGCATCCCCTGGGCTTGGATGGGGTTGGCACCAAAGCCACAGCCACATGGAGTCTGATGTCTGCCTGGGGGATGAGTCTTGGCTCACAGAGTTGCAAGAGACCTTTGGCGTTATCTAGTCCAACCCCTCTCATTTTACAGATGTGGAAACTGAGGCCCAGAGAAGGGAACAGACTTGTTCAAGGGCCCACCGTAGCAGAGCCAAAATTCAAATCTGGGTCCCTGAAATAGCAATGGAGCAAGCATGGTTGTCCCTACTTTGTGGATGGATAAACTGAGGCTCAGTGCCACGGCTAATATCAGAGCCAGGAAGACCTAGTTCTGAGTGCATATTGTCATGAATCCCCTGTGACTTGCCTTACAAATATGATATACCTGCTGCCTCTGCACTCCCCCCAGCAAGGCTGGTGAGCTAGCTCTGAATCACGCCTACCTGTGTGGGGTTATTGATCAGCCAGAGACAGTAAAGTAAGTGCAGGGGCTGGTGATCCTATTCAAGTCATTTCCCTCCTCTGGGCCACAATCTCCTCCTCTGTAATATACGGGATGATAACACCTAGTGGGAGGCAGCCTTAGAGTCAGGAAGATCTGGGTTCAAGTCCTGCCACTGATACTCACCCACTGTATATGTGGCTAGACAAAACAGACAACTTCTCCGTGCCCCAAGAAGCATTCTAAGACCATAAATTAGAGAGGAATCCCAATCTGCTTTGGGCAGCTAGGTGGTACAGTGAAGTCAGGAAGACTCTAGTTCAAATCCTGCCTCAGATACCTCCTAGCTCTGTGACCTTGGGCAAATCACGCCGGTATCTTTGCCAAGAAAACCTCAAATGGGGTCACAATGACCCAGTCTGCTTCAGTGGAGGGGGTTTCCAAGCTGGGAGTTCCACATAATGTAAGCCACATACTTGCACACTCTGAGAATCCTCAGTTGTATCACAAAGGAAGGCTGTCCCTGTCTTTTACACCCACAGGGATGCCTGAGAAACGAGCTGGTGAAGGGCCTTTGGAAGGTCCTTCCACTGGCCCAGGACGAGAGATGTCGCTAGGCCTGTACCTGGTACCTTTCCAGCTTGATAGGAGTTGGCACTCCTCCCAAAGCCCCAGGTACCCCTACCCCAAGTCCACAATGAAGCATCAGAGGAGGATGTTTGTGAAGGACGTGAGTTTCTGCGATGATTCCCAGAAGCTCCTTCCCCAGAGAAAACTGTGGTTGTACCAGCGATGAGCCCTCAAAGCAGTGGCTGTGCTGGGCAGAGTGAGCCAAGCCTCCCTGGCATCCCAGTGCCAGCCGGGAGGAAGAGCAGATCTCTGCCCCCAGGACTTGTTGACATAGCAGAGCCTTATGTGTCAGCCCCTGCTGGGCCAGGGTGCCCAGGCAGCTGCCCCTGTGGTCCAGGTGGCTCCTGGGACCTGCCTTCTCCTGCCCTGGCCGCACAGGAATCTGTTCCCCTTCCCAGAAGGGAGATGAACAGCTTCTCTGTTCAGTAAGAAGAGGCGCCAGCTCAGAGGACTGGTGCCCCTGGGTGGTATCGGGGACTTCACAAAGAGTACCCTCTGAACAGTCATGGTCAGGTATGGGAAGGGGGCTAGTGCCATCCACAGAGTAGAAGCAACTGGGGACAGGGAGCAGTTACTGGGGGACCCTTATCCTTCTAGGGCAGAGCTAGGCAGGGGCTTGGAATGGAAACTCCTGGAAAGCAAGAACAGTGGGACCTTGGTCCTGGCATCATCCCCAGTCTGTCAGGTAGTCAACAAGCATTGATTAAACACCACCTGTATGCTATGTACTGTACTAAGCAATGCAGACACAAAGAAAGATTAAAACATACACACACACACACAACACACACACACACACACACACACACTGTCCACGCCTATATTCTAATGGGGGACACAGCAAGTAAATAGGTCTGTTATCCGATATAGTACAGAGTAGATGAGGTAACCTCAAAGGGTTGGAAGGCATTCGCAGCTGGAGGGAGCAAGAAAGGCCTCCTGCAGAAGCCAGGAGGCATAGGTCAAGCATTCCAGGCAGGGTGCACTGCCAGGGCAAAGGTATGGAGATCGGAGACGGAGTGATATATTTGAGGAATTGCAAGTAGTCCAAAGTCAAGGGATACCAGGGTGCATAAGGTATAAGACGGGCAAGAAGAGGTGGGCTCATGATGAGCTTTAGCACAGGACCTGGCACATAGGAGACCCTGAACAAATGCTTATTGAACTACTCACTGATAACTGATCATGGAAGGCCACAAGAAAGGAAAGGGGTTATTCAATTCAATTCAATTTAACAAACACTTATTAAGCATTATAAATCATATATTGGTATATATTGTGGATAAAAAGAAAACATCCATAGTCCCTGCCATGGAGGTGCTTACATTCTACTGCATACAGCTAATTATGATGAGAAAGCTGAGGGAAGGAGTGCTAAAGTCTAGGGTTCCTGTGAATCTAGAAGAAAGATGAGGATTTTGAGTGGCAGAGATGAGGAGTGAGGGCATTCCAGGCATGGGGCACTGCTTGAGCAAATTTGTGGAGGTGGGAAATAGGAAGATCAATCTCAGCAAACAAATCATCCAGTTTGTCTGGAACAAAAAATTCAAGAAGGCAGATGGTATGAAAGGCAGGTAGGCACCAGATTATGGTATCAGTCAGTTGGTCAATGAGCATCCATGCAGCCTTTGACTTACTGTCTTCCTCCAATAAACTGTGAGCTCTGTGAGGGCGAGGACTCTTTTTTCTTATTTGTAATTCCCAGAGCCTAGTACAGTGCCTGGCACATAGCAGACACTTATAGATATTTATTCAACTGAGCTTTATTCATTATTAATAATGTTATTATGTAATGATATGTATGATAATAAATCTTTATTTATCAGCTATGAAGGGTTTTTTAAGAGCCAAGATGAAGCATTTGTATTTTATTCTACAGGTTCTTGAGGAGGAAAGTGACACTGTCCCATAGGAACCTGAGGAAGATTAATTTGGCAGCTTGTGCGGAGAGTGGATCAAGAAGGAGAAAGTCTGGGGCGGCTAGGTGGCGCAGTGAATAGAGCACCAGCCCTGGAGTCAGGAGTACCTGAGTTCAAATCCGGCCTCAGACACTTAACACAAAAAAACTAGCCATGTGACCTTGGGCAAGCCACTTAACCCCAACTGCCCTCCAAAAAAAAAAAAAAGAAAAAAAAAAGGAGAAAGTCTGAATGGAGGGAACTCAATGGGGAGTCTCTCACAGTGACCCAGGAAAGAAATGATAAGCCCCAAAGTCGGATGGCAGCCCTGTGAGGTGAAGGAAGGAGATGCATTCATGAGAAGCTTTGGCACCAGGAGCAAGGGTCAGTAACCAATTCTTTATTAGGAAGAGGGAGGAGTCAGGGGTGGCTCAGAGGTTATGACCCTGAGACACAAAGGTGGCTTCAGCTTCCCCGGGGCATGTTGGGTCAGTCTCATCGAGTGAGGACCACCAGCAAAACCCAAGAGAAGATCCCAGGGATGGACGGTCAGCTCCCTCCCTCAAGCTCTGCTACAGTGAAAGACAGAGTGTTGGGGTGGGGGAGCCTGGGTGTCAAAGGCTAGACCAGTTGAATGCAAGTGCTGGTATTTCCCAGTGAGCTGAGAGGGTTTTAGGTGAGGGTTGGGGCTGGACTGTTTGAGGACCAGCCCAGATAAGTCCAGGGAAGCTCATGACCAGAAGACTGACCACCAGGTGAGGATCAGTTCTGGCCATGGCAACTCAGGAAGGCCATCTACTAAAGTCAAGTCAAATCAACACACATTCATTCAGCACTTACTGTGTGCTAGGCACTGGGCAAATATAAGCAACAGTGGAGCCAGGAGAAGAACAAAAGAGACCCAGCCTGGTCCCTTCCTCATCCGAAAGTCCAGGAAGAATTCTCCAATGAGAGAAGGAGGAGCTGTGAGGGAGAGAAGTACTGAGGCTGCTCTTTCAATCAGGCCACCAGCATTTACTAAGCTCCTCTCTAGATCAGGCTCTGAGCCAGGTGTCAGGTGTACAACTGGAGAAGACAATAGGTTCACAGATAACTTGGTGGGATAGAGGGACAGGGGCTAGTTTGGTGGCACAGAAGCAGAGTTTTGCAAGAAACAAGGGCTTCAAAGAAGTGGAGGTGGGGGGAAACAGGAGAGAATGCAGGCATGGGGATGGCCAGAGCAGAGATGCAGAGATGGGAGAGGAACACCAGCGTGGTTGGACCACAGCCCTTAAAGCTTGCAAAGCTACTAACACAACATCTTCATTTCATTCTCTCTAGAAGGAAGCAAGGCAGGTTCTAGCACCACCCCATCTCCCGGATGAAGGCCCAGAAAGGTGAGGAAGCATCTGGGGCAGGAAGCAGGCATGGAGTCTCTGCTGCTCCACGTGGCCTCTGAGCCTGTGGTGGGAGCACCTGGGAGGATGGGATCCTTCAAATACTACAGTGTAGGAGGGATTGAGGTGGTAAGATGGGAGCCTGGGGGCTCCAGGGAGTGACCGCCTCTGCCTTGGGAGCAGAAGAGCTGAGCAGGCTGAGTAGAGGGGTTAGAGACCAGAAAACACGAGTGTGAGAGAGAGTGTGTATGTGTGTGTGTGTGTCTGTGTGTGTGTGTTTGTAACTGTAGGAAGGGTTATGTGTGCAAGTATGTGTGTGTATGTTGTATGTGAGTATGTGTGTGTGCATGTGTGTAAGTGTAGAGGGAGGTATGTATGCAAGTGTGTCTGTGTGTCTGTGTGTGTGTGTCTGTGTGTGTGTGTTGCTTGTCAGGGGAAAGCTCCCATTTCTCTTATGATCTGGCTGTTTACTGGAACTCCTCTGAGTCAGGCTCCTGGGCTTCCTCACTGTGGACCTGGATGGAGCACAGGGCTTGAGAGTTAGGATCCACCCATACCAGGACCCTAGCCAAGTCACCTTCCTCCAAGCCTTGGTTGTCTGCTCTGTAAAATGGAGCTAATGGAGCTCTCAGAGCTCCTGTGAACAGAGCCTTCTTCGAAGTGGAAAGTCCCATCCGAATGGGAGTCATTATTAAGCAACCAGCTGTGGGTGCAGCTCGATTAGGGCCTGGCCCTTGGAGCCCATTACAAAGGCTTTTCCCAGCAGCCCCAATGTATTCTGTGGAGCAGCTGGAAATCCAGGAGGTTCCCGGGCTCCTCCCTCCCTTTGATCCCTCCTGCTGCTGGATTGGGCTGATCCTTTCTGCGTCCTGGCCACCAGCCTTGTCCCTGGGAGCAGTCCTTCCCTCTCTGCCTCCTTGGCCACCCAGCATCGCCTCAGACCCTTGTGCACGAATACCTGATTGTCTTTTTCTTTATCGAAGTCTTTCTTCCCAGACTCCCCGGCCTCTTGGGCTCAGGATTCTCTCCAAGTTCCCGTTTATCCTATTTCCATGTTGACTTCCTCATCAGATTGAGCTGCTCAAAAAGGCAGGGGCTGTCTTTGTATCATGGCTGCACAGAAGGCGCTTTCTAAGCAGTAGCTGATTGACTAGCTGAGTGTCCTCCATCTCTGCACTGCTGGTTAGAGGCAGAGCACCGGCAGGCTTGAGCCCAGGTATCCTGTACAAGACACTCACTGCACATGGAAGAAGGTTGTAGCCAAGAATCAGAAGACCATAGATGGAGGGTCAACAGGACCCTCTGAGGACCACTCAATTTGCAGAGGAGGAAGCTCAGGCCCAGAGAAGCTAAAGGTCTTGCTCAAAGTGACACAGATAATATTTGAACCAAGGTGGGATCCTATTGTACTGGGAGGCCAAAGGACCTGGGTTCAAATCCCAACTCTACCACTTCCTGGTCTAGTGACCTTGAATAAGTGCCCTTAACTTGGACCAAATGCCCTCTGAGGGCCTTTCCAGTCGTAGATTGTGTAATCTGACGAATTCTAGTCCTCAAATAGAAAATGTGCTCTGCTGTTCTTCCCATTAGCTCATTGGGTAAACTGGCTTTTCTGGGGTTTTCCAAAGAGCGAAGGCAGAAAAGGGTATTGTGCTTTGCCACGGACAGGGCTTAAACTCATCTATCTTGGGCAAGCCTCTTCTCAGTAGAAGATAGGAAATTCCTCTTTCTAGCTTTCCAGTCCAAAATTTATTTACCTCCCAACAAGCGCATGAGGTAAGGGTTTAAGCACCATCGTGCCCATTTCCCAGATCGGTCAATGGGAATGTGGCTTGTATGGCAACAACAAGGTATCTTCTAGATTCCAGAGCCTCATGGTTGTCTATGAAACTTGTCTCTGCTTGGGCTGTTAATAGAGATGCTGTCAGATCACTATTTACTATTATTATCCCAGAGGCAACTACCACCATCTTCTCCCATCTGTATCTGGGCTTGCTCAACTGCTACCTAATTGGCATTTCTGTGGGTCCTTGGCTCCCCCAGGGCGACTATTGCCTTGGATTGATAGGACAGCAATAACCACTGATGCTTCCATTTCTGTACAGCTTAGAGGCTTAGCAGGCACTTCCCCCTCCTCACAAGCCTAAAACTCAGGAAGTGAGTGTAGGTCCATTTTTTAGACGACAAACTGAGGCCCAGAAAGGCAAGCTGACCTGCCCCAAGGTCATACAGCTTGTAAGTGCTGGAACTAGAATTCGAATCCAAGTCCCAATCCTTTCCCAAGGGGGAAAGATTGTCTTTAAAAAAAAGTGTTTTGTGTGACTAATGTGGAAACATATTTCACAAGATTGTACATGTATAGCCTGTACCAGATTGCTTGTTGTCTTGGGAGGAGGTGAGGGGAGGGAGAAAAAATTGGAACTCCAAGTCTTACAAAAGTGAATGCTGAAAACGTATCTTTACGCCGTGTAATTGGAAAAAAATTAAAATACTAGTAAGAAAAAGACCATCGCTGTTGCTGTTTTTTAATTCTGAACTTAACAATCATTCAGCTGATTCAAAGACTGCAATCTGATCCCCAGTTTGGGAGTGAATAAGAACAATTTTGAAAGATCTCAGTACTTTGGCCCAAGCCAGGACCACACATGACTTCACAGGCTCGATGGGGAAACAAACTTCCCACCCCTTGGCAGGGGGTGTAGACCAGAGGACAGAATGATCTGGGCCTTTGTTCTCAGACGTGACCGATGTGCTCGCTTGTTAGCTTGATGAGACGTTCAGTTTTAAGTTCAAATAGCACAAAACAACACTAAGACTTTTGGGAAAACCCATATTTTTTTTTAAGGGAGTGTGTGGGGAAATGGATTACTGGGTAGCATCAACAGGAAAAAAACGTGTCAATGAAACACTTTTTTAAATTCATAGAACTAAAAAAAAGTGAAGAAAGAAACATAAGGAGAATACTTTTAAAATATACACATGTATTATGTGGTTAAAACACATACCTACACACATGTATCTGAACATGTTAAAAATGTAGCAAGTGTATCTCCAATATACCTTCAAGGGTACGGGAGACCAGCTCATCTTTCTTGTATCCTGAGGGAGCTGGATAAGGGCAAACGTGGAACAGATTGGTTAAAGATTGAGAAAGGAGAAGGAAACAGCTTGATGTTGTTGCCATATTTATTTGACTGATACGCAGAGCGCATCATGCAAAATGCCAGGCTGGACTAATCAAAAGTCAGAATTCAGGTTGCCAGGGAAACCATCAACTGTCTTAGATATGTAGGTGATAGCACTCCCAGGGCAGAAAGTAAAGAGGAATTAAGAAGCCTCTTGATGAGGGTGAAAGAGAGTGTAAAAGCTGGCTTGAAGCTTAACATCAAAAAAACGTAACATCTTGGCAACTGGTCCCCATCACTTCCTGGCAAAGAGAGGGAGAAGAAGGAAGAGGTGTTAGGTTTTATATTCTTGGGCTCAAAGATCGCTACAGACGGCGGCTGCAGCCATGAAATGAAAGACACTTGCTCCTTGGAAAGAAAGCTGTAGTGAATCTGGACAGAACACTAAAAAGCAGAGACACTGCCTTGCCAAAGGTCCACATAGTTTCTCCAGTAGAGTCGAACCATCGGCAGAATTGGCATTTTGGGATGGTGGTGCTGGAGAAGACTTTGAAGAGTTCCTCGGACAGCAAGGAGGGCGAATCAGCCAATACTTAAGGAAATTCATTCCAGCTCTTTACTGGGAAGTCCAATACTGAACTGAAGCTGAAATACTTTGGTCCCATAATGAGAAGATGGCAAAAGACCCTGATGATGGGAAAGATTGAAGGCAAAAGGAAAAGGAGATGGTAGAGGAGGAGAAAGATAGATGGCGTCACAGAAGCAACGAATACTAACTTGGACGGACTTTGTGGGATGGTGGAGGATGGAAGGGTCTGGAGTGCTGTGGTCCATGGGTCCAGAAGAGTCCAATACGACTGAATGACTCAACAACAACAAACATACATGTTCATGTACATGCTTATCATATACCTACATATCTACCAAAAGACCACACACAATAGAAATCCACAGTTTCTTATACTGTAGAGTCCTCTTCCTTGCTTTTTTTTGCGTCTAGAAATGTTTGTGTTTGGAGGTTCACAATAAAAAAAGAAAAAAATGAGGAGTCATTCACACAATGGCCATTTCACTAGACAAAGATCTGTTTGCTTGGATAAACATACAGTTTTCGGCTTTAAGAGTGTACTGCTGCACTAAGACTTTTGGGACATCCCATATATATTTTTAAAGGGATGGCATGAAGAGGTGGGTCAGTAGGTAATGATCAACATGAAAAAAAGCATTTTTTAAAAAAATGCACAAGGGGAAAGGGGGCAAAAGAGACTGTTAGATAAATGACGCTACCTTGTTAAATTGTGTATACTATATATATATATCTACCTGTATTTCTTTTACACAAAATTTGTACCCAGCAAGGGTCCAGAGCTTCTCCCACAGTTTAGTCCTCTTCCTTCTTTTTTGAACCAGGAAATGTTTGTGTTTGAAGGTGATTGTTAAGTTCACAATAAAAAAATAATAATGAAAGATCCACAAACAGGACCATTTCTCTGGACAAAGAACAGCTGGGTGTATGAATGAGATTCAACATAAAGAAGGAAAAAAAAGAGAATCAGAAATGAAGCCGCAGACATCTGTTATTAGCCAGGGCTTTTTCCATTGCATGTCACTGCTTCCTCAGCAAGGTGACCAGCCATATAGAGTATGAGACTGGGAGTCAGAAACACCTGAGTTCAAATTCTACTTTAGCCACTTACTTAACCATGTGGTCCTGTCAAAGAGGAACAAAAACCCACCTACTTCCCAGGATTGTTGAGGGTCCCAGTAAGATGACATACTAGATATTGTTTATATTTGTTAAGAGAGGAAGGCAAGGCAATTGGGGTTAAGTGACTTGCCCAAGGTCACACAGCTAAGTATAAGTATCACGTATCTGAGGCCACATTTGAACTCAAGTCCTCCTGACTCCAGGTCTGGTGATCTATTCACTGCACCACCTAGCTGCCCCAATATTGCTTATATTTTCTAGAGGAGCTTAGACAGGAAAGGAATGCCTACCTACCAACATGTCTATGGTTCATGTTCCTAGAGTGACTCACAACTTTTTTATATACACTGTCTTGTGGGATCCTCACAGCTACCATGTAAGGTAGGAGGTGTTCCTTTTGTCCCACTTCACAGATGAGGAAACTGAGGCTAACACAACCCTAGACATAAAGTTAAAAGGAATCTTAGGGGCCATAAAATCAAACACCTTCAATTAACAAATGAAGAACCAAGACCCAAAGATGTCAATGACTTGCCCAAGGTCACATGGGCAGTAAGCAGATGTCAGATCCAGGTTTTCCTAACTCCTAAACCAGTATTCCATCTACTCCACAAAAATCCCAGAACCTGACAATGAAGAGGGAGTTCAGAAGCCACCTAGCCCAACACAAACGCTAAAACCATTCCCCCAGTAACAAAGCTGACCACCCAGTGGCCACCCAGGCTCTCCTAGAGGTAGCCCCTCCCATGCTTTGTAGAGAGACTTTCTCTTTGCTATCCACCCCCACATAGCCTCTTTACTACTTCCCCTACAGCTCTCTGTTCTGCCTTCTGGAGCCCAAACAGAGCCAGCCTGATCCCTCTGACAGCACTTTAAATACTGGAAGACAGCGACCAGGCCCTGCCAAGTCTTCTCTTGTCCAGAATAAACATGCCCAGCTCCTTCAGCTTTTCCATCTTGTACTCAAGGTCCTTCCCAGCCCTTGTTGCCCTCCTCTGGACGTTCTCCATCTAATCCTGGTTCTTTTTAAAGAAGTTAACTCAATACTCCAAATGAAGTCTGACAAGGTCTCTCCCCTCTCTGTTTCTGAAAGCGACTCCCCTGCTGATGAAGCTCAGGATGGCATCAGCTTTGGTGGCCTCCACATTGCGTTCCCCATTTACCCAAGCCCTGCCATCTTTCCCTGGGCTGTTGTCTAACTGCTCTCCCCCATCTTACATGGTGAAATTGATGTCTTGTGCCAACACCAAGACTACATATTCAGCCCCTTATTCTAGCTCGTCAAAGTCTTCTGGGATGCTGAGTGTCTTCTAGCATGTTTGCTGCATCCCAGCTCTGCATCCTTTGACCATCTGTGCTTTTATCTATATTACTGTTAAAAATGTTCCAATGGGTGTGGGCTGGGCTGCAGGGGCTAGTCCTTAGAGTGTTCATAGATACTCCCTGACTGGTTCCAATCCGAGCAATTCTGTGGAATCTTGGAGCAAGACCACTTTCAACCACAATGACTCAGGGGTTTGAAATTATGATGAAGAGTTCTCCAATTGGCTGCTGAGCTGGAAGAACTGATGATTCAGGAATTTATGAACCAAAACTCAGTGGGCATTTAAAAAGAGTGACCCACCCCTCTCTCTTTCTCTGCCTCTTGGCTTTAAAGCAGGGGTGCTGCATCTAGCTGCTTGCCCAAGAGTTGTCTCCCATCAGGCCATGGCAGTTGTGAGCACATGGCCACTTCGGTCTCCCATGCTTTTTCCTTCCTGAGTTGAACAAATATTCCATGATGGCAACATCCAGATAATCTTGTGGGTTTGGAAGATCAAAAAGTCCCATCAGAGCCCCACTGGCAAAAGGAACTGTATGACAGTGGGGGCAACATCTATCAGAATGGTAGAGACTGGATGGCAGTGGAAAGACCTCCATCAGAAGCAGAGAGACACAAAACAGTAGTGACCAAAGGACAAGTGCCATCAGGATACATGGTACCTTAGAGCAAAGTGTTGACTATGAACTCTTAAAAAAAAACACTAACTTTCAAAGCCTAGAAGAAAGCTACATCTAAAGGGAGCTTCATGAAGACTGCACAAAATGGAGAAAAGAGACAGTAGTTATGAAGTATCCCTTTGACATGTGTTCTGTACATACATGCCTCACTAACATTATATTTTAAGTTTGAACCTACTTTATCCATGGTCATTATATGTATTTGTGAGAGGGCACCCCCAAGATTTAGGGAGAATATTTTGTATCCACTTCCATCTCAATAAATACCTTTCCTAAAAGCTGAGTCAACTAGCTAAACTCATTAATTATTTGTGAGGACTATACCAATGGGGGCTCAACAGCTATAGAATTTTTTTTTTTAAACCAAACAATAGAATTAAAAATGTAGCCCCTCAAGGTTACCCTTAGAACCATGACTGGGGATTCCAATTGTAATCCAGTTCAGCTGCAAGTTAGGAGAGTGACTCCAGAGGGCACATTACAGCAGTAAACAATCAAAGAACCCTGGAATATTACACCTCCTGCCATGATGGCATTGAACCATTAGAAAGGATTCTTTCTTTCTGACCGTTCTGATTGTATCCAGAATGATGGAATCTGGTACATATCTCTCCATCATTCCCGCAATAGCATGAGATACTTTATCCAAAGCTTTGCTAAACTCTAGGTGAAACTATAACCACGGCATCCCCCTCATTTGAAGCAAGGTGAATTGGGTGTAGCTTGTTCTTAATGACTAGACTGGGAAGTGCCTTGAGGGTGGGTTCTGTCTTTTGCCTCCTTTTGCATCTCTAGAGCTTAGCACAGAGTCTGGCATTCAGTGGGAGCTCAGTAAATGCCCACTGACTACTGACTGACTGGACATTCACCAAGTATCTCTAATGAGACATCCCAGAACTTTCTCAGGAATCCAAGTCAAGCTCTTTAGGCCACTGTTTGCTGACTCTGCTCTTTTCACTCTTGAAAATCAGGATGACATTTGCCCATCGACAATGTCTCCTTCCATGATCTTTTCAGCGTCACTGTCACTATCATCACAACCACAGGTATTTCTAGAGCATTTCAAAATTTTCAAAGGGCTCTACGCATTACCTCGCTGAGCCCCACAACAGCCTTGGGGAGCAGGGGTTCTTACTATCTCCATTTGACAGATGTGGAAACTGAGTCCCAAAGGAGAAAAGTAATTCACCTATGGTCACTAGTCAGTAGCAGAGCCAGAAGAGGTCCATCCTCCCTTGCCCTGAACCATACCATCTCCCATTCAAACTGCAGCTCGGTGGCCTGGTTACCTGGGGAACCTTTGCTCCCTGGGCCTGCTGTGTTCAGTGAAGAGGGGGGACAACATGACCTCAGAAGTCCCTTTCTCTCTCAGGTTACAGTCATCAGATTCCAGGGGTGGTAATTATCTCCCCCAGGAGACCTCACATCGCTCCCTGGGCAGTATTGTTTGCTGGACTTATCTGTGTGGGCATCTTGTCTGTCTTGTACTATCTCCCAGGGGACCTAGGAAAAAGGAGGAAATCTGGAAATCTCTTTATCCCAACCTGGTCTTTCCTGGGGGGCCCAGCCAGCTGCTTTCTTTACACACAGCAAATACAATAAACCTTTGTTGAATTGTTGGAAATTCCATTGCACAATCTAGGGTCAGTGGGAGTCCTAGGCGAGAGCCTTCGGTGTCCCTCCTGGGACAAAGGTGGCAGGCCCATGGGAGGGAGGAGCAGGGGGCCCAAATCTCCCTCCCCAAAAAAAGCTTCACAGTGAGGTCTTAGACAAGAAGGCTGGGCAGGACAACAGAGAAACAGGGGACGTGGGCCCTGCTCCCAGCTCTGTGACTTATCCCCATGGGGTATTTTCCCTCTCTGTGACTCAGTTTCCAGATCCATGATATGGGGATAATAAAACTCGTATTACCTACATTTAGGGATTCCAATTCAACAAATTTAGAAACCCTTTATGATGTGGTGTACAAAGCACTATGCTGGGCTCTGGGGAGAGAGACAAGAGGCAAGAAGCCTAACTAGCAATTTTCATCCCTGGGATACCCCAAAAAGAACCCTCTGGTTAGTGGGGGAGGGGTACAGCGACAAGGGAAGCCTGGAATCTGGAAACTGGTTCAATTCAGTTCAACAAGCTTTCATTCAAGAGCTTGGTTTAATTGTTTTTGTTAACTAAGATTAAATAATAAACTCAATGGCTTCTATGTTACTGAAGAAACCTCTAAATGTGGATGCCCTGTGACAAAGACCCAGCTGCCCCGCCCTAGGGATGTATCCTCTAGGTTTAGCTAGTCAGTCAGTAAGCATTTCTTAAACACCTACTGAGGGTTAGGCTCTGTGCTAAGCTCAGTTTACAAAGAAAGGTAAAAAGGTGGTCTACATTCTCAAGGGACTCACAGTCTAATGGCAGAAACAGCGGTCCAAACAAGCTGCAAACTGGGGCCTGAAGGGGGATGGAGAAAGGCTGGGGTCAGAGATGGAACGCCTAGCTGGAAGAAGAGCCAGGAGGCTGGTGTGGTCGGCTGCCCGAGTCCTGGGAGGGCTGGTGTAAAGTGTAAAAGACTGGAAAGTGGCTGGGGGAGGGGTGGGGCCTGCTTTCCAAGAGCACAGTCTAAGAGTGTGAGCCATCATATAGAGATAAATGAAAGCCAGAAGGATCCCTAAGGCTATGAGGGTCAGTGCTCCAAGTAAGGGCGGAGGAGGTAAGGGCAGAATGTTCCTGACTGAGAGGGAGAGGCTGGGACAGGCTCCCCAAGGAAGGGCTGCTTAAAGGCGCCTTAAGAGGAAGGGCAGGATTTCAATCAAATACTCAAGGATTTAAGAGCATTTATGAAGTGATCCTATGATCCTGAGCCAGACACTGTGCTAAACCCTGAGAATATGGAGACAAAGGGGAGAGCTGGGCCTCCCCTCGGGGTACTTCCATTGGGGGGGGGGGGAGGTAGGGATACAACCCATACACAGATAAGTGTGTACAGGACACAGACAAAATCAATCCAAGGCAGCTCTGGGAAGGAGAGACTTGGAGGCTGGCGAGGTCTAGGCAACCTCATGGAGGAACCTGAGCTCAGCTTAGACAGAAACTAGGAATCCTATTAGGGAATATCCCCATGATGATACAGAGAGTATGGAATCGTGGGAGGGGGGAGACTTGTCCTGGCTGGAGCAGAAGATACAAAGGGAATAGAGCAATAAGGTAGGAAAGGAGGGTGGGGCCAGATTCTAGCCTTGAATGCCAGGCTAAGCATCCGAGAATCTAGGGCTGGAAGGGACCCCAGGGGTCCCAGAGTGCAAACCCCTCATTTAAAGGTAAGGAAAGAGAGGCACAGAGTTTAAGTGACTTGGCCAAGCTCACACAGGGGAGGAGCCAGGAGTCCCTGCCCCCAACCCAACCCTCCTTCTCACTTCTCACCAGACACCAAGCACCACAGAGTGATGACAAGGCTGACTGGCAGAGCTATTATTAGACACGCAATCTGCCAAAATATCGCCTCTAGGACTCACAGCAGCACGCCTTTGCTCTCCAGAACGCACCCAAGCAGCCTACAACTTTCCCTTTTCACTTGGGCATCCCATCTGCACCCAGGCAGGCTTGTTTCAGCCGGCTCTGCCTGGCCGGAAGCTGGAGGAGGGCCAGGGCCCAGCGGGGTGTCTGTGTCCAGCCCCCCCTCATCCAGACTAAACTGGAAAGCCAGGACAGCCTATGGGAAGCAGAGGGGTTCTGGGAGAAGGAAAGGAAACGAGGAGCAGGCAGAGGAGCCCCAGAGGTTGTTTTTGGCCTGACAGGAAGCATGGGCAAAGAGAGGGGGGGAAGAGCGTAGCCCTAAGGGGACACCACTAGCCTGTGAGTCATCTTGTGACCCAAACTGATTCTATTTCCTTTCTGTGTGACAGACATGGGCAGAATGACTCCAGCTTTACTTTCTTAGCCACATTTCTAGACATTAGTTCCTTCCCACCTCTGACATCCTCTGTTCTAAGGCCCCTCCCAGCCCTGACATTCCCTGTTCTAAGGCCACTCCCGGTTCTGACATTCCACAAGTCAATAAGAAATGATCCTCGGAGAGATTCCCCCTAGAACACTTAAGAGCAGATGCCTTCTAGACCCAGTTCCTCTTCTTCCAGAGATTGTGTAGAATCACCTTCCTTGGAGAACCTTGAGATCAGAACCCAGAACATCCCTTGTAGGAAACAAGGACTCCATAATGAACTTCATCAGGCTGGGCTGGGGAGGGCCAGCCAGAGTGTTCGGGAAAGGCAAGGGGGGCAGAGGGAGGGGGGAGACAGTAGGCCCCTGCCTCTCCCACTTCTGCTCTAACCTGCTGTGCAAATGGGAGGTGAGAGTGTCTCCAGAGGGCCAGGCTTGCCTGCCACTCCCTTCCCCAGGCAGCCTGGGGCCTGCCAGCCGGACAGTGGAAGGGGTGCGGCTTTGGTTAACCCTGAGACCTTTCCTGGACTGATTGACTCCTGGTTGAAGGCAGCCAAGAATAAGAACTGGGGAGATGGTGGGAAAGAGGGAGCCAATAGACACAGACCTAGGGATGGAAGGGGCCGCAGAGGCCAAACAATCTGACCCCTTCATTTTACAGATGTGGAAGCTGAGGCCCAGGGAGAGTAAGGGACTATCCCACAGAGTATATGTGCAAGGAAGGATTAGAACTCAGGTCTCTGACTCCTGAGCCAGTGCACTGACCAACATCTCCTTTTTAGAGGGGTCATGTGGGACATGGAGGTCCACCTAGAAGAAGAATCGTGGGATCACAGAGCTGGAGCTCAGAGGCCAGTTGGTCTACCTCAGTAGTTTTACATATTGGTAAACTGAGGCCCAAGGAAGCTAAAGCATCTTCTTGCCCAAGGTCACATAAGGAGTAAAGCATCAAAGGTGGGATCTGAACTCCAGTTCTCTGACCCCAGAACCAGGACTCTTCCCACTATACCATGCAGTAACCCCCTCATTCTACATATGGAGAAACTGAGGAAGACTGAATGAGAATCAGATTTCACATGGGAAGGGTGCTCATTTTACAGATGAGGACACAGGCCCAGGAGAGCCCTCCTTAAGGCCACCTAAGGAGTAAACATCAGGTAGCATTTGAACTCAGGGTCTTGGACAAAAGATCTGGTGCTTTTCTCCATTATTGCTAGGTCTAGAGACTAGACCAGCACTTGGGTAATGAGGGGCTGGGGGGAGGGGTTAGGTGGTGAAGAGATGGGGGGAAGAGAAGGTTAAGGAAGTGGGGAAAGGGGAAGGGGCGGATGCTGCTGATGACTCAGCCCTCTTTATGGCTCTGACTCGAAGGGCTGGGTGCACCCCCCCCCCCACCTTGTTTTCCCTTTTCTTCAAAGGTAAGCTCATATACCCCAGCCAGGAAACCCAGGAAAGCCCCTCCCCTCCCACCCGCCCTCAAGATACGGACAGGGCCTTCCAGCCCGGAATTCACAATCTTTGAGGCCTGAACTTGAGGGGATGAAGGTGGGAAGCAATTTGGCCTCCTGGGCTCAGGCCTGGAGGGTCTCCAGAAGGAGCTGGGTCCCTGATTCGCTCCTCCCACGCCCCCACAATCTGCCTCTTTCCAACCCTCCTGGGAACCCCTGAAGCTAAAGCCTGCCTTCTCCCCGGCCTGGCCTGCACTTTCAGAGGTGCTGGGGAGTTTGGGCAGAAGACTGGCTCGGTGACTCAGTTGGCTCATCTGTAAGGCAGAGATGGTTGGTTTCACTGGATTTCAGAGCTGGAAGGAGCCTCACAGGTCACAGAGGACCCGTCAGAAACTGAACAAGCAAATGGATGGCTTAACCCTTTCCTGCCTGGAGCTCACACCTCCTCTAAATTAGTGGTTGCCTCAGTCACCCAGTCCAGGGCCCCCTGAATGAGTCACTTCATTCTCTAGACTTCTCATCAGCTGCCCTATTTCCATGCACATATTCCATGTCCCCACCCCCTTTCCAAAATCTAATCAACGTCTATCTTCCTGGAAAAGGCTGGTCTAGGAGCCCACCGCAGCTCCCTCTTTCCCAGACCTTAGGTATCTTTGCTAATAGAAAGTAAGCTCCCTGAAGGCAAGGCCTGTCTTCATTTATGTGGATTGTATGTAGGGCACCATGCTTGGGGCATAGTAAGAGCCTGATAAATGCTTTTTCATTCATTCATGGATTCCCAACCAGCAGATTGCAGCCCTCCAGGGAGAGGGCTCTGACACCCCCCCACACACACACACCCCAGAGCTGCAGCCCCTTTGGACTAAAGTCCCCAGGAGGAAGTTTCTCCCTACATTAAGCATTTAAAGTCTCCTTCTGTGTAATTTCCCCTCATGGCTCCGGATTCATGCCTCGGGGTCCAAAAAAAACCAAGCTAATCCCTCTTCCATATGACAGCTCTTCAAAAACCTGGAGCTGAGTGAGTCCTCGGTCTGGAGTCTTCCCTTCTGCAGGGTGCCCGACCCTGGCTCCTTCCTCCAAACCCTCCTCCTATCCCCCTCCCACATCCTGGAGGCCCTCCCCTGGACACTCTCTAGCTAATTAACGTCCTTCCTAAATGTAGGGGATGCCAGCTCCGACCCAAGGACTCAACAGCAGGCCGAGCACAAGGAGACGGTCTCCACTTTATTTCTGAGCCTTTTACCTTCTGCGCTGGATCCTCGTGAGGGGGCCGTTCTGCAGGCCTTCCCATCATCATCAAAACCCAAAGCACCTGCATTTTATTGGAAGACACCAGGAAGAGGCTGATGCTGAACCCCAAGGAATGAGCCAGAAGAGGGAAAGTGGGGGCTGGCCGAAGCCTCTCTGGAGACAGAGGATATGCCGATTGCCTGCGGCCTGGCTGCTTCTTGTCTGTATTGGAGCTATTATCACCAGTGCCAGATGACTGGTACAAACTGGTTGCCCCATCCGAGGGCCTGCCAAAGAAGGCTAGCTTGTGGGTGCTTCGGCTCATGCCTGAACCTGCTTCCTCACAGGCCTACGTGCTGTGCTGTCCCTAAGAGAACCCTGGGGAGCTCTAGGATGGGTGGAGGTAGGGAACAAATTCACCCTTGTCCCAAAAGCTGCAAAACTCCGGGAGGGAGAGGCAGTGGATAGAGCACCGGCCTAGAATCAGGAAGATCTGAGTTCAAATCCAGCCTCACATACTTACAACAAGTTACTTCGCTTTTGTTTGCCTCAATCTCCTCAGCTGTGAAATAGGAACAAGAATTGCACCTTCCTCACAGGTTCCCAAAGAGGGGCGATCAATCCTTAGAGGCATCGCGGGACCAAATGAGACAGTGAGGGGTAAGGGCTTAGGCCAGTGCCTGGCACTATGGAAATGTTAGCTATTAGGACTGTTATGGTAAGAACATGAGACCAGAGGGTCAGGAGGCTGGGAAGGAAGGTGCTAACGTCTCTCCAACGGCAGCCCCCTCAGCGCAACATCCCAACATCCCTCCCAGCCCTGATGTTCTGTGTTCTAAGGTCATAGGTTCTGTGTTCACAATGGGAATTAAACTGGGTTTGGAGTCAGGAGCCAGGCTGGTGCCCGACTTTGCTATTTCCTCTTTTTGTGACTTTGGGCAAGTCACCTCCCATTTCTGGGCCTGTTTTCCTAACTGTAAAATCAAGGCGTTTGGCAAGGCCACCTCGAAGGACCCTTCCAGCTCCAGCATCAGATCTGTGCTCCAATGCCCGCTGTTCCAGCACTCTCTAGACTGCCTTCCAAGGTCCCTCCCAGCTGTGACAGCCAGCCTGTGAGCCCCAGAGTTTGAGGGGAGTGGTCAACAGCTGCGAAGGCCTAGAAGAGCCTAGAATTCATTTTCTCCATTTTCTGCACCCAGAGTCCATTCCTTGATTCCCAGGACAGTCTTTCCCTGTGGCTACAATCTTTCCATCTGCCCCTGTGCTCCCTCCATTTGGGACCTGGCCCTTGGGCCTGGGCCCGGGACAAGTGCCCAGCTGTCAGCTGAAACTTCACCAACAATACAGCTTTGGGCCGGAGAAGCCCACTCAGCACAAAAATGACTTGACATCACATTGTTTTTCTCCTGCTGATGTTGTTCAGGCTCTTCAGAGGGGCTATGGGAGCTCCCTCCTCCATTCCCTGGGTAGAACAGAGCCAATTTATTACTCTTCAGATTTCTCAGTATGGTACTGGCTATGGAATTGGAGGACCCAGGTTCAAATTTCCCCTCCAGCGCTTACCTGTGTGAACCTGGAACCCTGGGCCTTGGCTTCCTCATTGCTACAAGAAGGCAGTTGAATTAGAAGGCTCTGGAGAACCCTCTCAGCTCTAGAGTTATAACTGTATGACTTCTTGGCTACGGACCATGATCCTTTGCCCGAGCTCGGTTCCTGAACCTGAGGCCCTGAGACCGTTCCCAGATCAGAGGGTTCCTTACAGGGCATGATAAGGCTCCCATAAAAAAGACTAAGGGTACATGCCAGAGTTCCAAACAGTGTGTGCAGCTCACATGGGCCAGCCTTACAGCCAAGTTCCCCCTGGCCAGCACACAATGCCATTGTTCCAGGCTGCCGTGGGCCGGGCCCTTTGGCAGCCAGGGAAGGCCGATGTCCTCTTCTCTCTGTTTCCGTGGCTGGAGGAAGAGGGTAGCTTCCTTGCATAGTCAGTCTAGAGTCAGTGAACAGCAATAAACAGGGAAGGCAGGGCCCGCCTCAGCTGGAAATGGGAAACACAGGCTTCCAAAAACAACGAGGCTGAAGAATGTAATAAGGCCGTGGCCTGTAGTTTTTAAAGTGGGGCCTGTTTTCCAGAGGGAGCTTCTCTCATCTTACAGTTTATCCCTAAATGTTGTTAGCATGGTGACAGAAAGAGCCCCTATTAGCTATGGAAAGGCCCTTTCTCACCTCTGAGCCCTGTAATTAATAATAATAATAATAATAGTGTCTGATCTGTAAAATGGGATCAAAGTCCAGCAGCAAGACAAGTGTCAAGAGGAGGACTCTGGAAGAGAAAGTGGGGCAGAGTTTTGAAATCGATTTCACTTAAATCCAATTCACCCTCCATCCAAGACATGACTCTCCAATGTCACTGGTCCTCTTCAAGAAACGAAGGATGAACAACAACAAGAAAATGGGCTGACACTCACCAGAGGCAGCCTGACGTAGTGGGTAGAGAGATAGCTTTGGAGTTCAGAAGTACAGGATTCAAGTCTCATCTCAGATCAGGTCTGGTTGTACGATCTTAGGCATGGCTTCCCTCTCAAGGCTCCAGGCAACTCGTTAGGACCATGGACTGAAGGGTACACACTGACCTCTTTTGGTAGAGGGAGCTCCCATACAGGGACCCTTAAAGCATTCTAGAAATCCCTATTGTTGAAAGAAAGAGGTTCTTAACCATGGTGTGTGGACCTGTGGGTAGGCAGTCTGGTGAAATCTATGCAGCCTTTCTCAAAAATTATGCTTTTAATAGGGTAAAGTATATGGCATAGCATGGCAGTGGAAGCCAATTCTACTGATAAACTTATCAAAATAATGATAAAAACAAGAGTAAGAACTCTGAGCAGAGATGTGGGGACCGTGAGTACCAAATACGGCATGCACTGACAGATGTGGTGAAGGCTGATCTTTTTTAATAGGCCTCTTTGTTAGAACGGATAGAGGCCAGAAGGTGGAGTACATTGGGAACTGATAACCTTGTTTAAAACACTAGAAACACCAATAAATCATGTCTTAATGAAACGGAAAAGAAAAAGACAGGACACACGGGCAAACAATATTTTTGCTCTGGTTTTGTTAATATGTGCTCTCCAAAATAATGTCAGGTAGAATTTCTTTTCCCCATATATATGAACCTTTTTCTTTTTTGGTTTATTTGAATGTTTTTGGTTGGTATTTATCTTAAAATCTAAAAAATGTTCATGAATAATAATCTGCCAGTGTACATGAACTAGGCATCTGACATTTCTGTTCCTAGGGCCATACTTGGGGCAGAGTCTGGGGCCCCAGCACTGGGAAAGTACAATATCCTTCGATGCTTTGCTGAAGGCACAGCCTTGTGTGGTTCTTACCCCTTCAGTTCCACATCAAACTTGAATGATTTATGGACTCATAGCTAGTTCATAGACATGGAATCTGCTGGTGAACTTGACTTTTTAAAAGGGTGATGGAGCAGATGGAGAAAACCAGCTCCAGGACTGATGGAAAGACACCACATTCAATCACAAACTGGTTCTAGGGAGGGAAGACTTTATAACTCCTCTAGAGAACCCTGGGGCTACAGAGGTGACAACAGGTAAAGGCAATGGTGGAGCTGGGCAAAGGTCCTGGCTCCAGGGGAACATGCCTGAGCCAAGGAGAAAGTAGAGCTGATGAGAACAAGAGACAAAGATATGGTATGGAGGGTTGAGCCAGAACTCAGTCTTCACTGTCACTGTGGGGTCCTCAATCTGTACAGATGCATGGAGAGCACCCACCTCTAGAAACCCAGAGTGTCTTCCCCTATCGGGGAAGCAGATTGACATTGCAGAGGAAAGGAGAACTGGCTAGGCCATTTAGGAGCAAAATACCAGTCCCTGGTATTTGGCAGAGTTGTCTCAGGTTGGGGTTTGGGGGATTTTTTTTGGTCAGATTACAGACACCCTAAGTGCCTGTGTGGAATCTCAAAACTCTTTCAAAATCTGGATGTTCTAAGGTTTTTGTAGAAACCCAGATGTTCCCCCTGGATGGGACCATGCACCAAATTGAGTAGGACCCTTAAAAACCACAGGCCATACCCCCACTGAGATTGGACCTGGTCTCTGTAAACCAGGAGCCTTTAGAACACGGGTTATGTTTACACTCTCATAGAGCCCTTTGTGAGAAAAGCACTTTGTAAACCCTTTAGCAATGAAAGTTTATAATATCTTGAGCGTAAATATGGTCAGAAAAGTTGCTTTTCTGTACATCCTGGAAGAGCCACCAGATGAGAAGCATTCATTCCATGAAGTGAAAGTTTGGTTGACTGTGGATAAACAGGGCTGTGTAGATCCCCATTTTTAAGTTGGAGAATTGCTTCAAACAAGGGAGAACAGCCAAAAACAGAACTCCGAGGGAGTGGCTTCCCTCTGGGACAGCTGCAGAGCCCAGGCAAGAGAAAGAGGAAGAAAAATTACCAGTACCGGCTCTTGAGTCAGAATGTTTGTGCGTCCCTGGACATTCCAATATGAGAAAATGGGGGATGTATACACAGTCCAGCCCAACAGCCCAACCAGAGAATCAGCAGCAGCAACCTTCAGGGTGTGTGTGTTGGGGGGAGGGGTTGCACAGGAGTTATGGTATCTGAAGATCTGGGTTCAAATCCCAGTTCTGCTCCTCATTCCCAGGGTGACCTCTAACAAGTGTCTTTCCTCACCTGTGGGTCCGTTTCTTCCTCTGTAGAATGAAGAGGTTGGACTAGAAATGATCCCTAAGCTCTTTCCAGCTCTAAATCTCTAAGGTATGGTCGTCCAGAGATCATGAAAGGAAGGAAGGCTTCTTAAGGGAGGTGGCATTTGAGATGGACTTTGATGGAAGCTGAGGGGAGGGGAGGAGATGGATCAGAGATGTTCCCGGGGAGCCAGGAAGCTTTGCCAGCTCTAGACTTGGTGCTCAGCAAGAAGGAAAGGAAAGGCGTGACCCACTGCATGGGAAGGGATCCAGACCAAAAGGCCCCTCCACAAAGATTTCTCATCTTCTGAAGTCCCCAGCCACAAACACAACACACCTGGGAGGAGGGGCACATCAGGGCTTTAATAGCTTTATTGTAAATGACTTTATTCCAGTAGGTAACACCTGTCACCTGAGGAAAGGAGGCACAGGTGAGTTGGGCTGCAGGTGGACCCTGCCCCTAGGGGAGCTCCAGCAAAGTCACTTCCCCTCTTGAGGCCTCAGTTTCTTTGTCTGTAAAATGATGAAAGGAGGGGCTTGAATTAGAGCGATTGAGAGAATTAAGTACCTTTTGCAAACCTCAGAGCAGTATCTGAATGTTCCCTCTCACTGGTATCAATATTGGATGGCCCCAAAGATTCCTCTCAGCTAATGGGACCTGGTTGTTTTGGTGGAGGGAAGGTGGGAAGTGACAGACTAAGGCCGGAGCATGGGGAGAGGGAAGATTCAGAGGTCCCTTGGGCAGCCAGAAGCCACAGCTAAAAGTACCCAGGAGTGGAGCTGAATATGGACGAAAGAAGGTGTGGTGAGCAGTGTGCCAGGCAGGCTGCAGAGACCCATGGAATCCTTATTTCTGGAAGAAAATTAACCCGTCTTCCAGGGGTTCAAGCCTATCTCTGACACTATCTGTGTGATCCAAGACAAGTCACAAGAAAAGAGAATTGGGAGTTGTCGGGGCCCTAAGAACACAAGACCGGCCTGAGGGGAATAGGGAGGAGGGTCAGTCAGTTAAATGGGAGATCATGGCATGTCTGAGCCGGGGACGGAGCCCGTCCAAGCCGGGAGGAGCCTGAGAATATGGAATGCCCGAGCTGGCAGGCCCCGAGAAAACGGAATATGGGGGAAAAGGAAGGCTGAGGAGCACTAAAGTCGGAGCTGGGAGGGGAAGGAGCTGGTCTAAGAACAGACGCTCCCGTCCTTCCCCCTTAGAACAGGGGACGTCAGAGCCCGGAGAGAAATTAAAGACGATGAAGCCTCTCTTTTAACAGAGAGGGAAACTGAGTCCCTTGGCCTCTCCAAATCCGTGTTTTCTTTTGAGAGTAGTTTATATTAGGACTGCGAGGTTACAGGATGATTGTGAGCAAAGCATTCTGGGAGCGTTAAAGTTGCGTGGAAAGGTGAGTTATTACTCTTTTTACTATTAAGACACCAGCAGCGTTCTCCCACTCTTCTCTTCTGCCCCCCTCTCTCCCCTTGCTTCCCCAGGGCGCTCCCGAGCTCCAAGTGGAAGAGGAGGAGGATTGGGCGCCCCCAGGCCACGCGGCCACTGCCCAAACCCTAACAGCACAAAACGCGGCAGGGAGCAGCAGGAAACGCAGGAGCCCTGGGGCTGCGGGAAAATCTGCCCAGCAACCGTGTACGTAACCATGAACTCGGCTTGCGGATTGGCTGCACGGGCCTCGGGAGCCTTTGCTCTATATCCCTCCCGACCATCCTTCTTCCCCCCCACCCCTGCTCTCGAGGGCCTGCCCGCTCCTCCCCATTCCTTCTCCATCAGTCTCCACCTTTCCCCCTGCCCTCCCTTTGGGATCCCGCTTACATCCTAGCTCGAATTTCTGCAGTGCTTTCTCCATGGCTTTCAAAGCAGCCCCGGACCCTTTACAGAAAAGAAAAAACGCAGGTTCTGAGTGATTGGGACTGGGGTGCTGGTTATGGGCACCCAGCTCTGCAGGCAGCTTGGAGCGATGCTTAAAGCCCTAGACTTCTATTCGAGAAAAACTGGGTTCAAATCCTCCTTCTAACTCTCCACCTAGGAGACCATGGGCATGGCCTTGGCAAGGCAGTTAGCTTCCCTTGGCCTCAGTCTCAGGCCTCAGATGGCCTCAGAGCCATCCATAAAATATGGGCATCAGTCTGGCCGATTGATGATGCCTTTGAGATGCCTTCAAGGATCAAATGAGACCAATGTGTATACAGTAGGCGCTTAATAAATGCTGTTCCCTTCTCTCTATAGATGCTCTTAAATCATCTCACTGTCCCTGGCCTCCGTTTCTTCACCTGTAAAATGAGGGAGATGAGCGACATGGCTCACATCCCTATGCTAGAAGGCCTGCTTAGGCCAGCTCTGCAAATGGATGCAGAGGACAGAGTCCTTCCTAAAGAGCTGCCTCTAGCTGCAAGGAAGGGGGTGGGGTAGGAGTAAGAGGAGTTTTCCTGTAGAAGCCCTAAGGCCAAGGCAAATCCTAGGGCCTCAGAGCTAGAAGGGCCCCTAAAGTTCTTTAAATCCAGTGGTTACCAACCTTTCTGAGGATGAGGTCTCCTTTTAAGGTTAAATTTTTTTTTTTTTGCCAAATACCCACAGGAAAGCAGGTGTTCACTAGGACCGGCTGCTCAGTCCATCATCCTCAGAATCACAGCTGGACAGCATCTCAGAGTTGGAAGGGACCCCAGTGCCCATCTGGTCCAGTCAGTACATGAAAAGGAATCTCCCCAACAATGTCCCTGACAAGTGGTGGTCCTTCTTTGCTCAGAGGCCTCCAGTGAGAGCCACAGCCTCCCCCAGCAACCAATTCTGCTTTGCACAGTTCTGATTGTTAGGAAATGATTTCCTTTGACTAAGGTTCAATGTACCCCTTTTAACTTCCAGCTCTTAAGAGGGGCATGCACCACCAAAAGCTTAAGTGACTTGGTCACAGCCACAGCTATTCAGGACCAGAACTGGATTTGAACCCAGGTGGTTTGCCTCCAAAAGCAGGTCTTCTGTAGGAAAGGAAAGGCCTGTAAAATTCACCAGAAGAAAGAGCCCAGAGAGGATCCTAGAATCTGAGACATTACCTTGTTAAAAGGAGCATACACATTTTAAAACCCAATTGTAAATAATTTGGAGTTTATGTGTCGACCCTCAAGTCAGTTTTATTTTAATTTCATAGACGAAGAACTGGAAGAGACCTCAGAAGCCATGAAATCCCAGGCCCTCATTGTACCAAAGAGGAAACAGCCTCCTGGACAGGCTAAGAGACTCCCTTACCCAGGTAGGGCTGGACTGGAAACCAGGTTCTGGACTCCAAACCCAGGAACTTGCTTCTACCAAACCATGCTGCCTGTATTTGTTGTAGATGGTTACTGAGTTTAGAATAGAAACACTGGGGGGGGAGAACCCCAAAAACTTGCCCCAGGCCTTGTTTGCACATCCTCAGATCCCCTCCCCTCTCCCTTCTTGGCTTCAGCCCCTCCTTTCTACTGGTCCCTGTCCACCTTCTTTTTGCTCCTCTGAGAGAGGCCTGAGATTACAGGTGAGAGGAGAGAGGAAGGGTGGAGTTGCCAAGTCAGGTGCTTCCTGCCAGCCCTGCATCATGAGCTCCTCCTTTCCTGCCCACATCCCCAAGAGAAGCCACACTCCCTCCCTCTATCCCTCCCAGCCCAAGCATGGCAAAGCTTCCTTGACACCGAGCAGAGCAGGCTGACCTTGGTCCAGCTGGAGGCCTCACAATGCATGACCCACACCAGAACACCTTGCTGGCAAAAATTATTAATATTAAGAACCAAGTTAGGAACCTCCTTTTTGGCCAGGCCTTCAGGTTGGCTAATTCCTCTCCTCCCCATGGCTTTGTGAGGCAGAAAGTCCTACTAGCCCCATTCTGCAGGTGAGGAAATTGCAGCTTCAAGAGGTCTCTGAGACTTGTAAGGTCACCTCTCCCCCCGCGTTTCAGAAACAGTATTCAAACTCAGGCTTTTCCATCATAAGAGACTAATTTTCATTGTCCTGGCTGCTGTCTTTACACAGCCTCTTTGGGGTCTCAGACTAATGGGGCCGCCTTTTGGGAGGTACAGTTCTATGACTTAATCAGTCTCAATTGACAACTATCTGTAACTCACAATTTTACAGAGTTACTTGGGCCCAGAGTGGTTAAGAGCCTTGGCCATGGTCACAGAGCCAGTTCCTGTCAGGGAGGACACCTTGAGCCATCTCTTCCGCCTCTGCAAACCAAGGGCACTCAGGAGACTCAGGCAAAGAAGGGACTTTAGTCCAACCCATTTGACAGATGAGGAACACGAGTCCCAGGGAGGGGAAGCAGTTTCTCTATCAGCATGTACAGTGTCCTGCACGTTAAAGGCTTAGGTGACCACACTGGTCACTGGCCGAGGTGGCATCAGGACTCTGGTTCTCTGGATCCCAATGCAGCATTCTCTCTGCTACATCATTCTGTTTCCTGTTTTCCCATATAGACTTCCCATCAAAATATGTTCCCACCACATCTCTGGGGCTTTGTTAACACCATTTTTCTAGCTCTAGTCCTTTTTCCATAATAAACAGGTAAGAGTTAAAAGAGGAAAGATTCCCCCCCCCCCCACCAATTTGGCTCAAGTTCCACTCATTTCAGGACTCCGGTAAGAGAAGGGGAGAGAACTGAGCATCCGGCCATTTGGGAGATGCCAGGAAGCAGTGGGCCAGAGGTGCACCAGAAACTGCATACCAGCAGTGGGGCACCCTGTCCCTTTCCTGGGAAGGTGCCCATGCCAGGGCCTGCAAGGGCCCCAGGACCAACGTGGGTTTGAGCCTGGTAGGTGTAAATATAATCTAAATGGTGAGATTATAGTTACCTAATTACCAAGTAGGGAAGGCTCCAGAGAGGAAAAGCCCAGGCCTGCCATTAAGACCGGGAGCTCAGGGCTGGGCCTGTGGCTCCAGAAAGAGAAGAGGCACTTGAGCTTCCCGGGCTCTGTCACCAGGGCAAGGCAGGATGGCAGAGCAGAAAGTGCAGGGTCTGGGCGACTTAGAAAGTTGTATCAGCTGTGCCAAGCCCCAAGTGCTGGGATTTCAGAAACTTCTTCAATTCAATGGATCATCTGGGGGGAGGGGGTCCTTATCTCACCCACCTCAAAAAAAGCCGTCTACACTTTTTCCTCCGCTGCCTTTGAACTCACTCGCTTCTCAAGTCCTTACCATCAGTCGGGGCTTCCAGTCTCCCACTCAACTGAAACTGCTCCCTCCAAGGCCCCAGGTGACCTCTGAATCATCCTGTCCAGGGACCTTTTCTCCATCTTCTTCTGTCTTTGGTTTTGCTGCTTCTGATACCATCAGTCACCTCTTCCTGCATCATCTTTCTTCCCTGGGTTTTCCTGATGCTGTCATTGCCAAGATTCTTCCTCCCTGTCTCAGTCTCCTTCATAGGATTATCATGTGTCTCTGGCTCCTTTTTTGGGATGCTCCCATGGGTTCTCTCTCTGTCTGTCTCTGTCTCTCCCCTCTGTCTCTCTCTCTTTTTTGTCTCTGTCTCTCTCATCTCTCTGTCTCTGTCTCTTCTCTCTCTCTCATTTGTCTCTCTTCTTTCTCTGTCTTTCCCCTTCTCTGCCTGCCTCTCCTCTTTCTCACTCAAGTTCCCATGACTTTAATTTTCACATTAATTCAATAACCATGAAACCCACATTTGAAAGTCCTCCTGTCTGTCCTGATCTCCAGTCCTGCATCCCCAGCAATCTCTTGGACTTCGCCACCCTGGACAAAGCTCAGCAGAACCTATTCCGCTAAAACCCTCCCTCCCTCCCAATTTCTGTCTAAAGCGCCCTCATTCCGTCCGGCCCTCCAGGTTTAAAATCTCCACCGCGTCCTGGAATCTTTTCTTCTCTCAGCTCCCAGATCAGCTGCCTAATGTTCTCAGTTCTCTCCCCAAGCTTCTCCCCCTCAGGTGCCCCATCTCTTACATCCGGCCTCTTTGGTCTCCCTGCCCTGCCTCCAATTCTCTCTCCCCTCTTCCACACACTCATACTGAGCTAATCTTCCTTAAGCACAGGTCTCACCATAGTCTTCCCTCACTAAAGAAGGTTCCCTAGCTCCCTCTTGTCTCTGGGATCAAATCCAAATGCCTCTATTGAACATGAGACATCCTTCGGGATTTCACATCACTCCCTCTCAGGCATGGGACATTCCAATTTAACTGACCTCCCTCACACACAAAACGCTCCACCCGAAGCCCCCCAAGTAGAATGCATGCCCTTGAAGGCAGGACCTCTTTCCTTTTTCCTCTCGATGCCCAGTGTGTCTGGGAGAGTAGGTGCCTCCTAAGTTCTTAGAGAACTGATCAGATCTCTAAAATGGAAGGACTAGGTACCTTACAGCCCTCAGTCTGCTGGGGCAGTTGACCATAGGCAACTCACTTAAGCATTTAAGTGCTTAAGCTGCCTCTCCTGTGAAATGCGAATGATATTCCTAGCATTACCTCCTCCCACGCAAGTCTATTTGAATTGGGGCAGAACCGAGAGCCCTGGACTAAAAGTCCGGGAAGCCTGAGCTAAAGATCTCACCTCTGAAACCTATTTACTAGCCTAGTACCTACAGGCAAGTGGATAATTCTTTCTAGCCTCGGTTTCTGCAGCTGTGCCTCACTCAAGATAATGGATGGAAAGCCCTTTGCAAAGTTTAGAGTACTCTCAGTCATTATTATTCTAGAAATGGGCATTTAAATGAATTAGCGGGGCAAAGCTGAAAGCCTCCCCCGGGGCCCAGAGGCAGTAGTCCAACCTAATGGCTCTCATTTGCTGCTTGGAGGTTTACAAGCTCTGGGAGCCTATGGAGACCAACCAGCTCCAAAGCCCAGGCCAAAAGGCAAGGCAGGGAGCCCCGGTCCTGGCTTACTCCCCTCCCCTCCCTTCCTCTTGAGCCATGCCCTGGCAGCTCCCTTTAAAATCCCTGTAAAAAACACTACCCCCTTTCCCTATCTGGGAAGACTTTCCTTCCATCCCATCCTCAGCCAGGGCCAAACTGAGGCTCAAGCTGGAAATGAATAAGGGCTTTTAGAGGCCCACACGAAGGCCTCCTTGGCAGGTCCAGGCCCAGCGTGGGAGCCGGCCCAGCCTGGCCATCAGCCCGAAGGTCAGGGCTCCCATGAGGCAGTAGGATGGGGACAGCAAAGTGCCCGCTCCCAAGCCACACCCGTGGTCAGTGGCCATGGAGAAAGACAGATGGCCTCTCTGTGCAGCAGCTTCCGAACACGGGGAGGACCACCCGGCCTCAGGTTGACGCCCCAGCTGCAAATCCTGTCTGCTTGGGTAGTGGATATGCTCCCCGGCCTTGGGATCCACAAGACCTGGGTTTGAATCCTGCCTCAGACACTGTCACTTCTTCTGGGTCTCCTCATCTGAGAAATGTTCTAATGAGCTCCTGCCTGTAGAGCTCTGTGCAAACCTCAGGTGCTCTATGAATGTCAGCTCTTCTTCTAATTGACAATTAACACACCAAGTGCAAGGCGTAAAGTGGAACATGAGACAAATTTTAAATATTGTACTAATAACTGGTATCTTTGCAGTTCTTCAAAGCACCATCTGGGGGAGGGAGGGCTTGAAGCCCAGCAGCCCATGGGGAATCGAGGCATCATCATCTCCATTTCCTACCTGAGGAAACTGAAGTTCAGGGGAGTTCAGAGACTCGCCCACGTTCAATTGATGAGCACTGAAGAAGGGGATGCCAGGTGCTGTGCCAGGCCCAGGTGCCCCTGGACACACAAGCAGGACTCAAACCCAGGGCCTCCAGCTTTAGGGTCTACCAGGGCACTGCAGGGAAAGCAGGGGGCTGGGAGGCCAGAGAGATGTGGTCAAAGCTGAAAAGGCAAAGAAGCCGAGGGGAAAGTAGAAGAAGAGATGCCAAGGGGAGTGAGCAGACACAGAGTACAGGCACAGCCAAGGCAGCAACCCCCAGCAAAAGACACAGGAGGAAAAAGACCCAAAGGAAATGCCCAGACAAGACAATGCTCTTGTCATTGGGTCAGAGCAAACACCCCACACTGTCAGCACCCTGGGGGACAGAGTCCTGATATGCCAGACAGATGTCTAGGTGGGTGTTTGAGGGTGTGTATGAGTGAGTGTGAATGGATATGCAAGTGTGTGTGTGTGAATTGTGTATGTATAAGAGAGTGTATGTGTGCATCCAAATATGTGGGGAGGTGTTTGTATACACAACAGTGTGTATATGAGTGTGAGTATGTACATGTGTGTGTATGAGTGTGAATGTATAAGTAAGTGTGTGTGTGAATTGTGTGTATGAGACTGTATGTGTGCATCTGAATATGTGGGGGGCTGTTTGTATGCACAACAGTATGTATATGAGTGTGAGTGTGTACATGTGTGTGTATGAGTGCGAATTTTACGTATATGTAAGTGTGTGTGTGTGAATTGTGTATGTATGAGAGAGTATGTGTACATCCGAATACGTGGGGGAGGTGTTTGTATGCACAACAGTGTGTATGAGTGTGTGTACATGTGTGTATGAGTGAGTGTGAATGTATATGCAAGTGTGTGTGACTTGTGTATGTATGAGAGAGTGTATGTGTGCATCCAAATAAGTGGGGGGCTGTTTGTATGCACAATAGTGTGTATATGAGTGTGAGTGTGTACGTGTGTGTATGAGTGTGAATGTATAAGTAAGTGTGTGTGAATTGTGTGTGTATGAGAGTATGTGTGCATCCGAATATGTGGGGGGGTGTTTGTATAACAGTGTGTATGAGTGTGTGTACATGTGTATATGAGTGAGTGTGAATGTATATGCAAGTGTGTGTGAATTGTGTGTGTATGAGAGTGTATGTGTGCATCTGAATGTGTGGGTGGGTGTTTATATGCACAACAGTGTGTATATGAGTGAGTGTGTACATGTATGTGTGTATATGAGTGTGAGGATGTGTAAGGATGTATGTGAATGTGTATGTCTGTGTATAAGTGTGTATGTGAGTGTGTGTGTGCGTGTGTGGCTATAAACAATAGTAAACAACTGTAAAAACAGTAAACAAGCACGATGTCCATCAATTGAAACAAAAAGGTTGAACAAATTGTGGTCCTTGGACACCACAGAGTCTGACTGGTGTGTGAGGAATTCAGAAGGATACAGGGAGAAGAGGGAAGTGACCCAGCCTGTGAGCTCTCGCTCTGGCTCCTACCCCTCTCCCAGGTCCCAGCGCTCTCTTCCTCACCAGACCTGGTGGCTTTCTGCCCACCCACATACTTCCTGGCCTCTCTTCCTGGCTCTTCTCCCTCTCTGGGGTTTTCTGACCCTGTTCTCTCGGGTCCCCTCCTGCCGTCTGCCAGCTCCATGTGGGTGCCTTCCAAGGCTCTGTCCTGGGCCCCCTTCTCTATTCTCTCTCGATGAACTCTTCAGCTCCCATGGATTTAATTATCAAGTCTGTATAAATGAGTCCCTTCCCCTGAACCACAAACACCCTGGTTCAACCAGGGCCTCCTTGTCTCTGTTCCTCACACATGACGTTCGCCTTTGCCCCGGCTGCCCCTCTGCCTGGAATGCCCTCCCTTTTCTCCTTGTGTCTCAAAATCCCAGGTTCACTTATTTGAGCCCAGCTCAAGCACCACCTTCCACACAAAGCCTTTGCAGCTGACTCACACAAGCTGTGTTACCTTGTAACTATTTTGTATCTACCTGTACATGCACATCTTGTCTTCCCCTGCTAGACTGTCAGCGCCCTGAAGGCAGGACTGACTTTGCTTTTATCTGTGCTCCACACAGCACATAACGTGCTTGTCAAAAGCTCGACCCAAGAAGATAGTATACTCTTGAGTTAATACAACAACCGATCATTATAGCTCCAGGGGGAATACTGTGAAGTCTTCCTGACCTTCCTTTCACAGGGTGGGCTCCAGGCCCCAGAGACACATCAGACACAGGCAATGGGGCTGCTTTGTCTGGCTCACCTACGCTTCTTACAGGAGAGAGGTATGGGAGAGGGTGAGGATAGGCATGGGAAAAGACACTGATTGTTTTTAAAGCATCAACAATAAAATATTTACTTTGAATTAAAAAAATAAAGTCAATAAAATAAATTGTAAATAGGTAGAGTTTGAGGATTAAAAGTGACCTCACTGTGGCACGTTGGTGGTGCAGTGAATAGACTACCGCCCCTGGAGTCAGGAGGACCTGCGTTCAAATCCAGCCTCACACACTTACCAGCTATGTGACCTTGGACAAGTCACTTAACCCCAATTGCCCTCCAAAAAGAAAAAAAAAGTGACCTCATTTAAAATTTTTAGTTGGTTCATTTGAATGTTCATATTTATTGATGGTCACTGGGTTTATTATGGAGGGGAATTCTCAAACCCAAAGAGTGTAAAACATGGCAGAAACAGAAACAATGCTCATGGTCATCATTTTTATTCCTATTGTCAGATGGGTATCAACATCAGAGAAAAAGTGGACTCGATTCTATGGGGAAAAAAGAAGACATGGGCTGTACGCGATGATGGAAGCCCAGCAGATGGAGTAGAGGACCCAGGATTCAATCCGGCTCTGTGGTTTCCTAGCTGTGTGACTGGGCGACCTTGCTGACCCTCCACTTCATACTTTGGATGGCTCCTAAGATCCCTTCTAGCTCTAAATGATCATCTCAGGATGCCTTTATGGGCCTCAGTTTACCCACCTTTAAAATAAGAGTTGGACCAGACGATCTCTAGGGTCTTTCCATCCAAATTTAAATCCATGACAGTCTTATGGGAAATGTTATCCTGGGCTAATGGGATAATATCACTGGGAATGAATGCCATGAGCTTTGGCCCATCTATTAACCTCCAGGCCATGATAAACTACAGTGCCACTCCCAGCTGGAGGAGTCTGGGAGTTCAAAAGCCACCTGGCCTGGATAGCCTTTTCTTCTTCCTGTCCATCCTCACGGCTTCTAGCCTGCATCCATCCACCACCCCCATCCAGAATGCTTCTTGTCCTCACCTGTCCACATGTGTGAAGTGAGCCCGGGAGTCACTAGACTGAAAACAACCCTCTGGCTCCTTCCAGCTTCCACACAGTTCCTAAGGGGATTGATTAGTCTGCAAGGTCCCTCCCATTTCTGCCATTTCATGTTCCAGTGTTCTAAGGTCCCTCCCGTCTCTGACACTCTAAGATTCCTTCCAGCTCTGACTCAGTGGACCCTCATTTTCCCCACATATACAATGAAGTGATGGGGCCAGCCAGTCGTTAAGCTTGGACAGTCTGTGTTCTAGTCACCCAGGGCACCTCAATCGAGACATCATAAACAACCCTCAAACCCAATCAGCAGTATAGAAACAACCAAGCTTAGCATCTAGTTTGTAAGAAGAGCTCAGCTTGGGCTCACCCATCTGGTTCTTACAAGTCTTCCTGGCAGAGGACTGTAGGTGTCCTGGGGTAAACATGCTACCATGGGCTCCCCTCACTCCATCCCTAACTCAACCAGCTACAAAAAGATGCTGCGAGTTGCCAAAAATCACTAGTTATAGCTCTGTCTGAAGAGACCAACCCCCAATTCTGACATGGTGGACTTCTACAAAGGTCCTCTTTTTGTAACCCCAAACTGTCTCTCTAATTGGTGCGTGGCCCTGTCTATCACAACCTCAAGTCTCCCAGCTTGGACCTTGCAGACTAATCAAGCAGACCCTCAGCAACCTGGGCTACACTGTGCAAACTCAGACAAGTGGACAGGCCTCTCTAGTCCTCAGTTTCCTCATCTGGCAAGTAAATAGGGTCTGAATGACTTCTGAAGGCCCTTCCAGCTCTAAGAGCTTACAACCTTTATTTTCTCAAGTATTTTATCACTATTATGAAACTGCTGTCCCTAAAGGTAGAGAAGTGGCCAAGGACCAGGAATTGAGAGGAGAGCTCCTTGCCTTTCCTGGGGGACACGTAGATGCTTCAATACCAATTCTGCCACTTTCGCCCATGTGGCCCTTTCTGTGGGTATCTAGGAAACAAGATGACTGAAGGATTCCTAAGTCTTGTGACTTGACTAACTTGCTCAGGAAATCTGGGGCTTTGAGCACAAATGGGGCTGGGCCAGGCCATGAAGTGGGGCAAGCTGGGGGTGAGGAAACGGACCGCTCCCACCTCCAAGTTTTTGCTGCTTCCCCTCCCTCTACCTTGGGATGGAATCCAGAGACACAAGGCATCCAGATTACTTGTTAGCGGCTTTATTTGCATTTTACAGCATGAATTTTCTTACATTCGGAATTAATTTGGCATTAAAGTGCTGGATTCTTAATCAGGTAACATTTGTTATAAAGCATCCATGACAAACATCAGAAAAGTGGCAGTTGCTGGTAAAAACATCACATAGAGTTCAAAGTATGTAAACCCCAGTCAAGTGGGTCAGTCACTAAGAAGCGAGCTCCCTAATCCCTCTCACCAGGAGCACCCAAGCTGGTCAGAATTACCAGCCAGGGGGAGGGGGCGGAACTGAGGTGCTAAAGGACATCATCATCACCCCCCAAAAAATACCCCAATTTCCCTGGGGAGACTCCTCCCTGCCATCCGGGCGTATGTCTGAGAGGATGGCACGGAATATTATCCATCCTCCAAGGCCAAATAAGAAGGTTCCCTCCCCCCACTCATTCCCCACCCCTGTTCCCATCCCACCCTCCCATCCCCTGCAAACAAAAGCCTTCCCCCCCCAAAAAAAAGGCATTCAAATGGACGTCAGATTTCTATGACCCCAACATTGAACAGATTCGGTAAAAATGAAAGTGATAAACACAAGGCTTGCTTAGTAAACAGATGCTCTCAGCATTTAATGAGCAAACTGATGTCTTAAGAAGGCAAATAGGGCTTACTTTGCAGATAGGAAGGACTGGAAAAACCAAAAGCGCGATTCACCTCCATTCATTGTTCCTGCCGCAGCCCCAGATTCTGCCCCCTAACCCGGGGGCAGGCCAAGGGTGGCCAGGCCTCCATTCTCAGAGCTGATTTTGACCTTGACTCAGTCTTGGGAAGTTTATATACAAACACACAAAGGCCCCCCTACCGTAAATATATATTTATATATATACACGCACGCACATGCAAAGGACCTCTCGTTTCATTTTTTGGAAACAGTCAACTCTGCCTCTGACAAATGCATGCCCACCTTTGTGCCACTGTCGTTACTCGATGACGAGGACAGCCGGGACTTCTTGGAGGCCAGGGACATCCCACTTCCCTGGAGCTTCCCAGCCTCCTCATCACTCCCAGTGACCTCATAGTGACCTTTACTCTTTGACCCCAGCCCACCAAAGGTGCCAAATTTCAGTTTGCCATGTTTCCCTTTGACCTTTCCACTCTCGATGGACACTTCCCCACTTCCAAACTCGAGCGTGCCCGTGGGGGTGACAGGAGCAGAATGCTCCCTCTCGTCACTGAAGGAACTGGACCGGTGACGGGGCTTTTTGCTCTTAAAGAAGGAGAATTTGCCTTTTGGTGAGGATGCCTCTGCCTCAACTTCCCCATCCAAGGAGCCCAAGCTGGCCTTAGAGCTCTTGAGGTCTCCTTTGGAGCCAGAGATAGATACCTCCGGGGAGCTTGTGGCACTGCCCTTGCCTTTGGCTTTGGAAAAGGTAAATTTGGGCATTTTGATTTTGGACTTTTTGAGTCTGATGTCTGCCTCCTCCCAATCCCCTTCATCAGCTCCAGCCTGAAGGCTGCCTTCCACTTTTGGGAAGTTCACATCCACCCCCACTTCTCTGCCCACTAGCTCCCGTTCTGAGGACGTAAACTTGGGGATCTTCATCTTGGGGAATGTCACTCTTCCAGAGACACTTTCCAGGTGAACCTGAGGGCCAGACACACCCACCCCAGGACCCTGAAGTCCCACCTGGCCTCCCTTAATACCTCCTTCTACCTTTGGTCCTGAAACATGGATCCCCCCAGACAATTTTGGCACATCCAAGTCAAGAGCCTTTACATTTACGTGTCCTCCCCCCATGCTGAGGTCTGGAGCTTTGACACCTCCAGAAACATCCACACCACCTTGGATTTTCGGTCCCTTCAAACTGATCCCCCCCACGTCTGATGCTGAGACCTCGGGTGATGAGAGATTGAATGCAGGTCCCTGAATGCTCACGTCAGGAGCTGCCTCATGAAGACCAAGGCCTGAACCTGAAAGCTTCCCTGATGGGAGCTTGACATTCACATCTGGCAGCTCTGTTTCACATCTGGGCAATTTAACATCAGGCTTCTGGACACCACCTTCCAAACCTTTGACGCTGATGCCCCCAAGACCCACTCCCACAGTAGGAGCCTTGATATCACCGCTGTCCCCAAAGCCCCCTTTTATTTTTGGTCCTTCCAAGTTAAAGTCCATGTCAGATGAGATTTGAGGACCCCTGAAGTGAGCGTCCATACCAGGCCCCTTCAGCTCTGGCCCTGTGACATTAACATCCAGATTAGACCCCTGTGAGGAGATGCCAAATTGGGGCAGCTTCATTTGGGGGAGTTTAATAGCTCCCCCAGGTGCCTCCAAACTGACAGCTGGGGCATCCACAGACACCTTGGGACACTTAACATCACCAGCTATACCCAAGTCTCCCTTCAGGTTTGGTCCCTTCAGATTCACATCGGGTACGCTGACGTTCAATTTTGGAGTCTCTAAATTGATGTCGACACCAGGAACTTTTACTCCTCCTTCTGTAGAAAATCTACCTCCACCGTCCATCTTCAATTTCCCACCAGCTCCTTTGAGATCAAAGCCTGGTGTGTCCACACTCACCTTGGGACCTGTGACACCCCCAGAAACATCCAGATCTCCCTTCAGCTTTGGTCCTTTCAAATTCAAGTCAAGATCTGGCCCAGAGAGGTTCACGGAAGGCAGGTTCCCTTGGGGTCCTCTCAGGGTTACATCAGGCCCTTCAAACTTGACGTTAGGGGTGCTCACACCTCCTTCAAGAGAGGGGAGCTGGCCGTGAAAGTCAGCTCCCCCACCCTCCACCTTCACACCAGGCACTCCAATCTTGGGCAAGGAAAACTTAGGGAATTGGATTTTTGCATCTGGACCCTTCAGATCAACATCTGGTCCTTCCAATTCCACTTTGGGGCCATCACCCTTTATCTTTGGTCCTTTCAAGTTGACATTCACATCAGGGATAGAGACTTGAGGAGATGAGATGCCAAAGGAGGGGGCTCTGATTTTGGCATCAGGGACCTCAATGCTGATATCAGAGGCATCCACGTTGGCCTTGACACTGGGCACTTTCAGATCTCCCTCTATCTTTGGCCCTGAAAAATCGATGCTCCCACCTGGCCCCTTGAACTTTGGTGCCTTCATATGGATGTCAGGCCCTTCCACATTGGCACTGGGAAGACTCCCACTGAGGCCCACAGACCCAACGTCCAGGCCAGGGCCCTTGAGCCCAGCTTTAATTCCTGGAGATGAAATTTCCAGTCCAGGTGTTTGGATCTCCCCTTCCAGTTTGGGGCTGGGAAGTGGGGCCTCTGCTCTGAATTTGGGAGATTTGATATCAAATTCAACATCAGGGAAGTACATTTTCCCAAACATCGGTTTCTTCGTTTTGGGAGACTTCACATCAACCTTAAGAGAAGCATCTGGAGCTGCCATATTGACGTCCAAGTCTGGAGTCTTGAGACTGGCATCAATTTCACCCTCTGGGACATTCAAATCAAATCCTTGTTTTTTGGCCTTGATTTTAGGGCCACTCATATGGATCTTAGGCATTTTAAACTTCATTTTCTTGCCTTTCCCACTGACATTGATATCTGGAGACTCCACATTCAGTCCTGCTTCTGGAATGCTAACATCTAATGAAGGGGACTTGATGTCAGCCTTTGGGCCCTTAGCCCCAAAGCCAAATTTAGGTTTCTTAAATTTTGGAATTTTAACGTCTGGCCCCTCAATGCTCAGGTCCGGACTCTCAATATTCAAGCCTGGTGCTTCCAAGTCTACTTTGGGGCCCTTCAGGTCCAATTCACCACCTTCTATCTTGGGACCAGATATGCCAAACTTGGGTGACTTGAGATGTAAGTCAACATCAGGAGCAGATATTTTTGGCCCAGAAATGTCTAGTGATGGCATTTTCAAGTTGGGGCCACTTAATTTGGCATCAGGTCCATGGAGATCCAAATTGGGACCGTGAAAGTCAACTTCAGGACCTTTCAGGTTACCTTCTACCTTAGGGACAGACACGTCATATTCTCCCTTCACTTTGGGGCCTTTCAAATTCAAGTCAACATCTGGCATGGAGATCTTGGGGGCCTTGATGTTCATCTCAGGCATCTTGAACTTCGGGCCTTTGATCTTCCCCTCTGGGCCTTCTATACTCACATCTGGAGCTTCAATGTCCACCTTGGGGCCTGAAATGTCAATGTCAGTCTTGGGCAGGCTCACATCCACATCTGGGCCCTCTCCTTTGAACCCTGGCATGCTGAACTTGGGCATCTTCACCTTGGGCATTTTCAAGTTCCAATCTGGTCCATGGACGTCCACATCTGGGGCGCTGACATCCACTTTGGGACCCTTGATATCAATTTCAGGGCCTTTCAGATCCCCCTCCACCTTGGGAAGGGACACATCCACATCTCCCTTCAGCTTTGGCCCCTTCAGGTTCAGATCAATATCAGGCATGGAGATCTTGGGGGCATGGAAATGCATGTCTGGCATCTTGAACTTGGGGCCTTTCAGCTTTCCTTCTGGGCCCTCAATGTCCACATCTGGAACATCAATGTCTATTTTCGGGCCCTTGATGTCAAACTCTGGACCTTTCAGATCCCCCTCCACCTTGGGAAGGGACACATCCACATCTCCTTTCACTTTGGGGCTTTTCAGGTGCAAGTCAAACTCCGGCATGGAGATCTTGGGGGCCTTGATGTTCATCTCAGGCATCTTGAACTTCGGGCCTTTGATCTTCCCCTCTGGGCCTTCTATACTCACATCTGGAGCTTCAATGTCCACCTTGGGGCCCGAAATGTCAATGTCTGCCTTGGGCAGGCTCACATCCACCTCAGGACCCTCTCCTTTGAACCCTGGCATGCTGAACTTGGGCATCTTCACCTTGGGCATTTTCAAGTTCCAATCTGGTCCATGGACATCCACATCTGGGGCGCTAACATCCACTTTGGGGCCCTTGATGTCAATCTCAGGGCCTTTCAGATCCCCCTCCACCTTGGGAAAGGACACATCCATATCTCCCTTCAGCTTTGGCCCCTTCAGGTTCAGGTCCATATCTGGCATAGAGATTTTGGGTGCCTTGAGATGTAGGTCAGGCATTTTGAACTTGGGGCCCTTCAGCTTCCCTTCTGGGCCATGAATGTCAATGTCAGGTGTATCTATGTCCAGTTTGGGGCCTTTGATGTTCACCTGAGGCCCTTTCAGATCTCCTTCCACTTTGGGAAGAGACACATCAGTGTCTCCCTTCATTTTGGGGCCTTTCAGGTTCAAGTCAATTTCACTCATGGAGATCTGGGGGGTCTTGAAATGCACGTCAGGCATGTGGAATTTAGGAGCCTTCAGTTTCCCCTCAGGACCCTCAATGTCCAGCTCAGGACCTTTAATATCCACTTGGGGCCCTTTGAAGTCTCCCTCCACCTTGGGCAGAGAGACATCAAAGTCACCTTTTATCTTTGGCCCTTTTAGGTTCAAGTCAAAGTCGGGCATGGAAATTTTAGGGGCTTTGATATGCATGTCTGGCATCTTGAACTTGGGGCCTTTCAGCTTTCCTTCTGGGCCCTCAATGTCCACATCTGGAACATCAATGTCTATTTTAGGGCCCTTGATGTCAAGCTTTGGACCTTTCAGATCCCCCTCCACCTTGGGAAGGGACACATCCACATCTCCCTTCACTTTGGGGCTTTTCAGGTGCAAGTCAAACTCCGGCATGGAGATCTTGGGGGCCTTGATGTTCATCTCAGGCATCTTGAACTTCGGGCCTTTGATCTTCCCCTCTGGGCCTTCTATACTCACATCTGGAGCTTCAATGTCCACCTTGGGGCCTGAAATGTCAATGTCTGCCTTGGGCAGGCTCACATCCACCTCAGGACCCTCTCCTTTGAATCCTGGCATGCTGAACTTGGGCATCTTCACCTTGGGCATTTTCAAGTTCCAATCTGGTCCATGGACGTCCACATCTGGGGCGCTGACATCCACTTTGGGGCCCTTGATGTCAATCTCAGGGCCTTTCAGATCCCCCTCCACCTTGGGAAGGGACACATCCACATCTCCCTTCAGCTTTGGCCCCTTCAGGTTCAGGTCCATATCTGGCATAGAGATTTTGGGTGCCTTGAGATGCAGGTCAGGCATTTTGAACTTGGGGCCCTTCAGCTTCCCTTCTGGGCCATGAATGTCAATGTCAGGTGTATCTATGTCCAGTTTGGGGCCTTTGATGTCAAGCTCAGGGCCTTTCAGATCTCCTTCCACTTTGGGAAGAGACACATCAATGTCTCCCTTGATTTTGGGGCCTTTCAGGTTCAAGTCAATATCAGGCATAGAGATCTTTGGGGCCTTGAAGTGCATGTCGGGCATCTTGAACTTGGGGCCCTTCAGTTTACCTTCAGGCCCTTCAATGTCCACATCTGGAACATCAATGTCCACCTTAGGCCCGGAAATGTCAACATCTGCTTTGGGCAGGCTCACATTCACCTCAGGACCCTCTCCTTTGAACCCTGGCATGCTGAACTTAGGCATCTTCATCTTGGGCATCTTCAAGTTCCAGTCTGGCCCATGGACGTCCACATCTGGGGCATTAATGTCTATCTTGGGGCCCTTGATGTCCACATCAGGAACCTTCATATCACCTTCTATCTTCGGCACAGACACATCCACATCCCCTTTCAGTTTGGGGCCTTTCAGGTGCAAGTCAACATCAGGCATGGAGATCTTGGGGGCCTTGATGTTCATCTCAGGCATCTTGAACTTCGGGCCTTTGATTTTCCCCTCTGGGCCTTCTATATTCACATCTGGAGCCTCAATGTCCACCTTGGGGCCCGAAATGTCAATGTCTGCCTTGGGCAGGCTCACATCCACATCTGGGCCCTCTCCTTTGAACCCTGGCATGCTGAACTTGGGCATCTTCACCTTGGGCATTTTCAAGTTCCAATCTGGTCCATGGACGTCCACATCTGGGGCGCTGACATCCACTTTGGGACCCTTAATGTCAATCTCAGGGCCTTTCAGATCCCCCTCCACCTTGGGAAAGGACACATCCACATCTCCCTTCAGCTTTGGCCCCTTCAGGTTCAGATCAATATCAGGCATGGAGATCTTGGGGGCCTTGATGTTCATCTCAGGCATCTTGAACTTGGGGCCTTTCAGCTTTCCTTCTGGGCCCTCAATGTCCACGTCTGGAACATCAATGTCCACTTTGGGGCCCTTGATATCTATCTCAGGACCCTTTAAATCACCTTCCACTTTGGGCAGAGAAACATCCATATCCCCCTTCACTTTGGGGCCTTTCAGGTGCAAGTCAAAATCAGGCATGGAGATCTTGGGGGCCTTGATGTTCATCTCAGGCATCTTGAACTTGGGGCCTTTAAGGTTTCCCTCTGGGCCTTCTATACTCACATCTGGAGCCCCAATGTCCACCTTAGGACCAGATATGTCAATGTCTGCCTTGGGCAGATTCACATCCACCTCTGGTCCTTCTCCTTTGAACCCTGGCATGCTGAACTTGGGCATCTTCATCTTGGGCATCTTCACGTTAAAGTCTGGGCCATGGACATCCACATCAGGTGCTTCAAGATGCACTTCTGGTGTCTTGAGATCGACTTTAGGACCTTTCAAATCACCTTCTAGGGATGGACCTGCAACATCTAGGTCTCCCTTCACTTTGGGGCTCTTCAGATTTAACTCTACATCCGGCATTGAGACCTTGGGTGAAGAAATGCTCAGAAAGGGCATTTTGAACTTGGGGCCTTTTACTTTGCCCTGCACCTCCACATCAGGGGCGTGCACATCCACTTTGGGGCCTGCAATGTCAACATCTGGCTTCTTGAGCTTGGCATCCACCTCTGGTGTTTGAACTTTGGGGCCTGAGAAGTGAAACTTGGGAAGCTTGAAACGGGACTTCTTAGATTTCCCCTCAATGTTGACTTTAGGGGCTGCAATGTCAACCTCTGGACCCTTTATGTCCACTTTGGGACCCTTGATATCACCTTCTAATTTGGGTGCAGAGACATCAACATCTCCCTTGATTTTGGGACCCTTCAAATTCAGATCTATCTCTGGCATGGAAATCTTGGGCATGTTCACATGCATGTCAGGCATCTTGAGTTTCGGACTTTTGCCATGGAGGTCAATATCTGGGGAATCAATGTCGAGCTTGGGGCCTTTGATGTCAAGAGATGGCCCTTTCAAATCACCCTCTACCTTTGGAAGGCTCACATCCACATCACCTTTTATTTTAGGACCCTTAAGGTTGAGGTCCAAATCTGGCATTGAGATCTTAGGAGCCTTAATATTCATTTCAGGCACTTTAAATTTGGGACCTTTCACTTTTACATCTGGACCCTCAATGTTAATGTCAGGAGCCTCAAGGTCAACCTTGGGTCCAGAAACAGCAATGTCTGCTTTAGGCAGATTCACATCCACATCTGGTCCCTCTCCCTTAAACCCTGGCATGCTGAACTTGGGCATTTTCATTTTGGGCATTTTCAGATTCCAATCTGGGCCATGGACATCCATGTCTGGGGCACTGATATCCATCTTGGGGCCTTTAATGTTCACATCTGGAATTTCCACCTCACCTTCTATCTTGGGCACAGACACATCCACATCTCCCTTGACTTTGGGGCCTTTCAGATTTAAGTCAAAATCAGGCATAGAGATCTTGGGGGCCTTAATGTTCATCTCAGGCATCTTGAACTTGGGGCCTTTGATCTTCCCCTCTGGGCCTTCTATACTCACATCTGGAGCCTCAATGTCCACCTTGGGGCCTGAAATGTCAATGTCTGCCTTGGGAAGATTTACATCCACCTCTGGGCCCTCCCCTTTGAACCCTGGCATGCTGAACTTGGGCATCTTCATCTTGGGCATCTTCAAGTTCCAATCTGGCCCATGGACGTCCACATCTGGAACACTGACATCCACTTTGGGACCCTTAATGTCAAGCTCAGGGCCTTTTATGTCCCCTTCCAATTTAGGGACTGAAACATCTACATCCCCTTTCATTTTGGGGCCCTTCAAATTAAGGTCAATTTCTGGCATTGATATCTTTGGGGTTTTAAAATGTATGTCAGGCATCTTAAACTTGGGGCTCTTCCATTTCCCTTCTGGCCCTTCAATATTCACATCTGGAGCCTCAATGTCCACCTTTGGTCCTGAAATGTCAATGTCTGCCTTGGGCAGATTCACATCCACCTCTGGGCCCTCCCCTTTGAACCCTGGCATGCTGAACTTGGGCATCTTCACCTTAGGCATTTTCAAGTTCCAGTCTGGCCCATGGACGTCCACATCCGGGGCACTGATGTCTACTTTGGGGGCCTTGATGTCAAGACCAGGGCCTTTCAAATCTCCTTCCAGCTTTGGCCCAGAGATATCCACATCTCCTTTCAGTTTGGGGCCTTTCAGATTCAGGTCCACATCAGGCATCGAAATCTTTGGAGCTTTGATGTGCATCTCAGGCATCTTGAACTTGGGACCTTTGATCTTCCCCTCTGGGCCTTCTATACTCACATCTGGAGCCTCAATGTCCACCTTGGGGCCTGAAATGTCAATGTCGGCCTTGGGCAGATTTACATCCACCTCTGGGCCCTCCCCTTTGAACCCTGGCATGCTGAACTTGGGCATCTTCATCTTGGGCATCTTTAATTTTCCTTCTGGCCCATGAATATCAACATCAGGTACTTCTACATCCAATTTAGGTCCTCTGATATCTACCTCTGGTCCTTTCAGATTTCCTTCTACCTTTGGAAGAGAGACATCGACATCTCCCTTCAATTTAGGTGCTTTCAAGTGTAAATCAATGTCAGGCATAGAGATCTTTGGGGCCTTGAAGTGCATGTCGGGCATCTTGAACTTGGGGCCCTTCAGTTTACCTTCGGGCCCTTCAATGTCCACATCTGGAACATCAATGTCCACCTTGGGGCCTGAAATGTCAATGTCGGCCTTGGGCAGGCTCACGTCCACATCTGGGCCCTCCCCCTTGAAGCCTGGCATGCTGAACTTGGGCATCTTCATCTTGGGCATCTTCAAGCTCCAGTCTGGCCCATGGACGTCCACATCTGGGACACTGATGTCCATCTTGGGGCCTTTGATGTCCACATCAGGAACTTTCATGTCACCTTCTATCTTGGGCACAGACACATCCACATCCCCTTTCAGTTTGGGGCCTTTCAGGTGCAAGTCAAAATCAGGCATGGAGATCTTGGGGGCCTTGAAGTGCATGTCGGGCATCTTGAACTTGGGGCCCTTCAGTTTGGCATCTGGGCACTCCAGGTCCACATCTGGCACCTCAACATTCACACTGGGACCTTTGATATCTCCCTCTAACTTTGGCACAGACACATCCACGTCTCCCTTCACTTTGGGACCTCTTAAATGCAGGTCCACATCTGGCATGGAGATCTTGGGGGCCTTGATGTTCATCTCAGGTATCTTGAACTTGGGGCCTTTGATCTTCCCCTCTGGGCCTTCTATACTCACATCTGGTGCATCAATATCCACTTTGGGCCCAGAAATATTAATATCTCCTTTGGGCAGGCTCACATCCACATCTGGGCCCTCCCCCTTGAAGCCTGGCATGCTGAACTTAGGCATCTTCATCTTGGGCATTTTGAGGTTCCACTCTGGCCCATGAACATCCACATCTGGGGCACTGATGTCCACTTTGGGGCCCTTGATATCCACATCAGGAACTTTCACGTCACCTTCTAACTTGGGCACAGACACATCCACATCCACATCTCCCTTCACTTTGGGGCCTTTCAAATGCAGATCCACATCTGGCATGGAGATCTTGGGGGCTTTGAAGTGCATGTCAGGCATCTTAAATTTTGGACTTTTCCACTTGCCTTCAGGACCTTCAACGTTGACATCTGGCATATCAACATCCAGTTTGGGCCCTTTAACATCCAGTTCTGGGCCTTCTATTTTGGGAATGGAGACATCAACATCTCCTTTGATCTTAGGGCCCTTCAAGTTGAAATCCACATCTGGCATAGAGATCTTGGGGGCCTTGAAGTGCATGTCAGGCATCTTGAACTTGGGGCCCTTCAGTTTGGCATCTGGGCATTCCAAGTCTACATCTGGAATGTCAATGTCCACCTTGGGCCCAGAAATGTCAACATCTGCTTTGGGCAGGCCCACATCCACATCTGGGCCTTCCCCCTTGAACCCAGGCATACTGAACTTGGGCATCTTCATCTTGGGCATCTTCAGGTTCCACTCTGGTCCATGGACATCCACATCTGGGGCATTAATGTCCAACTTGGGCCCCTCAATTTCCACATCAGGAATCTTCACGCCACCTTCTATCTTGGGCACAGACACATCCACATCCATGTCTCCCTTCACTTTGGGGCCTTTCAAATGCAGGTCCACATCTGGCATGGAGATCTTGGGGGCCTTGAAGTGCATGTCGGGCATCTTGAACTTGGGGCCCTTCAGTTTGGCATCTGGGCACTCCAGGTCCACATCTGGCACCTCGACATCCACACTGGGACCTTTGATATCTCCCTCTAACTTTGGCCCAGACACATCCACATCCCCTTTCAGTTTGGGGCCTTTCAAATGCAGGTCCACATCTGGC
>CM053601.1:185837868-185869275 GCA_028646575.1 Pseudocheirus occidentalis | reverse complement strand
ACATCAGGAACCTTCACATCACCTTCTATCTTGGGCACAGACACATCCACATCCCCTTTCAGTTTGGGGCCTTTCAGATTCAGGTCCACATCTGGCATGGAGATCTTGGGGGCCTTGAAGTGCATGTCGGGCATCTTGAACTTGGGGCCTTTGATCTTCCCTTCAGGCCCTTCAATATTCACATCTGGAACATCAATGTCCACCTTCGGCCCAGAAATGTCAACATCTGCTTTGGGCAGGTTCACATCCACATCTGGGCCCTCCCCCTTGAACCCAGGCATGCTGAATTTGGGCATCTTCACCTTGGGCATCTTCAGGTTCCACTCTGGTCCATGGAGCTCTACATCTGGGGCACTGACATCCACTTTGGGGCCTTTAATATCCCCTTCCAGTTTAGGAACTGAAACATCATATTCTCCCTTCACTTTGGGGCTTTTCACGTGCAAATCCACATCTGGCATAGAAATCTTTGGGGCCTTAATATTCATCTCAGGCATCTTAAATTTAGGGCCTTTGAGCTTACCCTCAGGCCCTTCAATATCTACATCTGGAACATCAATGTCCACCTTGGGCCCGGAAATGTCCACATCTGCTTTGGGCAGGCTCACGTCCACCTCTGGGCCCTCCCCCTTGAAGCCTGGCATGCTGAACTTGGGCATCTTCACCTTGGGCATCTTCAGGTTCCACTCTGGTCCGTGGAGCTCCACATCAGGGGCGCTGACATCCACTTTGGCCCCTTTCAGTTCCACTTCTGGCACTCTTACCTCACCTTCTAGTTTGGGAGGGTTCACATCATATTCTCCCCTCACCTTGGGGCCCTTCAAATGCAAGTCTGGCATGGAAATCTTTGGGGCCTTAATATTCATCTCAGGCATCTTAAACTTGGGACTTTTCAGTTTCCCTTCTGGAACCTCCACATTCACATCTGGAGCTTCAATGTCCACTTTGGGTCCAGAAATATCAATGTCTGCCTTGGGCAGGTTCACATCTACCTCGGAGCCCTCCGCCTTGAAGCCTGGCATACTGAATTTGGGCATTTTCATCTTGGGTGTTTTGAGGTTCCATTCTGGTCCATGGAGCTCCACGTCTGGGGCACTGACGTCCACCTTGGGGCCTTTCAGATCCCCTTCCAGCTTTGGGACAGTAACATCATATTCTCCCTTTACCTTTGTACCTTTCAGATGCAGATCTATGTCTGGCATGGAGATCTTTGGGGCCTTGATGCCCGGCCCTTTCACGTTTCCCTCTGGGCCTTCAAGACTGATCTGTGGGGCTGCAATGTTGATGCTGGGCCCTGAAACATTGATGTCTCCCTTGGGCAGGTTCACATCAACCTCTGGCCCCTCCCCCTTGATCCCTGGCACACTGAACTTGGGCATCTTCATCTTGGGCATCTTCAAGTGCCACTCGGGCCCATGGACATCCACATCTGGAGCATTGATGTCCACTTTGGGTCCTTTGACATCCATCTCAGGACCTTTGACTTGTCCTTCTACCTTTGGGAGGGAAACATCCACTTGACCCTTTATTTTGGGGGCAGCTACATTCAAATCAACATCAGCCATGCTGATTTTACAGGTCCCCATTTTCCCGGATGGGCTGCCTATCTTGGGCCCGGTCAGGGACCCCTCTAGGCCGGGTGTCTTAATGTCCACTGTTGGTTCTTTCATGATCATATGAGGACCTTTGACATCCCCTTGTATTCCTGGGCCTGACACTTTCATATCCCCTTTCAATTTGGGGGACCTGAGGCTTAGGTCTACATCCTGCATGGAGATTTTTGGTTTCTGAATGATCATCTCTGGAGGCTTGAATTTAGGGTCTTTGATTTTCCCCTCAGGCCCAGTGATGGCCACCTCCGGCAGGCTGACATTCCCAGTGACACTGGGAAGGTTCACTTCTCCCTCAGGTAGTTTTATATCCACAGAAGCTCCTTCCCCTTTGGAACCAGACACAGAAAACTTGGGGACTTTCATGTGGGGCATTTTTAGTTTTCCACCAGCCCCATGAGGATCAATTTCTGGAGTTCCAAGTTCCACAGTGGGGCCTTTGATACCAACGTGTCCTTTGGATGCAGAGATGCCCAAGCCTCCAGCTCCTGGAAGCTTAGCACCTTTCAGGCCAAAGTCACCCTCCAAGGATGGGGTGGTGATTGTAGGACCCTTCAGCTTTCCTTTGACTGCCTCAACATGGACGGATGGAGTTGTGACTTCTAGCTTAGGACCCTGGATGTTTCCGCTCACTGCCAAATCTGAACCATCACCCCCAGGCCCCACAGAGATGCCTGGTGAGCAGATACCCAGGCCTACCTCTGGGCCGTGGCCCTTAGGCCCTGCTGCTGAGAAGCCAAACTTGGGTAACTTCATGGTGGGAATGCTTATGTTATCTATGGATGGGCGCTGGAGACCAATAGTCCCACCTCCGAGTGAAGATGAAACATCCATTCCTGGAACCTGGACCCCATGGCCAGCAACTTCTCCTTTACTTCCCAAGGCAACAGAAGCAGAGACTTCCGGCTTTCCTTCCACCTTCAGGCCCTTACCACCACTGCCAAACCCCAAGCCTTCCACCTGGATCCCAGGTGTGGTGACCTGGACCTTGGGGTGGCCAGTGGCAGCTGCCTCAACCCCTTGGAGCTCTGGTCCAGTTGCCCTAAAGTCAACACTGTAGCCTGTGGTCTGAACAGTGGCCCCAGGGCTTTGCGGCAATCGGATCACGGTCTTTCCATGCTCAGTCTCCACATCCATCTTGGAGATTTCCATCAGCTCATGCCTGGGAATCTTGATCTTGAACTCAGGGCTGTTGATGTCAATCTCCCTGGCCCCCTCTCGCCCTGTCACATCCACTGTGTAGGCTGTGACCTTTCTGGTCACTGTGATGGTGCGGCTCTGGGTCTCCCCAAGCTCACTGCCTTCCACTCCATCCTCTGACTTCAGTCGTGGCTTGATTTTCGTGGTGTAGATGCGTTGGTACTCCTCATCATCCCCACTCTGCAGAAAGAGATACCGCAGCAAAGGTTGTAGCTGAGCCTGACCGACTAAATGCACCACAGTCCCAACCAGAGGCCAGCCAACAACCTGGCTTCCTGACCTCTGGAAGTATGGCCCCTCAGGGAGCCCTACAGCACCCTATGGGGAGATCCACAAGGGGACAGAGCAGAGGCTGGGCTAGAGGGGACTAAGGGAAAGAAAAGGGAGCCTAGGGGAGAGAAAGACCAAGAGAGAAGAGGCTGTTGGGAGGAGGTGAAGTCTGACAGAAAAGAAAACTCCTCTTTTCAGGAGGTGGCCATCAATTGGCCAAAAAATGAGGCAATTCTAGTCGACTAGCCAAATTTTGCCAGAACCGGAGACCTTTTGGGGCACTGGATGAGAACTGAAGGGAGAGACACATCTCAGCCAAATGCTGACAGAGATTTGCTCGTTTATTTGTCTTTTTATTTTCATAACTCAATATTCGGCTTACGAGGTGAGTGCGAAAGTGCCCATACGTTGTTGGGGGACTGGCTGGCTGCTGAACGTGAACCACATGCCCTCCCCACTGTCTTTCTCTTCTCATGCATCATCCTGGCTGGAAGACACCTTGGTTTCTCAAAGGCTATGCCCACAGAGTCCAAGCTCCAGCAAGTCCATGCTGGAAAGACATCAAGTATGGGTTCTTTGATGTCAGGGTTTTTTTGTTTTGGGGGATTTAGGGGTATTGGGGTTTGGGCTTTTATTTGGTGGTTGCCTTTCTTCATAACCCCAATCCCTGGCAAATCATAGGGGTTTAACTGAATGCTTGTTAACTGACTAATTAACCCAGCTCAGCTCAGACAGACAGCTTTGGCCACAGGGGACCTCTCAGCCCAAGTAACTCTTGAAGACTGCCTCCCACACTGAGAAGGGCCAAGATCGGGTGTTGGAGGATGGGCTCCACATTGATGAAGCCACAGCTCCCTGAAACATCCAAACAAGGAGATCGCAGGTGACAGGGCATCTGTGGGATAGCAGATGACCACTGAAGTTCCTCATAGAACTAATCTGGAATCAACAGCTAAATGAATGACCACCAGCAGAGAAGCATGAGGATCCAAGTCAACAAGGCTGTGAGTCACTCCTGAAGCAGACATGTTTTGGATATGTCCATATATTCTAACAGAATATAAGTTGCTTGAGCAGGCAGCCACTGTTTCACTGTAGTCATTCTATCCCCAGAAACTAGGAGCTGCTTAAGAAAAGCTTGTTGATTGATTAATTGATTGATTACCAGTTGTAGCTCCAATGGGGCACCCTTTGAGATTAGGACAGGCCAGCAGAGTGCTCCCATAAGCATGGTGGGGCTAAAAAGAGAATGAGGGGAGAGAGATGGAGGAGACAGAGGAGCAAGAGCCTGGGGAAGCTCAGAGAGCAGGGTTGGGAGAGGTACTCACCAGTACCACCTCGGAGCACCGTGCAAAGGCGCTGTCGTGGGACCAGGACTGGCCGGGCTCAGGAGAGCGGTCTCCCTTGCGGTGTAGCTTCAGGCCCACCGTGTGGTGACCCATGGTGTTCAGAAGCTGGGTCACCTCCCCCGACTGCAGATTGTCAAAGTAGATGGTAGCCCCCACAATCTGGTCCCCTGGAGCAGAAGTTACAAGAAATGAGGCCAAGAACAGCAGGTGCTGGGGGATGGGGGGCAATTCCTCAAGTCTGGGGCCTCCAGAGAACCCCCCCAGGTCCATTTCTTATCCAGGCCCATTCCCCTGCCCATGAGCAGCCCCTCTTACCCTCCTTGACCACGCCAGTGCGTGCCGCAGGGGAATTCTGCACGACTTGCTGAACAAAGACACCATCATCTGTCTGCTCAATGGTTAGGCCGTGGGAACCACTGCCCTGCCAGTTGGGCAAGAGCAGCTCCCTCGTGGGCTCTTCTTCCTTCTCCATCTACAACATCAGAGAGATTGGCACAGGGTGATCAGGGCAAAGACCAAAGGTCTTTGAGTCCTAGTTCAATTCAACAAGCATTTTTTGAACACCTAGTGAGGTGCTAGGAATACAAAGACAAAAGTGAACTGGTCGCTACCCATAGGGAGCTTCTGTTCTTTGGTTTCATGAACTCTACCAACCAACAGCCCGTCCCCGCACCCCAGCCAGGAGGCAAGACAATTCTGATGTGCTCATAGGCTCTCAAGACTTGGAACTGGACAAGACTTTGAAGGAGGCAGTACTCAAAATGGACAAAGAGCCGACCTCAAACCCTAGGAAGATCTGGGTTCAAGTTCTGCCTTTCTCATATATTCACCCCAGAGAAATCACTTAACCTCTCCATATACTAGGCAACCAAGGCCAAAAGTTGAGAAGTTGACGACCTGCATCGGTAGAAGGAGTTGCCTCTTCTTGGAGTTCCCTAGACCAACAGAATTGCAGAATTGATGCCATCCCTATCCCTATGGGACTTCAGAGGCCATGGAGGCCAACCCAATCATTTTACAGATGAGGAACTGAGGCCTATAAGGACCTGTAAAGTACACACATAAAACCTGTGTGTCTGTAGGACCATAAGTTCCCCTTTCTGTCCAAGGCCCCGCACTCCACAATGACAGCTCTGTACACACTACCACCTCTTCAGCTCTTTTACCAACCTCTTACAGAAATTTGTTTAGGAGCCAAAGCCTTGCCAGGAACCCGCCCCTCCTTCTGCTTCTGCTCTTCCTCTTCTTCCTCTCACTCTCTCTTCAGGAATCTCTGTCCCACCTCCTCAGCCTACAAGAAAAATTGAGAATGAAGTTAGCACTTAATGGCAGAATAAAGTGTTGGGCTTAAAGTCAAGAGATCTAAGTCTGAACCATGCCTCCTCTCAGACATTCACCAGCTGTCACCTGCCCTGCTACAGACTCAGTCTCTCTAAAATGGGTACAATGCCTGTACTACAGGGTGGCTGCAAGCCATGATTTTTGGTTTGGTTTTTTGCAAACTATAGAAATGGGAATTATAATTTTTTGGAATATTTAACTGCCCACAAGAAGATGTTTTCAGTCAGTCAGCCAGTCAGTCACTTTTCTTAAGCATCTCTCATGTGTTAGATGCCCAGAATAGGAAGATGAGAATGAATCAGCATCTGCCCTCAAGGAGCTTATATTCCATATATCCTATATGATTAGATTATATATAATACATCGTGTAGTATAGATTTTACATACATATTTGTGTATGTACCTACAGGTATATTTTGTATAAATAAATAATTAATACAAGGTAATTTGGAGAGAAGTCAGTAGCAATTGGACAGAATCAAGAAAGCCTTCGGATGAAAAATGATACTTGAGCAGAATATGAAAGGATTCGAAGAGTTAGTGGGACAGGAGAGCATTCCAGGAATGGCAAAAGTTGGCCAGTGCCAAGGCAAAGAGATGGGAGATTGAGTGTCTTGGTAAGAAATAGTGAGAAGGTCAGCGTGACTGGATCATAATTTGTGAAGAAGGATCATGTATAATAATGCTGGGAAGGCAGCCTGTGGCCAGGTGGTAGAGGGTTTCCTACCATGCTAAAGAGAACTGTTTATACTTGATCCTAGAAGGAATAGGGAGCTGGAAACATCAGGGCTGGCCATTCCAGCCCCAACAGCTATGTTGGTACCACCTTGCCATGACCAGTGCAGATTCAGCATAACTTCCCACTCAAGGCTGTTCAGGGACATAACCTATCAACACCAAGGGAGATTCTTATTGGGCTGAAGAGAGTATTGGTTCTGCCCTCCCATCCCCAGGATCTGGGTCACTGTTCAGAGGTCCCACCCAAGATAATTCCAAAAGACTCATGATCAAAAATGCTGTCTTACATCCAGGGAAAAGCTGGGGAGTCTGAGTGCAGATCAAAGCATACAATCTTCACCTTTTTTTGCTTTTTGTTTTTCATGTCTTTTCCCCTTCTGTTCTGATTCTTCTTTCACAACACGACTAGCGTGGCTGCGTTTAACATGAAGGGACAAGTACAGCCTATGTCAGATTGCTATCTGTTTTGTGGAGGGGGGAGAGGAGTAAGGGAGAAAAATTTGGAATTCAAAATCTTATCAAAAATGAATGTTGAAAACTATCTTTACGTGTAATTGGAAAAAATAAAATGCTACTTACTAAAAAAAAAAAAATCCCAGAGGTTCAATGTAGGTTTGGTTGGGGAAGCTGGGTGGCACCATGGTTAGAATACTGAACTTGGTGCCAATAAGACTACTTGGGGCCACAGACACAAGAGACAGGCTCTTGGAGGCAATCCCAAAGCCAAGAAGATATTCCACCAAACCTACGAGACAGCAGCATCAAACTCAGGGGTGCACTGAGATAGACCCTAGCAGGCTTCCTGCACTGGGCCTCCCACCCCCATCCCTACTGAGATGACCAGTCAGAGCCTCCCTCAAGCACTGAAGATAGGCTGTAAGCTAAAGGAAGTGCCTCAATATCTGGGCAAGACCCAGAGCCCCAAGCGACATTGCCACCTTGTCATTCTGTGACCTTCTGAAAGTCACATACCCTCTCGGGAACTCAACTTCCACATCTGTAAAATGAAAAGGGTTGGACTAAAAAATGAGATCCTGGCTTTATTGTTTGAAGAGACCTCAAAGGCCATCATTTGACAAAGGAGGAAACAGGCCTGAGTGGAAGTGATCTGCCCAAAGTCAGACAGGTACAGACAAACATCAGAGCCAGGATTGCTTTCCACTACACCATTAATCAAAAGACAAATATTTATCAAGACAAGTTCAAGTGTCCATCCATGGATGGAACAGGGGAGGGGGTGTCCTAAGACACAGTTTACTATGCTATGTAAATAACAGCATCCAATCATGTTACTTTACAAAAAACCCTACTCCTTGAGGGAGCATATATGTTAACATACACCTAATCCTGGGCACCAAATGGAGCAGGCGGCAGCTACAGTGCCGTGTATGGAAGAGCACTGTCAGCTGGCATCCCCCAGGTCTTTGGAGAGATGGGGCAGCGGGCAATGTCAGAATTTTTCAGTGTGTTGTTGGGCTTACTCTTGTTTATTCTTTGTTATGGGAAATGGCTCCCTGGGAAGTGGGGGAAGGTTATATTAGGAAAGGCTGATGATCTGAAAAGATGCAAATAAACATTGATTTTTAAAAAGAAAGTGGCAGGCAGGCGGTGAATTTGGATCTTGAGGATCTGGGTTCCCAATGTGAGCTCTCGGACTCCCCAGAAAGTCCTTTGACTAACTGTTGTGAGCTGTTCCAGCTTTGCCAAGCTTCCTCCGGTGCCCTGCCTCCATCCCAAGGCCACTGGGAGCACTCTTGTCCAATGGGACAACAGCATGGTAAAACATTACAGTTGATCCCGATTAAAGGCCCTAATGGTTTGTGGAGGCCAATCCCTTTACGGGGAGAGGAAGAAGCAGAGGTCCAGAGAAAAGAAGGAACCAACAGAAGGTCCCACCCAGTCTGCAGCAGAGCCTGGTATCTGAATCCAAAGCCAGGATCTCAGAACCCTGATTCCTGAACAGCTTTACTTGACTACTTCAGGTGGATCCCTGGTGGGGACGAATGGAGAAAAGAAAGCCACCGTGCCCCCCCACCCCCACACACACATAAGCAGCCTGGGTGACTGACAGGTGGAAAGTGAGCTGACCATTCCCATCCGGGACTGGGGAATCTGCCCAGCTAGACTAAGAAGGCTCCAGGCACTCTCTTGGTTAGAAAGAAAAGAGAAGAGAGAGGGTGGGGGGGAAGAAGGAAAGGGACAGAAAGAGAGAGAAGGAAGAGAAGAAGAGGGGGATAGAGGGAAGAAAAACAGACGGACAGAGATAGAGAGCAATGGGACCCAAACAACAGGCTGGCTGAGAGCTGAACCCCGAGGCCAAGGAGCTGAGAACAGGCCCACAGCTGAACCCCTCCCTCCCCACAGAGCTGGGACCTGCTCAGGGACTCAGGAGTTGCCTGCCCAGTACAGATACACTCTCTTGGACTCTTTTGTCTATACAGGACCATGGTGCTGAGCCAGTCACTGAGGAGAGAAGGGGGAAAGGAGTAGAAAGGAAGGGGGAGAGAGAGGGAGTGGGAACGGGTAAATAAAGTGAGAAATAGGGGAGGAAGACAGGGAGAGGAGGAGAAGGGGGGGGAGAGAGAGAGGAAAGAGGAGAGAGAGGAGAGAGAGCTCTCAGTCACCCACAGCTCTGCCCCACCCTCCCTCCCTCCTTCCCCCATGAGTCATAGCAGCCATCACAGCTCCAGACACGCAGGGGTCACACCTGAAATGTGATTGCCAGGGCCCTTTTGGGGGGGCTAAGGGCCCTGGTGGGGGAAGGATGGATCTAGAGATGTTGCTGCTCCAGCCAGAACCAAGAGGAGAACAGAATGGACTAGAAACACCACCCTTCCCCATTCCCCCCTACCCCAGCAGAGCTCTAGCTGCTACAAAGAGTTCCTAGGAAGTATGGGCCATGCCCAGGGCTGCCCACAGGTGCTGGTGTGGGTCGGGAAGGCTCCCTCAGGAGAGATTTTTGTCCCTCCATCCAGACCCTGCCCAGCACCTTGGGAGCCAGAGTCGTTGTGCCTGAGGCTACAGGTTGGCCTTGACAGAGCTCTTCCCTGGCTTGGCTGCCAACAATCCAGCCCTACCTCCACTAAATCAGGCAGAGCTGGGCCAAGGAGAGGCTGGCAGACTGAGGCCCTTCTAGGAGGTGGGCTTAGGCCTGGAGAGGCAGAGGGGCAGACTGGGGACAGGCCTGGCTCAGGGCCAAGAGGATGTGAGTTTGAATCCTGGCTCTAAGCTTATTAGCTGTAGGAGCTTAGGAATCCCCTGGCTTTTCCAGACCTCAGCTTTCTCCAGTGTAAAATGAATAGTTGGGCCAGATGAGCTCTAAGGAACTTCTCAATTAGAGTCATCGAACACTGTCAGTTGCCAATTTCAACATCTGTTCCCATTCCAAAGTCTCTCTCCCACCCCCTGCTTGGGCCCTGTCCTGTCCCCAGCTTCTACCTTCACTACTGGCTGGACCAGGCTTGTTCAGGAGCTGCCCAAAACGAGGGGCTGTGACTGAGGGACGAAGAGGGACGGAGGACCCCACAGTAAGGCCACTAAGGGAAATGTGGCATCCTTAAGGGGCAGAATTTAGAAAGAGGGTTGCTCTGGGCACAGAAAAGAAGACCTAAGGCCAGGAAATACAGGGAAGGAGGTGTCATTTTAGCTGTAGGCTGTAGAGGAAAGAAACCTATGAGCAAATGGAAAGGTCCCCACTGAGTCTGAGGGGACCTGGAAGCCTGCAAAAGTGCTGAGTCAAATCTGAGTTAGTATGAAGAAGCTCAGCAGAGCCTCGTGTCCAAGCCCACAGTTAACACCTATCAATCAGGATGGGACCCAAGAGAAAATCACCACCACACATGGGAACATGACCAGTCAAGGTCATCAGAGACTGGGACCAGCTCTTCTCCGGCAGGGGCTGGGGGGGGGGGGTCTGACTTCCAAGGCACTTCTTCCACAAGACCTTTCCTGACCCACCCCTCAGGGGTTAGTGCCCCCTCCTCAAGATATAGTCTGGATTTACTGATTTGTGGATGTGGTGCCTCCCTGCTCACCCTTCCCAAGGCAAACATCAGCTTCTTGAGGTCAGAAATTGTTTTCATTTTGATCTGAGCATCCCTGACACTTTAAACAATGCCTGGCACATAGCAAGAAGCATGTAATAAAGGCTTACTGAACAGATGAATGGATGGATGGATGGATGGATGGATGGATGGATGGATGGATGGATGGATTACAAAGTGAAGGGAACAGACAGGATATGCTGGAGAGACTGAGAGATTCTGGACACTAGTGGTCTCCAGAGGTGTGACTCTTCTTCCCCCACTGGTCAGAGCAAACTCCTTAAAGCTCAGCATGGGGAGGGAGGCTGATGGGGAAGCCCCAACCACATCAAGTTACCTGCCCAAGCTACAGCTGGGGACAGAAATTTGGTCCTAGAGGGCAAGTAGAGAGAGATGACAGGAACGGATGTGAACACATAAATCACACCTTCAGAAAAAGAACAGACCTGGGGGGGGGGGGAGAAACATAACACATACCACAGGAACATACCCAGGAAGAGAATTCATAAGAGCTCTGTGCAAGGACAGAGACCTCTGCACCCTAACTAATCCACCACCACCACCCCCCCAGGCAGAAAGAAATGCCCAGAGGATTCAAAATGGAGGGTATTTTAGAGACCCAACCATCTCCCTCTCAGAGGAGGAAATGAGTCCCAGAAAGAGGAAGGGAAAGGACTTGCCCAAAATCCCCAATTTCAATCTCCATCCCTCTCCTCTCCTCATCCTCCCCCCTCCCTCCTCCCTCCTTCCCTCCTTTTCTCTCTCTCTCTGTCTCCCTCTCTCTCTCTCTCTCCCCCTCCCTCCTCCCTCCCTCCTTTTCTCTCTCTCTGTCTCTGTCCCCCTCTGTCTTCCTCTGTCTCCCTCCCTCTCTCCCTCTCTCTCTCTTTCTCCTTTCTCTTTCCTTTCTCTGTCTCTCCATCTTGCTTTTCACCTCTCTGTATCTATCCCTCTCTTCTGTGTTTCTCTTCTACTGAATCTTCCTAGGAGTGCCCTGATTTCCCTTTCCATACCTGTGGTTTCCTCAAGTTGAACTTCTCCCTCCTTGTGGATGTCTATGTGTGTGTCTTGCAGGGTGGGGTAGGGAGGATCTTACTTGGGGAATGATGAGGAATGGGGCAGTTATCACTCTGTTCTCGTATGAACTGGTGTTTGATACATGCAGAAGTGAAAAGAGAACACTGTGTGTGTGCATATGCATGTGTGTGTGTGTGTGTGCGCGCGCGCGCGCGCAAACATATACTGTCTTGGTATGAAGGGGGAAGAGACAGAGAGATGAACCCAGCGAGGTGAGAAGAGAAAGAGGGAAAGAGAGAAGAGGGAGTCCCCGAGAGATGGCCACGGGACCGGAACACCAAAATGAGAAGAGCCCTTGGGAGTGAGTCACAGGTCCACCAGGAGAGGGGCCGAAGGGAAAAGTCATCACACACATGAACAGAGAGGAGAAAGAGCTAGGCATGCCCAAGGAGCTCCGTGACAGAGAAATGCATGCATAAACACATGTGCACATGCACATATATGTATAAGCACACACATCTCTGGTGTTATCTAAATCTAACCTGGTCATTTTAGAGATGAGGACACTAAAGCCAATGGGTGGGCGTTCCCGGGCCTGCCCACCTGGTGATGAGGTGCCAGGCATGTGGTGGTAATCAGCACACACAGCCAGGGAGAGCCTGTGGCCTGGCAGAGAGAGTCTTAGGCTAGGAATTACCAGAACCTGGTGCCCATTACAGCTGGACCCCTCAGCTCCTCCCCAAGGCAGACCCAGAGACCTATCACCTGGCTAAGCTTCAGCGCTCCTCACTGTAGATGACCAGGTCAGATTTCATGGCATGTAAAGCCAACACCAGCTCCCATTACCACAACTCTAAAGGGCCATGGAGCCCTTCCCTGATGAGCCCTGTGATTTGGTCTTATTAAAGAGCCTGAGGGCCAGAGAGGGAGCAATTGGCCCAGCCACACACAGCTTATATGGGCAGACTTAGGATTCAAACCTCTAGTTCTCTTGGACCCAAGGGCAGTGTTCTTTCCAACAGCCACAGTGGAGGGCACAAAATTAGGCCACCTGCCCACCCACAGAGCACTTCCTAACCTGCCCCTTCCCTCCCTTCAAAGTCTTCTTGCACCCTACACCCCCTCACTCCATGTACTCTTTGGTCCAGTGATGCCAGCCTCCTGACTGTTCCATGAACAAGACCTCGGGTCTCTTAGCTCTGAGCATTCCTTCTGCCCACCCCGTAGGCCTGGAAGGCTCCTCCTCCTCCACTCAGACTACTGGCCTCCTGGCTTGCTTCAAGGCCCAACTAAAATCCCTCCTTCCATTACAAGGTATTCTTAGTTCCCCTGCAATTCTAGTGCCTGCCCCCAAATGATTACTTCCAATTTATCCCTTAGAGAGTTTAATTGGTTTATGGTTTGTGTCATTCATTAGACTGTGAGTTCCCGGGAGCTGGGACTTTCCCTCTCTTTATATCCGAAGTGCCTGGCGTGTAATAGGTGCCCCTCACACACACACACACACACACACACACTCAGGAGACACAAGACCAGAGGGAGAAAAAGAAAGGAGAAGGACAGAATTGTATACACACACGTACACATTAAAATCAGAATTGAGTCATACACAAGAAATCGGGGAGACTGGACAGGTCTCACAGGGAAAAAGCCGTAGGGAGAGCCACAAAGTGCCAGAAAGAAGACAGCACAGGTCCCTGGCACTTGTGAAGCTGGGCAAATGTCAGCCCCCCCTCCCAGCTACCAAGAGCAGCCCTGTCTGGTCCAGCTGGCAGGGGGTGGGGTAGGGCAGATAGAAACAGGCAAGGCCCAGAGAATCTGGCCCAATGCCTCCACATTCCAGGTGTTGAAGAGTTGGAGATCTTTCAGATCTGAGGCCAAGCTAGGTCTACATGGAACCCCCCATCCACCCAGAAAAGGCCTGAAGATGTCCCCAAGGTTCCTGGGCTGACTTCAAATGTCAATTCAGAGGATAAGATGCATGATTTTTAAAAAATCTCTGTGCAGGGCCTTCATGAACTTGTGGTGATGAACCAGACCCCTGATCCCAGCCCAACAGCCAAAAGGGTCATAATGATCACAAAACAATAACCCCCTTATGTAGCAAAGCTCCACTGACACAATCGTTTCCACCTGATGATACCAGAAAACAGACCATGAAAGTCACTTTCATACAGCTGATAAAAATCTTCAACTGAGAGCGGTTCAGCTAGTTATTGGGAGAGCTGGGATTCAAACCCACTCTTTCTGAACACTAGACCCTAGCAGGAATACAGGACAATGCCAGTGCTCTGAAGCCATCCCACTTTGGAGTCAGACTACTCCCTAGCTGGTGCAACCGAATTATCATACACTGGGGAAGAGAAGAGACAGGTTCAAAGTCCAGCTCTCCACTCCTCACCTGTGTTAAGGGAGACACAGGCAGCCACGTGGACAGAGACGTGTCACACTGCCATGTTTCCAAATCTATAAAACAGTATATTATGGGCAGCTAGGGAGGGCCATGAGCGACCTGGATTCAGGAAGACTTGTATTCCTCAGTTCAAATCTGGCCTCAAACACTCACTAGCTGTGTGACCCTGGGCAAGTCACTAAACATTGTTTGCCTCAGTTTCCTCATAGGTAAAATAGTGTGTTAGAGTCATATGCCATGTAAGGTTCCTTCCAGCTCTAAATCCTAAGATCCAGACCAATAGCGAATGGCTAAAGAATGAGGTAAAAGGTCACAGGGCATGGAACCTTGCTCTGAGCCCCCAGAGGAGAAAGGACACACACACACACACACACACACACACACACACACACAGCCCTGTGCCAAGAAAAGGAAGGTGCATTCTATGGGGTCCCACGACCTCACTGGGGGGGAGTGGTCAGACGCTATAATGCTTCAGACTGAATGGGAGGTCCCTGAGGGCAGGGGCTATTTTTCACTTTTGCCTTTGGGTTCCCAGAACCTGGTAAAGTGTCTGGCACAGGGTAGGAGCTTAGTAAATTAGTTCAATCAATTAGTTGATTGAACAATTGATTGATTGCTAAGCAGACATTCTACAGGCATGTCAATTTTTCCTTTGAAGAAAAAGAGATAGGATGGAACTGAGGTGAAGCCCTTGGGGAGGGCTGTGTACTTCCAGTTAATGTGGTAGGAGAATCTGACAAGCTTCCAACCCAGAAGAGATCAGCTCTCTTAGTCTATCAAGAAGGAGAACACCACCCACAGAGGTGGTGGGGAGCCAGGGGTCTAATCCCGGACAAGCTCCCACTAGTGATGACACCAGGCCAAGGCTAAGATGGCAGATTTAAACAATGAGGGGCCCTTGGAGGTCATCTTCCAAGCCTATCACTTTACAGATGAGGAAACTTCAGCCCAGGGAAGGGAAGGGACTGACCCGAGACCACGTGGCTGCCAAGTGTCTGAATCAGCATTTAAGGGCAAGTCCCCAAAGCCTTCATCTTTCCATGCTGCTTCTGTGTGGTCATGAAGACCCCACATCGTCCCATGGGCATCCACACATTCACCCCATGGGGCCTTTTTCTCACCCATATCTCTGCCCGTTCTCAATTATTACTCTGATGGCCACCATCCCTGTCTCCTATGCCAACCAGCTCCCAGCTCCCACTGCAAATCTCAATGCCAGAAAGGACTTCAATCTGCTATATGCCAGGCATGGAGCCCAGCAGTATTGACCAAGCAGCTACTCTCTGTTGGGACAGGGGTTACAAAGGCTTGGGGAAAAGTCTGGTCCCCGCCCTTCATTTAGCTTCTCCCCCTCCCCACAGGGCACCTACCAGTCTGGGCACCCACAGCCTGCCTGCCTGTCTGTCAGCTTTTCCCTTGGTGTTGATACCCGCCAGTCTGGTTCCCCTCCTTCCCTGCCCTAGGGGACTGAGACAACTGGTCCAGCCCACAGCTCTCACTGGGAAGGAAGTTTTCCACCCTCCCAGCCTTCCTGGGTTCTCCCCACTCCCTTCCAACAAGCCCTCCCAGGCACCTCAATACACACCTGCCTCCCCAGAGGGTCACCCTAACCCCTCCTACTGCCCAGCTAGCAGGCTCTACCTTCACCCCACCCACCCACCACTCTGTTCTCACTACTTCCCTGGCTCACTGTGAAGATCCAGGAAAGAAGGCCCTGACAGCAGGAGTAAAGACATTCCCCTTCCTGCCCCTCCTTGAAACAGGAGACTCAGCATGTTTCCCCATTTTCACATCCATCACTATTGAGGGCCCCCCCTCATCTCAGTGGGGAATTCCCCAATTCCTGGTCTTACAAGTTATATGGGCAGAGAAAGGCTCTCTCCCTCTTTGCCCTTCTCCAGGATCCATGGCCCCTCGAGGCAATGATGATCTGAAAATGACACCTCTGTAGGGCCTCCCCAAGAACCTGGGTCTGGCCCAGGACCTTGGGCTGCCCTGCCATGTACTAGGCTCTCAGCTAGAAGAGTCAGCCCTCAGCCTGCCAGGCCAGGGCATGCAGCCTCCACCTGAGGAGCTCCATGCACTTCCCCTTCCTTAGAACCTCTGCTCTGGCCCTCCAAGGAAGATGGCAAGATGTTCCATCCCACCCAGCCCCTATACACAGCACATGCTAATGCATGGACCCACTCTCTAGAATTGGCCACCCCTGGAGGGGCCACGCAGGCCGCCCTGTGGCTTCCACATCCAACCAAAAACGACGAGGACACACTCTCGTTCACTCCTCACAAAGGTGGTGTGACTCATCCAAGGGCACATGGAGATACACTAGCCATGTTACACAAGGGAGCAACAGTTACACAGAATAGATACTAAGTAACAACTATGAGAGAAATTGATAGATATAATGTAGCCATTTGGCTGGCCCCAGCCCCTCCCTCTTTGGTATACTGACAGCTGAACACCCCAAAGGGATGCCAGCAACCCTTCCCCCTCTGTAAAATGAAGGCATTGGATTCACTGATCTCCAACGTCACTGTCAGCTCTAACATTCCATGTTCTATGTTCTCCATTCTAAGCTCCCAGCTCTGACAATCTTATGTTCTAAGGCATTCTAAAGAAGTTCCCAGGGGTGGCTAGGTGGTGCAGTGAATAGAGCACCGGCCCTGGAGTCAGGAGTACCTGAGTTCAAATCCAGCCTCAGACACTTAACACAAAAAACTAGCTGTGTGACCCTGGGCAAGTCACTTAACCCCAACTGCCTTCCAAAAAGCAAAACAAAAAAGAAGAAGAAGAAGAATCTCACTTCTTACGTTCTAGCTTTGTTTCGTGTTCAAAGTTCTCTACCGGCTGTAACAGGATAGTCTATATACTTTCTTTAAAAATGTCTAACTTTTGTTTTTAGACCACCTCGATTTCCAAACATATACCCCTCTCTCCCTTACCTATCAAGCCATCCCTGATAACAGAGAATAAAGAGGGAAAGGGGGAGGGGACAACTTGGCCAAACCAACCAACATTATCAATCACATCTGACAGTGTATGTAATATGCTTTACCTGTAGTCCCCCACCTCTGCAAAAAGGGAAAGAGGAACATTTGTTCATATATCCCACATCCTAAGACTTCCATTCCACATTCTATGTTCTAAGCTCCCCACCATTCCTGACATTCTGTGTCATACCATTCTATATTCTGCTGTCTGGGAGCCCAGCCCCGGTTTATGAGTCTAATGGGTCCTGTACTGGCCCCAATCTTCCACAGTTCCTGCTGCAGGGCCACCCACGTGGTTGAGCACGGCCTCATCCACCTACACAGGAGGCACACCCAGCCTCTCTGGCTGTAAGCCTCATGCATACAGGGTCAAAACTGTCTAACACAGAAGATACCCCAGTACCTACTACCCTCCAGAAAAGAAGGGACCTGGCCAAGCACAGGAGGGAACCAGAAGCTCAGAGCTGTTCCTGTCATGGCTAACAAAGAAATCCACACCCAGTCTCCTGTACCTAACTGGCCCACCTGCTGTCTCCAATCCAGATTTCATATAATCAGTGGGTTCTGGCATATCCTAGGAAGTAGCAGGGGAAGGAAAGGGAAGAGATGACTCCAGGAAGTTCAAATGCATCAGACCCAGGAGATCCCATCTAAATCCTGATTGGGACTTCTCTCTGTCCCTAAGGCAGCTCCCAAGGACTGGGGATGGTAAGGACCACACCCCAGCACTCCACACCCCCACAGCCTCACTCCAACCACTCCAACCAGCTCCTCCAGGTCAGGGCAGAGCACTCCCTCTGCCCAGGACAGCCATTTCAGATCTGGGCTATGGGTGCCAACCTGTTAACCCTGGACACCTAAAGCCTCTGCCCTTGCTGCTGCTCAGGAGATAGCCCACTCCTCCTCTCAGTCCACCCTGGGGTTTGGTCTCATGCCTAAACAAAGTGGGACCAATGATAAGAAGGAGCTTCCCTCTGAAGCTCCACCCTGGGCCCAAGACTGTCAGCTTCCCTCTGGACCCCAAACCCTGCGATTGCTTCTGTGCACCCCAAAACTCTTCTAAACATTCATCTCTATGGGGACTCACAAGGGCCTGGCACACCAAGTACCCTGCCTTCCAACTTCGTAGGCATGTGTGTGCCCTCATCTTGCTGTCATGCCCATCTCCCTGCAAGCCCATGACCTCCACCCACCATGGCCTCTCTAGAGTCTTGGAGTTTCAGGAATGGGAAAAAATGCCCCCCCATGTCCGTGACCATGACTATGACCACAAAATGGAATACTTTCAAGTATGTAAAATGCTTTCCTTGCAGATCAGGAGGCAGACGGGGAACTATTATCATGCCCATTTCACAGGGGAGGTAAAGGTGAGGCTCAGAAGAGTTATACTGACTTGAGAATGGGTCACAGTGCTGGGATGCCCACTCAGGTCTTCTCCCACTAAGACAGGAGCTCCTTCCACTGCACTGCACTGTCCCATCCACAAGCCCAGATTTGGCCATCCTCCCCCAACCAGAGCCCCAGTGCCTCCCCCAGTTCACTGTCCCAGTTCCCCTCCCTCCCTGTCTTTCTCCCCTTGCTCCATGCTAAGAAAACTGGACTCTAAAAGGAGACAGGTTCAACTAAATGGCTTCAGAGATTCCTTCCTAGGCCTGGAATTCCATGGCCCTACCATCCTCACCCCAGCACTCCTCAATTTCCTAAAGGGACACTAAGTAAATCAATTCATCAACAAGTATTTATTACTATGAAGTGCCGGGCACTGATGACAGAAGTATAAAGAATTAAACTTGCAATGCCTCCACAGGACATGGTGAGGGGCGTAGAGGGTTCCCCTAGAACTCCCATAGGCTCCCCTCCGCTCCTCATGAGATCCGGGGTGATTTCACCAGAGCTGAAGGGCCAGAAGGGTCAAGTTCGTGATGAGGTTGGAGGAATATCTAAGGATTTAAAAGATGTGAAGAAGCCCAAAGAGGAGCTGTGACTTGGTCAAGGTCACACGGTTCTAAATGGAAGAGCAAGTCTCCTCTGACTGGAATTCCAACTCCCTCTCTAGCACCATCTGCACTTAATTTCAGGCCAGGCCTTCGTGCTCTAGTCCTCAACCCCACCCCATTGGGGCATAAGAGAAAAGGAAGGAAGCTTCCCCCTCCTGCTTGAGGGGAAGTGAGTGCCACACCCAGTCCCAGGCCTCAGGGATCTCCCTCATGGAGATCTGAGGTACTGGGGGGGGTGGGGGAGGAATCAAGGGGAAAGTGGGCTGAAAGTGGGCATTATGGCTCTCTTCCCTTTTGGCCAATCGTGAGTTGGAAAAGATACAGAATGGGTCTTCAGGCGAACTTAGCACCCACTCTTCAAGGGGAAAGGAGAGAGCCTTCATCAACATCAGCCATCACACTGCACCCCCAAAACTGAACCCAAGGGATCAACCCTAAGGACCCCTCCCACACACACACACACACACATTCCACGCACAGCCAGCGACCCAGCCCAGCCCATACAGCTTGATCTCTTGCCTCGGTCATCCCCCAAGGATCTGGGCACATCCACCCTACCGTGCACCCAGGCCCAGGAGCCTCGGAGCCCGGAACGCTATCCACAGACTGCTCCAGTCTGACCTCAACACTCTCAGGAGCTCAGCCAATCCTGCTTCCCACCTCCATCCCCTCCGCTACCTCTTGCCTGCCCTCTCACAGAGATCAGGGCCCAGTCAGAAGCTCTACACCCTCCCCACCTCCTCGGATTCCCTTCCTGCCTGCCATGCCCTGAATTTTCAACCCTGCGAGGGGTCCCGCCCAACTCCCCAGGAGTTCTGCCTGGCCCTCGCCTGTGCGCAAAGAGCACTCAGCACCCCTCCCCGAGTGGGGAATCCTTACATAACACACGGAGGGACACACACCCTGCTCACAGGGTTGCTTTCCAGCAGGACAACAGAGACCTCCCCTCTCTTCTTCCCAAAGTTGAAGCAGGCACCCAGAGGGGAAATTCACCCTCCCTTCTCCTATCCCTCAGTCTCTCCTCTCGCCCCACCTCCACCACACAGTACCCCCGCTCCCCGTTTTTGCCCTCTCTTCTCTCCTCTCCTCCCCAAAGTTCTGGTTTGAATTAGTCATTGGCTCCAACCACCACATTCCTCAGGCTGCTGGCTGGGGGCCAGAGGTTTGGGGTGGGGGCGATCACCGCCCCGACGGGTTTTTGGGGGGAGTGGGGGGCGGGGTAGACAAAGCAAGCCATCCCTTAAGGGTAAGTTCCACACCACCACTACCACCAGCACTGCAAACTGGCTGCCCCCTTTCCCAATGCCCTAGCCAGAAATCTCCCCTAATATCACGTTTCTCTCCCCACCACCACGACGCGCGCACACACACACACAGACACACACAGACACACAGACACACACAGACACAGACACACACACACAGACACAGACACACAGACACAGACACACACACACACACACACACACACACACACACGCTGGGACCTTGTAAACTTCCAGCTCCCGCTGGAGGGAACAGCGGGGAAATGGGAGCTCTCTGGCGTGGGGACCAGAAGGGGCAAGAGTAGGGTGGGGCTCCAGGAGGGAGGGAGGAAGGAGGGAGAGAGAGCAGGGGGTATTCATGGGGTGTGGCCGCCCCGGCTGGTGCAGCGAGCACCAGGGTTAGGGGATGGGGGGAGGACGCAGGGAGGGGCGCAGGGGAGGGAAAGCGCGGGGCGGGGACACTGCCTCGGAAACTCGTCTGCTGTAAACACTGGGATAGAGGGGGAACGACGGGCGGGGCTGCCGCCCCAGCCGCGCAAAGAGGTTGGGAGGGGGGCATAGAACCAAAGGGGGCTGTGGAAAGGGAGGAACCCCTGGGGCTGCGGAGCTGGGAGAAATGGGCTCAGCAGGGAAGGGAAGGGAGGCAAGAGCCTAAGACACAACTTTCCCAACTTTGCAGAACCCACGCCCAGATTGAAGAGACAGCAAGAACCGGGGGGCGGGGGAGCGGTGCGCTCCAGGGCGAGGCAAGCTGATAGTCTAGTTTGTTCCTGACCCACTCAAACTGCTCCCCTAAACACTAGTCCACCCTGAACCCTTCTTCTGACTTTGAAAAAACAAACACCTTTCTTTGCAAAGCCGCCGTTCTAACTGCACCCCCAAATTATAAAGCACACACAACGCAAGGATATCCCCAAATTCTGAGGCATTACCTTGAAGGCCATCCATCCCAAAGCGCACCCTCAAACGCTCCGGCGCTAGGTAACGTCAAAGTCGCCCTGGCTAGATGGCACCCCGAAACTCCGGCGCTGGTCTCCAGGTCGCCCTGACCAAAGGGCATCCCCAGACTCTCCGGCGCTGGACTCCGGGCCTCCCAGGCCAGAGAGCACTCGCCAAGTCTCAGGAGCTGCCCAAAGTGTCCCCCGCTCCCCCAGGCTGCTGTCATCGGCCCCCCTACCTGTAAGCTCAGCCCCAGGTCACAGCCATGCCCGGCAGGCACGGGCTGGAGGCTGGGGGAGGTCTGCAAGGTGGGAGGCTGCCGGCCGGGCTAGGGGCGGCAGGGACTCCCGGATCGGGGCGGGTCCGGGCAGGCGGGCGGTGCAGTCCCCTCGGCGGAGCAGCTCCGAGTGGCCGGGCCCCAGCGCGCGGAGGCGGCTCTTGTAACTCCGGCTCCGGGCGGGCGGGCGGGTCTGCCCCTTCCGAGCCTCCGCGGTGGGAGCGAGAGGGCGGGGCCGGGCGGGGCCCGCAATGGGGCCGGGCTGAGCTAGCTGAACTAGGGGCCTGGGCAGGGGGTACGTGGGGGAGCGGGGCTGGGCCGGGGGGTGGGGAGCGGGCAGCAAAGGAACAGGGTGACCCAGCAAGGGCTACAGGGCGGGGGCACCCGGCACTGGGGGAACTGGGACTATTGGAGGGCAGGCTGGCACGGGGCACAGGCGTCCTCTCCGTAGGAAAAAGGTGACGGACGTGAACCCTGAGAAAAGTTGGAGGTTCTTCGGGGATCCCCAGCTCCGGCTGGCACGGACCCCCTACTTGCCCCCTCCCTTGCCCAGGCTCCCTCCTTGTACGGATCCCCTGAATTTGTCCTGGGTGGGCCTTCGTTTCCAATAAATTCCTAATGTGACTTCCAATGTCTTCACATCTGGAACTGTGCTTGTTAACAACCCTTTCTTACAGAAGAGGAAACTGAGTCCTCCCAAAGTGCCGCAGAGCTTAAGAAGTCGTGCAGCAATTCAGAGGCCAAGGGTCATCAAAGCCCACGCCAGGATTTAGAGCTGTGAGGGACCTAATGGGCCAGCCCTACCAGCCCCATTTTATAGATCAGGAAAACTGAGGCCCAGAGTCACGTGATCTTGGCACAAGGTCTCCCAATTATAAATGACAGAGATTGGAAACCTGAGTACCCTGATCCAAAGTTCAGCAGAAAGCCAGTATACACCCTGACCTCTTCCCACTTGTAACCCCAGTACCCTTCCAGACAGAACAAGGAGCGGCATCATGCCTGCCCCCCCCACACCCATCATAAGCTCCGGGCATATACTGCCAACTAGATATAAGCCCTTCCCTCAAGTAACTGCTCCTTGGGGTGGGGTTACTCTTCAATTGAATTGTGCCTCATCTTTCCTGGCTCCAAGGCTCCACTCGGGGCCCTCAATGTTCCTGAGTATTTCCCTGAAATGGGCCTGTCCAGACTCCCGGACACCCTGGCCTGCAGTGACCAGCCAGCCCTGCCACCCCCAGGAGAAAGGCACATCAACCCCACCTCTTCAAATACCCCATAATGCTTGAAGACACTCCCGGTAAGGCCAGGACCTCAAGGAGATCTGCAGACTCCATCTCGCCTTAGGCAGGAGGCCCCTTTCTTTCCTTGAGTCTCTCTCCATGCTCCTCTCTTTCCCCCTTCCCCGGGTCCTCCTCCCTTCAGAGGACGCAGAAGTTTCAAGTTTACAACTATTTCCCACAACCTCTGAGAGCGACATGGGAGTTTTATTAAACATTTAATGATGGCGTTCCAGAGTTCCCCGAAGAAGCACCCCTCCCTGAGCACACACCCCCTTTCCCTTCTCCCCCATTCATTCCTCTTCCTCTGCATCACCCACCCAGGAGCAGGCTCCTTTCTCTGTATGGGTTGGGCAGGTTGGCTCCTGAGGAGCCTTCCAACCCTGAGGGGCTGTGAGTCTCCAGAATGTTGGGGAGATCAGAAGAGGCACAGTCCCAGGCCAGGGTTCTCCCTCTCTGTGGCCCTCCCCTCCTGATGGCTGTGAGTGGGTTGGGGCTCGGGGCAGACTCAACCCCATCCCCTGAAATGACAAACATGTTTACAAGCTAAAAATACCCAGCAGCCAGCCATGCCGCCAGCCACAGTGGTTGTGTCCCAGGTCCAGTTACCGGCACACACTTGGGACAGGGAAGGGGGAGGGGGGAAGGTAGGAGGAGGGAGGTGGGCAAGGGAACAGCCAGGAAGAGACAGACAGGAAAGGGAACTCGCGCATACACACACACAATCTGCATCTGTCTCTCTTGGTTAAGACATGCACAAAGAAGCACTGACATAGATACAGCCCAGTTCCAGCTCACGAGGCAGGCACATACAGAAGTATGGAGTCTAGCCTAGCATGGTAACACAGGTCAGCAAATGCATGGAGCCAGAACTTCACCTTTACATGGGAGCAGCTGGGATTGGAGTCGGGAAAACCCAAGTTCAAATTTGACCTCAGATTCTTACTAGCTAGGTGACCTTAGACAAGTCACTTTAAGCTCTATTTGCCTCAGTTTCATCACCTGTAAAGTGAGCATGTTCATAGCACCTGTCTTTAAGGGCTGTTGTGAGGGTCAAATGAGATGGTCATTGTCAAGCTTTTAGAGACATGTCTGGAACAAAGAAAGTGCTATCTCCATGTTAACTCTTATTGGAGACCTCTCCTGCCTCTGAATTTGTATCATACTTTAAGGAAGTTGCCTGAAAATTTAGATTTACTCAAAAGATAAGCTGCTGTCCTAGAGAGCAGAGCCCAGCCCCTCTGACCCGTTTTTTCCATTTCCTGCAGAATATAGCAGAGCTTCCATAAGTCACTGCTTAACTGAATTGAAAGGAACCCACCCCAGTGAGCCCCCCTCGAGGGATCACTGTGTTCAGATCTGAGTGGCACACTGTAGGAAGAACATTGACAAGCTGGAATGGGTCCAGAGCGAGGTGACCCAGAAGGCATAGGGCGACACAAGGAACAGCTAAAGGATCAGGGATGTAGAGGCCTGAAGGACAGTTGACTTGGGTGGGACAAGTTAGTTGTCTCCAAGTCTTCAACAGGTTCTCTCATTGAGGAGGTGAGCGCTGCTGTGCCTCAGAAGGCAGAACTAAGAACAATAAACGATATGTGTCACATTTCTGTATCTACAAGGCGTGCAAAGCACTTGGAGCCTTATCTATCCGTCTCCAGAATGGGATGCCTCCTGGGAGTCGTATTTATTAACCTTAGAAAAAATTTTTTTTTTCCTTTACAAAGTGACAGGTGATTTAAAAGTGGAGCATCCTACAAACAGGATTTAAAAGTAAAGGGACATTCTCATTCCATCCTTTGAAAAATCTAGGAAAGAGATGCTCGTATTATCCCCATTTTACAAATAAGCAAACTGAGGCTCAAAGAAATTAAGGGACTTGCCGAGCGTCCCACAGCCCATCAAGTGTGTGAAATAGGATTCAAGCCCATGTTTCTCCTGACTCCAGTTCCTTATCCCTTGAACCTTGATAGATTGGTATAGGCTGGTTTGGGTTGGATGGAAGTCAAGTTGCCTAACAATTAAAGCTGTGTCAGAGTGAACCTTTGGCCCCAGGAGGTTATGGGCACCCCTCACTCATGATCTTCCAACAAAGGCAGGGAGGCCATTTGTCAGGGAGGTGGTAGAGTAGGTTCTAGATCAGGTCAGGGTTGGAAAATATTAATCACTAATCAATCAACAAGCATTTATTAAGCATCTGGTGCATGCTAGATGGTGAGGATATAATCTGCACCCCTCCTTTCTCCTCCCCCCCCAAAGTCCCCAGCAGGTCTCGGTCCTGAAGAAGCTGAGATTCCATTAGAGGAGATAACACAGACCCCGGCCCATTCCAAATCCATACAAAATAAATACATAAAATGCCAAATGCCTGGGAGGGGGGAAGGCCCCCTTGGCTAAAAGGCTTCAGGGAGAAGTTAACACTTAAGCTGAATCTTGAGGGAAACCAGGGATTCCACAAGGCAGAGATAAGGAAGAAAGCATTCCAGGCATGATGGGCAGCCCAGGCAAAGGCCCAGAACCCAAGGGGGAGTGGCTCAAGTGAGGAACAGCAAACAGGCCAGGCTGATGGGCAGAGTTTCTCTGACCCCCTCATCTGTGAGATTCTGGAATTCCACGAATGATGGTGGTGGGTCAGGGAGGCGAGGGAGGGCCGAGGGGTCAGAATCCACACTCTGTCTTCTGAGGGGGGGGCACTATTGCTCTCTCCCTGAGCCTCAGTTTCCCACTCTGTAAAATGAATGGGCTGGCATCTTCAAATCATGTTTGAAGTAAGGCTTTTTTGGCAAAGGGGAAAAAAATATTTTGTAAAGAGGAAGGAAGATCATGGAGCGGTATAAATCAAGTCCCAAATCCACTGGGGAATTTGGAAAAAGCAAATAACCCAGGAATTCCTTTAAACAAGCAGCTTTCCCAGGGCTCAGCCCAAGCTGGTTTATGTATCAGTTGTCAGGAAGGCCCTGCTGAGTAAAGAAAGCTGCCCCAGTGTAAACAGAGAAGACTGGGGGTCCGTGGGGCCGAGGTGGGGAATTGTAGACTGACAAATGGGGAAGGAGAAGACAGAGAGTGACCAGTGTCACTCTCCATGCAGCCCCCAGGGGGAGAAGGCCAGCCCAGACCCTGCTTATCTCCTCCTCTGTTTACTCTGGCCACCCTCTTGGTCAACAGGGATCTAGCCGAGAGAGGCCAGCTTGTAGAACAGAGCAGAGGTCATTCCCTATGTACTTCAACCTGGGGAGGCAAGATCATAGGATCTGAGGAACTTAGGGCTGGAGGAGACCTTAGAAATCCAGAAATTCAGGGCTTCTTTTCAGCTTGTCTGGGATTCCCCCAACCCCTTTTCCAGTGGTGGGTGGGGACGACACTGAGCCCCAGAGAAAGGAGCATTGACTGTAAGTAGCAAAGCTAAAAGAATTGATCACTGCTTAGAACCTAAGAATGAGGTCTTCTGATCCCCATTCTGATTTCTGATTTCCCTCTGATAACAACCCAGGGTGGGGATCTACCATTCCAGAGTGGGAGCAAAGCCAGGACTACTGAAGCCAGGACAGTGTAACCCCAAAGTTGGGGGATCAAAGATGGAGAGCTGGAAAGAACTTCAGACGTTCTGTCTCATCCAATCTCCTTCTCTCCCAAAGCAGAAAACTGCTTTCCCTGGGGAGGGGGGCAGGATTGGCTGGAACTTGCCCAAGAGAGACCAGGAACAAAAGCAAGGCCTGAACCCAGGCCCTTGGAAAGGTGCCCATCCAGCCCTTTCCCTTATGCTTCACTGTTTACATGGCTCTGAGGAGCTGCTTTCAGACCCCAGCTCTGGGCACACACTTGCTGTGTGACCTCGGGCTACCGATGTCCTGTCTCTGGCTGGGCTCGGTTTCCTTATCTGTACCATGATGGAGCCAGAGTAGATGGTTTGTCTCTAGCATCACTTCCAACCCTAAAGATGGTGGTTCTAGGACGAAACCCAGGGATTCTTGGGCGCGCAGGAGAGCTGCCTTCCTGAAGTCTCCCGGTGCACCCCAGCTGGTGTTGGGAGCATCGTCAAGGATCCTGCTTTTTATTGAATCAGATCGATGAGGTGGACAGAGGAAGAGAAGAAGGACCCTCTAGACCTGTCATTAGGTGAGTGATTCTTATGAGGACCTCTCAGAGGGAAGGCTGGGAAGCATCTAGGAAGGAGTAGGTGAGGAAGGGGTCCCAAAGCTCACAGCTCAGAGCTTCTCTGTCTCCTTCCTTGGATAATCCAGAAAATGTCCTGAAAATCAGGGCTAGCTCCCCCCTTCCTCCCAAAGCTAAGAATGAACAAGGGTCAATTACAGAGGACTCATTTGGAAATCCACCATGGTCCCAGTCCCTAAATACACACACACACACACACACACACACACACACACACACATACACACAGTTCATATACACACACACACACACACACAGAGTTCATACACACACACACACACACACACACACACAAAGAGTTCATAGAGGTGGAAGAGACCTCAGAGATCCGGTTCAACTTTCTTGTTTCACATGTGAGGAAACTGAGGACCAGAGGCGTCCTCCAGGTGTCAACATCAGAGGTAGAGGATTTAAACCCGGGTCCTTGGAGTACAAAGCTTGTGGGGCCTCTTTTATTACTTTTTTTGTTGTCTTTTAACACGCCTGACTCCCCTTAGCTTTGAAATCCTCCAGAGCAGGGACTGTCTTTGGCCACTCTTTGTGCCCCCAGTACCCGGTACAATGGCTGGTACACAGTAAGAGCTTACTAAATGCTTGCTGACTATTTTTAAGAGCTTTCCTGTGGGCAGGTGAGGATGTTCGATGTTAAGAATGTTCAGGACCTGAGTGTGTCTTGGCTGCATAACCTAAGGCAAAAGCACTTAACATCCCTGAGACTCTGTTCCCCCATCCGTAAAAAGGAGGTGATAATACTTGTCCTATTTAATTTGCAGAGTTGAGAGGAAAACACTTTTGAAATCTGAAGGTATGATGGAAGCTCATCTTCATTATTATCATTCTAACCACTCTTCCACCATTGTCCTCTGATACCTGTTGGTGAAATGTAGGGGACCCCGAGCTCCCAAAGGCCATGATGGTGAAATGAAGGGGACCCCGAGCTCCCAAAGGCCATGATGGTGAAATGAAGGGGACCCTGAGCTCCCAAAGGCCATGACAGTGGAGGCCAAGCTCAGGCAGGCCCAGCTATGGATGTGTCTGTTGGCCAAAATCCAGCCTCATGATGATCAATCAGAACCACACCAGCTCTGGAGTTGCAGAGGAGTAGGGGTCTGCTCTGTGAAGTCAGAATGCGTCCAAGGTGTGATTAACCCAGCTCCCATTCCCACCTATATTAAGCCCATGGCCAACAGACACAGACCCTAGAAGGATGCCCCACCCTGCAAGTCCTTCCTCTCTTGCAGATTATTGGACCTTCCTGGACTCCTCAAAGTCCCTTGGAGACCCTAAACTCCAGAAGCACAGAAAAATCACCTTGGTCAACAGGAGCTTGACTTTGGAAGTTGATCTGAAAAAGAGGCAGACTAGGTTTGTCTAAGTGGACCGTGAATTCAAGATGAACCCAGTTGTGGGTGCTGTGCCAACCCCCAAAAGCTCATGTGATCTTGAGCGTATTAGGATCGCCACAGTGAGATGACTATCATGATGTGAGTGGAAAGTACAGCAACCACAAGAAAATCAAAAAGGAATGTTTCAAAATTACCAAGAACAAGCTTGCCCCCCCAAAAAACTTCCACCATTGCTTGGCAGAGATGGGGGAGGGCACCCACTGGCTGTAAATACAGTGGCAGCTTTTTTTTGATGCGTTCATAAGTTTTTCTGATTTTTTTCCCTCTTCTTTTTTAAAATTTATTTTGGTTTCCTTATATTGTTTTTGGGTTTTTTTTTTTTTTTACTTTTTTAAATCATTGTTATAAGAGATGATGGCCCTGGTGGGAGGGGGGGATATTGGGGTAAATTGAGGTGACAAACAAAGAAAAGACACAAATTGAAGTGAATTTCCTGGCCCAGGGTCCAGAACAGGGAGGTAGCAGCTCTTGGGGCTGCCTGGATCACGCCTGGAGGGAGCACTGTATTCGTTTCCCAGTGTGACAGTTTAAGAGGGACATCATTCCACTGGAGAGGGCCCAGAGGACAGAAACCAGAATGCTGACCGCCTTCGAGGCTAGATCAGGTGAAGATGAATGAAAGGAACTGGAAAGGGAAGATTTCAGGTGGGATGTGAGAGCTTCTTCCTTCAAGGCCCTGAAAGACTGCCCCGGGGAAGCAGGATTCCTTACTCCAAAGCCTTCCAGAAGAGGAATGGGCTGCCCAGACAGTAGTGGAGTCCTCCTCCCTGGAGCTCAAGTGGAGTCTGGAGGACCTCTTGTCATCCAGTTTGTATGTGGTCAGGATTCCCAAGCAGGAGTCAGATTAAATGTGTGATGGCATGTCCTTCCAGCTCTCAAACTGGGGAATGCTGGGCCTAGCTAGACCAGCCCCTCAAATATGGAGCACCTGTCTATCTCAGTGCCTGGATTCCAGAGGAAGTCCAAGAGAAGCCTGAGTGTCTGAGGCTTTCATAGCCCCTGGATTTAGGAGAATAGAATCACAGAGTTAGAGAAGGAAGCAGTCTGACTAGCTGCCTATTCCAATCTCACTTACAGATGAAGAAAATGAAGATGGGGGGGGGGGGTTGAAAGGGCCTACCCAAGGTAGTCAAGTACATGTTAGGATTTGAAGCCAGGTCCAGTGACCCAAATTGGGAGTCCCAGCTTATTAACATTGCTGTCTTGGGCAAATCACCTCCCCTCTGGGGCCCTCACTTTCCTCCTCTGTACATTGAGGGGGTCCAGGGACAAGTTTGGGGTCCCTTCCTCTAAACCCTATGATGCTCCAAAGGGAGAGAGCCTCCTGTGTGGAGTTCTTCAGGGGTCCTTCCCTGAGGGAATTCCCCCCACCTCCACACTTGATCCTCCAGGAGGCTGGTGGAAAAATTCCAGTTTGGGATACGTCATTACTGGGATACCCCCACTTCCTTTGGCATGCCCCTCCTCCTTGTGGGGGTTCCCTCCCTGGGTGCTAAGTATATGTTTGATGAACCCTATTCCCTCTGGCTGCCAGGCAACCTCGCTGTTTGGGCTCATGTTGTGTTTCCCAGTTTCCATAGCAACCACGAAGGGGAAGATTGTGGGCAGGCTCCTTGCCAGGGGATTCCCCTTCCCCACCCTCCAGCCCAGGCCCTCCCTGCCTTTCCCCCTAGCCCCCAATAATCATCACCAGGAGAAAAAGCAATGGGCAGCTTAAGGAGAGGCCCCCACCCTGGCTCACCACTGAGGCCATCTTTAGCAGGGCTTGTGGCCTCTTTACTCAGCCAGCAGGCCGATCAAAGGCACCTCCTACCAGGCTACGTCTGCCCTAGTCCAGCCTGGCCCCCTCTCCACCTTCCATCTCTGCTTGCTTCTTCTCATCAGGACAGATAGCATCTCTGATCACAGCTGTCAAGAGGGCCTACAGGTCCTCTCATACTGTAGGAGAGGAAATTGGGGTCCAGAAAAGAGAAGGCCACATGGCTGGTAAGGAGTGGAGCTGGGATTCCAACCTCAGTTCCTGGACCTGAGTTCAAGTCCTAACCTGTACTTGACTACCTAGGCCCAGTCGAGCCCGCTCCTCTGTAAATAAGTGAGATTGAAATAGATGGCTTTTCAGGCTGCTTCCTCGGTGAAGCTCAGAGGCAGAATTTGAACCTTTGACTCTACATCTGATTCTGTTCCCAATACATCTTGCTAAAAACTTTCCAGCTCAAGCAATGATCCCCGATGTTCCCATGGCAGATGGTAGAAGTCCATGAAAGCCTGGCTCAAAGCTGCCGCCCAGACCCCTCACCCTAACCCCCATTTCTGAAGCCCAGCTACCCCATTTCCTACCAATGTCACCCTCGGCAGTAAATGCCAAGCCCCAGAGCCTGACCTCAACAACCAAGGAAACCCCAAAATCCCCACAGTAAATGTCAAGGAAATTGGGTAACCCAAAATTATACTCAGACCCAGAGAGCCCTTAAATCCCACCACAACCCAAAGCAACCCCGGGTAGAAAGTAGAAGCTAATTCCTGATGCCTTGTTTTCATAAAATAAATCCATAAAAGAAGTTCTCAATATGTGATTCTGATGCTCGGCTCCCCCAGACAGCAGAGAAGCTGGAAGACCAGGGAGCCCTCCAGGCTTGGAGAGGGACAGACCACAGCGCTGCTTAAGGTGTGTTGGGGAGTGGGGGAAGGGCTGGGATATCCTAACGGAAGAAGGGGATCAGCCAGGAAATGTGGAAGAGGAGGAAAGACTGAAGGGAGGAAAGGAGGGAAGGAGATGAGCTGCCGACTGTTGGGGCTGGGCCGGCTGAGTTGTAAACAGAGAGAGGCGGGAGGGGAAAGGAGCCAACAGCCTGAGCCAGCTCCCTTCCCTCTCCCCTGGCTGGGAGGGGCGCAGAAGGGGAGGCAGATTCCTCTCCTCTCCCAGACTTCCCTGGCCTCCCTTTCTGCTTCCTAAAGGAAGAGAGAACCGGGATGTGTGAGGAGAAAGAAGGAGAGTGGAGAGGAGTGGGGAAAAGAGCGGTGGGGGAGGGGCCCTGGGATTCCCTCCCAGCCTCCCTTCACTCCTCCAACCCAGGCTGGGGAGATCTGGGGGAGGAGGGCAGG
>CM053601.1:185822153-185837768 GCA_028646575.1 Pseudocheirus occidentalis | reverse complement strand
TTCCCTCCCCCCCCCCCCCCGGGTCTCAGCTGCCGCTTTGGTAGATATAAATGTGGGCCAGGACAGAAGTAGGGCGATGGTAGGTAGGAGGCTTAGCCCCTCCCCTCACTGTGCCTCAGTTTCCCCATATGTAAAATGACAGGCATGGATTAATTTCATCGTTTCAGAGGTGGTTCAGAGGACCTCAGAGGTCATCTAATCCAATCCTCTCATTTTATAGCTGGGGAAACTTAAAGTGACTTTCCAAGACTCAGCAAGCACATGTCAGAACTGGGCTTCCCACCCAAATCCAGGGCTCTTTGCCACCATGTCCTGACTATGTGATTGTTCAGGGTCCTTCTAGCTCTGGCAGGGAATGGGTGGGATGCAGAGGTTCCCCTTACAGGGCCGGTCCCTGTGCAGAAGGGGAAGTCACCATGAGGGCAGGGTGGGGCAGGGCCCTGGAGCAGCCACAGGCATCTGTCTTAATGACTCAGGGCCCACATGGCTAGAGGCAGGAGCCCTGGCAGAAAAGTGCCCCCTGCAGCCCATGGAGTGAGTCAGGGGAGGCACAGCCTCTCTGGGTACCCTGCCCAACCACCAGCTGCTAAGCACAGCTCTTCTTCTGACCCATCCCCCCTGCATCCTCTGAGGGGCTCTCTAAGCTCGCCCTCCCACTTTCCTGGCTCTGGCTGGGATATAATTGTTTCATTTCTTCATCCCCAACCTCAGCCACATTCCCTGAGCCCTCTTGGTCCCCCCATCCAGAAGCTTTGGGCAGGTTCCCCAGTCACCCCCTTCCTTGGGCCTTGCCCCTTCTCTGCACACACACAGGCACACACACACACACACACACACACACACACACACACACACACACACACACACACACCCAGCTGGTACACCAGACCCATGATTGCAAAAGGGCTGAGGCAGCAGGAGAGGGCCTCACATGACAGCTGGTCTTGCTCCCAAAGTGGAGGGGGGGAGGTACATTCCAACAAAGGGGGCCCCCTTGTCCCAGCCTGGCAACCCAGCTCCAGCTCTAAATGAGCCTGCTGGGGCTGAAACCTAGGCAATCCCTAGAAAAAAGGAGATTGTGAGAATGAGAAGGGCCTTGGAATGCCTAGGAGGTCCAGGGGTGCCAACAAGGGCATCTCTTCCCGAACCCCAGCTCTCTCCAGCCACATGGGCAACCCAGGAATGGAAGGAGGGCTGGGTTCCTGCTGGCACTGTGTGCCTGGGACACCCCAGTAGTTCAGAGCTGCATTCTCAAAGTCCTGCCAGCTGAGCAGGGCAGGTGGGCAAAGGCAAGCGACACAGCTGTCCCCACTCCCATCTCTTCCACCGAGTTCCAAGAATTTGGCTTCAGGAAAGGATGGGGAAGGGGCTAGGGCTGAGTGCAGCCAGCAGTTAAGTCCAGAAGGAGCCAGTGGAGAGCAGTTAGTCTAAGGTCCTCTCTTTTACAGACTAGGAAACCGAGGCCCAGAGATTATAAATAACTCACCCAGGCTAGTTAGTACATAGTGAAGGTTGCAATAAAAACCAGACCTTGGGCTCTCTCTGAAATAAAGGTTTTATTGTCATATTTTTCTTCCGATACTGTCTATTGTCTGCTCTCCTTGACCCTTGCCCCCTCATAACCCTCCCTCTAAACAAGCATCATAGCAACAAAGCAAACCGCCCGATTGGTTCAGCACTTACATGTAATAAACGCCTCTGTGAGTGAGGGAGTGACTTCTAATGATGTATATACCTTTCTGCCCTGGAGACCACCACCTTCTCTGCTACAAAGGAAGGAGGCAGGCTTTACGTCAATCCTCTGAGGTCACGCCTGGCTGCTGCACAGGTCAGAGTTCTGATGTCCCCTAGTATTATCTGCCTGCATTAGAAAAATACATGCAGTTGTTGTTACTCGGCCTTTTCAGTCATGTCCCAGTGTTCTTGACCCCATTTGGGGTTTTCTCGGCAGAGATAATGGACTGATTTGCCATTTCCTTCTCCAGCTCATTTGACAGATGAGGAAACTGAGGCAAAAAGGGCTAAGCAACTTGCCCAGGGTCACATACCTAGTGTCTGAGGCCAGATTTGAACTTGGAAATACAGTTTTAAATTCACAGTGTATGTTTGTTAGAAAATACAAGGTTTTCTTGTTGCAAAAATACAGACATATCATCTCCCAGAGACTGACTTAAATCCCAACATCTAGAGCCTGCTGTGATTTTTAAGGTTAGATCTGTGTGAGGCCATTGGAGGCTGTGTGTGCCCTGCTCTCCATGCCTGTAGGGTACAGCTCTATCACCTGCTAAACTGGAAGTTTCTGGAGGGCAGGGACATTGGTGTCTGTCTTTGTGCCCCCAGATCTGAGCAGGGCACCTGGCACTGAGAAAGTCCCTAACAGATGCTGCTCGGCTGGTTGGTTTTGCCAGCTGCTCTTGACATCCATGCCACCAAACAATGGGGGGAGGGAAGGTGCTACCAAAGGAAAGAAGGGGAAGATTTACCCACCCTGTGCCCATGTACACCCCAAGCCAGGAAAACCACCCCAACACCCCCCTACACACAGACTTGACTGGGTAGGGCCAAAAACCCTCCCCCACCCCACCCCACCCCTCCCGAACAGGAAGTGGCACATTTGGGGCATGTAGGCAGCTGGTAGGATGGGCCTTGCCTCAGTTTGGGAACAGCAGCTGTCTGCCTCCAACTGTGGGGAACAAGGGAGGGAGGGAGGAAGACCGTCACATTTTATTTAAATAAAGGCCCCAAAACAAACCTTCGGTAACAGCAGCCCCAGCCTCCCAAAATAACCCCTGACTGGAAGCAGTCCCCCGGTGCAGGCCGACACAGAGGGCCGGGAGGCTGGGCTTTGCTCCCAGCCTTTTTTCATCCACACTGCAGGATTTGGAAGGATTTCTAGGAGACCTCGAGTCTGTGTGGGTTTGTCCCTTCACACCTGTTTCATTCTCCAGGGTCAGATGTGGGGATTTTCATAGGATCAGAAGCCTCCTATGGTCTCATTTAATGGTGGGGGAGAGTCTTGAATGGTTGCCCAAATCCTCCCTGGCAAAGCCCAGAGATGGGCTTCTTACAGACTTTAAAACTGGAAGGAACCAAGGTCATTCACCAGGAGAGGAAACAGATTCTGCAGCTCTTCTGGTCCGACCTGCTCATCTTAGAGATGAGGAAACAGGCTCGGGAAGGGGAAGGGCTTGGCTGAAGGTAGAAATCAGTGCTTCATCTAACAGAAAGCTCCGTCCAGCCCTGAAGCCCCCCCCCCCCAGACACCCACACACGACTACTTACAGCAGTATTAGGAACAATGACAATCCCTAACATTCATATAGCCTCTCAAGGTTTGCAAAGTGTTCTAAACACGATCTCAAAAGCACACTGGGAGGCAGGTGCCATGGTTGCACCCATTTTGCAGATGAAGACACCGAGGTGGGCAGAAACCCAGTGTGAGTCCCCTGATTGGAGCACGCAATTGAACATTATTGGCTCCATAAGAAACAAGGTGTATGGGGCAACATAAGGAACTTGGGAAGATGGGCAAAAGGGTACAATAAGCAGAAGCAGGAAAATCTACATGGTGACCACGGCAACTGAGGATGTAAAGAAAAACATCCTGGAAACCCAGGTCAAGAGCCTGCCTGGCCTTGGAAGACTGAGGGCTGAAACAGGCCCTCTCTCCTTGGGAAAGGGAGGTGGTAGGCTACGGTGCCAAATGATATTGTCAGGCACTGCCCACGAACTGGTTTGTTTTGTCTTCCTATGCTTTTTGGCAAAGGACTGTGTGTGTGTGTGTGTGTGTGTGTGTGTGTGTGTATGTGTGTGTAAGCATAATTAAAACACTGGGGATGAGTTTACTCTCACTTTCAGCTCCAGCCAGAGTTCTGGACCAGAGCAAGGTGATGAGAGAGACAGAGGCCAGGCAAGATTTTACATGTGCCTACATGAGTGGCTCCCTGACCTGGGTCTTCGGTTTCGCCCAGAGAACTCACTGGTCTGCCTTTCCTTGGGAGTTTCCTTCCTTTGGTTGGGAGCAAAGCAATTAGATGCCCTGGGCTGCCGTTGGACTTTTCCCTTCCAGGGACAAAAGAGCCAGGAAACTGGGAGCCCCACAGGGCAGGGCACCCCAAGGCCACCCCCACACACATGTACACAAGTCACTGCCAGTACTCCCACAGGAAACCAAGAGGAACAAAGGGAAAGATCCTGGAAGGTTGTGGTGCCCACAGGTGAGGACAGAGAATGACTCAGAGGTGATGGGTGGAAGGGACAGGCAACTAGCTACCAATCAATCAGCATTTATTAAGCACCTACTACTGCTTTGGACTCACACATGAAAAGGAACAGGAGGGTGTTCTCTGGGAGAAGCCCCCAAACACCAGCTGGCAAGTGACTCATGCACCCCATGTCAAAGCTTGCCCAGCCTCTCTCAGGATGCCCTCCTGTCTGGAGTCCCAGTTAGAGGTGAGAGGAAGGCATCTGAGGGGATTTGAACCCGAGGCTCATTTCTTTCTGGATAATAGAGTAACCTAAAGGTGGGCTTGGGGAGGCCAGAGAGAGGCCCTGGCTTTCCTTTTTGAACAGGGCAGGGCAACCCCTTCTCCACCACCAACACCCTTCCCCTTTTGGGTCGGCCTTTTCTCTATCTTCCTTTCTGAGGACTCTCCAAGGAATTTGGAAAGGGCGATGAGCCCGGGTTCAAATCCAGCTCCTGCCAGCTGTCTGAGTTATACCTGGCACAGAGTAAGGGCTTTTCAGCGCTTGCTGACTGACTGGACAGCCTTGGAAAAGTCATTTAACTGCCACAGGCCTCAGTTCCCTGATCTGTAAAAGGAGAGTGGACAAGAATCCTCCTGAATTCCTTTCCAGACCCAAGTATATGACCCAGTGAAAACATTCCTCCACGAGGAGGCCGAAGTTGTCTCCTGAAGGGAATATTCCCAAATCTTCAAAGAATAACCATCCCTCTATCGCTGGGACTCATCCGGTGGTAAAGCACTTTACACGAAGAATCTCGTCTGATCTTCACAAAACCCTGGGACCCAAGGGCTGTTTTTTATCTCCATTTTCCAGACAGATAAACTGAGGCTCAAAAGGGCCAGTGACGTCACAAAGCTCCTAAGTATCTGAGGTAAGATTCAAACTAGCCCTTCCTGATTCCAGCTGTCCCCCAGCCCCTTAAGGTTTACAAAGCCTTTTAGCCCCGCTCTTATTTGATCCCCACAACAGCCTGGGGGCAGGAGCTATCATTACTCAGGTTTTCCCACCTCCCAGCTGAACAAATCTCACCTCTGCAACTTACTGTTGGTGGGTCTTTGAATGAGTCCCTTCTCTTGAGGCTTTGTTCTCTTCATCTAGAAGAGGAAGGGGCTAGACTAGTTCCTGTGCTGGGATTTTGACCCATAGGAGCTTGTGGTAGCCTTTTCTAAGAGCCTCTGGTGAGAACTAGGAAAAAGTACCGCTGCCTCGTCGTCAAAGGACCTGGGTTCCAATCCAACCTCCCAATACTTACAACCTGCATGATCTTAGGTCACTAAGGACGGCTAGATGGCGCCTCAAGTCCCTGCCAGCTCTGAATCTCTGTTGAATGTTCTGGACAGGGCGCTAGCCTTGGAATCCAGAGACAGCTGTCTTTGAATGTTCCTTGGACACTTACTGGGTGACCTAGAGCAAGTCACACCCTCTGGGACTGTTTTCTCCAGTATAAAATGTAGGGATTGGGCTAAATGACAGGGTCATCTGATCCCCCAAACCTTGAGTTCTAATCTGACACTTACCTACTGTATGTACGTAACCTCAGGCCCTCCTCCTCAGTTTCCTCATTTCTAATAACATTTTACCGATGTCTTTTATCCCTTATATCATCAGTTACCCCCAAGTATCCTTCCACGGCCCGCCAAGAGAACCATCTTATATAACAACAATTTTCATTCAGAGAGGGGACAAAGTGGGCACACTTGACGAGTACCCTGAAGAAGTCTGACCACCTGGGCAGTGTTCGTTCGGCCCCCATGGAGCTCCCACCTTCCCCGAGGAGGGGCTGGGCAGTCCTCGAATCTCAGCCGCACAGCCCCGGGGCAGCTTCAGCATTTCACCACATTGGCTTTTGGTTCGCGGGGCTCTTTCCCTTTTCATTGCTGTGGTTACACCGAGTGTTGTTCTCTTGTTTCTGCTGACTTCACTCTGCATCAATTCCATATTTCTCTGCGTTCATCGCATACATCTTTTCTTATTGCATAATAATATCCCGTTGCTTTCACGGACCACAATTTAGCCCTTCCTCAATCGAGGGCCCGTCTACTTTGTCTCCGACTCTTTATCACAAAAAGTCCTGTGATATTTTGGTGTATGTGGGGATATCAATGGTTTCTTTGGAACATGAGCCCAATAAATGGAGGCCCGGGTTCAAAGAGGATCATCATTTTAATTGCATAATTCCAAACCTCTTTCCAAAGCGAGTTACCATTTCACAGTTCCACCAACAATGTATAAGTGTTTGTGTCGTCCCACACCCCACCTCCAGCAGTGGGGATCGAACTTGACGGCTGGCGGCTCTAAATCCTGAACGAGCATTACCTGTTTCCCCTCCGTGACCCACCCACCGTCTTCCTCCTCTACACGGAGCTAAGCACTAGCCGAAGCTCTAGGCCAGTTCTTCTGTAGGGTACAGGGAGGGCGGGCGCACCAGCATCTGGCCTGGAGTTCCGGATGGACCCCCGCCTCCTCCTTGGAGTGGGAGGTGGGGGAAGGGGATAGATCCGGGAATGGGGGAGGGGAATGTGGTTCGGTGACTCAGGCCTCCCAGAGGTAGGGCGGGGACCTAAAGAACGAACTCCAGATGTGCTCCCCTCCCCCTACATCTGGCCAGGGACGGACCCAGCGTTTAACTCCGCCCGCTCCCATTCCCCATCCCGCGGGCCGCCACTGTCCCTCCAAACCTAGACCAGCCTCTCCGGCTCCCTCCCCTTTCTCTCAGGGAGCGCCCCCGTCCTGCCCCGTCCGGGTTCCCCTCCCTTTCTCCCCTAAACCGCCGGGTCTTGCAGGATGCTGGGGTGAGTCATGTTTCCTGCGCTAGCCCTGGGAGGCCCAGCCCAGGACTGCAGCCCCCTGCCCTGCCCCCCGCCCTCCCAAGAGCTGCCAGCCCCCGGCTTCTGACCTCCACAGCCAGGGCACGGCCGGTCTAACCCTAAACCTCCTCGCCCCCCGGGTGGCAGCGCCCGGGGGCACGAAGCACCGCCTCCATGTCTAGACACTGCCCTTGAGGGGCTGGGGACCTCAAAACCGCCCCAGCTGCTAGTGCCTCTCTTTACTGGCGGGCGGCCATCCCACTGAGGACCCGGCTAGCCTACAATGAGTAGATTATTAATTGGAAGACCCGGCCCTCCAGGAGCTTCCAGTTTTTTACCGAGGCGCTCCTCCCCCCATCCCCACTCCCCTTGGCCGGCAGCTCAGTTTGGAGCAAAGTATTTGGGCCTCCCAGTCAGAGCGCTTCCATAGTGGCCAATGCTCTCCCGCTAACAGGCGCATTTATGCGGCGCCTACACGGCTCTCCAGAGGTAACGTTTAGGCAGCGTCTAACCCCTACCCAGGGCTTGGAACAGTCATAAAAACTGTATAGGAGGAATCGCCATGGAAATGAGGATTAGTCACTGTATTGGCAGCTCCTTCATAAGGCTTCTACATGGCCAGGTTAGGGGGGTTTTAGCATCCCAGGCCAATCCCACAAGACTGATGACAGCCTGAGTGTCCAGGGAACCGTGTTCAGATTCTGCCTCAGAAACCTGAACCTAAAAGATCTAGGGGAGCCCACACCCCAGTCGAAGAAACTGAGGTCCTGCTTGGATGCTGCTGGGGAAACAGGGGGAGGGGCATAGCCTATTAAACCTGGGAGTTTGAATGGAGCAGGTGAGAAACCAGGGAGGGCCTTTGGCAGCTAAACCCTCAAGGAAGCTGGGGATTGGAAGAGATGGGGGTGGGGAGGGTGCACCTTGGGCCACTTTCAAGGCCAGGCCCAGCTGAGGACCTCCACTAGCCCTCCCAAGTCTGCAAAGCACCATGAGATCGTGTTTGAAAGACTGCATTGTGCTCATTCAACCTTCCAAGCCCATGTGAAGAGGCTGAGAGGGGAGTGGGGAAGTGGTGGGAAATGCGGAGGCTGCAGGGGAGTCCCAGCTCCATTCATCTGTGGGGTCAGGGCATGACTCAGGCACCCCCTCCTGCTATAACCTGGCCCTCTGGCTGCTGGGGGCACAGTAACCTAACTGAAGCTGGGAAAAGACCACACCTGAGCTAGCAGAAGAGTCCTGGAACCAAGGAATGTCAGAAACAGGCCCATTGGAAACCAGCCAGGCCTTTCCTCACTAACCTATGCTTGAGTGACATCAGGCCAGGGTAGGATCCAAGGTGAAAGAATTATCCCACCAGATCCTTTGAGGCAGGAGGGCCTGCAGGGACCCAGGCCCAGAAGCTTTCTGATTGGGCCAAGGGCAGAAGGGGAGGGGGAAGCACACCAAGGAGCTGGGAGGGGGGGAGGCATCAGGCCCCTCCCTCTTGCCCCAAGGCCAAAAGAGAAGCCTTAGGCCAGTCAGGATGCCCAGGGTCCTCTTTGCCTGGGGGTGGGATTTATCCAGAGCTGGAAGGGACTTCAGAGGGCCACCAGGCAAGCACCTAAAGTGGTCGAGAGGGGCCAGCCGAATGACCAGTCCTGCCCTCTTCCTTACAGCATTGGCCGCTGCAGGGGACAACCCTGGTCTGTGCTCAGTCTCGGTGGGCAGATGGGAAGCCCCAGAGAGTCAATTCAAAACAAGAGGCCGCCCCCCCCCCCCCCCAATCTGGACACTCATCACATCCAGCTACTAGCTTCTAAAGGAAGGGGCAGGAAAGGATGGAGAGGAAAGGAGACAGAGACCACAGAGCCCAGCACACACTGCAGGGCGACGCCAGTTCCCTAAATGATGGAAGAACGCTCAAGTGGGGTTTTCTATGTTGAGTTTCGTTTAATGACTGGCACCTCCCTGCAGTGGAGGAAGCAGGCAGCTAGCTGGTAGCAGGGGAGGACATTCACTTGAAGATCTTGCCCTGATTGAAGGGTTTGCCCACGTGCTGGAAGGCCCCCTCCCAGGAGAAGTACTCTCGGACCATGGTCTGGGCCTCCTCACTGCCAGGATCCAGCTTCCGCCACGTGTAGGACTCATAGTCTACCTGCCAGTCTGGACTCAGCTGGAAAGAAAAGTGGAGCAGTGAGTGGCAGGCAGGAGAGGCCCATGGGCAAGGACCGCAAACCCGCCCCTTCTGTTCTCCTGTGGCCCCAAGGCCTGAGCAGAGCAAGCCCCAGCTCACCGGGAAAGCGAGTTCCTGGCCCCGGAAAACCCAGACTCCAGAAATGGCGCTGCTATTGTTGGTGCCAAAAAGAATGACGCTGGCAAAGGCGTTCTTCCTCAGCTTGTCCAGGCGCTGGAACATTCCTGGGGGAGAGAAGCGTCAGCCTCGGGGCTGGGGCCCAGAGGGCCCTGCCAAGCTGGCTGGCCCCTTCGCCCACTTACCAGTGATGAGGTTGCAGCTCATGAAGGTCTGGCTGAGCTCCTGGGGGAAGCGGTACTCAGCGTACCACAGGGACCAGCCGTCACGGTCAAAGTGCTCCCAGAAGTACGGCAGGGCCACCGTCAGTGTGTCCTCATTGGAGTACTTTCTCTTAAATTCATCCAACACAAACGTGCTGCAGGGGAAAGCAGAAGAAAAGGGTCAGTGTGGAAGGTGCTCCAGGACCCTGGGCACTGAGTGCCAGGATGCTGCTCACGCCAGCGGGAGCCTGGCAGCGCTGCTTAACTCTTTCACTGCCATGGGAGAAAGGGAGAGACTCTGCAGAGCCCAGGGTGCAAAAAGCACTTGTAAACAGGACAGCAGGTGGGGTGGGCCACTCCCAGCATCCCATTTCCCCTACTTCCCTTCCCCCCAGCAGCTATGATCGGCATGTGGAGGCCGTGCGCCAGGAGGAAAGGAGGCTCCAGCAGCCAGTCACTGCTGCCCCCTGGTGTCCACTCCTGCTCCCTTCCCCTGCCCCCTAAGGCCATCTGGGAGCCTGAGGGGCACAGAAGGAAACATGGCCCAAGGTGATTTCCCTTCCCTGCCCAGGTATCCAAGCCCACATCAGAGCCCAGCAGCAGCTGGCAGTGGGGGTCACCAGAGCTCTCACCCTTCCCAGGGAGTTAGCCACAGGTAAATGTCTTCCACTGCCTGAGAGGTGAACCTTCCCTGGTGTTGCCCCCCCTCCTTTCTGGGTGCCAGGGGTGGGCAGTGGAGAGCACTGGGCTGGGGGTGGTACCCTGCCTGTACCAGGCAACCCCACCCTATCTCTCCACACTGCTGCTGCTGTCCAGTGATTTGAGGCTGGTCCTCGGCTCTCCTCTACTCCATAAACTTCTTGGTTCCCTACTGCCTCAAAGATAAATGAGGACCCCTTTAGGGATTTTTTTTCCCTCAGCCAAAGGAAAACAAAGTGTATTAAAGACCCACCATAGTGGTCAGACTCTTAAGAAATCTCACCATTGGCAGGGAGCTTCCAAAGCCCTTGGCCACCTGGCCCTTCACTCCTCCCACTCTGTAATCACCAAGAGGGGTTAAAGGACCCAGGCGAAGTGCATGGAAAGACCCCCTGTATTTACACTAAAAACCACTCAGAAAAGCTCCACAAAGAAGGAAGAATTTAACTATTTTACAATTTTAAATTACAACAATTTTACAAACGGGGAAACCCCCAGGACAGAGGGGTCAACCTCCCTCTGATCAACAATCCCAGCTACAGAGCTCAACACCCCCAGCCACTGCACACAGGTCACAGACCCCAGGGGTCCAAATCACTCGCCTCCAGGGCACATGCACGGGCAGGTCAGTCTGTTACAATTGACTGGAGTAACATAGATCTGTTCAGAAGTGGCACTTCCTGTGCCAGCTAAGAACTGGGAAGAAAGCAGACACCCCTCTCCTGGGGACACACGCATGTCCCAGGGTGTGCCTGAGCTGCAGGGAATGGCGGCTACGATTGGTGACCAGCCAGGGCTGCACACAAGCACGCCCACAGCCCCCCTGGGAAGCAGTGGCCAAGATCACAGCCAGGCACACGAGCCTGTGGATGCTATCCAGCCACACGGCTCCCCCCGGATAACACTTCCTGACTATTCCCGACTCTCCTCACTGGTTTCAGTTCTTCCTCTTTTCCTTTTCATCTGACAAAATACAGCCATTCCATGGGATACCTCTTTGTGAGGAGGCTGGATGACTGAGCGGGAGGAGGAAAGGGCACCAGGTGAAATGGTGATGTAAAAAAAACCCAACAAAAACCTATCAAGGAAAAACAAGAGTCCTGAGGGCCGGCCCAGCCTTCTCTGGCTCCGCGGGGAACCTGGGGAGAAAACAGCACCAACCGGCTCAAGTAGAAGCATCCAGGGCCACCTCCTGGACAAAGGGGAAGCCAAAGGCATTTCAGAGCAAGAGCAAATGAATCCCAGTCAGAGTGAAAAACCGTTTTACAAAAGAAATTACTTTGTGTGTCTACAGAGATCTCTAATTTGAAGCCTCAAAGACCCCTCCAGATCATTTTGCCCAGAAGGCCTTGCCCAGGTCCAAGAATATGGAGTGAAAAAGATCACACCTTAATTTTCACTATTTCCTTCAATTATTTAAGAAATCACCCCAAGGGCTCCGGCCTGGCTCCCAAATCCACAAGGCTGGGCTTCCTTCCTCTCCCATCACAGAGCCACAGGATGCTCCACTAGGGGCGAAGGACACTAGCACGTTCTGTGCATGCACAGCCCCAGATCAGGACGGGGAGGCCAACTGAGAGACACTGGAGCTTAGGGAGCAGGGATATGAGGGACTGGCCACCCGGCCTGACCTCCAACTGTCTCTACAGAATGGCCTGGGGTCTTTGGGCCCAACAGCAGCTGGAGAACCATCTCTGGGGTTGAGTAAAGGCCAATGTAACTGGCAATACCCACAGGCTCTGGGGAATGTTGGGATCCATCCCCTAAGGATCAGCGAGCTGCCACCTTCCTCACTGCACCTGACCTCCAGGCGAGATCCTCACAGCCACAGGACAACTGACATCAATATCAGTACAGTGTGCCTGAGGCTGCCCAATCTCTCCTAGTCGCTGGGCCAGGAGCACTCCCAGCACCACCTTACTTCTGGCCTGGACCCTCTTCTTCCTCTTGGGGAATCTCATCAGTCCCCACGGGTTCAATGCTCATGTCTATGCCCATGACCTCCTTCCCCCAACCTCCCTGCACTCCCACATCCCTGCCTTTCACACATTCCCAGCTGGATGGCCAGCAGACACCTGAAACTCACCTTGTTCAGAACAGAACTCCTGCTCCTTCCACCAAACATCTCCCTTCTCCTTCCCCTATTAGTGCCACGGGCCTGGGCATATGGACATCTCCCCCTTTCACTCACGAAAGATTTCTCCTCCCTTCTCACCTGGACTACTACAAAAAACACCTTAGAGAATCCCCTCATTCCAATACCCTCTACACACAGGTGCCAAAGCAGGTCAGCCTCCTGCTCAGTAAGCTCCCATGGTTCCCTATTATTTGCAGGATCAAGTTAAACCCTTTTTTGGCATTCAGAGCTCTTCATCACCCAGTCCCTTCCTGCCTTCCCAGCCAGAGATAAGATGCATCTCCTGGTCCTTAGTTAGGCACATCTCCTGGGCAGACCCAGTGATGGACATGCCACTGGAAGGTGGGCTCCTTGAAGGAAGGCATAACCCGGGGCCTGGCCCACAATGCTTCTAATTAACTGGTTGCAATAGGACAGTCCCCTGCAGATGCCTCCCTGTATCCTACCTCTTGGGCAGGTGGGCAAAGGGATCCTTGGCCTTGGGCTCCGCAGCCAGGGCCTGATCGCACTCATCCATGTCCTCCTCAGGGCCGGGGGCTGCGGCCGCCTTCTTCTCTTCTTTCCGCTCTGCCTGGGCCTTCGCTTTCTCTTCTCGCTGCCCCTTCTCTTTCCTCGGGACCTCCTTCTTGGGCTGACCCTCAGCAAACTTTTTAGCTAGAGAAAGGGAAAAACAGGACCTGCTCACGCGGCATCTCTGGCACAGGACTCAGAGCAGAGACAGAGTAAGGGCAGAGGCACAGCCTCGACCCTGAGCAGCCCCACTCAGCGCCCAGCGCTCAGCACGCCCTCTGGAGAGCAGCGGCCACCACAACCACCGGGGAAAGGCTCTAGAACCAAAAAGACAGGACACGCCATTCGGGAAGATCACTCAGCCCAATGCCTCAGGGCCTGGGCAAATCCCTATTTGACCAGAATAGCTGGGAAGCAGGCTGGCAGAAATCAGGTGTAGACCAACACCTCACACCACACTGAGATCTAACAGGGAGCTGGCCTGGGAATCAAAGACCAGGCCACAAAAAATAAGAAAGGCAATTACAATTATGACTGACTGTAAAAAACAGGAGTCCTGAACATATGAAACTTAAAAGGTTTTGTACGAATAAGAACTTCATGGCAGCCAAGTAGGGAAGATCTCTGGTCAGCTATCTCTGACAAGGGTCTGACTGCCAAGAGGGAGGCAAGTACTGGATATGTGAGTGCAGAGCCCTCAATGCGTCATCAGTCAAGCACAAGCACAAGAATGACCAGCCCCCCCCTTCCCCCCCCAGTTCTGCAATCAGCCAGCAGGGGGTGGGAGCCTGACTGGCGCTGCATGGAGGGCTCCACCAGAACCTCTGACCCTCCCCCTCCTGCTGGGAGGTGCGCCCCACAAGCTTATCCACAAGAACACTTTCTGTGTCCTTTCTGTGCCACAGAAACATTATGCCCATTGCCTGGGTGGGGAATGACTGAACGAGTCACAGCACATGACTACCATTAGCAAATGACCGTGAAGAAACACGGGAAGACACATGAACAGGTGTAGAGGGAGGCGAGCAGGAAGGCATGCCAACAACAGGAAAAACGGAGAGCAGCAAAGAGCAACTGGCACCAAAGGGGATGGTGGCGCAGTGAGGGGCACAGGAAGTGCCCGTCTCTGCTTCTTTGGTGGAGATAGGGGGTCACCACCGGGCAACACTGCACACACAGCGAGCTTTGTTATCTGAAGCTCGGAGAAGAGGCAGCGGGAGAACACAGTGAGAAGAGCAAAGGCCCAAAGGCATCACCAACATTCACCTCCAAATACCCAACAAACCCTCACCGGTTCTCCCTCCATTGTAGCGCTCGCACTCACCGTCAAACTGTGCCATCTTCTCACAGAGCTTCACCTCTCCCAACACTGCCCGGAACTGGGGCTGGTGGATGCAGGTGAGGAACCAGCGGTTGGTGTTGGGGAAGGCCTGCCGGAACGATGGCTCTAGGACCTGCAGGGCCACAGCAGACAGCAGCTCAGCGCCGGCCCACCCTTGCCATGAAGGAGGAGCCCCTGGGTGGGAACCACACCACCCAAACCAGCTTGAGAGCTGGGGGCAAGCACTGACCCTCCCCCTTCCCAGGAAACACTCTCAGCACGGGTCCCCATAAGTCTCAAAAAATCAGGAGGCAATTGTAGGAACCAAGGTCCAGCCCTCCGTCCTCACCCTTCCTACTGCCCCAGCGGCTGGCTCACCTGCTTATAGAGCCACAAGAGGGTGCACACAACTGTGATGTCAGCCAGAGTCACACGCTCCCCCACCAGGAACGTCCTAGTTTTCAGGTGGGCATCAAGCAGCCCCAGAACCCGCCTCACCTCCTCTTTTGCGTTCTCTGTAGCCTGGTGGAGACAAGGAAAGACAGCGACCATAGGTCACCCTTATGGTCCAGCCATGCTCCGTCCCTCTGCAGGCCGACACAGAGGTGCATCAGCTCCCTCCAGCTCTGACTGCCCAACCTCCACCTCTCCAGCAGCCCAGGTAGCTTCTACGGCCCCTTAGCCGCCCGGGCCACTCTGGGGAAGCTTCTCTTGGGCTTCCATGGTCCCTTCCAAAGTCCCTTCCCTGACCATGTGACCTGGCCAGGGCCCAGGAGGGAGGGCAGCGTTGGTGAGTCCCACCAAGAGAGGACAGAGGAAATGTGCTGAGGTGACCAACAGCTGCCGGTGCCACATTCTCCCATTACAAATTGGCTGCTGTTCGCTCAATGCTTTCTAAAGCCTCTTTCCAACGCTAACTTCTACCGATTTAGAAACCACAGGGCGCAGAGCTGGAGGAAATCTTCAAGGTCACCTGGTCCAACTCCCTCCCTTACAGAGGAAGAAACTGAGGCCAGAGGAGGGAGATTATCTGGCCAAGGTCAGAAGCGGAAACGGGCCTCAAAACTCACTCCCCCTCCTGGGAGCCTGGGCTGAGGGCACCACCTGCAAGAGGGCTCTGGCCAAAACTGTGCAAGAAGCTGAGCCACCCTGGTCACACTTAGGACAGATTCTCAGCGGTCAAAGACCAAGAGAACATCCCTTGGACCACATCCTCACCAAGCTCGGCTACTCAGGCCCTCAGGGTTCTGCTGGCCCTGCGGGGGGATCCCCACCAAAGCCCCTGCCTACAATCAAGCACAAACACCTCCTCTGTCAGGCACTGAGACAAGGGCTAACAACACCAGAGCCCGTGCCCTCAGAAAGCTTATATTCCACTGGAGAAGACAGTGTGTGTGTGG
>CM053601.1:185797015-185821653 GCA_028646575.1 Pseudocheirus occidentalis | reverse complement strand
GCACTTATTTATAGCCCTTTGGGGATAGTTCCAGATTGCTCTCCAGAATGGTTGGATCAGTTCACAACTCCACCAACAATGCATTAGTAAAACCATGGTCTTTTATTTCATAGTTGTTTTTTTTTTTAAAGAAAAAAGTATATATTAAATTCAACTGCACTGCTTGGTTCTCCCTTCTGAACTTCCTTCAGTTCTCTTCTGTGCATTTAAAAAGTTTCATTGATTGTTTTCATGTTCTTCCTCTTGCAATTCTTCTTGTTCTCCTGCTCTTCCTCCTCCTCTTTCTCCTTCTCAGATTCCAACATTGGCTCTCTAAAAACGTAGATCACATCCTGCACCTCTACTTTATCATCTCTCTGACAAGAGGAGGGAAGTGAGCGTCATCATCCATCTTCTGGGGCCACACTTGGCCCTTGCATTGTCTGGAGCTCTCACATCCTTCAGAGCTGCTCTCCTCTATATTACCTTAGTCATTGTATAAGTTGTTCTTCTGCCCTGCTCTTTTCCCTCTGTATCAGTTCATACAATTCTTCCCAGCAAAATCATAATAATATTCCATTCCATTCACATACCACATTTGCTTGGCCATTCCCCATTTGTTGGGCACTTACTTTGCTTCCAGTTCTTTGCTACAACAAAAAGTGCTGATATAAATATTTTTGTGTATGTGGGGCCTTTTCCTCTCTTTACCTCATTGGGACATAGGCCTAGGAGTGGTATTTTTGGGTCAACAGGCATGCACGATTGAATTTGTTTTGGATATAGTTCTAAGTTACTCGATCAATTCATAGCACCACCATAATGTCTTAGTGTGCCCACCCTCCCAAAGCTCTGGACAATTCCTTCTTCTTTTTGCCAGTTTCAGGAGGAAGAACCACAGCACTGTTTTAATCTGCATTTATCTTGTTATTAATAATTTGGAGCACTTTTATATCATAAGATCATAGTCACATAGATTTAGAGCCTTAGAGGTCATCAGGTCCAATCCTCTCATTTTATAGATGGGGAAACTGAGGCCCCAGAGCAGTGGAATGATTTGCCCAATGTTGATCCCACTTGGGATCACAATGTTGGTCCCATTCTACTGTTTCCATTTCTGGAGCCATGTGGGTCCTTGGAAGGCAACATGAAGTGGAAGCATGGTGGCTCAGATCAGAGGACCCGAGATCAAGTCTTGGCTCTTCACTGTGTGACCTCTGGCAAGTCACTTTACCCTTCTATGCTGCTGTTTACTTATTTGTAAAATCAGGAGTTTGGTCTAGATAGGCTCTTAGTCAGATGTTCTCAACACCCCTTGTGTCATATCACCCCTGAAGGCTCATCATGAGACTATGAACCCTTGGCTAACACCCTCCTTCCTAAGCTCTCTTGCAGCTGTAAATTTCCAGTCCTTCTTTAACTCCTAATATCTCTTCTTTCCTTTGGCTAGTGCTTCCTTTTAGCAGAGAACATTCTCATTCCTTCCTGGCCAGATGCCTGGCACGTAGTAGGTGCTTAATAAATGCTTATTAAATCGAATTTCTTTAATTGAGATCTATAATGTGATCATCAAATTGTCACTGCAAACTTGATAACACATACAAACATGAAGGAGCATTTGTCACAAACCTGCGCTGGAAGCTTGGACAGAGAGAAGGTGGTTGTGTGTACACACACACACACACAGAGTGCAGTGGAAGGAAGTGTGTGTAGGTATGCTCCCCCTCCAGGGAGCCATGCAGACCCAGAGATGATAGCAGAGGCATTGTCCCAGTAGCGGCAGAGCTCCTGGGCCAAGCAGGGAGGTGCTGGGAAGCTGGCAGCAGAGGTGCTTACCTGCAGGGGTTCCTGCATTCCCTTCACTGGCACTGTCCCATTCAGATTCTATACATCTGGGGGAAGGGAGCCAACTCACTGGTGAGCACTTTTCCATTTTTGATGGTGGTAGAAACACTTAGGGAAATACTGTATCTAGAACCCTGGTTATCATTGACTAGATCTTGAACCTGTTAGGGGATCATAACAATGGTCTACAATGTTAAAAGTTATTTAATGGCGCCTTCAACAGTAACTGTCCAATTGTTATAAAAATATTTTTCATCTGACAGACATATGCATGTTTGAAGCATTATCAGATTATTTCTGCGGTTATTTGAAACCATTATGATCATGTGTACAACGATTCTGGTGTCTGTATAATTTGATTATATTTGTGCATAATATAATATATTGGTATGGTTTGATTACATCAAACTCTAATGCAGTGGTTCTCAATCTATGGCTTATGTGCAATTTGTAACAATGAAAATACATCCTTCATATCAGATGTTTATATTACGATTCATAACAGTAGCAAAATTACAGTTATGAAATAGCAACAAAAATAATTTTATGGTTGGGGGTCACCACAACATGAGGACCTGTATGAAAGGGTCGCGGCATCAGGAAGGTTGAGAACCACTGCTCTAATGGGTAGTGACAAAGTCCAACGTGTTCTTGCACTTCCTCCAACTTGTCATCAAATTGTTTCCAAACTACCAGAAACAAACGGATTGCCAGGATTCCCAGGGGTCAGTAGGACGTGCACACACACCCTCGGTTGCATTCTGTACACTGTACCGGAGTTGCTCTCTCATTCCCGTCACCCTGTAATTCCACCTTATCAGTTGTGTCGTCATGTGATCACAATATTAGCAAGACTTGTGTTCCTACAGAGCAAATGCAAGGCTGGCTGAAGACTGGGCACACGCATTACACACTGTCTTGAAACCCGCCCATGCTGACACAGATGTTCTATAAAAACACACGGTATGCTGCCTCTCATCGAAGTATTGACTGATTTCTTTATGTCCTTTCTATCTGAATGCTCTGCATCTCCCTCATGTCCTGGGCGCATACTGTGCACCCACATTTAGGACACACTATACACAAGCTAAGCCTACATTTCACTTTGGAGACTTTCTTGGATTAATCCCTCTAGTGAGCCAAAGTCCTTTAAGGTCAAGCCTCCAAGGACAAGATCCATTCCAGGCGAGTCCAGAGTCCCCTGGGGGATCTTGGGCCATGGGTTACATGTAACATGGGTTACAGGTATGCGTTTTTGTGTGCTTACATGTGCATATTTTCCCTCTGGTAGAATGTAAGGCCCTTAAGGATATGGTTGCTTTTACTTTAATCTTTATATGACCAGAACCTGGCCCAGTGGGGGTCACTAAATAAATGTGGCCTGACTTGATTCTTTAGTAACTCTCAACTGTTTCTCCTTGCAGGGCTCACCTCAGGTCAGTCTGTGCCCTTGAGGGTACAGTCTTGATACTGTCATAAACACGTCCCTTTTCCTTTGATAGCAAATTTCTATCATCAGGGCAGAACAGTGGAAGTTTTGTCATTCCAGTCCTAAATGTATTAATACCCAAACATTTCTGAGTTACTATAATAGGGTGCAAGTATAAAAGATCTTGTTTTCAATCTGAATTTGTAGGATTCCATATCCTAAGCAACTAAGAGCTCTTGGGCTTGCCATCGACTTGCTAACATTCACGTATAACATTAGGTTCTTGAAGTATCTCATTCTTTGGGGATGATATGGGAATAATATCCTCAAAAGGGGGAAAAATAAGACAAAGCTAAAATTTTTTAATTCAATGGAATAGGAAATTTTGAGAAAAAGGACCACTGTTTTCTCTAAGGTTATGTGTTTGCACACACACGTATGTATACACACACAATTCTTGCTTTACCTAAATTCACATCATGCAAACTTGATTTCCTGGCACTGGCCCAGGCTCCAGCTTCAGGCAGGTGACAGACACAGCTGACACAGCCATCAGGGGGCCTGCTCTGCAGATACTCAAGCTGCTTGGGCAAAGGGGATCACAGGGCTGAAGAGGTGAGAGGGCCACAAAAAGGCATATAAAGGGAAAGGGAGGTCAGTGGAACAGTCTGGTCTGCTTCTGTTAACTAGATTTTATATATGTCTGCTTGGTTTCCAAACATTTCTAATGGGATATACGGGCCTTGGGTACGTTTCACAAGTTCTCAAAATTGCCTTTATAATTGTAAAGAAAGCGAAATTATCTTCTTTGGAAGTGTCTGTCTGATAAATATTAATAGGCTTAAATCCTCATTTCCCAAGTCAGGCCCTTATGGATCTTTAAGATTCTTTCTTCAGTCTGTTGATGGCCGTGTTCATATCAGCCACAGGGTTTAGGTAAAGACAGAAACAGCAAGTAGTCTGCAAAAAGTGAAATTCTGACGTCTATCATGGGCTCCTAATTTGACATTCTTCTTGTAGCTGTTAATGTTAATGAGATCAGAACCACAAGGCTTGGGCTAGTTACTGGAAAACCGAGTTTAGGAGGTTGTGTCACATTATACTGAGTCTTGTTCCTGGCAGATTTTAGCAACATTACCTAGGAATCTCTGCAAGTGCCGTGGAACCAGAGAAGCAGATCCACTGGGAGGAGGCCCCGGTTCTCAGAGCTGTCCGAGAACAAGACCTGTTCCAGACTGTCCAAGACAAGATATTACCGCCTGGGACATCTGGGACTCAAGACAGAATGTGCTTATTACGTGGGCGTTGGGTTACATGAAGACTTGATGCTACTGAACACTCATGATCATTATCGTGTTTTTCAACTATTTTGCTTCATGGCGTTTAAATCTGCCGAATTTTCTTACTCTGGTGACGTGTAAATTTCCCCTTTCAGATTAGTTCATGATGAGCCCTCTTAAGTGGTTTCATCTGTAACCTTAGTTTACCTATGGAGTTTATTTAACAGAGTTTGTCTCCTTAGGGGACACAGGAGATCATGACTCTCACTCCACCCCTTTGGTGCCCCTTAAGGCAGACAATAATTTTTTTCCAGAAATCCTTTCAAATAAGTGATCCTGGGAGGGGATGTTACATTGAAAAAAGCCTGAGTAACTCCCCTTTGCCTTATCTACCATTCTGGAAAGTTCCAGCTTCTTGTAAGTCACCTGTTGACAGGGGGAGTCACAAATCTATCCCTCCTACTTCCGTGTCCCCTGATCCTGTCCATCAATAAGGAAACAAGGGGGCTCAACCCCTCCAGCCTGCCCTTTGCTCCTTTAGCTGCGTGTGCAGAAACCAGGCCTTGGATCTGATCTGTTTCTGTAACTGCCTGCATTGCTAAATCAGTCATTGCCTAGATGTATCTCGATACTTGTGTATCTATTCCACCGTATCCAAAGTAGCCCCTGTCCTTCTCACAGCCTCTTTCAGGGTCACCAAACTGAACTGCATTCAAGAGTCACAGCTTTTGTAAAAGCCAAGGGTTTTCCAACATCCAAAGTCTCTTAATATAGAAACTCTCAAGCTTTCTTTCCAGTTCAAGACCAAAAGAATCAGTCAAGAGAATAGCTAATACTAGGCTCTCTGAAGTCTTGAGGCAAGTCTTGTTTTGACCTTTATTTCATAGTGGGCCAAAATAGAAATTTGTAGAGTATGTTTGGATAAAAGAAACAAATCGAGTGTGACAGAGTGCATGATTTTTCCAAATGTAGAGCTAAGAGATTAAGGTAAAATTCTCCTGAATGTTACCGTTGCCTAGGCTGGAGACCAGCCCACTTTATTCATTGTCTCTTCCTAACCCGGCCCTGGCGGTCAGATACAGGGGTTAGTGTTTTTGCTTCTGCCGATGTCAGTTATATGGACCATCCCGGGGACAATTCCAAACTGAAGCTTGTCGTCCTTTGCCGAGGCCCAGGGCATGGAGACCGAGGTCCACCGTGCGGCCCACTCCCCTGCTTTATCAATCACAATGATGCCACCTAAACCTTTGACCCTCGTCTTCATGTAACACAAGGCAGCATCAGCAGCCTCTTGGGGATTCTTTCCTAAAAAACAAGAGGGTTGGCAAAAAAAAAAAATTATATTAAAGCCTTCTAGGAGATAAAAAAAAGTCCTTTTGCGAAGCAAATAACCTCCTGAGATTATTATGTTTCTTCTAAAAATGATTTTACTTCAATTGGTAAAACTGGGGCCCACTAAATTCTTCCCTTGATTCTGGGCCTTGAGGGCCAAGCCACCCTGATACAACAAAGCCTAGCAGAGCTCTCCGAAATCTTCCCTCAAACTATTCCTTTTTCTAGGTTCCTATGTTCTCTGGGCAAGGGAACTAAGTACTTAGTTTAAAAAGTTTTCTCCTTCCAAATCCTTTGGGGTGGGAGTGTAAGGAACAGTCAGAAGATCCACAAGAATCTACAAACAAAAGCTGGTGCTGACAGGCCCCACTGGAGCCTTAGAGTGGTCAACAGTCAGGTACTTCAGGGGTGACTTCCAACACTGTCTCCTGCTGTAGCCCACGGGCCTTCCCCAACTCAGCAGAGGTTCACTAGGAGCTGATGTCGTGGAAAATGTCTGGATCAGCCTGTGGCTAAGCTGGGGTGGAGCCCTTACAGACATAGGCCGGTACATGGTTCACAGATGAACAGAGATACAATCCATTTGTCAGTCCCAGGCTTTGCACTCTAAGCAGGGCCCATGGGAGCTTATACTTCACTGGTGGAACCAAGTACCTGAGGGAGGACACAGTGACCCAGTCCTAGAATGTGAGGGGCATAAGGGGCCTCAGCGCCTGCTTAGCTTCTCCCTGAGCCTCTGAGGAGCCTGTTTTCCTTACGCACTGTCCAAGCTGTTAGCCTTGTTCTTTCTTCCACATCATAGCCCTCAAGCCCTTGAAGGTGGTTCCAAGCTACCTCTGCCTGCTTCCTTCAGTGTTGCAGACTCAAGGCTGTACACCAACCTCTCCAGTTTGCCACTGTCCTTAAAATGCAGGCCCCAAACGGAGCCGAGTCCTCTAGAGGAGGTCTGAAGGAGGCTGCCCCACTTCTCTAATGCCTCAGCTGGAGCTTGGACTCCACTGAACTCTCAAATTCTTGCCCTTGTGAAGTTAATTTTTGGTGTCCAAGGGCAAGATTTTACATTTATCCTAATGAATTTCATCTCATTTGACTCATCCCAATGAACATGCTTTGTTTTGTTGACCTATAATCAAACTATGAAGATTGCAAATAAATCCCATTTTGTCCTTTGAGTAAGTACCTTGCTGCATGTGGAAGAGAGTCAGTCTGGCGAGATTCACCTTTATTATGCTCTCTCCGTGCCCGGTAGTAGAAACAGCCCCGATGTCATTATCAGCATAGCCTCCAGAACCTGCTCGAACGAGAAAACCACTGCTCTTACAGGGGCTGCCAGGATGCCCAAAGGTCCACTGTGGCGAGCTGTGCAGAGCCTGGCCAAGGAAAAGGTGGGCTGTGCTGGCAGGTTGCACTTGCCCTGGCCCGCCGGCTCTGGACCTTGATTCTGTCAGCTTTAAATAAAACAAGAGAACTGAACCAATGACCTCCAAGACTGCTTCTGGTCTGGACATTTTCCTGTTTTATTGATGGGAGATCTTGGAGAAATGAGGATAACCTAAACACCCAGCTAATCATGAAAAGACCTCCATCACTTTCAGTGGTGTAGAGGCTGATGCTGGGGTGTGGGGGGGGTGTCTGTGTATGCGTGTGCGTGTGTCCAGTGGGGCTTCTGGGGAAGGGGCATTTGCTAGGGTTTTGTGGCTGGCCTAAATCTCACATTACCATCTGGTGCGCAGTCAGCTTGGGAGTGTCAGTGGGTAAAGCATTTGCATCTGTTTGGGGCCTTTTCTCCATGCCAAGCAGGACCAAGTCTGAGCTTAGCTAAGAACAGAGTGTGTATGTGTATGTATGTGAACACTGACACATGTACATCTGTGTATACATGCAGGTGTAAACACATTTATCTCAACATGAATGAGCATCTGAAATTTCTCAACTAAAGAAAGAACTTTCTGGGGCCGCTAGGTGGCACAGTGAATAGAGCACTGGCCCTGGAGTCAGGAGGACCTGGGTTTAAATTCAGACACCTAACACTTACTGGCTGTGTGACCCTGGGCAAGTCACTTAACCCCAACTGCTCTACTCGCCCCCCTTTCTGATGGATGTCCTGCTGTGTACTCACAGCTGGATTCTTCTCCCTGTATATTTGCTCTAATGCCCTGAACAGGCCAGGCAGCCCTGGGGTGGTGGGGGGGGGGGAGAGGGGCGCCCTGTAGGCTGTCACCTGCCCTGATGGGCACTTGGTGGTCAGAATTTTTTCTAGAAATGAAAGGTTACAGGCCAAAATTTAAAGCTAGGTTGAGAGCTTCAGCTCTGGGCAGTCTTTGATTGCCTTGGAAAAACAGGAAAACCTCCCTCTTCCTCACAAACAACCAAAACCCAAATCTGCTGTGCTCTTTCCTGAAAAAGCAGGCTGCATTAAGAGCCAGCACGGGAAGGGACTTGGTTCTATAATAAAACCGAATCATAAATGAAGGACTGGGGCACAGGGAGAGTCAGCCCCCTCAAAGGGGATTAAGTGTTCTTTTGAGGTTGACAAGCCCCCTCCCCCCGACTTGTTATGCCAATCTTTTACTGCCTGGACCAGCTTCCCAAAGGTGGAAGGTGGGCACTGCTACCAAACAAGGTCAGCACAATTTGTTTTTTTTTTTTTAAAGGGCAGCACCCACACTCCACCCCACTTCTGGAATTTGGTCCAGCACACCTCATGTAAACTTAAAATAACTGAAACCTGAAATATCGCTTCAACCACAAAGGTGCACCCTATTTTAAGTGGTGAATGACTCTGCCCACTTCTAAACTTGGTTATATTCCATGTCCATTCTCAGCTCCTGGTCTCTCTCCATGGAGCAGATTCGTTAAGACCAAGGCCGTGGATGAAGTCAGTGCTGTGAAGGGAGAAAGTGCATGAATGGCGGGAGGGAGGAGGCTCGCTTACGTGGCCTTACCAACGCAGGGCGAGTCCCCGACACGGCCGACCATCTTATTGATGGTCCCCCCGGTTGACGTTGCATAGGCAAGGTTTCCGTTTCTGTCAAGGGCCACAGCTCCTACTGTCCCAGTGTTCCTGAAAAACAGCAGCAGATCAAAGGACTAGACCAAAGCGTACAGTGCAGGCTTTAGCAGAGGCCCACTCTGACGAAGCTCAGTTATCCCCAGGCCAAGAAATGACCCCACAAGGAGCTGACTGGCTGCTTATTCTCCAGAAGCCAGATAGAAGAGGCCATGGAGGATGGGCTTTTAACATCCACAATGACCAGCACTGACTGAAGAGGTGGCCTGAGTCTTTGCTCCTTAAGTAGGTAAAGCTGTGAGTCGGGAGATAGCCACCCAAAGTCAAGGCATGGGAAGCAAGGCCAAGCTCCTGTGGTTAGAACCTACTGTGCAGACCTCTCCTGGCCACCTCTCCAGCTTCCATTCACCTTTGTCCTACCCTTCTTGCACCTGTCTTTTATGCAGTGGGGTAGAAAAGGTCTCCCAGGGTGACCCATTTAAAAGACTGAGTGAGAAGGAAGCAGAATGTCTGATTCTGAGGCCTTACTTAGGGAACTGAGGCACTTTGGAGAGTGTTCATCCCTTTCCCTAAAGTGGAGGATAATGACTGGAAATGAAACAATGCGTAAAGTGCAAAAAGAGATGGCGAAAGGCAGAGCTTGGCTTTCTGGAGGAGAACAGAGCCATACCAGGCTCTCCTTGAAAGGCTGGGCCAACTCACATGAAGATTAGGAGAGACACGGCTGGACATGCTGGATTCAAGAAGGCTTTTAAGATGAAAATTCAAAGGAGGGAAACAGCTCCCATCAACCTGAATGTGAAGGACAGAAGAGAAGGAAGTGCCAGGGTGGCCCCAGAGGAATAACTTGTAGAAACAGATGGTGAACATTTGGGACAGGAGAAAAGGAGAGAGACAGAGATCTCAGTGGGGGTGCACACTAGGGGGCATGTGGGATGAGGGAGGATGAAGGAGCAAATTCTGGCTACCCGGCCAACTGTGGAGAAATCCCCAATGGCTTTGCTGACAGTCCATGGACATTCCTATGACTTAGGTCTGACCGTGCTGTCTCTTTCTTCCTTAAGAAGCACCAGGACTTCTGGCCTCTGGGACAAAATATAATTGGCTGTCACTTTAACCCTTTAAAATCTGGGTCTGGCTGACTTTCCAAGTCTTACTTCATTTACTCAGCGGTCTGGCCGAACTGGCCTGTTGCTCCTCATAGAGGACCTCGCATCTCCTCCCTATGTCCCTTTGTCTAGGCTGGCCCTGCTGCCTGAGATGCCCTCCCTCCTGGCTCTTCGAATCCGGAACCTTCTGCAAAGCCTAATCTAAGCACCCCTTCCCACAGGAATCTGATCCTCACCCCCCCAGCTGCTGGGGTCCTCTTCCCAGAAACAACTCTGTTCCTACTCCACACATACTTCTCTATATCCATATTGTTGCTCCTCAAGAGGACGTAAGCCCCTTGAAGACAGAGACTGTTTAATTTTTGCCTTCATCTTCCTAACGCCGAGCACATGTCTTGGAATACAGGATGAGCTGGAAAGTGCTTGTTGAAGGAATAAATGAATAACTAGTAACAACAAGCGGGCTAACCTGAGACTGGGCCCAGCAGCTTCAGGAGCCAGTGAGCAAATGGACGGTTTGGGAACATTTAGCTTTCTCTTCTCTGTTCTGTAATGGGAATGGACTCACTCAAAACAAGACAATACCAAGTAGATCACATATAGCACAGATAATCATTTACACTAATGAAAACACTACAGGAGAAAACCAATACAATCTCAAGATAACCTAATTGTTTTTCACATGGTCACCAGCCTGGAAGATCAGAGGAATGCTGGAGACAGCACGTCTGTGATTTCATAAAAGCACCAGACAAGTTCCTCACCCTATCCTCATGGACAACATGACAAAGTGTGAACTGGAGAACAGTAAGGAGAGTTCCTAGCCAGCTGAACATCCGTGCCCAAAGGCTGCTAACTGATGGATGCAGGCTGGCCTGACAGGGGCCACTTTAGTGGTGGATCCAGGCTGGCCCGACAGGGGCCACTTTAACGGTGGGCTAAAAGGCAGCTGTGTCCTGTTTTACACTTTTTTGGATACGTGGATGAAAATATAAAAGGCACACTTATCAGAGAAGGAGCAAAGCTGAGAAGACTAGACAGTGAATATACTAAAATGACAAAATCATGAGCCACAAAGATCTTTGAAATTATAGCCTGAAATGAAAAACCTACTGCCCAAGGCCACTGTGAGAAAGCTGGCACACCCAGAATGCTGTGCTTGATTCAAGGCCCCACAGCCTGAGGGACACCGAGAACCCAGAGGGTGCTGCCAGAAGGATGAGCAGGCAGGGAAGGTGTGAAAGCTGAGGAATTCAGGACGTGGCTTGGGGGATCTGAGCACCCGTCCCATTAAAGGAGAGGCGTTCTATACAGGTTCAGAAGGGAGAAGCTGGGTGTACAAGAAAGCAGATCTACTCTTCGAAGAGCTTCCTGAGGGACAAAGGAGAGGGCTCCCGGCCTCGCTCTGTGCTTTCAAGCTGCCTCGTCAAGCAATGTGTTCCGGCTTACTCCAAGCTCCCACTAACAGGCTGGCTCACTCACTGCTTCCCTTCTTTCTCAGAAAGGACTGTGACATATGAAGAGACATTAGGTAGGAGGGAAGCCTCAAGGCCTGCCTAGGTTCTTTCCCACTCTGGGGCTCTATGGCCTTTATAACTTCAGTGTCTTGAACTGAAGTCAAGACCTACTATAACACATTTCAAAGGACCGTGCTGGTTTTGTTGCCTTTGGTACTGTGCCTTAAACAAGTGGGCTCTTATTCCCTGGGACTTTGAAATTTATATGACAGAAAATCACTAGAACTTTGTTGATTTAAGTCTGTGATAACAGACAGGAGCAATGTGACAGGGTTCTTGCATTATCTTTTAAAAAAGGTCAAAGGGATGAAGAGCCCAGATGGGAATCTGCGTAGGATACACAAATCCTTCTGGAAAACAAATTCTTACTGTTCTTGAAAAGCATCCCGGGCTATGGACTCACGTTCATGGCTGGCCATTCCCGACCTTGGCTGACAATCTGAATCTCTCTGCCCTTCTCCCTAAGAAGCTTTGGCTAACTGAGGCTGGCTTCTTCCTTAGTGACAGAATTGGTGGATCCCTCATATGGAGGGATGGAATGGAATGGAATGGAGATGGGATGTGCATAAATGCAGGAGATTCCATACTTTTATAAGTCTGAGGACCTCTATAAGCATTTCAAACACGCAGTTCGGAGTCACAGGAAATACCTACTTGTCCATATCCGTGAGATAATTAGTTTTTTCAACTTTTTCTTTTTTCAGACGCTTGACGTTTCGTTCTGTTACCAATTTTTCTCCAGGAATGATTGGGATCCCCATGTTCTTAGCAAAACATGCCGCACCTCGATCAGTCAGGAAGGAGTGATTTGTCTGATTAGGATAAGAAAGGCACATCGTTAGGCTTCCTGAACTGTCCTGCTAAGTACAAAGGTTCAAAAAGGTAAATTCCACTGGCTTCTTTTTTCTGGCAGGAGCTGAGAAAGTGCATCTTCCCAAAACAGAGGAGGGAGCAGATGCCACTCAACACAGGGCTGTCATAAGAAGAGCCATCAGTTAATAGCTCAGTTGGTCAAAGTGGTGCCTGAGTGAGGAGGAAAGAGAGTAGTGAAGGGTGAAAGTTTAAGGCCCCGCATCAATTCCCTTCCTGCTAGGACTAAATACCTGTTACCAGACTGCCATGGGCTGGCACAGGCCAATGACAGACGCTCAGATCACACTGTTTAGACTCATATCGCCTATTTTCCAGCATCGTGACAGGAAGCACAGGCTTCTCGTGGCTGTTACAACTTTTGAGTCGGGGGTGTCACTGCCTAGTTACTAGAAGAAAGATACTCATCATTTAGCCGTACCTTTTCCATAACCAGACGGGCAACTCGAATGGGGTTTGCGATGCATCTAATTGAAGAGACGGCTCCAGAGGACAGATTTCTCCCATCCATGATACTAGCATCCATTTCAACTTGACCATCCTCATTCAAGACAGATCCGTTACCTACAAGAAAAAGAGGAGGAGGACATGGGAAAGTAGTTTTTATTCTGTGGCCCCAGAAGCCACAGGCTGCACAGGATTCCAAGGCTTTCATGGAGGATGATGGGAAACCTACGGCACTCCAACCGCCCATTACACTCCTAATACTCCACCCACAGTACTGTTTGATTAGAAAAGGATGATGTCCTGATTTTTTTTTAAAGGTGAGCAGAGGACAAAAGCGGGCCAAGGATGCCAAGGCTGTGGTGCCTGGCAAGTTTATGAGAAAGGCTATGAAAGGCAGGCTGATTTCTGGTTGCAGAGGATGTGCTGCCCCAAGGCAGAGGTGGGGCATCTATTCGGCAGTCATGCCCAAGGAAGAGGACTCTCCAGGGTGCCCTTTAAAGGGTGGGATCTCGTTCTTGAAGAGTCAGTTTTACCTCAACTCTCTAAGTAGGTCTTAAGTTATGGTGGCATATTAGCTTTTGTGGAAAACACTATAAGTTGAGGGGGAAATGGCTTGTGTCCAGAGAGATTTTTTGAAGGCAATGGATTTCCATCCTTTTACATTTTCCCTTTAAGTAAGGATGCTTAGAATTATTCAATAGTCTCTGGCAGATCTGTGCCAAAAAAAAAAAAAAAAGGAGGGAACAGAAATCACCTGATATTAATGACCAATGATTACTGGTTACATTTTTGTTTTATTAGCAACAAGTCATCTTGTCGGAGGGAGAGAGAACCAGTAAGGCCTGGGAGGTGGAGATTGCCTTTTTTTTTTTTTTTGGCTTTTTGGAGGGCAGTTGGGGTTAAGTGACTTGCCCAAGGTCACACGGCTAGTTTTTGTTTTAAGTGTCTGAGGCCGGATTTGAACTCAGGTCCTCCTGACTCCAGGGCCGGTACTCTATTCACTGCACCACGTAGCCGCCCCGTGGAGATTGCCTTGATGTACCCCGCCTGTGGCCCAGACTTTGCATGTCCCTGGATGGACGTCTGAGGCCGTGATTCCTCGGGGCTTTTGGACATGTCTGGTGCTCTTCTTCCAACTCTGTAGCCAGTCTCTCAGGGGCTGAGCTTGGCAGAGAGATGTGGGCAGTTCTCTATCTTCCTCCTTCCCTTTCAGTTAAAACTCTTCTGATCAGATTTATCTCAAGGAAATGTATTTCACCCCAGCCTTTGTAAGATGTGCTCCAGTGCTTGCTAAAAGCAATCCCTATATTTTAAGCCACGGTATAGAAATCAAACAGTGTTTCCAGACACTTACTCGGCCATTCCCTTTCTTCTTTTTTTTTTTTTGGCCATTCCCTTTCTAGATCTTCCCATCTCCTGACAGGAGGTGCCTGACAGTGACAGATGACTTCATTTGCTGTCTTTGCTCCGCCTTCTTAGGCCCAAGTATCTGTTTTCATCAAGCCCCAGATCACATTCAGAGTGTGGAAAATGTGTGGTCAGTAGCAGATGATGACCTAGTCATAGGGGTAGCATAATGAACTCTGGATGGGTTTCCCTGGAATGGAACAAGTCTATGAAATGACCAGGATTCCAGCCCAGAAGGGCCTCTACAAGAAGCTTCACTGGCTGGTTCCTCTTCATTATCTTCTCCAATGAGTCCAAGAGCTGCTCATAGTCCAGAGGCAGAAGTGTCCATCGATGTCTCAGTCCAACGGCTCCCCAATGGCTAGGCCCTTTCCCATTAGCCCCAATGAGGGTGACTACAAGAGTCGGTGGCTCAGACAAAAGACTAAGTCCCCTGTTTTCTCCCTCTGGGGTTCTTAACCTGAAGGTCAGCAAACTTTTTAAAAAAAAATTCTGGTAACTATTTCAATATAATTGGTTTCCTTTGTAATGCCATATATTTTATTTTGTGCATTTGAGAACATTATTCTGAGAAGGGTTCTGTGTGTTTCACCCGACTGCCTGTCCACAGGCTCCAGGCCACAAATAAGCTCTATGTGTACCACACAATGGGAAGGCAAGATAACAGATGTCATGGGCTTCTTTTCCCAGGAGTCACTGGGCAAAGCCTCACTTCTGCTGCTGTCAGTGAAGCACACTGCACAGACTCTGGAGCCCCATGGGCAGAGTTTGCCTCGGTGAGAGGGGAGAGGGGAACCTCTCTGGTGGGGACACGTGAGCCATGAGAAGCTAGGAGGGGCTGTTATTTGTCCATAAGGTTGGCTACATCATTGGCTAAACCTTGGAAGAGACACAGGAGCTTGACTAATGGATAGTGGAGAACTCTGAGAGCAGCCAGGGCAATGTCTTTGTTCCCACTCAGAGAGTGGGATGAGGGAATCATGCTATCTGTGAACCAGAAGAGAAAGAAAGGAGCTGCATCTGCGTAAATGTAAACAAGGAAGAGGGAAAAGGAAAAGATCTACATGAGAGTCATGGGGTTAAAGGTGCTGCCTCTGATGCTTTGGGGGGGCTCAAGCTGGGCCAGGCTTCCTCCTGTCTTCTGAGCGCTGAGGTGCTGTTCCCTGCTCCGGAGGTATTGGGAGCTCTTTGCTGGGGAGGCCCTGTAAGCCTCCTGAGGACCCCAGGGTTGGTACTGGGCTCTAAGTCCAGGCAGAAGCAATGTGAGTGACAGTTCTTCATGGATAAGGGCAGGAGGTGGTCCCAGCAGTGATGGGCACGTGGGACCAAAGTGCTTGGACCAGAGAGGCTTTTTAATGGAGGAACATCCAGGGAAAAGAGAGGGCAGCGTCTCATTGGGGCAGGGGTACAGCTGTTCTTAGTGGAAATTAATGACCAGAACTTCCCAGGCTGGACTTCTCTGCTCCAGAGGCTCCGGGCACTTCTCTTCAATCTCATGCATGGGGAACAGGACCAAGACTGTGTGCTAGAGAGCTTGGGGGCCCTGCTTTGATGTGAAGACAATGCTTGCTCACTGGATGTTTGAGAACCTCCTAAGCAGAGACAGAAACTACAAAGGGAGGAGAGAATCAAGTAAAATGTGGAATATTATAAGACATTAAACCCAGAAAGAAGCTCAGTGCTCATCCAGGCTGACTGTCTTCATTTTGTAGCTGAAGAGGCTGAGACCCTTCCAGAGAGCTGAAGAGCCAAGGCCTTCTGACTCTTCCGATGCTCTAGTACCCCAAATATATCAGATGGGTTCTAGATCTCTGCCCCGCCCCCACCCCCACTGTCTCTGATTCTCCAGCAGGACCAGTGTCTCCTTCATTGGTCACTCATATATCAGGAGGACGCCTAACAGCCTCCATGTGGAAAGATTTCTTGTATTTTTACTGTGTGAGCTACCTGGAATGCTCTTTGGCTGACAGCTGACTCCAAGGACAAGATGTGGTGGAGTGTCCCTTCTTCAGAAGTGAACTCAAGGTCAGTACTGCCACCAAAAGCCAGCCAGCCTGTCAGTCCCGGGGTGGGCAGGCCCTAAGCACATGGTGAGGATGGTGAGCACGGCTTTGGCAGGAGACAGGAGGAGTCCAGAGGGCAGAGCTCAGGCAGCACAGCAGCCTGCCCTCTTCTTTAGGGTGCCAAGAGGGGAAGTATTTAACCACTCTCTTAAGAATGAAAAGAAAAGTGCACATGCCCCGACACACTTTTCGGTTCGATCTGCCTTAGTGATACTTGAGTCTTGCTAATGAAAAATCAAGTCCTGATCTCTAGCGCTTGCTGATTTCTGAGGTGTCCCCCAGAACTATCCAACTGGCTCCAGTTTGGAGCTGGCCCCAGCACACACCTGAACGGAGCAGGGAGGGAGCTTGTGCGTCACCTCCCTGGCTGGGAGAGAAGGAGCATTCAGGCGCTCTGCTGCACCCACCAAAAACTACCAGACTAGAACTGGCATCAGAGTGTGGCTCTGGGCAGGCCTCCAGAGGGGAGAAGTCATCATGAACAAAGCCAGGGCCTTTCAGCTCCCGATGGGGGCCATGGGAATGTACAGGGATGACACAATGAACCAACTTTGTTGTGTGAGAGACCATGGAGACAGAAGAGCCCAGCACAGGTCGATACAGGTTTATTCCCCAGGGTTTTCTACTCAGCTAGAGAGCAAAACAAATATTCTGTCACTGGACCCTAAGTCTGTGTTTGCAAACACCTCTGGTTTTGGTTACCCCCATGCACACAGGCTTATTTGCCTGGTAGATTCAAACTGACACTCAACACTATTTTAGCCCTGCAGAGCAGGGGACGGCAAACTACTGCTGTGGGCCACATCTAGGCCACTACTGCTCTTTGTATGGCCTGCAAGCTAGTTCACCAGCTGGCCAAAAAAGGCAGTGTGTAGGGGCAGGACTGGGCAGGATGGCCCCCTGGCCTGTAGCTTGCCAGCCCTTAGTCCATAGACTCTAGTCATTCAGAGAGCTCTTACACAAGACAGAGCCTGGGTGGAACTTTTACAAACCTGTCTTAATGAAGAGACAAGTTGAATTGTCACTTTTCAAGGTGAGACTGAGAAAGAAATCTGTTTTTACTGGTTTCGGATGCTTAAAGTCTTAGGAGTGGTTTCTGGGAACAAAGTCATGGACTTACTTTGAAAGAAAAAAAGATTTGAGAGAGAGGTTTTTTATAAGACATGCATATTTTCCTTCCTGGAAGATTTTGTTATTTGCCTCATTCTTCTCTGAACCACCCACTTTCCCACCCCATCTGAACCTCTGACCCTGAGAGTACCCCCCAGTTCCTTTGATTCTAAACTCATCTTTGGGGAACCAGTCACCTGGGGCAGGGCATCTGCTTTCCTGAATGGATTTGGGGAAATAGGAGCTGGTCTCTCCTAAATCTCCTTTCCTTTCAGACCCCAATGTACAGATGTGAACCCATGTCTGAGTTGATTCCAGGCCCCCCCTTGTTATTCTCTGAGATCTCACAAAGGCATCCTCTTTTCTAAGTTGTTGATCTACACATCTGTAAACAGATCTGTGCACAGGATGGTACCTGCCCCACAGAGTGATGAAAAGAAAATGCCGTGTGAACCCGAAGACACACATTATTATGTTTGAGGGGACTATGGCCTATACGGCCAGATACCCATCAGCTGGATGGTGAAGAAGCATATGTTTCTTTAGAGAACACTATGCCATGAACAGCATGTCCTCTGTCCTCTGAACAGCAAAGGACTATGGGGGCCAGAGTCCAATCCATACTGGAATGCTCCCCTCTCCCCCCAATCTCTGACCGCTGTTTATTCAGTCATGAGTTGGACCGACCCCACCCACTGGGGGTGGGGCAACCTGGGTGGAGTAGTGCTGGATTTGGGCTTTATGACCTGGGTAGGAAGTCAACAGGCAGAGGGGGAAGGAGGACCCCTGCTGGGCCTTAGGAAAGGAAAGCGCAGGCTCTGTTTGGGGGAGCAAAGGCAGCCTAATTTAGCTGAAGTACATAGTGTATACAGGGAAGGGCATAATATACAATTAAGACTGGAAAGAGATGATGTCCCATGTCATAAAAAGTCTTGAAAAATCTGGGTGTTTTAGCAGCCTGAGAACTCTGTGGGTCAGCAATGTGACCCAGAAACCAGAAGGATGGAGGCAGTTTGGGGTTGGGGCCGTCACAGGCCCATCACCCCATGCTCTGGTCGGAGCACTCTGGAGGGCTATTTCCATGTGTGGGTGCCACATTTTAGAAAGGACACAGATCAACCTGAGGTGTACCCATTAGAGGACCACAAAGGAAGGCCTCGAGCTCATGCTACATGCAGACTGGTTAAAAGAACTGAGGAAGAGAAGACTAAGGGGTGGGGGACGTGCCATGTGAGCTGTTCTCAAAGACTGGAAGGGCTGTGCCATGAGGACGATGGCCCGGTTTGTTTTGGGGCGGGAGTGGCAAATGCAGGCTGGATGTCAGGAAAGCCTCCTGAGGAATGAGCACCGGCCCACGTAGAATGGGACGCCTCAGGAGGCAAGGGGCTCTTTCGCACCTGAGGTCTTCAAGGAAAGGTCATTCAACCACTTGTCAAGCACACTGGACATCTTACCCAGATGAGTTCTGGAGGGTGACATGACAAAGGGGATTCAGGCAGGTGGTATGAAGTGAGCCTTAGAAGGACGGACTGAAGAGGAAAAGGGAGAAAGTCTGGCAGGCAGGGGCCCCCATTAGAAGGCCGGTCCTTGGGCTGGGGGGAGGGGCAAGAAAAGCCCAGACGGGCTGGCTGGCTATGAGCAGCATGGGAAGTGGTGGGGGCTGCCTCATGCGCTCAGGACATAGCTCTCGGTCTTACTCACTTCTGCCCCACAAACTTACCTGCGTTGAATTCGGGGTCATCCTCCAGGACCATCACTGCCCCTTCAACAGCATCAAGGGCGCTCCTGCCTTCTTTGAGGATGTTGTAGCCCGCCAGAGCAGCCTTGGTGACCCCCTGCCGCACTCTTTCAGAGCGTTCCTTAGAGATGGAGCCGGCTCCTCCGCCATGAACCACAATAACAGGCTTAGTAAAATCTGGGCCAAGAGCATAAAAAGCCAGAGCTTTTCAGGACCATTGCCAGTGCCACAGGACAGGCAGGAGGAGTGATCTCCATGGGAGATCTAGAAGCCAACACAGATATGAGCATCCAGAGAGTGCCTACTGTGTGCCAGGCTCACGCTGAGCACATTTCACAAATGTCATCTCATGTGACTCTCACCAGTGAAAAGGGAAGGGATGTCACAATCCTCATTTTACAGATGAGGAAACTGAGGCCAATGGGGTGAAGGGACTTGCCCAGGGTCACACAGCCAGAAGCGTCTGAGCCTGGATTTGAATTGAGGCCTTTGAGCCAGCACATAATTGGTAATTCCTCCCTATGATAAGCTCAGAGGCTGGCAGTGGGGCTCAGCCTCTTCTACACTCTGTTCTCAGTTTAGCTGCCACGTATTTGTGCGTGTCTCTCATTCTCATGCTCACTGGCAGGTGGGACAGGGAGGTGAAGGTGGGCCTTGTCCAGCCTGGGACTCTGCATTGCACTGTGCTGCCTCTTAATTAGGACAGCGATGAACCTCAGATTTCATCAGATGAGTGAGGAAACCCCTTCCACCAACTTCTCCACAACCTGGGGTCTCCCCGAGGGGCTAGAGCAGAGGTACCAGCAGCAGGAGGTCCCACAACCCCTACCGGAGTTCGGCCTGAACCAGATTAAGGTGTAACTGAGAAAAACATTTAATGAGATAAAAATGCAATGATTTAGAGACAGTATTTATGTGGGTATCAAAACACGCAACCTTATGGATGGTTCGGTGGTCCCCATTTCTATCTGAGTTTGACACCATTGGCCTAGAGCCCTGAGAGGTCAAGGGGCCTGACTGAGGTGTGGTCTCCTTGGTTAAGGCCAGCCCTCTTTGCTCTACTCCATGGCTCCTTCTAATATAGCCCCAATTGCTCCCCAGTATCTCAAGCTGGAAAGGTTTTCCATAAGGGCCTGTTTGTTATGTGAAAGCCAGGCTGGCTAAATGTGGAGACACTTATCATCAGGCTTGCTTCTGGGGGCATGGTTTGTCTTTTTGACCCCAGTAACTCTCACAGACATGGGAGGAAGGCCCCCCAGTGGGAAATGCTGGGTTTGTGGAGCATGCAGGCAGCAGCCTCCATGCAACCCCTGTTGTGATGTGAGGCATTTCTGGGCTCCTCAATGCCGAGCCAGAAGAAACTAAGCCAACCCTAGCGGTTCCTACCAAACCGGAATGGCCTCAGGTACTAACCTGTGATGCACTGGGAAGACTTGGAAGAGTTGTAGGAGCGATGGTTAAAATGGTCCGAATAAGAGGAGCACGGTATGTCAGTCATCTTGAAGGTGGTGGTTTACAGGGGCCTGGTTTCCATCTGGGCAAAGAAGCACAAGATGTCAGCCAGAAGGGCCACCAGATGGCACTGCACCCAATCCCTCCACCCCTTACCACACACGATGCGCCATCGAGTGCTCTCTGCAGAAAATCTCTAGGGTGGAGAAACACACTTGTTGGGGGTGACCTTGCACTTTTTAATAGCCCTATTTACTAGGAGCCAGCAGCTAGGGGTGCCATACCGCACAGAGCACCGGGACTGGAGCTGAAAGACCGAAGTTCAAATCTGCCTTCGGCCACTTAGTAGTAGTGTGACCCTGGGCCAGTCACTTAACCCTTGACTCAGTTTCCTCATCTGTAAAATGAGCTACAGAAGGAAGCCCCACTGTCTTTGCCAAAAAAAACCCAACTGCGGTCACAGAGTCAGATACAACTGAACAGCTGGTTAGGCATCGTCTCTAATTGGACCTTCCACCCTGGCTTCATCCTTCAGGGGATGGTCCAGCTGACCATCATCACATCCTTCCCAAGCATCCTCTTCTTTAGCATAAATGCCTGATCTCGAAGGGCCCACCATCCTGGGTGCCCTCTCAGGACTCAGTGCAGCTCAGCCACAGTTTTCCTGAAAGATGCCCCTGCCCCCAAAGGGCACTGTGGAACCACTCCCTCCTAGATCCAGGGGTCTGGGCTGCCATGGCCACCTTGGAATCTACCGGGCCACCCTCCCAAGATTGTCTTCAGGCGAGCTCCTGAGGAGTTTAGCTAGAGGGAAGCTAGCTTTCTCCAATTTTGTGCCTAAAAAACCCCCCAAGTTTAATTCTTTACATTTATTCCAGCTACATGTTATCCTAGGTTAAGGAGAGCATTCCAACCCAGCAAGCCTTCTTTGAGCCCTGGCCTCTGTTCCACATTGGGTTAACCATACCTCCTGGCCTTAGGCCATCTGCACAGGAATGCCCTTTATTTCCATCTGAGTCATTGGCAAAACTGTTAAATAGCACAGGGTCCAGCTCCATTCTCCAGGAGCTTTGGACATTCAAACAATTTCAAAGCCTCCTAATTCTACTCTTGCTGGCATCTTCTCAACTTGTGCTCAAGCCCTTCCGAGAAGCTCATCCAACTACCAATTCTATTCATGTTTTCAGAAGCTGGAAATGAGGTCAGTCTGGGACTGCTTTTCCTTCATGAAGCTGCGGTGCCTCTACTCCTTTTCTATATCGACATTCACTAACCAGTGCTTTAATAAGACACTCTGGAGTCTGACCAGGGACAAAGCCAAGTTTGGGGGCCTAATGTCTGAGGAAACGAGTCTTCCTGTTCTGGAAAATGAGGACATTCAGTCCTTCTTTAGTCCTCTGGTCAATTGGTTCTTTCATTTTAAGAGTGAGGACACTGAGGCTCACAGCCAGGAAGGGGTTTGCCAACTGGGTTGCAGATTGACTTAGAAAACCACAAACTAACATCGCCTCTTTTTTGTTGTATCTTTATTAACCATTCCCTAATACCATTTTAGTCTGCTTCAGACTGTGCTGGAAGTTTAGGGCCCCTGTCATTGGAGTCTGACACCTCTGTACAAATTTCCACTGGACCCTCGCTACACAAGGTGATCCTTCTATTCTGCCCTAATTTATTCTTTTTCCTACTCTCTGATGTGATCTGCAGCTATTCCAAACTTCCTTTTCTCCTTCACTCACTCTTTCCTTGAGCCTCACAGCCACCATTCCTTGGAAAACAGGGGCTTCTTTCTCATCTCATGATCCCTTGACATTATCCCTATTCTCTTCTCCCTTATTCTGGTCTCTGAAAAAGAGGCGGCCCTCCTCAAAAGGCTGAGCCCTCGACAGGTTCCCATTTACAGAGCCCATCACTTTCCTACCATCTTCAGTCTCTCTCCTTCCATTGTGTTGGTAAACAAGTCCAAATCTCTACCAACGGCGACAGAACCAAACAATGACCATTGGCAAGGCCCCGATAGCCACAAGCCGTCATCCTTTGTCTGTTCCTTTTCTCAGCCAAACTTCCAGAAAAGCTGTCTCTCCTCAGTGCCTTCACGTTTCATCTTTTCAATATCCTCCCTGAATCTAAACTACGCCCTCCAAAGGCACCAGTCATCTCTCTGATCTTGGCCTCCCTGCCTTGTCCTCTGCCTTCTCTCCTCTCTGGGTCCTCCTGGTTCTCCCCCCTCGACCCCTGTTCTCCTTTCTTGGCTCATTGTCTATACTGTGCTCCTTCACTGGGGGTGCCCCCAAGGCTCTGTTCTTCAATCTCTTCCCACCCTCTCTGTGTGATGTCCTTGGCTGGACAGGTCCAATGCTAATCTCTGCGATGGTGACTCCCAGACCTACACATCTGAGCTCCGTTAACTGCCCGCCGGGTTTTTCCAATCCTATGCCCAGTAACTTTCTCCCCAAACTCCACATGTTTAAAACCAGAACCCAGCCCCCTCTGGGTTTCCCTACCTTCTGGCCTTGCAGGCTCAGGACTTCTCTGCCTCCTGACTCTCACTCACCCCACAGTTTGGGATCGAAATTTCCTCAGAAATATCACTCCTCTGGCCCTCACTGCCCCTCCCAGATCCACCATCTGAGGTCATCTGCATTATTACAAAATCCGCTAACTTGGTCTCCTTCCTACTTCAAGTCAGCCTGTGATGCTGCTAGAGCAATTCTCTGAGTGCAGGGCTGAAGTCTTCCTCCCTCTGACCTTAGTGGCTCTAGAACCATCATCCTGGCCCCGACATACTCTGAATTGCCCTTTCTACCCATGAATGTTCAGCCAAGCTGGAATTCTTACAATTCCTCCCCCCACAGCACCATCTCCCACCTTTGGGCCTTTGCCCTGGTGGTCCCCCATGTGAGGAATGAATACATCCCTTTGGCGCTGAGCTCAAGCAACACTGTTTACAGGAAACCTTTCCTGAGCCCCAAAGCAGAGGGTGCCCCCTTTCCCCTTTTCTGTTTTGTCTAAATTTTATTCTTAAAATTTTCAGTCCCAAATTCTGTCTTCTCCACTCCCCTCCCACACCCTCAAAGAAGGTGTGAAATAGGATTACATCTACTTGGTATGTATTTTGTACGAATTTGTGGTCACTGATTGAGTGCCAGACACGAAAGAAAGGCAGGTCCTACCCTCAGGGAGTTCCCCTTCTAATTGAGAAGATACCATGCAAACGACTGGGTTCAAAGGAGATGGAGTTATGGAGTTGGATCAGCTGGAGATAATCAGTGCCACCACGAGGGGCAGGCCTGCTGTACTTTTTATTTCCAGCCCCCCCCACCCCCATGCCTGGCACACAGTTTTTGTCTATTTGTTGAACTGAAGTGACTGATCAGTTTCGGTGGAGGGAGTTTCCACCCAGGGAATCCCCACCATCCCTCCAACAAAATAAGACAAAAGGCTGTAACGGTCGTCTTCACTCGGAATCCCTGTTCCTAATCAGTCAATAAACGTTGATCTAGCGGCTCCCATGTGCGGGACGCGCTGCCAGGAGCTAGGTACACAAAGACGGGCAAAGCAAGACACGACCCCAGAGCAGGGATCCTGAACCTGCGGCGCCCGCGATCCCCTGGGTCCCAGCTGACACCTGTGAAATCAGGACTCTGCCAAGGTTTCCGCGGGCTACCTGCCCAGGGACGGCTCCTGGACCAAAAAAGGCAATCGGCATTTATTAATGCCGGCTGTGTGCTTGGGACCGTGGTGCCCCCGGGGACACGAAGAAAGACAAAAATGGGGTGCCTATGCCCCGGAGCAGCCCCCACCCGCCGGCCAATAGACGTTTATTAAGCCTTTTAGGATACACCAGGCACGTATGCTCTGGGGATGCAAGAAAACCAAACAAAATACATGGAGAGTAACGGCTGAGCAAGCCGGGGTGGGGGCACAGGGCGGGGGCCCGGGGTGGGCGGAGGAGCCTAGTTCAGGCAGTAGCTGAGCACTGCGGCCCAATAAGAGAGTCCCAGAGGGGAGGCCAGAGATGGGAGAGGGAGGGGAGGCGGGGGATGGGAGGGG
>CM053601.1:185747978-185796515 GCA_028646575.1 Pseudocheirus occidentalis | reverse complement strand
TTCCCCATGCCTGGAATATTCTCCCTTGTCATAGCCACTTTCTAGTTTCCCAAACTTCCTTCAAGTTGCAGCTAAAACCCACCTTGCAGAGAAAAAGTTTTATCTTGATTTTCCCCCTTAATTCTAATGCCTTCCTTTTGTTATCTCCAATTTGTCCTGGTTCTATATTGTTTGTACATGGTCATCTGCATATTGTCTCTCCCATTAGATTCAGAACTCCCAAGAGCAGGGACTGCATTTTGTCTTTATTTGTCGCCAGTGTCTGGCACACAGAAGGTGTTTAATCAATGCTTTTCAGCCGACCTTACTCCTCAGTATCTCATAGAAGAATGCCATCTCTACGCTAAATTTCACAACTCTATGATCACACTCTCTTCTCCCACAAGTGTGGAATCACAATATCACTGGATCGTTGAACTGGAAGAGACCTCAGGGACATCTGGCCCAAAAAGGAATGTCACATACTCAACAGGTCACCCAACCATTGCTTAAAGACTTCTCGTTAGAAGGGATGCACTACCTCCCACAGTAGCCCTTTGGGATATCTCTAAGTATCAGGAAGATTCTCCTTCACATCAAGGCAAGTTTGCCTCTAACAACTTTTTGCATTTGCTCCTGGTTCTGCTCTCCAGGTCCAAAAAAAATGCAAAGTCTCTTCCCCATGACAGCCCTTCAAATGCTTGAAGATACATATCATGAGTCTTCTCTTCCAGGATAAACATCCCCAAGTCTTTCAACTGATCCTCATGTCACATGGACTCAGGGACCTTTCCCATCCCAGTTGTCCTCCTCGGAACATTCCTCAGCCTCATGGGTGATTTTTCTCAGTGGAGGTGCCCAGAACCATGAGCAATACTAGGTGCAATGGTAAATAAAGCACAGGACTTGGAGTCAAGAAATCCTGAATTCAAATCGTGCTTTAGATTTTCAAGCTCTGTGACACTGGGCAAGGCAGTAACCTCTCCCAGACTCAGTTTCCCCATCTGTAAAATGAAGATAACAATGGCACCTACCTCCCAGGATTGTTGTGGGAATCAAATGAGGTAACACATGTGAAGCCTTGTGCAAACATGGCAGTGCTAAGTAAAGGCTAGCTAGTATTGTCCTCATCCTCGTCACCGTCATCCTCATTGCCATCAGTAACCTGACGGATCATCACTTCCTGCCAGTGAGCAGTGGGACAGCTTCCAATCCATGGCTCTTAATTCAGACCGAGATTTTGTGATCTTGTTTGGCCGTCATTTCACCTAATGATTCATGTTGAGCTCATAATCCATTAAAACTCTCAAATTTTTTCTTATTTCATTTTTATCTAATATATTACTTTTCCCCAATTACATGTAAAAATTTCAAACATCTTTTTAAAAATTTCTTTGAGTTCCACACTCTCCCTTCCTCACCTTCCCTCCCCCCCCAAATGAGAAGGCAAGCAATTTGATATATATTATACATATGCAGTCGTGCATATGTATATGCATATGGCATTCATTTTAGTCATATTGTGAAAGAAAGATTTTTTAAAAACCAAAAAAAAGGGAAGTTTAAAAAGTATACTTCAGTCTATGATTAGATTCCATTAATTCTTTCTCTGGAGGTGGAGAACATTTTTCATCATAAGTTTTTGGAATTGTCTTGGATTATTGTGTTGCTGAAAGTAACTAAGTCATTCCTGGGTGACCATCGCTACAATGTTGCTGTTACTGTGTACAATGTTCTTCTGGTTCTGCTCATTTCACTTTTATCTGTTCACGGAAGTCATTCACAGCTGATCACTGTTACAATGTTGCTGTTATTGTGTACAATGTTCTTCTGGTTCTGCTCACTTCACTTCGCATTAGTTCATGTAAATCTTTCCAGGTTTTTTTTTTTTAAAGTATTCCTCTCATTATTTCTTATAACACAATAACATTCTAGCACAAACACATACCACAACTTGTTAAGCCATTCCCCAACTGATGGGAATCTCCTCAATTTCCAATTTTTTTGTCACCACAGAAAGAGCTACTACCAATATTTTTGAGCATATAGGTCATTTTCCTTTTTGTAAAACTCCCAAATCTTTCATAAACTTCTGTCTAACTGTGCCTTCAATACTTTGTGCTTACAACGTTGACATTATGACATTATGTCTTTTAAACATCCATAAGATTTTATATTCCTCTCTATTGAATTTCATCTTATTAAGCTTAGCCCCATGATATTTCGGATCTGGATGTCTTCTAGTGCATCAGCGATCTCTCCCAGTTCTGTGTAATTGGAAAATTTGATAAGCATGCCATCTATGCCCTTTTCTAGATAACTGATAAAAAATATTAAACAGAACATGCCATGAATGGATCCCTGGGGCACTCCACTAGAGACCTCCTACCAAGGTGATATTGAGCTATGATCTACTTTTTACATCTGAATCTTAATCATTTTACCATCTAGTTATTATTGTTTAATCTTCTCAAATATAGAATAAGATTCTATCCTTTGCTCAAATCTTGGTATTCTGTATCCACAGTATTTCCCCAATCTACCAGTATAGTGAATCTATAAAAACAGAAAGAGGGTTAGGCTGATAGAACATCTTCCTGATAAAACCATGCTGGCTTTTTGGAATTACTGCTTCTTTGTTTCTCTCTTTCCCTCCTTTCTTTCTTTTTCTTTCTCTCTTTCTTCCTTCCTTCCTTCCTTCCTTCCTTCCTTCCTTTCTTTCTTTCTTTCTTTCTTTCTTAACAGCACTGTGCAGTTTTGTTAACCATTCAAGTACAGTAGTATCTGGAAAGACAGGGACAAAGATGAGGTTTCAAAAGTGAACAGACAGATATATTCAGCATCTAACAGTTGGAAAGAAGCAATATTACAGATTCCTTTCACAAACACGTTTTCACAGAGCCAGTACAGTACTAGCCATTAACCCAGAACCGAGCATACTAGAATAGAAAAGATGCAACAAGAACAGCTACATTAGAAAGACTTCAACGCTTTGGAAAAAGAGCAAAACACTTGGGGTTTCTCCCCCTTTTGCCCCCCAAACAACCTCTGTACCGTTCGGATCTACCTATGCAGCTCTACATCAGTTTCTAGAATATCTGTCAGGAGGAATAAAATAAAAGTGACACTGGCCAGTTCGGTCTTCGGATGTTCCGGAGGGGCAGAAGCCGGCTCTTGGCCAGCTCGTCAGCTCCATTCTCATGGCCAGGTCTTTGGACTCTCTGTTCTCCCGCACCTCTTCCATGTGCTTGTCCTTCTCCCACAAGCGTTCCAACTTCTGAAGCACCCCCTTCTCATGCTCCCGCTTCTCAGCTACCTGCTTAAAGACGTCAGCTTCATGAGACTTGAGTCTTTCTTCTGCAGCTACTAGCTTCTTCTGAATTTCTTCCGCGGAAATTTCTTCTTTGGAGGGGAAAGGGGAAATTTGGGGACTGCTTCTTTTGAACGAGGACTAAGTATCCGTTCAAATGCCTGCCCAGAGGCAGCTTCTCAAGCTCTTTCACCTGGATATCAGAAGAAGCCACGGTGTAGAAGACAAGAGACTGGCAGTGTACTCCAGACAGCCCGCAAGGTGGAGAAAACCCTGCTTGGTCCGAGACGCTCCACCACACTCCCTCCGCCCTTTCTTTAAAAATGGAACTGTCTCTTACCTTCCCCACTCCAGTGGTAAAGTCTATCGATAACCAATAAGCATTTAAGTACCTAATATGTACCAGGCACTCTGCTAGGCACTAAGGCCATAAAGACAAAAAGGAAACAGTTCCTGCCCTCAAGGAGCTTACATTCTATCAGAGGAGACAACATGAAGATAAATAAAGATACATAAAATAAATAAAAGATAAACCAAGGGGAGAGCACTGAGAGCTAGAGGAGATCAGCAGAAGAATAATGTAGAGTAAAGCTTTGAAGAAGACAAGGTATTCTGAGAGGTGGAGGTGGACTTGAAAGGAAAGTCCCCTCCAGGCATGAGGGACAGCCAATCAGAAGTTGTACTGACTATGCAGAAATGTGTCTTGTATGACTTCATACTTACAGGTGTTGTGTTTGTTTCTGGCCTTCTCAGAGGGTAGTGGGGAGAGGGGGAGAGAGAGAGAGAGAGAGAGAGAGAGAGGGAGAGAGAGAGAGAGAGAGAGAGAGAGAGAGAGAGAGAGAGAGAGAGAGAGAGAGGAGAGACTGAAACTGAAAATAAAATGAAATTGAGAAATTTTATTGATAATTGATTAATTTATAAATTCCATAATGCATTAATTATATAAATCAATAAATTAATTTTATTAAATTAGTATAAATTTAATAATTTAATAATATAAATTTAATAATGACACGGTTAAGTTTGTCAGTTCATTAATTGGCGATAAAGTCATTTTTAAAAGAGAAGTGGCAGAGCTGTGTGATGGCCTGGTATGTGTGAGGAAAAAGCCAAGGGGAGCAGTATGTAAGACTGCAAAGGGAGGTTGGGCCCCCCTGGGAAGAGCTTGACCAGCTCAGTCAAGAAGCCTGTGTTTGTACTTTCGCCCTCTTCTGAAAGCTCCGGGGTATAGCGTTCTTTCAGCATTTACCGAGGGCGCACTTCCTCCGGGCTGGCTGCCTTGACTTCAGCATAGGCAGCCGACGTGTCTGTCCTCTTACTGTCTCCTCACTGATTCCGCTCCCAGATGAGCTGCCGTCCGGACTTCTCTGCCTCCTCAGCAGAGGAGGTCTCGCTTCCTTCCAGGAGCCTCAGCCCTTGGGCTCTTCTCAATGAGGAGTCCCTAGTGCACTTGGAGCAGCCTTTCATGAGCTATGCTCACTCCACTCCCAGCTCAACTCACTCTCCAGACTCCCCTCCCCCCATCATAGCCTTGCCCTCTACAAAGATAGCCATTCTCCTTTCCTTTTCATCTCCCCTTTACACATTGTCTTCCCTTATTAGAGTGAAAGCTTCCTGAGGGCAGAGGCTGTCTTGTTTACTGGTGTTGGTATCCTCGGTGCTTTGCACAGTGTCTAGCATAGAGTAAGTGCTTCATAAATGCTCTCTTCACCCACAGTATCAACCCCCCAGTTAGCCATTTCTGTTCCATCTTTTTACCTCTTCTCCTTCCTCCATCAGCCTGCTCTTTGATACACCCTTCTCTTCTCAGGGTTACTGCAGAACAAAATCAAACCAGCCCCCTAACTTGTGCAAGCAGTGGGAACAAAAAGGTGACCTGGTGTGACTGGTCAGATAGAGGGAGAGGGCTCACTTTGCCAATGGTCAGGAAAGAGAGACAATAAAGCACAAAGAAAAAGTGCAAACCTGGAAGAGGATTGTGTCAGGAAGAGGTTTAGGAAAAGCCAAGAGAAGGGAACCTGGGGTCTGGGGAAGGCTGCAGGCCTGGACAGTCTCCCTCTGGACCCCTGGGCTCCTGCCAGCCTTGCAGGCTCCCTTCTCTGGGGGGCACCCAGGGGTTCAGGCGGGAGACTGTCCAGGCCTGCAGACTTAGAGAAACCTCTTTGTGTACAAATTCAGGAGTGTCCTAATTATAAATGATTCCAATTCATTCACTGAAGATTTCCGAGGGCCCAGGACAAACGAGCTGGCTCCATCTTCCTTCCCCAGGGTACTGGGGTATTGCCTTGCAGACTGTAACTCCTCACTGGATCAAACTGTCCCTATGTTCTGTGAGGGCACCCAAGGGAAGGTCCATGCATGCAGGGTTATTCTGAGATGATCATTTCTTTTTTGAACGCCTCCATTCCTGTGATAAGTGACATCACTTGGTCTGGCTGGCGCACAAGGCTGGTCCCTGACAAGGGGGGGGGCGGGGAATAGATGCTGCATGTCTTAGTGTCTCTGCTCCCCACAATTCAGCATTTATTAAACACTTTAGCCAATTAAACAACTCATTAATTTTTTTAAAATTTAAAATGTTTATTTAATTTTAAAACAATTAAACATTTATTAAGGGAGAAGCCCTGTGCTATGCACAGGAGATTCAAAAGGAAAAAAAATTACTAGTACCTTAGAACTAACCTTTGGAGTTTATTGTCCTCTTAGGGACTCTTCATCACACACAGATACAGCCATGGGTAGGTGGAAGACTGACCCCTAGTGTTTCCTGCATTATAAAATCAAATGGAGCCCAGATTCTTTCTCTAAAAGTAGAGAAATAAGATTTTCTTTGTATCTGGCTTATTGTGCTCCCACCCAGGAATGGAAAGAATTCTAGCAGAAAATCTATTTAGCAAAGGTTAGGTATGGCTTGTATACAGTGTTCACTCCCATAGTCTCCCGCCTCTGTAAAGGACTGGGGCAGATGCCTTCTCTCACTTCATTGGGGCCAAACTTGGTCAGAAAAGGGATCTGAAGGCAGGGATTTGGAGGAGCTTGGAGCAGTGGGACTGCACTGGGTATTGAAGTTTAAAGCTGAGCAGGAGTGGACTGATCCAGCAGCTCCAGCAAAGCCATCCTAAGACAACAAGAGCAAGTGAGTCAGAGTTCTAAGCTCCTGATCTTCCACTTTCCTTAGATGCCTGCTAGCCACACATCTGCATTTCCTTCCTTTGTTTCTGAAAATTAAATCTTATAAGTCTTACGAATAAGGTTTGTCAAAGAGAGCAGATTTCCCAGGTTGGGGCTGGGGGCTGGAGAGCACATTCCAGGTGTGTGTATACACACACACACACACACACACACACACACACACGTGTATATATGTGTATATATATATATGAACCCAAAAGCAGCTCTGAAGCACCAGGAGGTCAGGAAACTCCAGGCAATGGGAGGAAAGAATAGCAGAAGTTCTCTAGAAGAGTTTTGAGTTCCCTCTAGTGGGCAGTTGTGATGCTGAAAGCTGGAAGACGCCTTATTCCAGAATGTCAGAGCAGTTAGGGACCCTGGACAGAGAATGCTGCAAATAGAAGGAACCTAAGGGGTCATTTAGACCAAACTACTGTTTTACAGATGGGGATACTGAGTCAGAGAAATACAGCTAGCAAGGGAGAAAGCCAACACTTGAATCCAGACTTTCCTTGTGTGTTCCAGGGCCAGATCCATGACTACTCTCCTTAGAGGGACGGGAACCAGAAGGATTAGCTCCTTATGTGGCTGACAGACTTAATGCCGAAGACCCATTTAGGTGTAATCAGGAACAAACTCAGCAAGCCACACACTTACTACTGCCAGCTCTGATGCTCCTTGTTCTAAGGACATTCTTATTTATTTATTTGGGGGGGGGGAGGAGGCAGAGGGGAGGGCAGGGCAATTGGGGTTAAGTGACTTGCCTGAGGTCACACGGCTAGTAAGTGTTAAGTGTCTGAGGCTAGATTTGAACTCAGATCCTCCTGACTCCAGGGACTGTGATCTACTTACTGTGCCACTGAGCCACCCCTAAGGACATTCTTAGAACCCTTTGTTCTAAGGTCTTCCTCTGACATTTTATCTTCTCTATTCTAAGGTTCCTCCACCCCCAAGCCTGACCTTTTAGTTTCTAAAATCCTTCTCTCTAGCTGTGCTAGTACTAGGCCTAGCAGCCGTCCAGCCCTCAGTCGGCCAGTTCAGGGGTCCAGCGTCTCAGATACACCAGCCTCAGGGTGACTGGCAGCTCCCAATTTCCCTTCTTCTCTAAGTCCAAGCGCTCAGTCACCTTTCCGCCTAAATGTCCTCAAATATAGTTTTATGTCCATGTCTCTGCCCATCACTCTCCTAGAGGAGAGAAGCGTAACCTCTCCACACATTCCATACTCCCTGTGGATCTCAGGGAAGCTTCCTCATTCCGCCTCTAGGGCTCTCCTTAAAAATAAGAAGGGACACATCATGAGAGGCACAGAATAGGTGAGACCTGACAGTCTCATCAGACCTATCAGCCCTGGTACTTTGGATCAAATCATTCTGTTTTTTCTGTTAACTGGCCTCAGAAGCCTTTGTTTTGGAAGTATGAGAAGACTGTTACCTCCCATGGACTCCTGACCAATGGTCAAGTTCCCTCACTCCACCTTGATCCCATTGTACTCTTAAAATGCAAATGTCCCAGGAGGGGTCACACCAAAAGGTGTCAGGAGACAGAAAGGTTGTGGAGTAAGGCTAGCCAGGTTCAAACCGCAGCCCATCCAGCTGACCTTGGACAGGTCTTTCCTCATTAAGAAAATGAAAGTGTTGGATGCTACTTTCTAAGAGACCTTCAGTCTCTGGACATATGATCCTATGAATCTAGTTCCCAGGTGCCATAGAATTCAAAGCTGAAATGAACCTCAAAATAGAGCATTTCAAAGCCAGAAAGAAACTGAGGTTGTGTGAACAAGAAGGGTAGGGGAGGTTGTGCATGGAGTATAATAAATATACAAATCAAGAAAGAATGGGATGGGAACACAGGAGGTGCCCATGTTCCACAAAAGCTTTCTACTTTCCCAACTGGGGAATCAGGGAAACCTTCACAGACTTGATAGGATATGACCTGAGCCTTGAAGAAACAATTTAATGGCCCAAAGACTCCAGTTTCTGGGATAAGAACTCATTATTTACAAAAACTGCTGGGAAAACTGGAAAAAAATGATGACAGAAAGTAGACATAGACCAACATCTTACACTGTATACCAAGATAAGGTCAAAATGGGTACATGATTTAGAAATAAAGGGTGACAGAGGTGGCTAGGTGGCACAGTGAATAGAGCACCAGGCCTGGAGTCAGGAGGACCTGAGTTCAAATCCAGACACTTAACACATACTAGCCTTGTGACCTTGGGCAAGTCACTTAACCCCAACTTCCCTGCCCTCTACCCTCCAAAAAAAAAAAGCAGAAATATAGAGTGACATCATGCACAAATTAAGAGAGCATGCAATAGTTCACCTGTCAGATCTATGGAGAAAGGAAGACTTTACGACCAAACGAGATAGAGAATGTTAGGAAATGAAAAATGGATAATTCTGATCACATTAAATTAAAAGGTTTTTGCACAAACAAAATCAATGCAACCAAGACTAGAAGGAAAGCAGAAAGATTGGGCACAATTTTTACAGCCAGTGCTTCTGATAAAGGTTTTTCTCAAATATACAGAGAACTGAGTCCAATTTATAAGAATACAAGTCATTCCTTGACTGATAAATGGTCAAAGGACATGAACAGCCAGTTTTAAAATGAAATAATTAAAAATTATCTATAGTCATATGACAAATGCCCTAAATCACTACTGATTAGAGAAATGCAAATTAAAACAGTTCTGAGGTACTATCACACACCTATCAGATTAGCTAATATGACAGAAAAGGAATATGACAAATGTTGGAGATATGGGAAAATTGGAACACTAATGTATTGTTGGTGGAGTTGTGAACTAATCCCACCATTCTGGAAAGCAATTGGGAACTATGCCCATAAGGCAATGAAACTGAGCATACCCTTTGATCCAGCAATACCACTACTAGGTCTGTGTCCCCCCACCCCCCAAAAAAACATTAAAAAGGTGTTGAGGGCTGCATAAGCCCTCTCAGGTGAAGGGGCCTGCTGCCAGGCCTGGATGGGTTCAACATCCCCCAGGGAAGAGTTCTAGCATGCAAGCATGAGGCTTGGATCATCCAGATAAAGCGTGGTGTTTATGTCCCTGGCCTAGGAACACTGTAGTGCGCAATGTGCCAGGGAAAAGCCATTAGGAAGCGTCCTATAAAAGGCTTGCATTTAGAACAATAAGTGAAACTCAATTTTCCACCATTTTTTGAGTCCCCATCTCTTTTAACTCACCCTCTCATAGTCTCTGGATAGACAACTCTCTCAGCCCTGCTGCATGACAGCAAGGCTCCCCACATTCTCTCAGTTCTGCTGTGGGACAGCAGGGTTCCCTGCCTTGGACCACCACAAAAAGGTAAAAGGACCCACAGGTACAAAAATATTTATAGCAGTTCTTTTTGTGGTGGCAAAGAATTGGACATGGAGGGGATGTCTATCAATTGGGGAATGACTGAACAAGTTATGGCATATAAACATATTGTAATACTGTAATACTGTTGTTCCATAAGAAATGAAGAGGAGGATTTCAGAAAAACCTGGGAAGACTTACAAGAACTAATACTGAGTGAAATGAGCAGAACCAGAACATTGTACACAGTAACAGCAACACTGTGATGACCAACTTTGAGACTTAGGTCTTCTCAGCAACACAATGAAATAAGACTCTCCCAAGAGACTTATGATGGACGATGATATCCACCTCCAGAGAAAGAACTATGGAATCTGAACACAGATCAAAGCAGACTATTTTCTCTCTTCTTGTGGCTTTTCCCTTTTGTTCTGTTTCTTCTTTCATAACACGACTAATGTGGAAATGTTTACATGACTGCATATGTATAACCTATATGAGATTGACTGCCATCTTGTGAAGGGGTAAGGGGAGGAGGGATGGGAGGGAGAAAAAAATTTGGATCTCAAAATCTTATAGAAAATGAATGATGAAGACTATTTTTAAATGTAATTGGAAAAATAAAACACTATTTACAAAAAAAGAATATTTTAAAAATTAATAACTTTTTAAAAAGAATTCAAGATTACAGATACAGAGCTACAAAGGGCTTCAGGGGATTCTGGTACAATCCCCTCATTTTACATATGGGGAAACTGAGGCCAAGATGTGAAATGAATCACTGAAGGATAAAAGCAGCAATAGTATTTCCAGTACTTAACAGATATGAGTTCATTTAATCCTCACAACCACCTTATGACATGTTATGATGCCCATTTTACAAATGGAAGAGTTGAGGCTCAAGTTAAATGACTAGCCAGGGTCACACACCTGGCTCAGTCCCCATGGGAGCCTTCAAAGTCAGCCTTCCTTACTCCACCGGGCTCTGGACTAGGTTGCCTCTCAAATAGTGATGTGGAGGGAGTAGGTATGTTCCAGGAAGGGATGGAGGATGATGAGCTGAATATGCAAGAGCTTTTTTTCCAAAAAATAATAGTATATTTACATATACAACATGGAGATTGTTAATGTTGATTCATTTTTTAAAAGTTTATTAGTTTTCAACATTCGTTTCTGTTTTAAATTTTCTCCCCCTCCCTCCCTCCCCTCCCCAAGATGGTGTGCAATCTGATATGGACTCTACATACACATTTCTATTAAACGTATTTTCACATTAGTCATGTTGTATAAAAGAATTATAACAAGTGGGAGAAACCATGAGAAAGAAAAAAAAAACAATAAAAAATAATCTGCTTCGCTCTGCAAGACTCCATAGCTCTTTCTCTGGACGCGGGTGGCATTTTTTCATCAAGTCCTTTGGAAACGTTTTAGGTTCTTGCATTCCTAAGAAGGGCTAAGTCTGTCAAAATCAGTCACTGCACACTGTGGCTGTTAAGAGTATTCGATGCTTTTCTGGTTCTTCTCGCTTCACTCAGCATCAGTTCACCTAAGTCTTTCCAGATTTCTCTGAAGTTCACCTGTGCATCATCTCTTACAGCACAATAGTACTATTACATTCATATACCACAACTTGTTCAGCCATTCTCCAACTGATGGGCTTCCCCTGAATTTCCAGTTCTTCACCACACACACAAGCTGCTATATTTTTACACAAGTGGGTCCTTTCCCATTTTTATGATCTCTTTGGGATACAGCGCTGTTAAGTGGTATTACCGGGTCGAAGGCATACACTTTTTTATAGCCTTTTAGGGATAGTTCCAAATTGCTCTCCACAATAATTAGATCAGTTCACAGCTCCACCAACAATGAATTAGCGCTCCTGCTTTCCCCCATCTTCCCCATGTATTATTTTCCTGTTTTGTCACATTAGCCTTCACACATCAGGTGTGGTGTGGTACTTTCTCTAAGTGATTTAGAGCATTTTTTCATGACTATAGATAGCTTCAATTTCTTCCTCTGTAAACTGCCTGTCCAGATCCTTCCACCATGTTATCAGTTGGGGGGCGGGGGGGGGGGGGGGGTAGGGGGTGGGAATCACAAGACCTTTTTAACACTCTACTTGGAAACAGCTGATTTAGTTGGGTGGCGATTCCAAATTTCTTTTTAAAAGAAAATAACCCCCAAAGGGGAAATAAATGCTGAGACAGGAGCTGCAAGACTGGAGGGTACTGCTGCCCTCCTTCCTTACCTGGAAAGTCCATGGGCACTTTGGGCCCCACAAAAGGCTATGTGAACGTTGGCTGTTATACAAGAACCCTGGCTCTGGGATCAGAAGGATGGGTCGAGCTCCAGCTCCTCTTCTGAACCCTGAGGAGGCAAAGGGAGTCTGGGCTTCCTCTCATCCTAAAACGGTCCTAAGTTTTCACTGATGCAAGTGACACCTGTTGTAAGCTACAAAACACTCCATCATCACCCCAAAATAAGTCATCAGTCGTTTCTGATTCTCCGTGACCTCATCTGGGGTTTTCTTGGCAGATGCTGGAGCAGTTTGCCATTGCCATCTCTAGCTTACTTTACAGATGAGGAAACCGAGGCAAACAGGGTGAAGTGACTTGTCCAGGGTCATTCAGCTAGTGAGCATGTGCAGTCAGATGAAGAGAGCGCTAGGCTTGGAGTCAAGAAAACTCCACTTTCAATCCTGCTTTAGATATATACCAGCTGCACATGGCCACTGCTGCCTGACTTGGTTTCCCTGGCTGAAAAATGGGGATAATAGCTCTTAGCTCCTGGAGTTGTGAGGGACAAAATGAGACGACCTTTGCTTACAGTGACAAAGTATTGTTATTACTAATATTTGACACTGGTGGCAGTATTCCTCCCTGAGCAAGGCACACGCATGTCAGAGTTCAGATGCTACAGTCAGAGACGGGCCCCCATTTGGCTACGCTCTCAATAAGATCAGAAGTTTCTGAACACCCCACTGAACCCCAGGCGCTCACGGGGCCCTCATCCAATCCCATGCCTCTCAAAATCACACAAGGCCCAAACTAGGAAGGAGGCACCAAAGAGCACAGGACATGGGCCATCACAGCTGGGGGTAGGGTGTAGGGGAGAGGGCAGAGAGCACAGAATGTGGAACATCTCGGGACTGGGGTTCCACAGGAAGGAAGAGCTGGACAGATCCTTGGAGCATGGGTTGTCAGGGTGGAAAGGCATCTTAGACCCCTCTGCTTGACTGCTCTTGAGGGTCATTTGTCTAACCCCAGCCCAGGCCACCTCAAGTTCACCCTTGGCACTTTGGTCTTCAGAGCATCTTGATCAAGTATCAAGTACCAAGAACTTCCCAAAGGCAAGAATGCCACATCACACCCCGGAAAATACATTTTATTAACCTAAGCTTAAAACACAGGAGCCTGACATTGGCCTCCACATAGCTCCCTAGCACTTACGTACAGGTTGTTGGCTCGGCCATGTGGGCGCTGTGAGAGCTGCTCTCCCTCAAGCTCGCCCACAGCTTCTGGGGGTCTCAGTCTCTGCTGCCCCCAGGCCCAGCTCTAGAAAAACCTTTGGTGCCAAGCTCACCTTTGCTTGCCTACCCTAAAAAAACTCAATAACACATTAAAAAAAAACCCAACCACATATACAGTCACTTAGAATCCACAAGATGGCCAAGAGGAGCCTCCCTGCCCTCTCCTCACGGCTTCTTCAGGCCATAGGACAGGCCCACAAAGGGCCGGGATCCTGGCAGGGGTGGGGAATGCCAGACAGCAGAGCTGGTGCGTTTGTGGTAACGTGGTTTACTCTTGTTGAATATGTCCTCGAGTCTCGGACTGAGGATGGTCCCAAAGAGCTGGTCGATGTCAGGAGGCTGGTAGTACTGATGGATGACAGCATGGCTGAGCTGGGTCCCTGGGGCAGGAGAAAGTCTAGGGTCACGCCAGGGGAGGGAGCTCACAGGGAGATGCTACCCAAGTCCTAATGACTGCCACCTCAAGGGTGCTCCAAACCTTCCCTTCTCATATCACCCACCTCCTGCACCACCAGCCCTCACAGCTGAGAACCTTCCTCTTTTTCTAAGAGCTCTGACCTCAGGCCCCAGGCTCTCCTTTCTCCCCATCTCCCACCAAAAGGCAGTGGTTCTCCCGCTCAGTAAGGCCAAGTCCTCAACGCCATCCCTTTCTCTTGTTCCTGAAGGAGCGTCCTGAGAGCCCTCCCTGCTGCATCTCCTCCTTTCCCCTCCTTCCACTTAACTCCTTTCAAAAGCCCCTTTCTCTCAGTTCTCGCAATCTGGCTTCCACCTCACCATTCAAGTGCAACTGTCCCCAGTAACCTCCTCCCTGCCAAAGCAAACAATCCTTGTTGACATCTCTGGGCTGATGGCCCCAGCGGGCATCTTCCCCAGGCCTGCTTCTCCTCGCACCTGACTGCTCCTTCTTTGGGGAGTCTGTGTACCCCCCCCAGGGCCCTCTTCTCCTTCCTCTCCATACTGTCTTGTTTGGTAATGTGGATCACTCCCAGAGCTATGTATCCAGCCCTCCCCTCTCTCCTGAGTGCCAGTCCCAAATTACCAACTGCACACAGATTTCAAACAGGATGTCCTACTGACATCTCATCTCTCTCCTCTCCTCTACACTGCCTTGTTACTGTCGAGGGCATTGCCCACCTTGCTTACAATCTCAGTGTTACCCTCACTCTCTCTCATCCCACATGGCCCATCAACAGCCAAACCTTACACTTTCTATTTCTAACTTATCTGACATCTGTTCTGTGGCAGCTGCCACTCTAGTTCACGCAGGCCTTCGTGGCCTCGTTTACATCTGCTCAGTGCCCCCCATCCATCCTCCATAGGACTACAAGATTTTTCTAAAGGAAAATGGACTTTTTCAGAAGGACTGACCACATCCCTCCCCTACTTAGCCTCTAGATCAAACAGAAATTTCTGTTGACATTTAAAGCTTCACAACTTGCTCCCAGCCTACCTTTCCAGACTCGTACACCATCATCCAATCTAACAAGGAGGTCATTTGTAACTAAGAGGCAGGGGTCTACACTTACCGTTGGCCCAAGCAGGAATAGGCTTTCGGGGTTGGCTCTCATCATCGGTGGAGTCATCACTATTCAGATCCATCCCATAATTGTCTGGGTTGATCTTGGGGCCCCCCTTAGGGCCTTGGGGGGTCATTTCATAAGAGTTGCAAACTGGAGACTGAAGAAGAAAGGAGATCCTTTTATCTCTTCCTAGCACACTGGAGGGCACCTTGGGCTGCCAGAGCTGGAATGACCCTTTAGGACGATCCAATCCAAACCCTCCTTGCACCCTACCCAGACTGATGAGGAAGACTGAGGTCCAGAGGGGCCACGGGCCAGGACTAAGACCTGGGAGCTGTCTCCACCTTTCTGAGGCTGTTTCTTGATGGGTAAAATGTGTATAATTCATACTCTGCCTCTAGCATAGGTTGCTGGGAGTCTCAGAGGACAGCATGTTTACAAAGACAATTGTGTTAACAGAAATCACTTTGTGAGGAGTCAGCCTTGTGCCTGGCAGAGCCCAAAGGCACTTTTTCTGGGAACGTGTGAGCTGGGGTTAGTGACGTATCATCTCCTCATGGAGCAAGTACCCAATCACTAAGGATAACGGAGGAGGAAGATAGAGAAAGCCTCATCTCAATGTGTGTAGATAAACCTGAGATAACAGTTTTGAGGGGCAGGGAGCTCTTGGCCTTGACCATCTGCTGACTAAAAAAAGCCAAATGTAGGTAAAAGGTATCGAAACTGGAGTGTGGTCCCTGTCCCTGCTTGCAGACAGAGCTGAGGTGTGGCCCAGGTTAAAGCAAGCTTGCGGAGCTTGGTTAGCCTGGTGGCTGGCAGGAAGTCACTGGCTCCCCAGGCTAGTCCAGAAGGAGGCTTTCCCTCTCCCCGAGCTCCCCTTGGAGAGTTCTCCCAGGGCTTTCTGTCCCTGCTCATCCTATGAGGTCACAGAATGTTGGGGAGGTTTAGAGTTTGAGTGGGAAGTTGCCCTTTGGGGGTTGTTAAGACCATACCCCCATCCCATTTTGCAGAAGAGACCTCTGGCGACCAGAGAAGCTAAGAGGCCACACAATGAAGGCTCCACACCAACACCTGAACCCCAATGTGTTCTCCCACTGGTCCTAGACACAGCCTTGGGCTATAACCATCACACGGCACTGACTATGCCAGTCCGTCAAACCCCAGTTACAGTACTGACAAAATGGAACGCTTAGATGTGGTTTCAGAAAACCCAACTTTGCAAGGGGGAGGTGTGGCCGAAGAGGAACTCATGGGAAAAGGACTTAGGACTTTTAGGGGGCAGAAGCTCCATGTGGGTCAACTGAATGACATGGAACCCAGAAAGGCAGGGAGAGAGGCACACGGGCAAGGTGGCAGCACTGGTGTCTCTAGCCTCCACTCCCCTCCCAGACTCAGGCTATACCCTGAGGCTTGATGTTGATAAATCAGACAGATCCCCAAAAAAGGCAATCCGATGCCAAAGGAGCTGGGACCACCGAGCTAGGATGGGAGAAGATTGAGGGGCAAAACACTGGGTTTGTCTCCTCGTGTGCACAAAGTGGGGGCACCCGAGCAAGGCCTCAGAGGGCAGAACCAAGGGCAATGGGGAGAAGTCACAAAGAGGTCACTCTGGGTACCTCATGACATTCACAGCTGTCCAAAAATGCAATGGGTTGGCTCATCATGCGATGCATGGACTTGCCAGGTAAGAAGGGGGTGGGCAGGGAGATACAGATGGGGCCTCACCTGCACGTCTACTGTTTCATTCAACAACTTATTGGCCCCAGCAGCAGCTGCAGCCTCCTTGGCCTCCTGCTGCTCCTCCTGCAGCTTCTTTTTTTCCTGCTCTTGGCGCTGACACTCCTCCTGGGGCCAACACAGCAAGAGCATGAGCCCTGGAAACCGCCCAAGGTGCTGTCCCCCAACCCCTGCCCTGTCCCCAGGAAAACCCCAAGAGACAGAGGCAGGAGCCTCAGAATGGATCATCAGGGGAAGGAGCAAGGGGCAAAGGGCACAGCTGTAAGGACCAAGAACCCAGAAACCCAAACCCACCCTGGCTCCTGCCCAATGCCTCACCCTTTTCTGCTTCTCCTCCAGTTCTCTCTGTAATTTCTCCTTCTGTAGCTGCAGGGTTCGCTCCCTAAAAACCAAGAGCTCAACCTCGTCAGTCACCGACAGGAAGAGGGGCCAGGGGGCTGACCATAACCTGAATCCCACCCACACAGCACTGTCTGCCACTATCCCCAGAGCTTAATACACCACTCTCCACCTACTGGGACAGCATCAGGAAGAGAGCCAGCAGAGCATAAGCTCCCAGAGGGCAGGACCCGGCTTGTTTCCATCTTTGTATCCCCAGTACCTAGAAACAGTGTCTTGTACACAGTAGGCACTTAATAAATGCTCAATGAATTAAACTGTATTTTCTGTTCTGTCTTTTCTAAGCACATTCCCACACATCCTCTTGCCAGACAAAAGGTGGAATATAAATGTCTAAGCTCTTGTGTCCAGCACATTGGTCCCTCCAAGCTGGGACAGCGCTAAAGGAGCTGGGAACCCGCACCGCCTCCCACCACAGCCCTCCCTCTATAAGCCAGGCTACAGAACCCATCTTTACCAAATCCCTCCTCTTTCCCCTTTGGCTCCCCGTCTCAACCTCTGACCTCTGACAGTCCAAAATGTTAAAAGAATGTGTAGGTGCCAGGACATCCCAGAAAGCTACAGGGCCTCCTCAACAAGCCAAAGGACCAGTCAAGAAAGTGGCTTACAAACTGAGCATAATAATCCTACAGAGGGAAAAGCGGACCTTTAGTAGAATAAAGGACTTTCAGATATTCTTGATAAAAAGCCCAGAGCTGAGTAGAAACTTTGAAAAGCTAACACAGGAGTCAAGAGAAAGCTAGAAAGACAAGAAACAAGCAGTTATCGATCACTGTGCACGACAGGCCTGGAGACACCTCTGCCGTCTGGGGGACAGACCCACATGTTACACAGAAGGCCAAATCAGAAAAACTAGAACGAGAAGAGACAGCAAAGACCTAAGGCAATTCTCACTGAAACACACTAACACCTCAGAAAACGTGCCAAGGGTATGGAAGAATCGGCACAAGCCCAGCATCCTCCTTCAGAGAGATTCATTGTAAAAGGAACGCTTGATCTCCTCACCACGCGGAGAGATGCAGCTAAGAGGCAGAGGCACCCGTCAAGTCTCATGGAGGACCAGCATGGGGGTGAATTAGGAGCACGGCAGCCTCGGGAGACTGCAGGCCACAAGCTTCCACAGGGTGCAGCTGGAGCACCCGGGGGAGCCACGGCAGATGAAGACAAGCAGAAGCCTGCCCACGGCTCTGGCCAGTTGATCCGGCTTATCTTTGCATTCTTTAACTTCCCAGGCCCTGCTGAGCTGCCCAAGAAGGCGCTGCCCGAGTTAGCAGGGCAGAGCTGCAACCACAGCCAAGGCGACTGGGAGGGGCAATCACACTGTGGTCTGTAGATGTAAGAGACCAGAAAGGACAAGAAGTGTTTGGGAAGCCCCGGGGCTGAAAGGAGACCCAGGGAAAGACCAGGCACAAGGAGAGAAAGAAGAGACGGCAGACTCAACGGTCACTCCGACCCCTCTTCTTCCTGGGACTTGGCCCCTTTGCTGCAGAGAGGCGGAGGGCACAATGCTGCCCACGCGGGGTCCGCAGCCTAGTTTTCCTTTACACAAGGAAGAATTCAATGGGGGGAGGGGAGAGTACATTATCTGTGAAAGACATTAATAAAATGTATTTTTAAAATACAGAAATAAAAATAAATAGCTGCTTGGCTCAAATCCTGCTGCCAACAGTCACTACTGGTGTCAGAAGCACGTCTCAACTCGTCTAAACCTCAGTGTTCTCATCTGTAAGATGGGGATGTTCCCTACAAATGCACACCTCTCAAAGCTGTTGTGAGACCTTACAAAAGTGAAGACTGGCCCCAGTGCCTACACTGGGAAGCAAAGTGAGGAAGAATCCCTCCTGCCCCAATTGTCCCATACAGCTGGACAGTCACCCTGAGGAAGGAGAGAAGCCTGGACTCAGAATCTGCCCTGGAATCACAGCACACACTCGTGTTCTAAGAACCAAGGAGAGACAGGGAAGCCACTGAGCCAGGCCCAGAGCGGGGAAGGAAGAGAGGAGAGCAGCAGGGTCTGTCCAGGGAACTGTGCTCCATGACCCCAACCACTCCCTGACCTAAAAAACCCATCCTCTCCATGGCCCTGCCCTGCCCGTGACACCCCCATGACCTCCAGCTCCCCCAGCGACTCGTGGCTCTAAGCAGGGCCCAGCGTGACCCCAGCCATTACCCCCACTTTTCAGGAAAAGAAACCGAGTCTTGGAGTGAGGAAGGGGAACGCTCCAAGTAAATGACGGAGCCAGAACACAGGCTTGGGCCTCACTGCTACCCAGAGCATCCCCCGTGCACCCCAGATGTGGGCAGAGCTGTCTGCTGGGATCTCTCTCACACACACACAGTTTCTCGCACATGAAAACACACAGACATACAGGGGCAGGGACAGCACAGGCAGCCAGCACAGGTCCCCACCGCTCAGCCTGCAGCCCCTCCCTCACAAGTACACGCATGTGCACATATGGGGGGCACCCACAGCCTCTCTCACCTGCACACGCAGGCACACACACAGGCAGGGGCAGCACCTGCAGCCTCTCTCACACGCACACACATGCACACACACACGGGCAGGGGCCGCGCACAGCTCCCACCGCTCGGCCTGCAGCCGCTCCTGCTCCCTCTTCTTCTCCATCTCTCTCTCCAGCGCCTGCTGCTGCTCCCGCTGCCGCTGCTGCTCCGCCAGCCTGCGGGCCTCGGCTGCCTTCCGCAGCCGCTCCTGCTCCTCCTCCTTCTTCTTCTGCAGCAGCTCTTGGTGCCTGCGCTCCTCCTCCTCCTGGCATTGGGGGGACATGAGGGAGCCGGTGAGGGAGGCCGGGCTGGACGGGGCGGGCGAGCCCCCGGTTCTGGGCTCCTCCAAGGCCCTCCCAGCTCTAAGATTGCAGGCTGCAGGTGAGCCAGTGGCATAGTGAGCGCTCTGGCCTCAGCACTCCGCCCTAGACCAGGTCGCATCCCAGAGGGAAGGCCCCAGACCTGTCCCAAGCGTCTTTACATGCTCGACCGGGACGTCTCCTCTGGTCTGGGAGGCTCATGGGATTTTATACAAGAAGGAACCAAGGCGAGGCCGCTGGGTGCTGAGGCTGGATCTGAACTCGAGGCCCTGAAGCTCACCTGCTGCAGCTTCTTCTGCCTCCGGGCCTCCTCCTCCTGCCTGCGCCTCATCTCTGCCTCCTCCAGCTTCCTGGCCGCTTTCTTCCTGGCCTTTTCCTCGGCCAGCCGCTCCTCCTTTGCCTGTGGTACCCAGAGGGTCAGGGCCCCGCCCATGCTCCCCAGCCCTGCTCCTGGCACCACCCCTGCCTCCCTGGCACCGCTCATGCCTCTCCCTGTTCCCACCTTCTCATTCTTCTCCAGCTGGGCCAGCTTCTGCTCAATGCGCTTCTTCTTCTCCACCTCCAGCTGCTCCGCCCGCTCCCGGGCCTGAAGCACCTTACGGAGGCGCTCCTCCCGCTTCCTGGGGGCACAAGGTGGCATGGTCTGGGGTTAAGGCTTGGGCCACCCTCCCCATGGAGCCAGGGCAGGGGGCGGGGCCTGACACTCACAGCTTCACCTCCTCCAGGCGCCGGCGTTTGTCCTCCTCCACCTTCTGCTTTCTCAACAGCTCAGCCTCTTCCTTCTTTTTCAGGTTTTCAAGCCGCTGCCGCTCCTTCTCCTGAGGACACAAGGGCCAGTCGGACTGTGAGGCAGGGGTCTCCTTCCTCCCTTCGGCCCAGCTACCTCTCTGCTAGCCAAGGCAGGGAGGCAGTGGGCACGGGGCTGTCCTGTCTTCTGCCCGCCGCCTCGCAGAGCTGGCTCCACCACTAAGGAGCCAGGTGGCCTCGCCCCAAGATCAAAAACTCATCCTTGTCCTTCATCTACATCCCTCCCACCACAGCTGCACAGAAACCAAGGCTCGAGGGCTGCTCCGGGTTCTCCTGATGGACACCGGACCCTGACCCAGAGAGGGAAGGGGCTTGGCCAAGGCCCCACGTATAGGGATGCAGCGAGCTGGGGGCCAGACCCCTGAGAAGCCGTGAGCAGATTCTCATCTCCTGGTGTAGCCAGGATCACGGCCAGCAGACCAGAGAATGATCCAGCCCACCAGCCGGAAGGGGAGGTACCCCCAACGAGTGGCTGGGACAGGGAGCAGCTCTCACACCCCTTGGCCACCTGTCCACAAAGTTGCTGGCCCAGTGTGCTGAGAGAGACCCCTAAGGGGCTCAGTGGGCTGGTGCCTCCTGGGTCAGGCAGCTCTGGGCACCCCTTCTGAGGAAAGGCTGAGAAGAGATGGCCAACCTAGGCCTGAAAAATCTACCCTATAAGGGCTAGCGTAGGGAGCTAAAGAAAGAAGGGAGAACAGGGATCTGCTCTGCTCCACTGGGCCACAGAGGGCAGGACCAGAGGAGGAGGCCAAAGGGGGCACAAAACAGAGCTTTATAATTCAACCCGATGCCCATGTGCTTGAGGTCTGCCGCAGGCAAGCATCATGCTGCCATGGTCTGCCTTCTGAAGGAGTGAGCTCCCTGCCGGTGTTGGCGTAAAGGCCCTGCCTCTGCCAGAAATCAGGGCTAGCTCAGCACGCAGACCCCAGCCAAAAGCTCACTCCTGGCCAAGGCCCAGCTCCCTTCTCACCCTGCCCCGTCCACCAACCAGAGCCAAAACTTCCCCACTCAGGCAGTGTGCTCGGCCTGTGGTAAGTGGGAGAGTGGGAGGTGGCTGGGTGGCACAGTGAATAGATCGGTGCACCGGTCCTGGAGTCAGGGGGACCTGAATTCAAATCCGCCTCAGACACAGAACACTTACTAGCCTTGTGAGCTTGGGCAAGTCACTTAACCCCAATTGCCCTCCAAAAAGTGGGGGGAAAAAAAAGGAAGAAAAAAAGAAAAGGAAACAGTCTTTCTCACTAACACTAGCCCACAAGGTCAATTCTACCATTCTAAATTGGGGAGCACTGTCGGCTACCATCAAGCCATGGTCCAGGGAGAAATCGGGGGTGGGGCAGGCCCAAGGGCCAATTTGTTTCTTTGTTGGCAAGAGCTCAGGACTGAGGTCTGGAGGCGCATCATGGCAGCTGACAGTGCAGAGAGCATGCCCCAGTCGGCTTCTCTGTGCTGGGCCAGCATCCAAAAGACAAGCCCTGCGCGGACTTGACCTCTTGGGGGGCCCTTCCCTAGGGCAGGGAGTTACTCTACTGACACACTCACAAAGTTAAAGATTCTAGCACATCAGGAAGCAGCGATCCAGTGGGGGGGGGGGGGGGTTAAGTGATGGGTGGCTATGGTACTAAGATGGGAGGGAGGGGATTACTTATGACAAAACTGCCCTGTGTAAAGGAGACAAGGAGGAAAGCCCGGCATTAACTCCCTTGGCCATCACAGACACCCCCGCCAGGCACACAGCTGCGGCCATAAATGACCCAGCCAAAGCCCTGCGGCCACCCTGCCCATGAGGACCGGACCCAGATGCTCCCCGACCTCTGCCCCAGTATCTCCTCTGCCCCACACCCCTCAGGCCTTCAACAAGCTCAGCTGATTAGTGTGAGCTTCCTGATCATCATCCATACTACAGAAGATGGGCCACTGAATTATCCTGTATGCAGCCCACAGTCAAGCTTGGCCTAGACCTAGAAGGCCAGGGTTAGAGCCGCCTCTTCTCTATGGTCACACCAGGCCTCTGGCTCATCCACGGGGACTGCATCCCCCCAGCTCCCCAGGAAGGCTGCCAGCCCCAACCTGCCCTCCCAGCCATCCTGGGACTCCCAGGCACTGGCCAAGCAGAGGCCCCGCTGCTGACCTTGGCATCCATATGGTGTGGAGTGTTACGTTTAATGAATGACTTCATGGTACCGGAGCAGCCGGCCGAGGTCGGAGTCATGAGCATCTGATTCTTCTGCACTGTGTGTAGGAAGGTCCGCAGGGGCCGCACTACCTGCCAAGAAAGGAGGGGAGGATGAAGGAGAGGGGAGGCGAGGGCACAGCAGCTGCTGAGCCCAGGAAAGCCTCCCCTGCCTTACCTTGCTGGGAGGGCAGACGGGGGAGGGCGTCTTGGTTCTCGGAGGTGTGTGCGCCTCTTCGTCCAGGTGGTCGCTGTTCTCGCCCAGCTCACTGACAGCCTGCTTGTAGCTCCTCTTCCGCCTGTGAGGGGCAGAAGCGGTACCCATGGGGCCCGGGCCTGGGCAGGGAGGGGTCTCAGGCTCTCCTCCCTCCGATTTCCAGGCCTGGGGCACCTCGTCCATCACCACTGCCACAGGCCGAGGGGCCCACTTCTAGAGGGTTCTGCGCTAGGCCTGACGGAGGGACAAAGGGCAAGTCTCTGCCTGCCCTCATAGAGCTTACAATCTAGCAGGGGGAGAAGATGCCAACAGAAAGGGTAAGAAATAACATCCACTACTACGTCATCATAAATCCTTAGTTAAATTAAACATAATTTTTATAAGCACCTCCTCTGTAAAAAAGCCTTGTTCCAGGTTCTGAGGCTCCAGCAGCAAAGATGAAACAGGCCCTGCCCTCAAGAGGCTCACATTCTACTGGGGAACGCACAGAGGCGTGTATGTGCGCACGCAGGTCACGGAGGCATGGACGCAAGCTCAGTGGAGGACGCAGGGAGGGCGCCGGAGACCAGGCCGCCTCCAACCAAGCCCACCCATTTTACAGAAAAGGAAACTGCCCAAACTCACACCAGCAGGTCTGAGGTCTTCTCATCCAGAGAACTTAGAGGCCTGCCCACCCCCACCCCCAGCACTAACCAGACTCAAGGTGAGGGTCAGGATGGGTCAGGCAGGGCTGAGGAAAGCCTCAAGGCTCCCATGCTGGGCTCAAAGGCAGCCTTGTCCCAAAGCCTAGCTCTCCTTGGTCTATGTAGGCGGGGTTTCAGAGGAGCCGTATCTAAGCATCCCGAGGGCAGGCCCCCAGCCCCGCACCAGGCTCTGCTTGCTGACTGACTGAAGCACGCAGCACTTTAGGGTCATTGCGCTCTTGGGTCCCTTGGCCAGCTCTGGATGCCACTGTAGGTTTCCCAGGTTGCCAGTTTGAGCCCAAGGGCGCCTGTGAGCCATCCTACCTGACACTCTGAGGCGGTTCCTTGGGCTCTTCCCCTTGGTCCATCTTGCTTTCTGTGGAGAGAACGAGACAGTGGAGGCATCCCTTAGGCAGAGCCTTTCACCCGGGCCATTTCATTAGATCCTCACCAGATTTAGGGCACAGAGAGAGCCAACTCAGAGTGTAGAACTGGCCCAGAGAGGTGACCTGTCCAAGATCACAGTGATTCCCAGGGCACCAGGCTGCCAAGTGATCTCCCCTAGCCCTACCCCCTACTCCCGCCCTGTTTCCCAGCTGGCAGGTGAGCAGCAGGGTGGGCCACTGAGAAGCCCACTCACTGTCTGGAGCCAAGGTTCAAGCTAAACCTCACATTCAATTAAGCAGCCAACCTGAGCTAAACACTGGGATGCTGGGCCCAAAGGCGCCATTCCCCATTTCTTCCCAAAGAGAACTCCCTTAAACAGCACAGCCCCATTCCTCCCCTGCCCAGCAGCAGCCCCCCAAGGGGCCTCCTCCTCAGTCCTGCCTCACAAACCTCTCCCTCATCTGCCCCCAAGGCTACAGCTACAAGCTGGAGCCCACACTTGGCAGGTCATACCAGGGCTGCTGATCCTGCCAGTCTGGACTGGTCCTGCCGGCCCCTCTCCACAACATCCCCTGTGGAGGGTGTCTGCACTGCCCAGTTTCAGGCTGGCATTGCCTCTGCCTCCTCCTCCTTCTCCAGTTTCCTCCTCACCCTCCTGACATCACAAATGCCTTAGAGAAAAGCCAAGCTTTTCCTGTGGGGTCTGAGACACCACTGGTGATTGTCTGCTGATGTAAGAGGTCAGCTGGTCTGCACCTGCCTGGGCTGACCCCTAAAGGGATGGCCCTGACTTTAGAAATGAGGAAACTGAGGACCAGAAGCGGATGCTCCTTCAGCTACAGCCAAACTCCTTTCCAGCAAACACAAAGTCAGAGCAGATTTGAGGAGGCAGCAGGGAACAAACCTTCAAACCCCAGAGTTCCTGGCCCATCACCCCTAGAAGGCCTTACCACAGTCACCACCTGCTTGGCTTTCAGACTCTGGCTGAGCCTTCGGGGTGCTGATAGCAATCTTGTGGGCATTGCGAGGGCGCAGCGTTCTCCTGGTGCCCTCAGGAGCCTGCAGGCAAGGGCAGAGGCTGGGCTTCATTCTGGCCCAGGCCCTGATCCTCCCACCTCCCTTCCCCATGAGACAGCTTGGACAAACAGGGGCCTTGATCTGGGGCCTACAGGATAGGAAAAGATCAGTCCATTTAAGGGACTGACCCTGAAGGAGAGGCCACTTCTGGTGGCTATATCAGAGTCCAAGAGCATACAGCCAGAGGCCCTTATGCTGTCTGCTACCTGTCCTCCTGACTGGGGCCTTGCCTACCTCCTGCTCGCTCTTTGTGACACTTTCTGCCTCCTCTTCAGAGCTGAAAGGAAAAGAGAGAGCTTGAAGAACAACAGCAGGGCCCTTAAACACCAGGGGTGAGCTCCAGGGAGGTCACATCTCATCACCCATAGCCTGGGCCTAGGAAAAACTGGCAGAGATGGGGGGGTTCCTCCACAATGGCATGGGGATAGGTGATGCAACGCTGTTTGGAGGGGAGCCGCAAGGGGGCTGGCCGGGCTTTAATGGACAAACTTGAGTTAGTATCTGATCCCGGAGGCAGGGAGCCTCGGGAGGAGAGGGCTGACAGTCAGAGCCAATGGCCCTAAGGATGGCAGAGAGCCCAATGAGGAGGACGCTGTAATGGTGAGGAGAGGAGGCTGGGCACTCCCCCAAACTAGACACGTGCCCTTCTCTCTCTGAACCTCAGCTTCCTTCTTGTAAAGTGAAGAGGTTCAGAGGATCACAGCCTTTGAGCCAAAAGGGACCTCAGAGGCCTTTTAGAGAGGAGGAAAGGTCAGAAGCAGAGCTGCCAGCAGAGCCAGCTCTGATTGTGCAGCCAGGGCCCTTTGCACTGACCTGGCCACTCTTCCCCACTCTAACCTTCTACGTATCTGTGGTTTGGGATGTGGGGCTTTGCTACCAGAGGGATCTCTGGGTCACCTCCCCACCCCTGAAGAACACCATGACATGGGCCAGGATCCTCCTGGCTCAAGTCAAGCTCCCAGGATAGGGGGTGGAAGAGGTGCATTTCAGCAATGGAGGGCAGCTTTAGAGGTCTCCAAAGTCAAAGCAGCATCAGACTCTCATGGAAAAGTTGCCCACCTGCCTTCCCTTGTCTCCAGAGGACAGGTTTTCATAGGGCCTTCCATTTCCCCATCCCCTCATTCTGCTCTCCTCAACATGGCTTTTGGGGATTGCCAATTAAGCAGCCATGGAGTGGTCAGGACCACGAACGGGCTGTGATTCAGGGAAGGCCTACCTGTGGATGACAGTGGCCAGATTGTGGAATCACCACAAGACGCTAGCCTGAGCCCCAAATGGCCCCAAGTGCACTCTGGGCTCCTGGTGGCAAAAGCCACGGGCTGCAGTGCAGGCCACATGTGGCTGTGCCTGGAGAGGACGAGGAGCATGTAGAAGCTCAAGTCCGTCCCAGGTGAGCTCTGGCTTCTTCTTGAAGGGTCTAGAACCGTTGGTGATGACCTTTTGTCCCCAGCCCCGAGGAGGGATCCCCTGAGCACTCAGAGCACGGCTCATGGACAAAGGCGTCTGTGTCTTACCTGTCTTTTCTGGGTACTTCTACGTCCAGGAGCCTCTCCAGGTAGCTGTGGCCTGCAAGGAAGAATCAATGACAAAGCAGGAAGTCAGAGAACAGCAGCGTGTCCTGGAAGGGCACTAGCCTTGGGGGCCCCCACCTGACCACTCTCAAGCCACTCCACCCCCTCTGACCCTCAGCTTCCCCATTTGTAAAATGGGAATTAAAAGACCTGTAGCACCTACCCAAAGGTGGTTCTGGGAGGGCCAAAGGAGACAATGCAGAGATAGCATCTCCAAGTGTAACAGAAATGGCCCATTAATTATAATCACAAGGCAGAGGGGAACAGCTCAATTCTCTTCCCAGCAGCCTTGACAGCCTGGGAGGGCAGGGATAAGGAAGACCTTCCACCTCCCTGCTAATCTTTCTGGAACCCCTGAGACCCGTGTGGTTTTGTGAAGAGAGCCCTAGTCTGAGAGTCAAAGAAACGAGATTGAAGCTCTAGGACCATTATGTGCCGGCTGGGGGAACCTGGCCAAGCCCTGTCCTGTCTACAGACCTCAGCTCCCTGACCTGCAAAACAAAGGCGCTGGCCTAAGTCAGTGGCTCTCAAGCACTTGTTGGGGCTGGGAGTTACAAAGTGAATGGAGCCTATCTCGCAGACCCGGCACCCTAACCAGCCAATATGAGGCGACTCCTTGGCTCCAGGAGCCAGGAAAAGGAAGAGAGCTGCGGACGGGGAGGAAGCTAACGGTTCCTTCTGAGCTTCACCATCCTCAACTGCAGTGTCAAAAGGACCAAGAGGCCCCAAGCACAGGTCATGCTCAAATGAGAGGCAGTCACCCGGCTCACCCAACTAACCTAGAGCTTCCTACCAGATCATGGGAGAGGAAAGTGCAGGAAACCGCTCAAAGCTGGCTTTTCCTGAATGGCTGTAGTATCTGGCCAAACCCTCCTGCGACAAGGCACTGAGAAGGAAGGCACCTTGAAAGCCAAACAACAAGAAATGCAAGCCAAGAAAGGATCCCAGACTGGGAGCAGCCCCCAACATTCTCCAGTGTCATCACTGGACACAGCCAGGGCCTCCAAGGCCTTCAGCACATACTGGAAGTGACACGGCCAAAGACACACAGGCTGGCGGTAGTCAGTCCAGGTCTCCTCTGGCTTCGTCTTAGCTCAGCTCCCCACATCCTGAATCCCCAAGGGCCCTCATCTGGTACAGACTAGCTTGACAGTCCCCGCCTCATCCCCAAGGCCCACAATGACACTGTTCCTGGGACTCTTCCAAAACCTGAACGTGCCAAAGGTTGGCTCGAGCTTTGGTTCCACTGGATGATCGGCCCGGGGAGCTTTTCCTCATTTCTCTCCCCTCCTCGTGTTGGGCCAGGGCCCTAGAATACCTGTCATCTGGGTCTCCCCAGTGCCAATCAGGGCAGCGGGGAGGTGCAGCGCACAGAATGCCAAGCACGCTATCAGGAAGACTCAAATCTGGCCTCAGACACTTCCTAGTTGTATTGCCCTGGGCAAGTCACGTCACCCTGTTAAGTTAACCCTGCCTCAGTTTCCTCATCTGTAAAATGAGCTTCAGAAGGAAATAGCAAACCGCTCCCATATCTTTGCTGAGAAAACCCCCAATGGGGTCGCAGAGAGCCAGATGGGACTGAAACACCCCAGCAGCAGCACTGATCTCTGTGTCTGATACACACCCCGCCTTTTCTCCTGCTCAAACAGGGAGCTCTTACCTACCTACGAGGGGCCCACCCCCCATCTCCAAGAGGTTTCCGAGGGCCCTCCAACATGGGCCTCACAGCTGCCTCCACACTGCATCCTGGGTCAAAAAGGCCCTTGAGGAAGTCAGACTGAGCCAAGACTGACCCTTTAGGCCACTCTTCTGTGGGCCTGTCATGCCAGGCAGGTCATCAGCATCTGCTGTCTACCAGGAGACCCCCACCAACCATCTGAACTTCCTTGTAGGCTCTGTGCCTCCTAAACCGTCTCCCACCCCACAGGGTTATCTACTCGTCCCCTTTGAAATCAAGGAGAAAGGTAGGTGGCCCGAGTGCTGTGGGTCCCCACAGAACACTGAAGGGAGTGGAGGGGAGACTCCCCAGCTGGTGGGGAGGGCACTCTACGAAGGATGCGAGAGGACATAAGCCCGAGTCCTCTGCCCTCCTCCTCACCACAAGAGAAGCCAAGAAGCCTATCAACGCCTGATCCTCACAACCCTACTGGGCAGGTGTGATAATTCTCATTTCTTAGATGGGCAAACTGAGCCAAGAAAGGAAGCTTTGCTCAGAGGTGACCCAGCAGCTAAGGCCTCAGAGGTCAGGGGTCCATCCAGGACCCCACCAGGTCAATAATGAACCTCTTGGAATTTAATCAGGCTGATTCTGGGACACAAGGAACCATGCACAGCCAGGCCCACCCCAAAAGCTTTCCACCTTGAGAGATAGTACCAGCCACATCCTTCGCAAGGCCAGCATTCCCAGGCTACATGGGCAAAGAGGAGGAACCCAAGGCGCCTCCCATAGCAACTTCCATCATCATCACAAAGAGGGAGCTCAGACAATCTCCCAAGTCTAGGGATGAGCGAGGGGCTCCCTTCCTTCCCACGCCTAGGAACCCTTCCTCAATCCTGGAATTCCCTCCCTGGGAAGATTTTCAAGGAGCCCAAGGGCTCATCTTTGCCAAAACAAGGCAGAGGGCACACAGACTGAGAGGGACCCAGCTTTGGCGCCCAGGAAAAGCCCAATGACTTACAGATGATGCGGCCAGTGGCTGCAGGTTCCTGGGCCTGCTTCCTGGATGACCGCTGAACAGAGCCGATTGTCTTCGGGATCATGGAGTACTTATGAACCAAGGAGACACTCTGGGTCAGGGAGGATTTGCACACCAGGCTCCTACGCACTGAGCGCCGGTCACAGCGGGAGCCCGTCGGGGTCCGGGGGCTAGTCTCTGGCTGGGGCTGTGCTCCTGGAGAAGAGGGGGCACCACCCAGCTCTGTCATCATGGGCACTGCATCTTCCGGAGATGCCAGCCGGGATATCTGGAGTTTGGCCACAGACTGAGCTGGCCTCGTGGCTTTCACCTTGGGCACCTCAGCAGGCCCCAGCGTGGATTCATCTTCGCAGCCCAAACTGAGGACAAAGGAGAGCTTCTGGTCATCTGTCCTGGCCCTGTTCGCTTCCAGGCACTTCTCGGCACTGCGCTGTTCACTGACGCCGATCTCCACGACAGGCATAAGTTTAACCGCCAATGGTGAGTTCCCAGGCTTTTTGGGGAGCGCCATGGGTGACTCAGGGGGTGAGGGAGCCTCTGCTGCTTGGCTTCGAGTCTCCTGAGGGATGGAGCCATTCTCAGACGCCACCAGGACCAGCTTCTCTAGCCTGTCTTTGCTCCGAAGTAGCTGGCGGCTACGCCGACTGCTCCTTCGGTTACTGCGGTGGGACAACCTGCACGACAGGAAAGCAGGGCCTTGAGACCATGGCCATTGGCACTGCCAATCTAGGAGGATCTGTCTGTCAGCCTACAAGCATGTGCTAAGTGCTAGGTATACAAAGAGAGGCAAAAACACAAGCCCAGCCCTCAAGGAGCTCCCAGTGGACGGAGCACATGAGAGTCAGGAAGGCCCAAGCTCAAAGCAAGCCTCAGACACTTACCAGTTGGGTGACCCTGAGAAAGTCACTTTACCTGTTTACCTCAGTTTCCTCATCTGTAAAAATGAGGGTCTTGGACTTGAGGACCTCCAAATCCATGGTCTTAGGCCACAAGGGTATGCTCACCAGCACCAAGATCATGTCCTGCCCTGCCTTTGCTTCTTGGCTGGGTCTCCTGTCCCTTGACATCCTGTCCTTCTCTCCATATTTCCCACAGCACCAAGCCCAGTGCTAAGCATTCTACCACCATCACAGGACTGCCACTTTAATGGACAGGGCCTTGGAGGCCTTCTAGCCCAGCCCCCTCTGTTTACAGAGGGAGGTATCACAGCTGAGGAAGGGCAGAGCTGGACACTGACACCAAACCCGGGTCTGTCTGCACTGTTCTGCCCTGATCACTTAGCCCTGTGGACATGAGGAGGCACCTACCTTTTCCTGGTGGGGGGCCTGTTTTCATCCTGAATGCAGGAAAACCGTTTCTTTCTCCGGCGGTTCCTCTGAGATGGAGTTTTGGGCATCAGCTCAGGCTCCACACTGAAGTTACTGGGGGCAAAGAGGAGAAATGAGTCAAGACTGCTTTGGGGGACACCCCAGAACATGTACACTAGCCCCACTGACAGCCCCTTGGGCCTGGAAGAGCCCCCTGGACTTCCACGTTCATCAGAAAGGAGGGCAAATCTCCTCTTCCTCCTGCTTTACCCCTAGGTACCAGCCTCACCTGCTTACCAGGGCTGCCGCCAAGCCCAATCCTGTTTTTAAAGTGCTTGAGAAGGCTAGACCTGGACCCAATCTGGGGGATCCACTGAGGCTAAATCCTTCACCTTCAAAATCAGAACCTGAGGCCCAGGAAGTTCTGATTTGCTCAAGCTCTTCTGTCTCTAAGCCCAGGGCTCTTTCCAGGCCCTCAACAGGCTGGAGGCTCAAAGTCTGTCTGGGACTTGGGACACAATTTCCCCACAGATGCAGCAAGTGGCAGATGGTATTGGGCTGGGAGTCAGGAAGCCATGAGTTAGAATCTCATCTAGGACACGTAGGAGCTGTATGACCCTGGAAAATAGGGATAACCTTCCCCCAGAGCTGCTGTAAAGAGCACAGGAGCTAACATTTGTAAAGCCCCCTACCTACCTTGAAACTCCAGATAACTGAGCTTTGCACACTACTGGATCCATGCCCAGACCAGGTTAAAAATGTCCCTTTAGTCTGAACTGTATTTAGGTCACCCCAAGATGCCCAAATCTGGTCGAACCCTCATCCCTGTGGGGAATAGGGATCCGGGTGGCCCTGCTCTGGCAGCCTCCTCAGGGATCCCCACTGTCGATGTTGGATCCAGGGAAGACCGAGGCCCCGGTGTCAAATTTCACCTCTGATGTTTACAACTTGAGGGACCCTGGGCAAGTCTCTGGACCTCAGAATTCCCATCTGCAGAACGAACAGGCCTGTCTGGCTTCCACCCTCCCAGCTCTAGGGATCACCCGTCCTCAGCCAGGAGTGCCGAGTACTAACTCCAGGACAAGGAAGGCAGAATCCAAGGACAGGGGGGCTAGGGAGAAGCTAGACTGAGAAGGGGAAAGGAAAGGGGAGATTTAGAGGGAGGGGAGGGCAGGCAGCAAGGAATTGGAATCTGAGGCTGGCATGGAACAGTCCTGGGGGATGTGGCAAACCGAGCTGGATACTCAGCCAAGCCCTAAGGAAGCCACACTGATGGGGCGTGGGAAGGCCATGCCCAGACAACTGATCAGATCCCTTCAGAACACAAGATTCAGTCCCCAGAGAAAGGAGTGCCTCATTCTCTGGGCTTTGTACAATGCCTGGTAGAGGGAGGCAGGGAGGAAAGAAAGGAGGAAGGAAAGGAGGAAAGAGAGAAGGAAGGAGGGAAGAAAGGAAAAAAAAGAGGAGGGGAAAGAAAGGGATGAGAGGGAAGGAAGGAAAACACCCCAAAGTGAGCCAACTCTGGCAGGTGTGTAATGGGACACTTCTCTTTGCCTGTTGGCTCTGCCCCGCTACAAGGGGAGGTTTCCCATATGATTCCCCTTATTAATGTCTGTTTCTGCTGGCGACCCTTCAATTCCCCACCAGTTTCTGCCTAGTATCCTGTGCCCTGGGTCACCAGGCCTGGCTGTACCACGTGGGCCTGAGCCCTGCCCTCACCTGGAGAACATCTTCAGGGCTTCCTCCTTAATCTCTTGCAGCCACACCATGTCCTTATTGTCCACATTGCACAGGAACTCCAGCAGGCGGGTGTTGCAGACCTCCAGGAGGTCTGCAGAGTCCATCATGGTTCCCATGGTACCCCCTGCAACTCCAGAGCAGAAGGGAAGGAAAAAAATCAGAGCCTGCATCACCTGCTGGGGATAACAGTCTGAGCAGGACCTTGAACCCACTACCCAGCGGCAGCTTCCTGCCTGACATTCACTATGGCAGCAGTCTCATGTCTTGGTGTTTGAGTATGCTGATGCATCTCCCTTATTCGATTCCAAGTCCCAACTCTGCCCCTTGGCCTGGGCCATACGGTCACCCCCCACCCTTCCCACAGACCAGAGATCTCAGAAGGGTTGAATGTCTCTGAAGAATCAAATCAACAGTTATAAATCAAGTCTACTCATTCTGGGCAGGATGTGACAGATCAATAACCCGGCCTGGTCACCACTTCCCTGTGTGTGGTATCTCCCTGATAAGAACATAAGTGTCCCATGAAGACAGGCATCGGCTCTGCTTGCTTGTATCTGCCACACTAAGCCCAGGGCCTGGCAAAGAGAAAGCACCCCTTCCTCTCTTATTTGTCATCTGAAAATTGTCAAGCTGTTGTGTCTTGGCAGGAAGCTGGGAGGTCAGCACCCAGGAGGATGTCTGAGACTTAATAAGAGCCTTGGCACTTGGCTGGTGGGCCACAGGAGCCAGTGAGTGTACATCTAGGGTACCAGGAAGGGAGGGTGGGGCAAAAGAGAACTGGCTTGGATGGAGAGGCCTGAAGGTCAGATCTCACCTCTCCTACTCTCCTACCCTCACACATGGGTCAGAAATCACTGACTGCTGGCCCTTAATCTGATCCTGAAATCCGGAGGCTGGCGTAGCCCTGCTAAGGCAGGGTACCAGCCCAGATGGCAGGCTGACATTATTCTCCCACAAGTGCTTTACCCTCAAAATACAGCAAGGAATAGATTGGAGACCCAGGCAGCCCCGGCCCAGGGAGGGCAGAGGCATCAGAAGGGACTTAGATGGTCATTTCATACTGCTGCCCTGCCAACACAGAATCTGCAGGAAGCCAATCTCCTCCCTCTTCTGCCTTGCTATTCTCCTTGTCGCCAGCACACTGATGCTCACCAATGTCAAAATGCCCCCTCCTTGGGCATTTTGTTCTAATCGATTCCATTCAACACTCCAGATTTCCAGCAGCAGCGGATGGAGCCACCAGCTGATCCACTCCCCACAGGAGGAAGCCAGGGCCCAGGGAGCAATACACAGCAGAGGGACAGACTAAGGTGAAGGCTGATAATGCAGTCAAGATTCTTCCCTGATGACTCAAGCCAATACAAGCCCCAACTTGAGGTCCTCAGGTCTCCTTAACAAAGTGAGCCCTCAATTCCAGAAGGTAACAGGGCAGCCAGGTATAAATTGTGAAGAGAGGACCACCCAGGCCCGCGCAGCCATCTCAAGCCCTCCTAGGAACAAATCCCTAGCTGAGAAGGGGGCTTGGGATCTCAGGTCCACTATGATCACTGGCAGTAAGAATTCTTAAAAGTACTTTAAAGTTGGCAAAGCACTTTACATCTGTTATCTCACAACCCTGGGAGGCAAGGATTGTTATAGTTCCCATTTTGGAACTGAGGCAGGCAGAGATTCAGTGACTTGCCCAAGGTCACACAGCTAGTAAGTGTCCAGGCCCAGAGTTCTATCGACTGTGCCATCAGCAGAGGGAATATGGCACGAGACACCCCCCCCCCCCCAGAGGAAGACGGCCATGGCACAGGACCCACAAACACCGCTGTCCCCGTGTATCTGACACAGAGCCAATCCTGGCCTTCACAGAGCTCACGGCCTAACAGGGGAGCTCCAAGACACACAAACACGTCAGTATAATACAGACAAGAGTGTAAGGAGCCAGGCCATGTCCTGCAGGGAGATCTGGGGGACAGAGATGACTCTCAGCCTTTGGGGTCTCTTATCAAACTGTTCCTCTGTGGGGTCCCTGGGACAAACAAAGGGGTGGGAGGTATTTGATCAAAAGAAGTAAAAAAAACAACCAAGAAGCACAACCACAGCCCTGCCTCCCCCACGGATCTGACCCCCAAGCCAGACAAGAGATGCTTCCCCTCACCCCAGACCCAAACACACCCTGTCCCACTCCTGCTCACCAAGGGGTCTGTGGCTGCACCAGGGAGACCTTATCGTACCTCGGGCTCCCAAGCCCCATTTTTTGGCCATTTCCTGACTACTAAAGCCAACAAGAAACCTTTAAAACCAACTGTCCCTTTAGGCTTCAGGTAGACTGCTGGGGTTCCAGAATTCCATGGGGGTTGGTGAGAAGGACCGGTTGGGGAGAGACAGTGGGAGAGCCACTGGGATGCCCTGGGAGCTGGACGAGTGAGGCCCAGAATCTGGCTGGCTTGGCCACTTACTCCTCATGTGACCTCAGGCAAGTCATGTCCCCATCCCTGAGCCTCAACTTGCTCATCTGTGAAACAAGGGGGACCGGTGCCCCTGAGGTCCCTTCTTGCCCCAATGCCCAGATGCTCATTTCTCTCTCCTCAAAGCCCTCTACTCTACAGACAGCCCCACAAGCCAAAGGTCTTTCCCCTCTTTGATTCCCAGATGTCTTCAGATATCTAAAGAATAGGTAGGACAGAAGTAAAGCCACCTTTGAGACAGTCAGTCTGGAGATCTGTGACACAGAAAAACATTCTGGCAAATTTCTTATTAGGTTCCTTAAAATCAGCAGAGAAGAAGGAGCATGGCCTAGTAGAGAGGGGGGCCTCAGAGCCTGGCCAGATGGCCGGGGCAAAGTCCAATCAGAGACACCCTAGCTGCAAGACCCTGGATGAGTCACTCAACCATTCAACACGCAAGGCAACTCTCTCAGAACTCCTAGCAAAAGGGCAACCTGCACTGGTAGAGGGAGCTGTCTCATCGGGAAGTCTCCCACAAAGCAACAAAGGCTTGAGCTTATGGCATGAGATAAGGACACAAGGTGAGGAGCACCCCCAAAGCCCAAGGAGGAGGAGAGAGAGAGAAGCGAGTGTGTCCCTGAGAAATGGTCCCAGGGAAATCCATCAGACCAGTGACATCCCTGGATGACATCAGAACTTGATTAACTCAGATTAACCACAGGGCCCAAAGTCCTGACAGGAGAGGCCTGGGCCATGCTTGGGTCAGTCTGTTTTGCTTCATTTTTATCTTGAACACAACAGAGCTCACAGTTGGGACTTTTGGGGTGGGGTTTGTGAATGGCATTAAGAAATGACTGGTACAAAAGAAAAATAAGACAAATTTTTTTTTCACATTAGTGATTAAGAATTGGTAGTTATAGGAAAATCCTCCTTGTACGGAAAGACCATCCCTTGGCTTTAATGAACAAGTCCATCCACATTCAGAGGCTTCTCTCCCCAACAGCCCCAGGCCGGGCAAACCCTGACCTAAGATCAGGAATAACTTGTGGTCTTGCTTCTGAGCCAGCCCTCCCCCAGACCCCAGGGCCCCAGCCACTGGTCTCCCTCCTGGCCAGAGTGTGATGAGGGACGGCTTTGGAAAGACGCATCCATGGCCAAGGACAGCTGGTTTCCCTCCACCGCCCCAAGCAGAGCTGCGCGTCCGGGAAGGGCAGGAAGCGAGGTCGGGGGATCCCCTCCCTCCGATCCAGTGTAAGCAGGCCGAGCACCCGAAGGAAGAGAGAGGGCAGCTGGGGGGGGGGGAGGGGCGCGCGGGGCAATCAGACGCTTAATTGTAAACCAGAAGCCTTGGAGCTCATCGCGAGGGAGGGGGCTGCACAAGAGCGCTGCTCTGCAGACGCGGCCCAGAATCGGGGTCACTTGTTGCGTGAATCTGGGCCAACCAATCAGCCTGAGATCGGAAGAAGAGCAGGATGCCCTAGAAGACCTTTGAGGTCCTTGGAAGGGTGCCTCGGGCCATAAGAAAAAGCAGAGGGTGAACAAAGGAAAGGAGTAACTTCCCCCAGGGACCTGTAGGTCAAGGAGGGGCGGTCCTGCTTAACACCTGTGCACCCCACCCCTCAGCGGGGCGCCGGACCTGGGGTCCCTTGCTAGTCAAGAGACCCTGGGCCAGCCACTAGCTTCTCGGTGCCGCGGGCTTCCTCATCTGCAGCTCCGGGGCAATGGGTGCATGGGCTCTAACGTCTCACGCACGAAAGGCGCTCTCGGGGCGCGAGCTGGACGTCGGGGGGGGGGGGAGGGGGGAGGACTGACAGGGCAGCCAGGATGCGGGCGCCGAACCCCCGCCCCGACCCCCGAGGACGTGGCTAGCACCTGCGGGGTGCAGCGCCGGCCTGGGTCCTCGGCTTCCCAGCCTGGAAGACGGGGACAGCCCGCCGCTCCCCCGCCCACCAGGGCCCGCCAGTCACTGCCGGGGGCTCGGGGAGGTGTAGACGCGCGTCCGCAGCGGGCATCTCGGAGGGCGGAGGGAAAGGGGAGGAAGAGGAGGGGAGACGCGGCCGCAGCCTCACCTGGCTCGCTGGCCCGGGCCCGGCCCGCCTGCTCCGCGTCCTGCGGCCCCCCGCTGCGCCTCGAGGGCGCCGCCGGCCCGGCCTCGCGCCCCTCCGCCCGCCCGCTCCTCCGCCCGGAGCCGCGATGCAGTCGAAAACGCAGCCGCTACAGTGGGAGCTGAGGAACTAATGCGCGGGCGAAAGTGACGACTTTCAAAACCGAAGATACAGCCAATCCCGGGAGAGAAGGGCCGGGCCGTCGCAGAACAGCTCGCCAATCGCCGTGCGGCTGACGCCAAACCGAACGCCTATCGGTCGGCGTGGGTGGCAGTCAACCTTCATCTGGGACACGGCCGACACAAAGACAGCTTGCTTCCGGAGGAGAACCTGAGGGGAGGGAAGGGGCGGGGCGGGGCGGGGCGGGGCGGGCGGCCCAGGGCTCGGAGGAGCGGAGGACGGGAGAGGACTACAAGTCCCGGCGTGCCTTGCGGCGCTCACTCCTCCCATACATTGAGCCGACAGCAGGCTTTTATTTACTCCTCGGGCTCACCTTAGGATGTAAACTCGCCGAGGGCAGGCACTGCTTCTCTCCTCGCATCCGCGAAGAAGCACGTACTAGGTGCTTGTGGAAGCTCCGCAGGTCTTAGGCACACCGAGGTCTCGCAGGCCCTCAGCACCCCCCCACGCCATCTCCCACCTCCACACCTCTGGACCACGCGCGATGCATTCCCTCTCCTCCGCTGTCTCTTGGAATCCCCGGACACGGCCTTCCCCGACATCCAGCACGTCCCAGTTTGTCTTTCAATCAGCCAACCGATCCAGCCCAGATGGCGCCCAATGAGCAGAAGCAGGCCTGCCCTCAGGGCGTTCCCACTGCTCCCCCGCCCCGGGGTGGCCCGCGGGTCGTAGCCAGTCAGCAGCCCCTCCCACACCCGTGGGGGTCTGCAGCCCAGAGAGGCCTCCGGCTCCCCTGCCCCTGCGATGTGGGCGGCCCGGGGCGCCGGCGACGCCGTGGGATGGCTAACCAGCTCCATCACCTGTGGTGAGATGCAAAATCCAGCAGCAAGAGGGAGAGAAATCTCATTTAAAATAACCCTCGATGATAGAAGACGGTTGGGGGCAGTCTGCCTGCCAAGACGAACCCGGGAACCGCAAGAATAAACTTACAAAGTGCCCTTCACACAAAGTCAGATCTAAACAGTTGGAAAATATTCATTGTTTATGGGTGGGCTGAGCCAATATGATAACGATCCTACCTAAATTAATTTACTTATTCAGTGCCACACCAATCAAACCACCAGAGAATTATTTTACAGAACTAGAAAAAATAATAAAATGCATCTGGAGGAACAAACGGTCAAGGGAAGATCAAGGGAATCAATGAAAACAATGTGAAGGAAGGTGGCCTCTGGCCGTAGCAGATTTCAAACTGTCTTATGAAGGGTCATTCTCAAAATAATCAGGTACTAGCTAAAAAACAGAGTGGTGGATCAGGGGGATGGATTAGGTAGTAAATGACCATAGTGATCTGGTGTTTGATAAGCCCAAAGACCCGGACTTTGGGGACCACAACTCATTATTTGACAAAAATCATTGGGAAAACTGAAAACTAGTTTGACGGAATCTAGGCGTAGGCCGGCACCCCACACTGTGTACCAAGGTAAGGTCAAAATGTGTGCGTGGCTTAGACATAAAGGGTGATGTATGATGCCACAAGCAAATTAGAGGAACGCGGAATAGTTTACCTGTCAGATCTATGGATAAAGGAAGAATTTATAACCAAGCAAGAGAAAGAGAGCATCATGGGACATAAAAATGAATAATTCTGATTACATTAAATTAACAAGGTTTTGCACAAACAACGCCAATGCAGCCAAGATTAGAAGGAAAGCATAAAGTTGGAGGGAAAAATTTTTAGTGTCTCTGATAAAGGCCTCATTTCTCAAATATATAGAGAACTAAGTCAAATGTTTAAGAAACAACTCATTCCCCAATTAGTAAATGGTCAAAAGATACGAAGAGGCAGTTTTCAGATGAAGAAATCAAAGTTATCTAGAATCATATAAAAAAATCTCTTGATCATTTGATTAGAAAAATGCAAATGAAAATAATTCTGAAGTACAACGACCTCACATCTATCAAGTTGGCTAATATGACAAAAAGAAAATGCCAAATGTTGGAGGTGATGTGGGAAAATTGAGATGCTAATGCACTGTTAGTGGGGTTGTGAATTGATCCAGTTACTCTAGAGAGCAATTTGGAACTATGCCCAAAGGGCAATCAAACTCTGCATACCCTTTGACCCAGAAATACCAGAACTAGGTCTGTATGCCAAGATTTTTGAAAAGGAAAAGGACTCACATTGTACAAAAATATTTATAACAGCTCTTTCTGTGATGACAAAGGATTAGAGAAATTGAGGGGATACCCATCAGTTAAAGAATGGCTATATGATTGTGATGGAATATTTTTTTTGACAAAAAATAAGTTTAACTATAGTATGGAAAGTATAATCAACAAAGATATAATATTGGGTGAAGTGGATGGCATCCCACTCATCTCTATAAAGAAATGCATCTGGTCAAAATAATGGGTTGATGCTTGTACCAATGGTTCATTTACCAAGTCTGAAGGGGGCTCCTTGTGTACCAGCCTTTTATGTAATGCTCTTTATGACCAGGAGACTTAACAGGGCCTCAAGTCTTAATCCTCCAGAATAGTCAATTCTCAGGGACGGTTTTCTACCTTTAAAGAAAAAACTAAGGGTATCTAAGGTGGCGCAGCGAATAGAGCACCAGCCCTGGACCCAGGAGGACCTGAGTTTAAGTGTGATCAAAGCCTATGCAGTGGGAAAGCTACACCAACAGCTTGAATCTTAGTGCCCAGTGTCAGAGCATCTATCCCTTTTAATGAAAAAAATAACTAAACTAATCTATATGACAAGAATCATAATAGATAGTGCTCTTACCACAGCTCCCTCTACTTTTTCCTTATTTTTGTTGAAGTATTTTGTGACCCCATTCTCTTACCTAGTGTCTTAGAATAAAGACTATGAAAGATTTTAAAAGTAGTGCAGAAAGGTGTCTGAATGTATATGGATTCATACACGCACATATATGTATGTGTATGTGTATATATGTACATATGTGCATATAAAATACTCCATACCTCTTCCTCAGATTGTGATGGAATATTGCTGTGCTATAAGAAATGACGACCCCTTAGAAAAACCTGGAAAGGCATGAACTGATGCAGAGCGAAATGAGCAGGACCAGGAGAAAGTTGTGTATAGAACAGCAACATTGTATAATGACAATTGTGAATGATGTAGCTCTTCTCAGCAATACAAGGATCCAAGACAGTTCTGAAGGACTCAGGGTGAGAAACGCTCCCCATCTCCAGAGGAGGAACTGATGGAAACTGAGTGCTGGTAGCAGCGTGCTATTTTTACTTTATTTTTCGTGTGTGTGTGTGTGTTTCTTTTACAACATGACTAATGTGTACAACCTTTATCAAATTGCTTGTCTTCTCAATGAGGGGGGGGAAGAAGGGAGAGAATTTGGAACTCAAAATTTTTAAATTAATCTTTATTTACTTTTGGTTTTCAACATTCATTTCCAAGATTCCAAGATTTTGTGTTACAAATTTTCTTCCCATCTTTCCCCTACCCCCCACCCCAGGATAGAAAGCCTTAATGAATACCCCTTCCCCCAATCTTCTCCTTCTTATATCCTCCCCCATCCCCCTTAACGTTCTAGTAGGGCAAGATGGATTTCTCTCCCCAGTGACTGTTTATCTTATGTCCCAGTTGCATGTAAAAAACAATTCAAAGTTTTTTTAAAAAAGAACAAATGTTCAAAATTTTTACACGTACATGGAAAGATTTAAAATATTTTTTAATGTGGTAAAGTGACCATGGTTCCTATTCCTCCCCCCAATAGCCATGGGGAGCCCCCCTAATTTCTCAATGTCCCAGTCAAACTTTCTGATATGTTACAGAGAAATTGCTGCTTAGTGTCAGTAATCCAAACCAAAAACAAAAAAGCAGTATTCAATGTTACAAAATGCACCATCCCAGGGCAACTAGGTGGCACTGTGAATAGAGTGCCAGCCCTAGAGTCAGGAAGACCTGAGTTCAAATCCTGCCTCTGACACTTGACAACTGTGTGACCTTGGGACAAGTCACTTAACCCCAATTGCCTTGCCTTCTCCAAAAAATCCCCACAAAACCCAAATGATCCTTTAAAGATGGTGATATTCTGAGACTCCTAACTTTGTAGCAACACCAAGAAAATAACAGTAGATTTTTGTTTCTGGAGAAAAGTCTAGACGCTGCTATTTCCCAAAGGTCGTACGCCTACTCTGCTCAATACTGAAACCATTTACTATCCATCTCAAGTCTGTCCAAGACAGGCTAGTTCTATGGGATATCTCTCTAATGACCTATCATCTATATAATGGAAAATAAAGCATTTGTCATCCTTGTGGACTGTCAGCTCAAAGAGGTAAATCTAAGCTTTGTTGGAATGCTGTCTTAGCCATTTGTAACCCCAATCTGGACCGTGTTTCCCTTCTGCCTAATGACCGGATTAGCCCTTTGTAACAATAAGGCAATATTCACAACATCCATGGTGGTTATGAATATGTGGGCATAGTTGTGAATCACAAAATGTAACAGGCTCTCCACATGGAGGACAGAACCCACAGCCTTCATTCAAATACCAGAAAACCAAGTCCCTGAACCAGAAAGTCATTACAGTAAACACAAAGTTGGTTAATGCAGTGAACACCCACATTCCCAAGCCTTCACAACAGAACAGGTTCCCTCAAGCAGGGATTCTCCTCTCTCATGGGAGCTCCTCAACCTGGTTCTCGGTAGCTCTCGGCAGAATTTCATAGAAGAAAAGTCTCAGAAGAAGCTTCATTCTCAAAATCAAAATCACTTTCTAGAGCCTCCACACGGCTTGCTCCAAGAAATTTTGCAAGAAGTTCTGACTGTCTAGCTTGTGCTCTTCCTTATATATGGTATTAGCTCCTCCCTGTTCCACCCCTTCCTGTTACACCAGCAATAGGGGTTCATGCCTTCTGTTTCTTTAACAGAGGCTTGATATAATTAACTTGGAACTAAGTGCTAAGTACCTGTTTACTTGCCAATCAAGGGCATGGAAGATCTTCAGATCCCATTAACATTACACACTTGTTAGGGAGGTTCTTGAGAGAGGGGTTCTGGACAGGTACAGGTTGGACTGGGGTATCACTTGCCTCTCCCCTACATCTCTCCATCCATCCCCTACTCTCCACTCATACAACCTTCCATCCCCTGGACTATCTTTATAGCCTTCTATTTTCCATCTTTCCCATCTAATGCATGTTTTAGAGTAAACTTCCTAAAGCAAAGCTCTAACCCTGTCATCCTGGGAGTCACTCAACCTCTAAATCTTGAGGTCTGTTCCCAAAGAGAGAATTAGGATACTTGCAGAAAAGGAGGTGACCTTAATGGGGCAGGGTGAGTTTCCCTCCCTCCCTCATCCCAGTTCTCTTTTAGGGGTTCTCTCTGTCTCTTTCCCTCTTTCCTTCTCCCTCCTCTCTCTCTGCAGTTGGGGCTTAAGTAACCTGCCCAGGGTCACAGCTTATAAATGTATGATGCCAAATTTGAATTCAGGTCCTCCTAACTCTGGGATTGGTGCTCTAATCCATCTTGCCACCCAGCTGCCTCCCCACTTTTGCAGGTTCTCAAAGTGTAGTCATGAAAAGCCTGAGGGTCCCTAAGACCCCTTCAAGGTTAAAACTATTTTCATAATAATACTAAGATGTTTTAATTTCTAATATGATATCAATAGAAATAACCCACATAATCAAAAGCTCTTTGGGGTCCTCGGCAAATTTTAAGAATATAAATAGGGTCCAGAGGCCAGAAAGTCTGAGAATCTCATCCTTCTACCCATGAAGTCACTGCCTTGACCAGGAGAACCACCCATCTTTAAGATGTGAATGCCTCCCTATCATTGAACTCCCCCGTGAACTAACAGACATTCAGCTCCACTGATGGTGTGCCTGGATGCAAGGCAGTCTCCTCCCCCCCCACCCCCCACACACAGTGGCTCCCATTTTCCAAGGGCTTGAAAGATTCTAGGTGTTCCACTTACTAGCTGTGACCCTGGGCAAATCACTTAACTCCAATTGCCACGCCCCCCCACCAAATTATAGGACACATAGGGGCCCCCGAAGCTACCTCGTGCAGGTGGGGAGAGCGCTTGGAGCTTGGTCAGATGCGGAGGGTGCCAAGGACACCCTGACTTCAGGGAGGCGGAGGAGTCACCAAGTCACCCTGTGATGTCACTGCACAGACGGGGAAGCTGAGGGCAGAAAGCTGGCTGTCGAGCGTTTGCCCAGCAGGGGCCGGGCCAGTCCTCCTAAACCTCCCGGCTTCTGGGCTTTGCCGGTGTCGCCTCTGACCCGCAGACAGCTCTCTGGGTGCATCTGTTTGCCTGCCCTCTCCCCGCTTACACTGAACTCCTTGCGGGCAGGGGCAGTCTTTTGTTCCTTTTTGTATCCCCAGGGCTTAGCACGACTCCTGGCACACAGGAGGCGCCTCATCAAGGCTTATTAACCAGAGTGGATGAGGGACCTGCAAAACGTCACACAGCCTCAAAGAAGCAGGGTCTGAATTTGAACCCGGAGCCTCACACTCCAAATTCCTTTCCTTTGTTTCGCGCTTTTGAATCCTCAGGACCCAGCGTGGTGCTTTGCACACAGGAGGGGCTCAAGCAATGAGCGTGGAAGGAAAGAGAATTTTTAACGTCCCAGGAGCCAGTAGACAAAGGCCGCGGGTCCTCCAAGCAGTCGAGCGGCAAGGGGCAGAAAGACCTAGGGCCGGCCCCTCTAGGCTTACGTAACAACTTCCGGTCCGCCACTCTTCCGCCACGCCCACCCAGGCTTCCGCTTGCGGCCGCTATAAACATCGTAGGCTCCGTAGAGGGCGTGGCTTGTGGGATTTAAACGAAGGAGCCACGCGCAGTGCTAGGACTCCAGGGCGGCACACACGACGCAGGCGCCGCTCACTACGCAGGCGCAGCGACGCCCTGGCGCCATCTTGGTACGGACTAAGTCACGCTGGGCGTTTCCGACCAGTCCCGTGGGGAGAGCTTGAGCCCGGAAGCAGGGGAGGGGCGTCACTTCCTCGGGCCTCGGCGTCCGAATCTGTAGAACGAGGCTGTGCGCGGTGACGTCGGCCCGCCTCCCCCCTTCCTCTCCGGGGAGCCGGCCATCCCCGGTGGTTCTGAGCCGAGGGCCGCGGACGGTGGCGGGCGGCGTCGGAGCCAGGAGGGCTCTGCCAGGGCGCTACTCGTAGCGCGACATACCTAGTGATGCTCAGCTGGTCGTTTAGTCACGTCAGACTCTTCCTGTCCCCATGGGGTTTTCTTGGCCATTTCCTTCTCCAGCCCATTTTACAGATGGAGAAACTGAGGCAGGGTGAAGTGACTTGCCCAGGGTCACATCGCTAGGACGTGAGGCCAGATATGACCTCAGGAAGAGGAGTCTTCCTGCTTCCGGGCCCCTGATGGGCCACCCGGCCTCCCTTTTTATCCTATTAATTATCTTAAAGTTAACGCTGCATTAATAACAGGAATAACAGTAACGTGTGTGACGCCCGCTGAGTAAGCTTTAAAAGCATATTTAAGATAACAGGTCTCGGAGAGGGGGATGGGCCTCAGGCGGGAACTATAGGACCGAGGGGGAGGTTGGCTGCCGCGCAGCCGCAGATGGAGGTCTTCCAGCGCTTGACGTGGGGTGGGGGGTACAGAGTGAGGAGGGCAGGGAGGCAGGAGGTCCTGGTTTCAAACTTGCTCCCAGACACTCGCTATCTGTGTGACCCTGGGCGTCACTGCCAGGTTTTGCTCCGTGTTCCCTTTTCCCAGTCCTTGTGGGATGTGTCAGCATTGGTGCCGCTGACTAGCAGTGTGACCTTAGATGCCTCAGATCGCCTCCGTGGCCCTCAGTTTCCTTTTATGTAAAAGGAGGCAGCTGCATTGAAGCATCTTCTTGTGCTCTTAAGAAGAGGTGAATCCCGGCTGCTTCCCTGAGTCACCCACAGCCTAGCCCTGGTTGGCAGGAGAGCTCCCCTTGCGGGCACACCGTGAACAATACCTTCGAGAGCTGGGAGAGGCCTTAGTGGCCCTTGTCCTGCCCCAAGAAACAGGCCAGGGCATGGGATCATGCATCCAGTCCACCAGGGTTGAACCTTTGACTCCAGGCTATGCTGCCACATTGCCCAGACAGTGAAACTGAGGCCCAGAGAGAATAAGGCTCTTGCCCAATGCTAGTAAGTGGCTGAGTGGAGGCTAAACTAAGCCTGTCCTTAGACTCCAATTCCAGCATTCTCTCACTAGACCGTGCATCCCTGGTGCAGGAAGATGCCTTTTGTCCAGATGGGGAAACTGAGGCCCAGAAAGGTTGTTGTTTTTTTTTTTAATGACCTGCCCTAGTTTACAAGGTAGCAACAGAACTGGAAAGAATAGTAATAATATGTTTTTATGTTTTATATAGTGCTTTAAGGTTTGCAAAGTGCTTTCCACCCATGATTTCATTTGGCTGCATGATCTGGGGTCTCCCGACTCCAGCCAATGAAATTCAATTAGATAAAGCCTTCATTGAGCTCTCAATATGTGCCAGGCACGGTGCCCAAAGCAGGGAGTACAGACAGAGGCAAAAAAGATGGTCCTTTTCCTCAAGAAACGTAATGTCGCAAAGGAAGGAGACAATCTGCCTGATGTTGCGGGCTTGGTGGCCCCTGCCAGGGATCTTTCCAAATTCTGTGCCTGGGATGGATCCTGTGTCTGGTGACTGAGCCCTGAGGTGACAATTCAGCCACCTAAAAAGAGGGATCAAAATCTTTGTGGAGGAGGCATCTCATCCAATGAAATCATGGACCTTGAAGTCCAGTCACTCCTGAGTAGATAGATAAATGGACACCCACACACACAATATTAAACTATCAGCAGATATTTTATAAAACACCTACTATGTGTCATTCTCTGGTGGTACAGGGATTACCCATACAGACGCCGATTTCAGGAAATTACTCGCCCAAATAAAGTGCCTATGACGTGCAAGGCACTACAATGGAGAAGAGCTGTTTATTGAAATTTAACGTGCCACCTTTCAGGGAGAGCTAAAGCCCCTGTGCTACGCCCATCCCTTTATTGGGTGCCCTCCCATAAGCACTGATGGGTTTGTGGTTTTACGGTGTCATTGAGCTCCAGCATCTGCCCAAAAAGCATCCAGCTTTGCCCAAAAAGCCTCAGGCTAGATGAACAATGCTGGATGTGTTGATTTACTGAATTTATTGTTAACATGGGGCTTGTCTTCAAAGCTCAGTAGATTCCCCTTCTCTGGAAACCTGGGGCTTAAGCCCGACTGTGTCCCCAAAAAGCAAAACCAGAGCGTTGTGCTCTTGGGTCTGGTGCCTTCTACAAAGCCGGTTTCTTTTCCCTTTTTCTCAGAAACTTAACAATGAAGCCCAGAGTTCAAGAGCCCCCTCCAGTCCTTCAGTTTCCCGGGGAAGTATCCCAAGGCTCTTCAGGCCTTACCAGGCATTCCATTCGCTTTTGTTCTCTTTTTGAATAGTTTCTTTCTTTCTTTCTTTCTTTGTTTCTTTGTTTCTTTGTTTCTTTCTTTCTTTTCTTTCTTTCTTTCTCTCTCTTTCTCTTTCTTTTTTTCTTTCTCTCTTTCTTTCTCTTTTTCTTTCTCTCTTTCTTTTTTTGGCCTTTATATTTTCTGGGCTATTGAGGAAGGTTTCACGTGTACTTTGCATTATTATTTTGTTATTTCTAGACAGGATTATTTTTTAAATTAATTTTTTATTATCAGATTTTTTCTCCCTTCTACCTCTTCTCACAATTAAAAAAAAAGGAGTGAAATACAGACAAAATACAAACACCCCCCAAACATGTCTCATTCTATAGATGAATCTGTCACTTCTCTTTATCCTGAGGTAGACAGCATTCATCGTCACTGATCCTTTGTGTTCATCCGTGTTCTTAAATCTTTCAAAGTGGTACCCAAGCTGAGGCTTCTTGTGCTGATGTTTCAGTCCTATCTGGCTCAATCATGACCCCATTTGGGATTTTCTTAGCAAAGGTACTAGAGGGGTTTGAAGTTCCTTCTCCAACTCATTTTACAGATGAAGAAACTGAGGCAAACAGGGTTAAATGACTTGCCCAACTAATCCGTGTCTAAAGGTGGATTTGAACCCATGAAGAGGAATCTTCCTGACTTCAGTCATAGTATTCTATGCACTGTGCCACCTAGCTGCCCTTGAGGTGTATTGGAATACCATTTTTCATACTCTCTCTCTCTCTCTCTCTCTCTCTCTCTCTCTCTCTCTCTTTCATTCTGTTATGTCCAGCTCTTCATGACCTCATTTGGATTGGGTTTTTTTTCTTTTTTGCAAAGACACTAGATTGATTTGCCATTTCTTTCCCCAGCTCATTTTACAGATGAGGAAACTGAGGCAAACAGCAATAAGTGACCTGCCCAAGGTCACACAGCTAGTAGACGTGTGAAGCTGGATTTGAACTCACAAAGATAAGTCTTCCTGACTCCAGGCCCAACACTCTAACCACTTTGGTGCCAATTTACTGCCATTTTGCTGAGCCTGAGAGGATGCCAAAGATTTCAAGAAGCAGAGATGAATAGAGATGCATTTCAAGTATCTAGTAATCCATCTGGGTGGAAAGTAGACTTGATGGGGGAGCCAAGATGGCGGCATAGAAGCAGCAAAGTTTTGCATCTCCCACACAGCCACCCTACATACCCATAAAATACAACTCTAAACAAATTTTAGAGCTCACAAACTCACAAAAATGCAGAAAACACATCTCTTGCTGAAGGCAGCTGGGCGAGAGGGGCTCATTGTGGCGGGCTGGCAGCCAAGGCCAGCCCAGCCTGAAATTGAAACCACGGCCAGGCCCCAGGGTGGTGGGGAGGAGCTAAGCCAGCTTGAGTCTACCTGATAGCAGATCTGCAGCACCTGGAGCAATCTCCACATTTATCAAGCCAGGAAAAATAAGGCTTAGAGAAAGGTCAGTGGAATTCAAGCTTTCAAGCTAAATTTGGGGAAGGAAAAGCAGTTCAGCCAATCTACCCCCAGGGCAAGGAAGCAGCGGGAAGGGGCAGGATCAGCTGCAACCAGCAACTGCCTCCACTGGGCTGCTTCATAGCTCCTGGCCTGCCAATTGCAGGGGAGCTGAGACAACTGATCAGGGCTAAGGGCTGTTGCGTTGAGCGGCCTGGATCCAGATTGTGGTCTTGGGTGGTGGTCCTGGGGTGTGCTTTCAGCAAGCCAAAGCTGGTGGGAGCTGCTGCACCCCCCTGATAGCTCCAGTAGCTGTGAAAACCCCAGAGATTTGGGACAGAGCTTTCCCCCCTGGAAGCAGAGTTCCACAGAGCTAAAAAAAAAAAATCAAGCAATTAATTGGCTGGCCAACATGAGGAAAAGGAAGCAAAATAAGAACAGCAATAAAACTCTAGAATCCTTTTTTGGGGACAAAAAGTATCAAAGCATGGAATCAGAGGAAGACAACAGAGTCAGAACTCCC
>CM053601.1:185716428-185747478 GCA_028646575.1 Pseudocheirus occidentalis | reverse complement strand
TCAAAAGCATTCTGAAGAGAATAATTCCTTCAGAATTAGAGTGGAGCAAGTGGAAGCTAATGATTTTATGAGAAACCAAGATACTATTAAACAGTTACAAACAAATGAAAAAATGGAAAGCAATTTGAAATATCTCCTTGAAAAAAACCACTGACCTGGAAAATAGATCCAGGAGAGACAATTTGAAAATTATTGGTTTCCCTGAAAGCCACAATCAAAAAAGGGCCTGTTTTATGAGTAGTTCTATGGAGTTACGAATGGTGATTCCATTTATCAGAATTCTTTTTAAAAATAAATCCTTCATTTTTATGTCACCTAGATTTCCCTCTGTATCCCTCCCCATCATCAGAAGGAAGATCCAATTCAGGGAATATCTACTAATCCATCTGGGTGGAAAGTAGACTTGAAAGGTTATCATATGAAATAAACTTGAGAGACTTGGTGAGCTCCAGATTAGAGAGGGCTCTAATCCCAGGATAAAGAGTCTATTTCTTGCACTCAAGGTAATGAGAAACCACTAACAAATTTTGAGTTGGGAAATGACATCAGCAGACCCGGGTTTTAGAGAGATTGTTTTGACAGGTGTGTGGAAGATAGATTGGAGGCAGGGAGACCAGTCAGGAGGCCATTAGAGTGGTCCAGGGGATAGTGATGAGTATTGAATAATAGACCAAAAGAGATCCAAAGTACAAAGTTAGAACTTCTCTAGGCCTATTTTAAACATGCATTCCAGTTGTGATGGAATTTTATGGATCTAATCACAGCAAATACCTTGCTTTGAATAAATCTGGTATGGATTCCCTCAAAGAACAAGACAGACAAGTCTGAAGGACTTCCAACCATGAATGCTGAGCTCACATATGAGACCAAACAGGCCATCCCAAAAATCAGACCACTGGAACCAGGCCACCTAGAGACAACCGGGAGCTCAAGAAGGAACAAAGAGAATTGATTCTGATCAGGAGGAAAGGGAGGCTGCATGTGGATACACAGGGGCTTCATGCTCTGACTTACAGTTTATTTTTTATCTTGGTTTAAATTTTTTAAAAATTGGAATATAAACACCAAAAAAGAGGACCATTTCCATATAAAAGTTATGTGCGAAACTATGAATCTCTAAAGCATAAAATAAATTTCAACATGTTATTTTCAAAGCTGTCCTGTTTTCTTCTACTCATTAAAAAAAAAACATTTTCAGTGCCCTTGGTTTTTTTTTTTTTGCCACATTATCACTAGACACCAGCCCACAATATCCTACCAAAATTAAAATACAACTCTTGTAACAAATAAGCATGGCCAAGCAGAACAGAATCATACATTGGCCACGTATGAAAAAAATGCACGTCTCATTCAGCACCTTGGGTCATCACTGTTCTGTCAGGAAGTGGGTGGCCTGTTTTATGAGTAGTTCTATGGAGTTACGAATGGTGATTCCATTTATCAGAATTCTTTTTAAAAATAAATCCTTCATTTTTATGTCACCTAGATTTCCCTCTGTATCCCTCCCCATCATCAGAAAGCCATTCCATATAATAAAGAGTTTGAGACTTTTTTTGTGGTGGAAGTTTTCAGGAAATCCAGCCACTCTTAAGATTTTTTTTTCTCAACTTTTTTTTTTTACATCTGTTGTTTTTGATAGAAGACTACAATTTCTTTAATGTTTTGATTATTCTATAATTTCATGTGTTGTGGAGCCTGTGTAATTATGATTTTCACAATAGTTGATATGATATGTGTAATGAATATACTAACAGATTAGACTTTTCAGAACTGCCTTTTCTAGCTTGAGTCAGACTTACAATGCGGCTTGGAGTGATCAGTCAAATCTCTGACAAGGCTCACAATCACTGGCATTCTTGTGCCTGTATACCTGAAGTGAAGCGTATCAAAGACTGTAGAACCTGTTCCTGTCACAGAACTGTGGTCCTGGGACCCACCTAATCATGACCCCCAAAATGTGGAATTCACAATAGTTGTAGGTGTCTTCTGTTTGTGGGCTGGTTGTGGAAAGCTACCGTGGCCCTAGGGAATGATTATTTGTAATCCACCTTACATGGCTCCCTGCCCCTCCCTCCCTGCATACACACACACACACACACACACACACACACACACACACACACACACACACACACACACACACCCCTTCCCATTGTGATTTATATATAAAATCTGTCTTCACTTCCGTAGAAATCTGATCAGGAGAACTCCCGATTTGCAAATCTGTTCCTTATAATGAAACTAATTAAATAAGTGGCTATCTGATTACTAGCACTTTGTTTCTGTTTCATCATTCTCAGGCTAGAGATTGGCTCAGTAAAATCCTGTTAAGACTTGACAAAGATGCTGGAGTGGTTTGCCATTTCCTTCTCCAGTTTCAGCAAAGTGACTTGGCCAGGGTCACACAGTCAGGGAAGTAAGGGAAGAAAGGCCTTAGTTATTAAGATAGCTATGTATCAATTTTCTACTAAGCATTATCAATTTACTTACATTCCCCAGAGTGAGAAAGGATAGTACCTACAGAGACAAAATTCTGAGAAGCAAATATATCCTTATGCAAATAATGAGAAGGATCATAGAGATTCCAAAGATAGGGAGAAGAGAAAGAATTTATGAAGTGTTCACTAGATGCCAGACTCTGGGCAAAGTATTGGGGCTACAAGCAGCCAGCTCCTTCCCTCAAGGAGCTTAGATTCTAAAGGAGGAAGATGACTCATAAGGGATGTGGGGGGTGGAAAGGCCTGGTGCGGGATGAGATGAATCTTAATGCCCAAGATGGTTCCAGGGTGGAGATGACGGCCCAGGTGAAGGCAGAGAGACATAATGATGCCCAGGGTGTGATGAAATAAAGGATCCCAGTCATAGCTTAAGGGACCCTGCCTGCCGCGGTTGTCTCAGCACTCGGCACCACTCAGCCCTCTGGACACGTCTTCCATTATGTAACCTAGATTTGGAGACAGAAGAATTGAGTTTAGATCCTGACTCTGCACCTTACCAGCTCAGGGGAGTCGCTCTCCCTATCTGAGCCTCTCTCCTCATTTGTAAAAGGAGAGGGTTGTACCAGAACAGCCTCCGGGTTCCCTTCCAGCTCCAGATCTTGGATTCTCCAAGCTGAGATCACTTCCTCTCTATGTCCTTCTCTCTCTGGTGTTCATGGCAACCTGGCTTTCCCCTGTACACACTCCACATCGCCTCCTCACATGCCTCCCTACACACTGGGCCAGAAGGAGGAGTTGGCATATTCCTGGTTCCCCATCAGATGCTCCTTCTGCCAGCATCACGAAGCAGTCATGTCTCCTTTTCTCCCTGAAACTGGTCCATCATTGGTGCTGCCCTCTATGGATCTCACACTACCATCATCACATCATCCATCTCATCCCCTCCTTGCTGCTTCTGACCTCCACCATGGAGGTCTCTTACCTCCATCTCAGTACAGCTGGATCTGGAGTCAGGAAGACCTGAGTTCAAATTCAGCCTTGGACACTTATTGGTTGTGTGACCCAGAGCAAGTCACAAAACTTATTTCTTCTTCTGTTAAAATGAGGGGGCTGGAGTCACTGGGCATTTCTAGCTCCCAAGGTTCTACATCAATGTCCAATATTTTTAGCAACTCCAGGAATCCCCCCCGAATTCCCCCCAGAGCCATTCCTACCCATGAGTGAATGTCCATTCCCTCTCCTCTCAAAGGATGCCAATATCCCAGTCCAGTCCTGTTACTGGATGAGACAAGGCAGGATAGGCTGAGGTTGGGGTGAATGCCTTTCCTTCTCATCCCCAGGCACATTATGTGCACCATCTTCCTCCCATGTTATCAGAGTAAAAGAAGAAACTCCCCAGCCTTTAGTGCCTGCCTGAGACCTGAGTTCAAGATCTCACCCACCCAAATCCTGCCACCCACTCTCAAGAGTCCTTGCTATCCCAGGGAGCAGTGTGGCCTGGAGTTTGAAAAGATCACAGGATTTAGTGAAAGAAAAGAATTAAGGGGTATCTAGTGCAACCCATGGGGACCCTGGGGCCCAGAAATTTGTTGACATGCCTACGATCACCCAGGAAGCACATTACAAAGCTAGGTTTTGAGCCCTGGTTCTTACTCCAAATCCAGCTCCTTTGGACTGAGTCAAAAAGTCTGGGGTTCTTTTGCTTGCTGGTTCTGTTGCTGCTATGCTGTGTGTCCTTGGACAAATCATGCCACCTCTCTGGGCTCCTGTATCTACCAAATTAGAAGTCTAACCAAATGATGACTAAGATTCAGGCCTCTCTCAAATTCTACGAGCAGCTCATTATTCATGATGTCGTCAACTATGGGAAAAGAACGGGGAGAGTTCCCAGGGAAACTTCTGTGCAAATGATGTTCTCATCACCTATTTGCTTGTTCCATAGAGGAATATGTAACATAATACTATATATTGCAATATATAATGGAATATCAGACCTAAGGGAGGAGATTGAGGGATGGGTATGGGGCTTGTGGAGCTGTCCCTGAGAGGGTGAGCTCTAGAGACCATGGGCTCTTGGGTAGAGTCATTCCTGCTTTGACAGAGGGACAGACTCGGAGCACTTGTTAATGGTCCAGGGGGTCCTTGCGGGTCTCCAGGGGAGTGCCTTAGGGGTCTACATATGGCCCTGCACTGTTTCAACGTTTTCAGCTATCACTTGGGCCAAGGCCTATATGGCACCGTTATAGAATGTTCAGATAAAGCCAAGCTGGGAGGGCTGGCTGACAAACTGGATGATAGAGTCAGGATCCAGAAAGAGCTTGACAAGATAGAGTGCTGGGTTTGTGTGGGATACAGATGCTAAAGACTTACCGAATAAAGCCCAGAGGTTTCTCCAGGTAGAAACAGAAGCTCTTTATTCCTATACAAGCCTCACAAGAGTCAGGCGTCACCTCCCCAGAACACGCACCGGTGAAGGTAGGTAAAGCACAAACTCACACAAGCTGTTTTATACCCTTGTACAAACAGGTCTAGGACCACCCAAAACCTCCAGATCCCCTCCCCAGTAACCGGGCCTTTGTTCCCGTTGGGGGGAAGATGTGTCCTTAAAATCCTTCTACCCGATACAAAATTATTTATCAGAAGTAAGTTTAGCACAGATTACGTTTTTTCGTTGTTTACCAAAAAGCAGATAATTTACAGAAACTCCTGGCAGATATTTGTTGCAAAAATTAGGCTTTGTTGCCTTTCTTGTTTACCAAAGACAGGCGCCTGGCCTGTGCGTCATAGAAAAATAAAACTTGGCCCTATTGAGACTAAAGCACGGCTCAAGCTCGGTGACTGTCTCCTCTACTTTAGGAGAACACTTTCACTTGTCCCCCTCAGGCTGAACCTGGTAAGATGGACTCAAGTGGAGATAAGTGCACATTTCTCTCCTCCTTGTTCAGTGGTGTTTCAGTTTTTTGGGGTTTTTTTTGATGTTTGTTTGATTCTTCGTGACCCCATTTGGGGTTTTCTTGGCAGAGATGCTGCAGCAGTCTGCCATTTCCTTCCCTAGCTCCTTTTGCAGTTGAAGAAACTGAGGTAAACAGAGTTAGATGACTTGGCCAGGGTCACACAGCTAGTAAGTAGGGGCAGATTTGAGTTCAGATCTTCCTGACTCGGGGCTCGGTACTCAATCCACAGCACCATTTAGCTGGCAGGTTGAAAAAAAAATGGACTCCATACATGCACAGTAGGGGTAGCGTGGTTGGACAACAGTTTGGGAAAAGATCCAGAGTTCTTAGGGGACCACAAGCTCAGTCTAAATCAGCAGTGAGATGTGACTGCCAATACATGCTCAGTGATTTTGGGCTTAAGAGAGGCTTAGCTTTCAGAACCAGGGAGGGGATAGTTTTGTTGTGCTCTGCTCTGATCATGATTCACTTGGAGAATTAGGTTTAGCTGGGAACACTAGAGTTTAAAGAGGACCCCAATAAGCTGAAGTGTGTCCAGAGTCAGTCAGTCAACAAGCATTTATTAAGCACCTACTATGTGTGTCCTACTTTGTGAGGACACAAAGAAAGGCAGAAGACAGTGCCTGTTCTGATGTCCCCTCATCTGATGGGGTGGACAGTCTGCAAACATCCCACTGGATGATTCTGGGTTATCAACCAAGGAAAGGCTTCCTGAAGAAGGTGGTATTTTAAGGGACTTAAGGGATGGGAGTGGAGGAGAGAGGACCTTCCAGGCATGGGGGACAGGCAGAGAGAATGCCCAGAGTCAAGAAACTTGTTCTAGGAAGAGCCAGGAGGTCAAGGTCACTGAATGTAAGAATGGGGTGGGGGAGTGGGGGAGTGAGGTGTGAGCAGACTGGAAAGCCCACTAAGCAGAACATTTTGTATTTGCTCCTGGAAGTGATAGGGAGCCATTGAAGTCTTGAGCTATTGAGTTATTGAGAAGGGGGTGACCCGGTCTGACATGAGCATTAGGAAAATCAGGCGGCTGAGTGGCAGAATGACCTCCAGGATGGCTATAGGACCAGAAAGGACCTTGAGACCATGGCAAGTGAAGATTAGTTGCAGTAGCTGGGGAGGTTTAACTCAAAGAGGAAAAGACTGGGTCAGAGGGTGGATAGAGATGAGAACTGTGTAAATGTCTGAAGAGCTGACCCTTGTTCTTGAGAGGAGAACCAGGAGCAATGGGGCAAAGCTGCAGAGACACTATTTTAGGCTTGAGGTCAGGAAAGCTTCCCAGGGCTCAGCACCATCCACAACTGGACAGTGGGGAACTTGTCAAGCCTAGGCTGCTGACAGCCACTTGTTGGGTGTGCTGTGTGCAGCCAAGCATTTATTAAGCTCCTACTGTATGCCAATAACTGGCACTAGGTATGCAAATACAGAGAATGAAACAACTACTCTTGTGGAACTTATATTCTAATGGGAGAAAGAACAACTATATAAAAATGTCTCTCTTCTTTCTCTGTTCCTTCTCTATCTCTCTCCTGTCTTCCTCTTCTCTCTCTCTTCATTTTCCCTCTCTTCCTTCTCTCTCTCTCTCTTTCTCTGTCTCTTCTTTTCTATCCTCTCCTCTTCTTTCTTTCTGTCCCTTCTCTCCCTCTCTCTCTCTCATCTTCATCTTCTCTCTCCCTTTTCCCTCTCATCCTTCTCTCTGTCTTTTTTCTCTTCTCTCTTCTTTTCTCTGTCCTATCTCTGTCTCTTTCCTGTCTTCCTCTTCTCCCTCCCTTCCTTCTCCTGTTTCTCTCTCTCTCTCTCTCTCTCTCTCTCTCTCTCTCTCTCTCTCTCTCTTTCTCTCTCTCCCCCCATCCCTTGTCTCACACATATAGCATAAATTTGTAGTGAATAACTATATATTAGCTACATTGTTTGTGTGTACATGTATGTGTATGTACATACACACAAGCACACACAAAAGAGTTAAATTACAAGGCCGTTTAGAAGGGAGGGCACTAGCAGTTGGGGGTTCGGGAGACCCTTCACACAAGATGGTGTCTGAACTGCTTCTTAAAGAAAGGGAGACTTTTGGAGGAGATGCGGAGGGCTGACATTCCAGGCATGGGGCTGCACTAGCTAGCTGCCGTGGTCTCTGTAGCTCCAGATTGTTGTCTAGAAGCCATGTGCAGCCCTCAAAACCCTCTTAGCTGGCATTATTATTGTAATTTTCACAAATAGATTCCTTCTCTTTGTGTTGCCACCATATTAGTCTGCTCCTTTTCCTCCCTTGCTATTTTGCAAAGAACCTTAGGGGAAGAGATGGCGTTCTGCCACAGATAATAAAAACAAGCAGCTCACATTTGCTTGAAACCCTGCAAAAGGCCTTTGTGCTCCCCAGGTCTCTGAACAGTTGCTTTGACAAAGAAGTGAATCAGTGCCAAAGGCGTCTAGAATGCAAGAACTTTTCAAGCAAGGGACCCTGTCATTTTTTAAATCTTCATATCCTCAAGGCCTTCCACTTAATGAATATCTGTCAGACTTAGATGAACAGAGTTCCCCCAAACTGATGGAATATTTCCATTTAAAGGGGTTGACAAGATATGTCCTAAGGTTCCTTTTCAACGTCCTAACGCGGGCGCCATGTTTGCTCACAATGCCTTCAGCCCCGGCCAGTGCCTGGACTCCCACATGGTGGCGCTAGAGCACAACAGGTCGGTTTCCCAAGGGAAATTGACACGTGGAAACTGTAATATTGATCAAATGTCGCCATGTCTCCTGCTGCCTGCCTCCTCTTCACCTCCTCCTTCTCCACCTCCTGTGCGCATTTAAATTACCGCAGCAAATGGTGCCGTCTTAAAATGCCAGTGGCAGGATCAGTCAAGGCTTTGCAAGCAGCCATCTTGGCCAAGGACCTTGTTTGTAGCTCCAATGACAATGGCTGAGGCTGAGACGGCGCAGGCCCCCTCCGCCCCCCACCCCGGTGGCATGGGACTGATCTGGCCCCCCAAACTCTCTGAGTTGTTGTAAGGTTCAAACGAGACGAAATTTAAAGCGTCTTGAGAGCCTTGATGTCCTGTATGATTGTTGATATTGTCGAAATATTATCTTTATTAGGAAACAGGCAAAAAGCCACTTGTCTAAGGCCACACAATTAGTTAGCAGCAGGGGATGAGATTTGAACCCAGGCCCTTCATTTCTCCCGCCACAACCTTCTCTTTTGTTCAACAAAGGACTCTGTAAATGGCACCTGCCAGAATTTCTAAATTAACCTAAAGATAGGAGAAGATGTTTTGGTAGGGTTCCAAAAGTAACAAGAAATAATTGGACTGAGGAGACCTTTAGGTGCCAAAGTGGGGGACTGGGTAGGTAGTGGTTAGCAACCAGGAGAAGTTGCTTCCAATCCTGAGCTGATAAGCCCCTATTCCCTGGAGAACAAGGCTCAGGGGGATGATTTCACTTTTCAGTATTTTGATTTCAGAAAGGAGGAATTTCAGCTGCTTTCGAGGAGGGTAAAGACAAAAGGATTGATCGCTCAGAAACTTCCGATAGCTCTCTGACTTATTCAATAAAGAGACCCTACTCTCCATTTTGAATGGAGGCACCAGACTGCTCAGCCCTGCTTGGATTTTTTTTTTTTTTTAATCTGTGTGGTTGACTTAGCAGGGCCAATAGCCCAGTGTGGCATGAGACTTGGGGGCAGGAGAGAGAATACTGCCTAGCTGTGTGATTCTGTGTGAGGCACATAACTTCAGTAGGGCTCAGTTCCTCATCTGTCAAATGCAGGAGATTGTGAGGAAAGAGATATAGAGGTCTTGAAGCACTGTGTAGGGTGTCCTCAAAGCCTAAGGGCAGGTTTAAATTTCACTAGCTTAATTATTGTAATTATAGTCATTATTATGTTACAAAACAGCATGTCATTCTCCAACGAATTTTATAACCAAAGTTGTAGGGGAGAAAATAGAGACGCCGGGAATCAACCATTTTAGTTAAAAGCACCTTGGGAGAGAGGTGTGGTTCAGCCATTGTGTTGGTAAAATACTTTCCATGTTACTTCGGTCCCAGAACAGCTTATTTCTACCACCCCTCCCAAGTTTTTCTTGTCAAATCCAGCGTCCTCTAGGCAGAGCTGACTGCATTTAACAAAGAAATTAACCCTCTCCTTGACTGGGACCTCCCTTTGGAATCGGTGCAATAATATTCAGGATTTCTAATGTCCTTTCCTGGCTGAAAATTGTAGGGCTCTACCTTTCAAAGAGGGGAGGTAGTGGCTTGGTGGGGGGAGGGTAATGAGAAACAATCGATCCACTGGCATCGGTTACTATGTTCCTGGCACCATGCTGGGGACAGAAAGACAAAAGAGACAGCCCCTGCCCAGGAGGTTTCATTCTCCTGGGGAAGCAACCCATGGCATGTACACAAAACAATATACAGTTGTCTGGAGGGGTTGCGCTCACGGCAGAAGGAGTTAGGCAAAGTGATGGAGAGTTTTGAAAGGAGCCAGGGGTTCCAAGAGGTGGGTGTCAGGAGAAGCAACATCCAAGGCACTAGGGACAGCCTAGGCAAAGGAGTGAAGGTGGGAAAATAGAACATTGAGCAGCCCAGGTTGGCCAGTGTGAGAACAGTGGCCCAGAGAGGCTGCAGCTGGACTGGGAAGGGTTTAGATGCCAAACCTGGGACTGTGTCCTTTATCCTAGAAACAGTTGAGAGCCTGAACTTGGGGCAGATTGGGGTGGGGAGGGGATGATTGGTCAGTCAGTCAATAAACATTTTATTAAGCACCTACTATATGCCAGGTGAGAGAGCTGGGAACACAAAGACGGTCCTTGCCCTCCTGGAGGAGACAATTGTACAAAAAAGCTCCATACTGATAAAATGGGGCTAATTAACAGAAAGAAAGTGGGGAAGGGGAAATGGGATTTTAGCAGGGACTTGAAGAAAGCCAGGAAGATGGGAGGGGGAGACCACACAGTCAGCTGAGTCCTGTTGCAGGAAAATCCTCTTGGATCCTTCAGGAAAGACTGCATGGGGAGAGAACAAGCTAGGGGCTTTTGCATTGAGTAGTCCAGTGAGAGATGCTGGTGCCTGTGCCTAGCCTGGCTGTGGTGAGAGTAAAGAAGAGGGATGAATGGGAGGGATACTGAGGAGGGGGGATAGTTCTGGGGAAGGGGGGAGATGACACTCTTAACTCCTCAGTCTCCAGGCAACTCTGTCTAAACACTAAATTGCAGCAAGGAGTTCCCCCCATCCCTGGTTCAGACCCACCCTATGCCACACACCAAGAATTTTTCAAAGCTCCATCTCTAAAGCCTCAGAAACCGCTCACTGAATATTGTCAACTTCAGTTTTACTGGGAAAATTTCATCAGTGACTATAAAAGGAACAGCCAAACAACTTTCATTCTGCTAAGTTTTAATGCTTTTTGGGGGGGGGGGCAGGAGTGAGGAATGGAGAGGGGGCAGAGGGAGACTTGAGCTCTTCCTGATTTTCAGTGATTCAGGTTAGCCCTGGCCTGTCGCCCACCTAGCAGATTCAGCCCAGCTTCAGGAAGCTTTGCCTTGACTTTTTCAAGGTGCCTCCTTGCAAGATTACACATTTTTTCAACCTGGGCCCCTCCAAGCTAATAGTACATCCTTGTATTCACAGAATATCTTTCTCTAATTAAATCAATGCTCTTCTTTCTTCACACAGTTGTTGACTGACCAACATGGTTTCTTCAGTCTTGATACAGGAAGCAGCCTCCCTCCAGGTCCTCCCCATCTGGCCTCTGGACAACTCTGACCATCCTCTTGGCAGAACATCAAGTCCACCTTCAAATAAAGTGCTGATCTGTGTGGTTTCCCCTTTTGGGGCCTAATGCTAGTTCTGGTTCAGGATGGAGGAGAAAAGGGGGCTATGAGCCATGAGCCGGGGGTGCCGAACTGTAAATGGCTTGTATTTCCAAAGGGTCACTTCATGCCCCATACTCCCCGGGGCCTCTGTAAATAAAGGGATTGGACTGGATAGCCCTTCCAGGTCTAGGTGGAGCTAAGACCCCCAGGAATCCCTTCTGCTCACAGCTAAGAAGGCCCTCTCTTCCTCCTTGATGAACACCCTTCTTCCCCTCCCCATTATGGTGATTGAAATTGCCCGGTGTTGGACGTGGGCTGGATGGCCCTGAGTTGGAGGTAAACTTCTCATAGAGATAATGTTCAACATGGTGGTTACAGTCAATGATTATTGACTGATTATTCCCAACGATTATTCTCAGGTCAGCATGACCTGAGTTCATCTGACCTCAGACACTTACCACTTGCTAGCCCTGTGACCTTGGGTGAGTCACTTAACCTCAGTTGTCTGGATTCAGATCCTGGGTCTGTCCCTGCCTACCTGGCTCAGGCTGGGGGAGTCCTTTAGTTTCCCTGGGATTCACTTCCCTGCTCTGTAAAATGCAGAGACTGGGTTGGATTTCTTGGGTCCCTCCCAGCTCTAAATCAACAATTCTTGTGTCAGCACTGGGTGGATCCTTTTGGAGGATTTGTGGGGAAAACCACCTGAATGAGAACCACACAAGATAAGACAAGATGATGAAGTGGTCAGGGTTAGGGTGCTCGAAACCCCAAAATACCAACACGCTGGGTCCTGCCAAATGAATTCGACTCAAGTCCTCTCAGCCAAAGAAAAGCAAAGTTTTATTAATAGTTTATTAATAATAATTAAGGGAAGACTCTTAAGGTATCTGTAAGGCTTAGATCGGGTAAGCCGGCCAGAGCAAGTCTGACACAGAGTAAGTCTATGCTAAGCCATTCTATGGTGCTCTCACACCACCTGGAGGGAAGATGGGGTCTTATATACAGAGGAATCTAGGAGTGGTCTAGAGGAGGAGCCTGGGGAGGGTCTTCAGGAGGAGTCAGTAAGGTCAATGCAAGAGTGGATTAATATTTTGATAGGCTCAAGTGTGGGAAGTAGATGGACAGTGAAGGGCTTGGCTATTAACAGAGGACTGGGCCCAGCCACAATGAAAAACTCATGGCCTCTGCAAATGCCTCATCAAGTGGGAATATTTAATCAGACTTCAAAGGGTTCCCCAGAGCCTGTACCTCAAAGATTCAAGGAGAGCTAAAGGGGGCTCCCTGAGCCTACACCTCATCAGTAGTGGGGGATCCTTGGGTTCCAAACAGCATAGGACAGTCTTGTGGGGCAAGCTTGTACTGGGCCCGTGGGAGTGCAAGTGTTGGCAGTTAGGGCCACATCAGCTAGAGGTCGACTCAGGACCAAGACTAGAATGGTGAGCCTAGCCAGGCTGAGCCACACACAGACACCAACCAGTTCAGGCTGGCTGGAGAGCTCCTGGCTGCCCTAGGAAACAGTTGTGTTTGCTTTGGAATTAAGGTGGATCTTAGTGATTCTTTGGCTTGGGTCTGGCTCACTCTTTCATCTACAGAAACAGCACATCACCTGGATTTGGAGGGCCGAGGGGCAGGGAGGGACAAAGCCAAGCCTCCAAGGCCGCTCTCAGAAAGGAGCTGGACAGCTTAGATCGCCCTTGGATGGAAGTTGGATCTCTGCCTTATGGTGTTTCTCCAGCTGCCAAATGAATCCTCCTAAAATACACTTAGAAGATCAAAGATTTTAAGTTGGAAAGAGCCTTAGAATCCAAGGGGTCCAACCTCATTTCATAGATAAAGACACAGAGGCTAAGGAGTTACCCAACTGGCAAGGATCTGGGGTGGAATCTGAACCTGGGTATCTCTGATTCTCCTGGTGCCCTGTCCACTAGACATTGCTGCCTCTCCTCCTACTCAGTAAACTTCAGTGATTGCCCACTGCCGATCAGATATAGGTCAAGTCCCTTCTGCCTTTCAAGGCCTTCAGGACTAGTTTGGCCTTCAACTTCTTTTCTAGATTTATTCCCCCCACCCTTGTTCCCCTAAACAGATCCTTCAGGCAGATCTATTCAGGATACGATTTGTTTTATTATGTTTCTTAAGGATTTCTGACTAAGGCTATTGTTTATGCCTGGATCTTCTCTGCTCTCTGAACATCCAGATCCCACCCATCCTTCAAGACTCTCCTTAGGGCCTGCCTGCCCTGACCACCCCAGGTTTCCCCTTCTCTGACCTCCTACAGAACTTACTGTGTCATTCATTCTCTCTCCATAGCTCATATATACCTAGTTACTTTTACGTAGCCTTCCCCGTCAGAATGTAAGCTCCTTGAGGGCAGGGACAGGGCTTTTGCATTTCTTTGGGTCCCTGGTGCTTAGTGCATTGCCTGGGACATAATAATCACTTAATAGATGCCTGCTGATTGATTGATTGGTCATCTATTACTTGCTAATTAATTTTCCCAATTTCCTAAACTCTATGGAAGATGTCTTAGGGACAGAGTCTTTGTCAAGATTCACACACAGTAAGTACTGACTAAATGCTTATTCCTTGGCTGAGTAGAACAGTTCTAGAGTCGTCTCTTTGGGGCAACACTCACACTCATGTTCCCCCTGTCACTGCCCACTGGTTCTGAAAGTGCCAGTCTTGGAGCTCAAGGAAGCCTTGGTTTCTGGGCAAATGTATCCTACTTAATGTAGTGAGCTGAGGCTATGGAAACCAGACCATTGTGGGACCTGGGGCAATTCTGTTGGAGGGAAACAGGACAAGACCTGCCCTGGTAGAGAGAAGAGCAGGATGGCATGGGCATTAGAGAAGCTGGACAGCAGCTACAAGAGTTCTGTTGTAGCTAATTATTCTCAGTAGCTGGGTGCTCGACCCAGCCGTCTGCATGGTGCCCAGTAAATGTCAGGGCCTTAAGAAGGAAGCCTTCACTATGTCAGCACTAGAGAGGCTTGTTAGTTCCAAACTCACAGAACCTTGGGTGATAGGACTGAAGAACATCAGAGAGGGCCCAGCCTCTGTCCTATTGACCCATCCTTGTGAATGAACCCAGAGAACCCGGCTGTTCTCTGTTCTGAGGTGAAAGGGCTGCAGGGGGATGAAAGGTGCTCCTGTATAATGGGGTATAGATTTTCAGGCAAGGACAATCTGGGGTGTGGTGTCCAGAAGCAGGCTCCACTCTCAGTTGGTTGTCCTTCTCATAGGTGCTGAAGGAAGGACATTAGTGGAAGTTAATTAATTGCACCTGGCCCTAGTGGGGGTTTGCTGTCCTCTTCCTCCTCCTCCCAACAAGGAACAAGGAACATGATAGTCCTTGCTAACGGTTTTGAAATTTAATCATCTGTTAAGTTACAGCATAAGGAGCAAAAGAATTCAGGACTGAACTGAGCAAGATTGTGCCTATGAGTTCCTGCCAATGAGGCAGGTACTGGGGAAAATGATGTATTTAAAAAGTGTTATAAGTTTAAAGGATACCAGCTACTGAGGCTCCTCCTTTCAATATTATTAAATAATTCTCAGATTATCTAAGAGAAACAGTGGTATGTAGGATGGAAGATTAGCTTTGGAATTCAAATCCTGCCTTTAGTACATCCTGGCTGTGAGACCCTGGGCAAGTCAATTGATCACTCGTTATCCCAGATAGCTCTTTAAATTACATGGCAGTTTTGACCACAGATGAGCTAATAATAATAGGAAAAAAGTATATAATATTTTAACAATGATATTATTATTATAGCCCTTAAGATTTAAAAAGTGCTTTCTCTAGGTTGTCATTGGGTCCCCACAGCAATACCATGTCATATATGCTGTTATACCCATTTTATAGAAAAGAATTCTATGAAACAGGTGCTCTTATTACCCCTGTGTTGCCGAAGAAGCATATTGAGATTTGGAGTTACATGGAGTACATGGAGTTATAAGCCAGGTACTGGTGGAAGTGTAAAGGTTCAATCTGAACCCTGGGTTCTCCTGGCTGCCATTCCAGCACTCCTTCCCCTATACACTGTGCAGCCTCTGCCTTGGTAAAGGGAACTTCCACACCCCAGAAACTGACTGGTCTGGGACAAAGAAATAAGTATCAATTTCTATATTTATCTATCTATAGATATGGCTAGCTCTATCTATAGATTATCTATCTATCTATCTATCTATCTATCTATCTATCTATCTATCTATCTATCTATCATCTATCTATCTTCATAATTTCCAAGATCTCTTTGAGTCTAAAATTCTCGAATTCTCTAGCTTCCTGGCAGCAGTACTCTCTCCTTAAAAAGCCTGTTCTCCATCATAGTGCGGCTAAGAACACTACATCTGAGCCCGCCATTGTTCAGGGCCCCCACCCCGTTCTCAGTTCAATAATCACAACGTTCTGCTGCCCAGTTATGGAGGAGAGGAGTCACGTTCCCTCTTAGACATGCCCCCTGGGGTCTTCTGCGGGCTTTCTGAGTGCAGCAGCAGCCTGCATCCCAGGCTAAGCAGCAGCATCTGCGCTGCTGGAAGAGGCTACCTTAAGAAAGCCGACTCCCTGTAAAATGGCCTCGGCTAAGCCATCTCCTCCTTCTCTCTCCACACCCCCATGCACTCCAGCTCCGGAGCAGCGTGGGACTGCATGTTAAGGACCTCTCGCCCCCCTGCTTTCTTCTTTTTCTAAACTAGGGCCACTCAGGCGTCCACGCCAATGAGCCAGGCTCTCTCTCTGTGAATTCGGCTAGTTTTAAAATGAGGACGTGGATTGGTTTGTTCTCTCTTCCTCCTACCCATTTCAGTTCCGACATTTGCAGAGGTTTCTCCACATGAATGATGGATGATGTGGCCATGGGGCTTCTGCACCAGCAAAGGGAAAAGGAGCAGCCCCCCAGCCCGAGATTTATGCTTGCAGAGGAAGACGTTTTGTCCAGCCAGGTCTTAGGAGGGCTGGAGATAGGCAGAAGGGGATGCCCCAGATTGGGGTCCTGAGCTGGCAGTGGCCAAGATGGCTTCCCAGCTTTCCCTGTTTGTGCAGAACATGGAGGGAGGGGTTGGGGAGACCCTCCATAGACTAACATAGAATAGACCCGTGCCCAAATGGGTGTGTTCCTGTACATATTTTCTGGCAAAATCAATTGATTTGCATTCCCCAAAGGGAAACATTAACTCTCAGTCACCAAATTCTAAAAGACAAACAAATACTCATACAAATCACAAAAAAAGCCACAAACCAGACACTAGGAAATGGGTTGCAGTGTCTGAGCTTAGGGATCCTTGCAACACTTTCCCTTCCCCCTCTCCCCCAGAGCGCAGGGCGTTTAATTCAGCACGCGTTAACCAAGGCCAGTGATATTCTAGGGTCGGTGCCATGCCAGGGGCTGGCCTGCGGATCTCTGTGGCATAAGGGAAGTGGCCCCCAGCCTTCTGTGTTCCTTCAGCCCCTTTGAACAACAACTGTTGGGGGCCAAGACCTTCTGAGGTCCTGGCACACTAGCTCCCCAGTTCTACAAGGTCATTAGGCAGATATGCAAGGATAGTATAATCTTGTTGGGTGGATGCTCTCATTGGTTTCATGAATATCTAAAGAATGTACTGAAAGTTAATTTGCAAGTCCTGACTAGGACTCCTGGTCTATTGTGCCTCCCCCCAGGTGGTTCTAGGATAAAGATCTTAATGATTGATTAGCCTTGGGCTAAGGTTGGGGGAAAGGCAAGACCCAAGTCATGTAATCACCCCTGAAATAAGGAATATAAGCTCTATGATTTTCTTGTATCTTTGGCTCTGTATGGAATAGCTCTGCAATAAACAGACTATGAAATACATCCCCGTCTCTCTGTCTCTTTCCTTTAATTCAGCTGTAAGCTTTTCTCACTCTCTCTCTATTTTCCTCAACTGGTAGCTAGGCCTAGACCGTGCTGGCCACAGCAAACAACAACAACAGCAAAAGGATTGGGAACTCTTACTTAGGGCAATTTCATACACTAGTCGTAATATTCATTTCTATTTATTCATTAAGTGCTTGTGTCTGCCCCCCAAAGCTCCAAATCTCAGGCAGAAACAAAGCTAGGATGTTCCCACACTGCCCCTGCCCCCAATCTAACTGTAACATCACTGGGTTTTACTACTCAGGTCTCATTAAAGGATTTTTGGTGCAAATCCCTCGGACTCTCTCTGTCACTGGCTGAGGGCATTCCCAGGCATTGTTGCGCATTCTCCGCAATTTAGAGTCTTAAAGAAGTACTTCAGAGCTCTGGGGTTGGTGGGGGGGGGTGCCCCGGGGTCACCTGAACTCGAGAGAACACAGCTTCAAGGTCAGCTTTTTCTCTACCGGTTCCTCAGGGTGAGCAGTAAAATTGCAAAAATCCCTGTTCTCAAGGAGTTTATATTTTTATTGGTGGGACTCATCTAACCAGAGAAGTAAATATAATTGGGGTGGGAGAGGGAAGCAAGAGTAGCTTTATGGGGATTTGAGCCTGAGAGGAAACAAGGGACTGATTCTAAGAGACAGAAACAAGAAAGGGCAGCGAGTTCTGGTCTAAAGATGGGAGGAGATTGAAAGATCTGTGGGGAGAAGAGCAAAGAGGTCAGGTTGAGTGCGCTGACTGAGTAGAAGGACTATGACACCTTTGACAGAAACAGGAGTCAGGAGGAGGGCTGGTTCCATTTGGGGGCAGGTTGACTTGGAGGTGCCTCATCCAAGTAAAGATTATGGATAGAAAGGTCCTGTGGGCTTGAGGTTCCAGGGAATGTTTAGGGCTTGGGAATAATTTGGTGGCAGCAATTGAAGGGAGCTGATGAGATCTCTAGAAGTAAAAGCTCCCAGAGGAGAGAAGGAGCCCAGAGCTCTGAGGCACACCCATGCTTGGGGATGGGGCATAGGTGATGACCCCACCCCAGACTGAAGAGGAGCTGCTAGCCAATTAGGAGGAGCAGGAGGAAAACCAAAGGGAGAGGGGTGGTTAACAAAGGGGAGAACTGAGAATAAATCATTGAAAAAAGCGGCTGAGAGAGCTTTGTTAATCCTTAGATAGAGAAATTTCAATTAAACATTGGTTTTAGATGAGTGAGGATAAGGGGGTTGCAAAGTGGGTGGAGGTGAGCAAATGGAAGTGATGAACGCTGGTGGCTTTGAAAAGAGGTTTGATGTTGAAGGGGAGGGAGGATGCTAGCTGGCCCACAGAAGGGTCAAGGTCAGGCTTCTTAAGGATGGTGGAGGAAGAACAAATAGATAAGGAGGGATTGGAATGGGAACAGATTGTCCTGTTCTGTTTTCTCAGAAGAAGCAGAGGCACAGAGAGTTAGCTATATTATCCAAGACTGTACAACTAGCTGGTGACTGCACTGAACCATGAACCCAGGTCACCTGACTACCAACTCAAAAATCTCTCTCCTAGAAAAGGACCCGAACGTACAAAAATATTTACAGCAGCTCTTTTTGTTGTGGCAAAGAATTGGAAATCAAGGGGATGCCCATCCATTGGGGAATGGCTAAGCAAGGTGTGGTACATGAATGTAATGGAATACTGCTGCGCTATAAGAAATGGGGAGCAGACGGACTTCATAATAACCTGGAGAGACTTGTATAAACCGATGCTGAGTGAGGAGAGCAGAGCCAGGAGAACTTTGTGCACGATTACAGATACATTGTATCCGTGATGACTGACTGACAGACTGGGCTGCTCTCAGCAATCCAAGGTTACAAGATAGCTCCAAAGGACTCAAGATGGAAAGGGATCCACATCCAGAGAGTGAATGCAGATGGAAGCAAAGTACCTGCTCCCTTTTGTGTTTTGTTTTGTTTCTTCTTTCTTGTTCATTCCATTGGTTCTAATTCTTCTTTACAACTTGACTAATGTTTAATGTGAAAGTATTTGCAGAACCTGTATCAGATTACACGCCACCATGGGGGATGGGAGGGAGCAGGAGGGGGAGAAAATTTGGAGCTCAAGGGACTGTGGAACTGAATGCAAATAGGTAAATTTAAATTTAAAAAAAAAGAAAAAAAAGAAAAAAATCTTTCCCCTAGGTAGCAAACGGCACAGTGGATAGAACTAAGGACCTGGAATCAGGAAGACCTGAATTCAAATCCAGCTTTAGACACTTACTAACTGGGTGACCCTAGACAAGTCACTTAACCCTGTTTGCCTCAGTTTCTTCCTCTGTATAATTGCAATAACAGAACTGACCTCCCCAGGACCATGGTGAGGGTCAAATGCTGGTTTATAAAGATCTATGAGAAGCTTTGCAAATTGCAGAGCATTATATACATGCCAGCTCTCACTGCTATCTCTCCACTTCCACTGTTTGCCCCCTTTCCCCAGTCCTCAGTGTGATGTTGGCTTTGGCCCGTGGTGCTTTCACATGACAGGGCCACTCTGGTGAGTGAATTGGCTGCAATTAAAGCAATTTCCTTGCTTGTCTTGTTCAGACAGCCCTCCAGTCCCCACCTACAACTTCGAAATATTCCCAAGAGAAGTTCCCTGCTCATCCCTAGGAGAAAATCTACCACTCCTCAGAATTCTTGAAAAAGAAACAAGAGATAAGAAAGTTCTGGAAACAGAAAATGGTGGAAGAAAGGCTTTGGCCAAAGGAGCAGAGTGGGAGGGTCACCCTGCCGTGCCTTCCTGGAACCTGGTGGACCTCCCTCCCCTGGACCTGGCAGGCCTCCCTCCCCAGTAGTGTTCCCATATGCCATAGGAATAGAGAACAGTCCCCATGGGGGTTCTCATGGGCTCTCACCGGAAGATAGAGAAGGACCCCCAGATCTGCCATGAAACAGAAGCTGACTCAGATAGGGGGAAGTACAAAAGGTGAGAGGCCTCTGTTGGCTGGAGAGTGTCCAGCAACCCAGGGAGGTTTTGTCTGAGGCTCTGTAGCACAGGTGTTCTTAACCTGGGATTCATGGACAGATTTTAGAGGGTCCATGAACTGGATGGGGACAAATTATGCCTATTACTTTCACTAACTTCTCACTGAAATTGAGGCCTCACCAGCCTGACTGCTCAAGGGATCCAGGACGCAGAAAGGGTTAAGAATCCTGCCTTAGCAGACCACAGAGCTACGGCAGTCTCTCCAAACTGGCTCCTCAGATCAACCACACATTCCCTAAGGCCCAACCAATGCTTCCCAGGCAGCCCCTACATTTTAGGAGCTCCATTTTGAAACCTTCGTTTGAGTATTCAGAAGTTACAAGACACGGAGGACAGGCCTACAGGTCATGTTTATCGAGAGCTTGGTTCCCACAGGCTTTAGATGTGACTTGTGTCCTTGAGTCCCTTCATAAGCAAGATAACAGCATAAGCCAGGCAGTCCTGTGTGAAAGACAATGGTGTTGACCTCAATGCTGCTGCCAAGACTACCACCTCAAGCCCCTGTTAGCCTAAAGATTGGGTCAGACGTCCAAATAATGGCTCCTCCTGCCTTGGAAGCCACCATTTGATCCAGGCTGCGGCCCACAATGGGTTGCCTAGAAAAGTGTCACCACCTCCAAGCTGGTGTTACAGGATCATAAAGGTACATTACTGCTCCCCTGACCTCCTTGGACTTTGTCCTCATAGTCTGATTTGGATTTGATTTCCCAGGATATGAGCAATGTGGACTCCTGGAAGGCAGACTTTATATCTTTTATCTTTGGTATTTGGGGCTCATTAAGTGGACAATCTATGTTTGATAAATGAAAAATCGAGTAGGCGTGGCTGCCAAATGCAAATAAAAGTAAAGTTAGAGTCCCCAGTGTATCTCAATGGGCCCAAAGAAAAGGGACAATGCCATGTCCTCCGGTTCTTCCTCCTTCATGCCACAATCACTTATTGAGCACCTACAGTGTCCAAGGATTTAGGATACTGAAGCATCTCTGCCTTTGCTGCATGAATAAGTAGGAGAGTCAGACTTGTTCTCTTGTACAGTAAAAGTATGGATTTAGAAAGTTTGCATCTTGGCTGCTCATTTTTCTCAAGGATTGTTAAATCACAGGCCAAATTTTGATTTATACAAGGAGTTTTGTTGGCAGGTAGGTAACATGGTAAATAGACTGTGGGGCCTAGAATCAGGAAGACCTGAGTTCAAATCCTCCCACAGACACTTACTAGCCATGTGACCTTGGGCAAGTCACTTACCCCTGTCTGTCTCAGTTCCTCATCTGTAAAATGAGCTGGAGAAGGAAATGGCCAACCCCTCCAGTGTCTTTGCAAGAAAACCCCAAACAGAGTCATGAAGAGTCAGACACAATTGGACAAGAAGAAAAAATAGCTTTGCTATTTTAAAGCCATGAGTGTTGACTTCCTTTTTAGCAATAGTTTTGGATTCAGAATGCTGCTAATACCATGTTAACATGGGGCAAGATGTGACCTGTCCAATAGTTTATTGCACAATAAGTAAGGTGGATTTTATTTATTTCATTCCTAACTTCGGTTCTAGGGTCTAAGAAACTAGAGTACCAGGTAAAACCAGGAGAACGTTAGTAGAATCTGAGCTCCCTGAGGACAGGCATGGTAGGTATCCCCGATACAGTGGCATCTCCAGGTTCTGGTACTGTGTCAGATTGCAGAGAGACAGCAATGAGAGGTAGTTCCTTCTATCCTGTGTCATTCCCAAAGCACCAACCAGCCGCTCAGAGAGGCGACCTGCCTCAGTGCCCCATAGCACCAAGAACATCGATTCTCCGAGCAGTATAAACACGGGATCCCTGAAACCCCAATTTGCAGGGTTTAATCATCAGCTAAACTACGCATGAAATTGTTACTTATGAACATGAATGTGTAAATCATTAAACTCTGCTTAAGCCCAGTCTTGGGGAGGGGACTTGAGAAAACACCCTGATTCCAAATTCCAATCACTGTTTAAAACCAAAGCTAAAGACTTTTTTCATCCTGGGACGTTATTTTTAATTGTTACAGATGGCTTCCTTTCTAACTCCTTCTTTTATCCTAATCCCACAAAGAGCTGGGAAATGTTTTGCGAACAATACCCTTCTTCTTTTTCAAAAATCCCAGTTATTTACCACATGCCTCCCACATAGAACTCTTCCAGCAAGGAAGAAAAACCATGGCGCAAAATTCACCAATAAAGCAACCAGGACAGGTAACGTCGCCATTGGCTGTGTCTGACACCTGGGATCTTCTGCCTCCCTCCTCCAAGGCGGGGATATGGGTCACGCTTCCTTTTCTCTGGAACGAAGTGTGTTCCTTCTAATTTCTTACTGGCTGTTTTTCGTTTCATTTACTGTCGTCATGTCTCCTGTTCCGTCTGTATCAGTTAGTTCAAGTTTTCCCACATTTCTTGGAATTCCTCATGTTTGTCATAGGCTTATTTGCATTCTCATAATACTCACAATAATAGTCATAACATTTTGGTGCAACTATTTTGTTCAATCATTCCCCAGCTGATGAGGGCAAGAGCCAGGATAGCCAGCTTGCCGCAGAGAGACCTTGCTTTTAGAAGAAAGCCATGGACTCCTGCAGGAGGGGTGGGTTCTGGATGGCAACCTTTTGGGACAACAGGGACAAGAATCATATAAGCAAGGAATTGTAACCTGCAGGATTGGAGTGAACTCACAGATCCACTTGGGTATGGGCAACCACGAAGAAGGTGGCTCTGAAAATGTGACATACTAGCCTTTTAGCTCAGCATTCCTTCCTTTTCTCAACAAAAAGCACCTGAGCGCAGCCCAAGCCTTCCCCAAGTTCTAAGACCTTGGCTGTGTACCTGAGCTGAGAAAGACAGAAGGAAACACAGAGAGAGACAGACAGAGACAGAGACACAGAGAGAGACACGTAGAGAGAGACAGAGCTGCCTGTGGGCATTCTGGGTAATCCAGCACAGCACTGAGCCAAGCAGAGTCTAGGCTGACCCGGGCCCAACAGGACCCCAACCCAAGTCTAGCCAGAGATCCTCTGGTTGTCCCAGTCTTTTACCATAACTGTGGGCATGCTCTAAGGACAGAGCTTCATTGACCAGGAGCCTCTTTACACCTATGCTCTATCTCCCAGGTGTGTGCCTCACACTTGCCCTCTTGGCCAGGCTTTTGTAGAGGACAAAGCAAAGTAATGTGCATGTGAGTTTGATATGGTCCCAGGGAGGCTCTGCCAAAAAAAAAGCCAAGAAGAAAAAGAACCTTCAAGAAGATGGGACAGGGAGAAGCCTCAAAGAGAAACAAAGAGGCCTCCCAGTGGAGCACAGAAGATGAGGGACCAGTCAGGTCCTGTCTCAGTGCTGCTGGAAGACAGGTTTCAACAGGTGAGAAAAGAGGGGTGTCCTTCCCACCCGCTGTAGCCATAGAGACGGCAGCCTAGAGGACATCACCAGTTTCCCAAGGTTAGGTGTCTGTCTCTCCTTTCAGGCAGCCTTTTCCCCAGGTGCCTCTAACAGAATCTTTTGGATTCCTGTAGCCATGATTATTCTTTTAACTCTTGGTGTATCCCCGGGGGGAGGAGGAGGCTGTAAATTTGTTATTCTAGGGCTACATCATGGGGGCATACTTGTGGAGACCTTGTGGCATTTCCTGTTCCCCCTCAGGCCACTGACTGGACCCCTTCCCACACTTTGGGTGTGTAGGGCAGACTGCAGGAGGGCAAAGTGGGGACCAGGTAAAGTAACCAGAGGTACAGATAGCATAAGGTGGGGATACTCATTGTTCATTTTCTCCCTCTTCCCCGCCCTCCTCCTCTGGCTTCTTTTCCCTTCTGACTGAGAAAATTCAAGGGGCCCTGGCATGAAGCAAGAAATGAAGAATGCCCTGACAGAGTCAAAAAGGGCGGGATGAGGCACATATATATTGACCATGTGACTATCTAAGTAACAAGGACCAGGAGGACCCCTCAACAACAACATTTGTATAGCTAAGGTCTGCAAAGTCAGTTCAGGCCCTGCCAAAATGGGGGTGGTAGTAGTGGAATGTACCCTGGAGAAATTCAGAGATAAGGTCTAAGCTGGATTCCTTGGAAGGGAAGGATGAGCCATTTTTCCATGGAAGCTTTCAGGCTCTAGGAGAGTCGGGTAAGTTCTGGTATTTGATCTGCTTTAGAGAGTGGGGCTTAAGAAAGTCTTTGGGATTTTGAAGAAAGGAGAGAAAGCCTGGCATTTGGGGCAGAAAGTTGGTTTCTGAGTCTGGAATTCCTGGTTTCCAGTCCCATCTTTGAGGCCCATCAGCAAGTCACTTAACCTCTCCATGTCCCCCCTGTCCCAGGCACCTCAGAGTCTGTAAGTTGGGGAAAGTGCCTACCTGCATTGGGGGTCCATTTCTTCACTTGGGAGATTCTGATGCCAATGGAATCACCAGACTGGCCCCTATGTGATTATTAAAAAGGCCTTCCTATAGACATAATTTGGGGAACACACCAGGAGACCTTGGGGTCCAAAGTAAGCTGAGGTTGGGCGTATCAGAAAGTCTGATTATCCTGGGGGTGGGTTCTGCTCCAGGAGCTGGGGGCAGCAGGCTGAGGGTAGTTGGGAAGGAGGAAAGTAGAGAAGGTTGTCTTCATGGGAAGCAATGGGGCTGAAGCAGGGAGCGGTCTGAGCAGGGAAGGGGTGCTAACCCATCCTTCTCTGTCTCCTTTGCTGGATTCTTCGTTAGATGACCCTTTAACCATGAGCGTCCCTCGAAGTCCTGGGACTTCTCTTCTCCTTCCAAACTACTTCACTTGGTAATCTCGTCAGCTCTCATGGGTCTTAAACTCAACATGTCCCAAAGAGAATCCATTATCTATGCCCCTGTCCCCTACACACACACACACACACCACACACACACACACACACACACACACACACACACACACACACACACACAAAATGTCCAATCTGCCAAGGCCTGTGGATTTCACCTTTTCAGCATCTCTCCAATCAATCCAGTCCGTTCCCTTGTTGGGCCACTGGCCCTGCCCTGGTGTGGACCCTCACCAGCTGTTCCATGAACAAGACCCTTCATCTGTGGAATCTGGATGTTCTTTGACTGTCCCCTGTGCCTGGAAATGCTCACTCTCCTCCCCTGACCACTAACCTCCCCGGCTTCCTTCAAGTCCCAGCTAAAATCCCACCTTGTAGAGGAAGCCTCCTCAAACCCTCTGAATTCCATGCCTAGCCTCCTTCTGTTGTTATCTCCTGATTATTAATACTGCAAAGAGCTCGACTGGTATATATTTGTCTGCATGTTGTCTCCTCCCTTAGAATGTAAGCTCCTTGAGGGCAGGCATGGTCATTTGCCATTTTGTGTATCCTGAGCACTTGGCACAGTGCCTGGAATCTAGTAGGTGCTTGATAAAAGCTTATTAACTGATTAACAGTTTTAGCAGTGTGGGTAAATGAGGAAAGAGCTGGAGGCAGGAGTTGAAGGAAGACAGGGTATGGGGGTACAGAGGGCTCTCACCTCATAACAGCTCTGTGAATAGGGCACACAAATCTGCTTATGCCCCATTTTACAGATTATAGCAGAAACTGAGAAAGATTAAGTACCTTTCCAGGGTGATATAACCAGAGGGGAACAGTGGCCAGGCTGCACACAAGCAGGATGGGGTACAAAGGTAGGCGTGCCATCGATAACGGCTGCAGTTACAGATGGGAAATTGGGGTCACAGAGGATCTGGGGGTCATTTCTTCCCAGTAAGTGCCACCTGCGACAGGTGAGGTAGCAGATGTTTCCTGTGGCCCCAGCTGGTCACCTGGCCACACCGAGCGGTCATGACTACTGGTAATGCCTTGCATCCCCTGTAAGGACAGGGATCCTTTCTTTGTGGAGCATGGAGTCTAGTAAAACCAAACAAACACAGAATTAGGCAGGTAGGTGGAGGGAGTAGAGCCCTAGACAGGGTGGAGTAGGGAAGACTTGAGTTCAGATTCTACCTCAGAGAGTTGCTAGCTATGTAACCTGCCTCAGTTTCCTCCTTTGTAAATGAGAGGGCTGGACTTGAAGGCCTCCAAGGTCCCTTCTGGCTCTGAATCTGTGGTCCTTTGACAGGTGAGCCCTGTCAAACTAGGAGCCCTGGACTTCTGTCCTGATTCCACCACAGGCACTAACAAATCACTGCCCCTTTGGGGACCTTCAGCTTCCTTATATGGGGGGGCTAGAGGAGAGGGGAAGGTTGTATTAAGTGTTCTCAAAAGACTCCTGCAGCAATGGCTCATTTTGGTGGAATCTAAAGATGTCAGATACTAACTAGCTGAACCAGCCTGGCCTGGGACAGGAGCCTTCTAGGGAAAGATAACAGAGCTAGTATTCCACCCATCCCATTTCTCCTTAATTATAGGCTATGTTTGCTCCTTCAAGGGATCTTTCACCTACAAAAAGAGGATCCAGGAGAGAGAAAGGAGCCCTGAACCATCAAAGGACCCTCCCCCCCAAATATGGTCTGAGGTAGACCTGGACTTTGGTCAGCATCCCCGGCTAAGGTGAGGATACTGAGGCTGAGTGAGGCCAAGTTACTTGCCCACAATCACACAGCTAGGGTGATTGGAATTGGGTCTTCCTACTTCTGAGCCCAGTGTTCTATGCCCTACACCACTTAGCTGCTCGTAGCACTGGGGAGGTCAAGAAAGATGTCCCATAGGAGGAGACAACATCCAAGATGGGCCCAACCCAGATTCTCCTTTGACAGGATGTAAAGAAATAGAACTTTGAAGATCATCATTTTCCCAAGGAGATCTTGATGCTGCGTGAATATCCCTGCGTCAGTCTCCTTCTCTGTAATGTGAGGATGCTGTGTCCCCTTTCAGGGCTCTTGCGAGGACCAAATAAGACAACGTCCGAAAAGTCTTTTGCTAACATCTGGGCCCTAGATAAATGCCAGCCATTATTATTATTATTCCCCAAAGGTCTCATGGAATTTGACCAGCACTTGTCGAACACAATGGGGAGAGGGCGCCGTGTTAATTGAGCTTTGGCGCCGATACAAGCTGGGCTGAGACTGTCATAGCTTGGAGCGTTTGCAGTCTGACAAGCAACAAAGCCCAGAAAGCCAGGATCCAAGAAGAGCCTCCATTCCCCTGATATGGAAAACCGAAGCAGGGAGGGAAGGCGAGGTGCTTCGTCTCCCGGGGAGTGTGGGGATGGCCCCTTGTTAAGGTGAAGGGGAATCCCAGCCCCCAATCCTGGGGATCACTGGAATCTGGGCTCCTTTGGGTCGGTCTCTTTAACCAGGGGGAAAATGGCCTCTCCTTTGGGAGAGGTTTGGGTGTTGCCCATAACTGACTGAGCAGCTGCTTGTGAAGAAGATTTAAATCGATGGTAAATCTGCCGAATGACCTCGTTGCCCAGGGAGACCGCATCCAAGCTGTGAGACAGCTGCAGTGGGCTGCAGCCCCGCCCCTGACCATAGGAAGCCCAGCCATAGCAACCGTTCTGCAGGTGAGCCAGTGATGTGTGCTGGGCTGAAAGGACCAGAGAAATGCCTGTCTTTGGTTATCTCAGAATGTCTAACTTGTTGTTTGCTTTGGGGTTTGTTTGTTTGATTTTTTAGCGTTTGTGGGAGTGAGAGGAGAAAAATTTCTTTCTTTCTTTCTTTCTTTCTTTCTTTCTTTCTTTCTTTCTTTCTTTCTTTCTTTCGAACTGAAAAGGACCCTGTCCATGCCCTCCTTTTTACATATGGGGACCCAGAGAAAAGGGGCGAGTATGCCAGGTCACACAGTCAATTAGTGACAGACTGACTCAGAGACAGCTTGGTATACTCTAGACCTCAGTTTCCCCATCTGTAAAATGAGGGGGTTGGCTTAGCTGACCTCTGAGGTTCCTTCCAGCTCTGGATCTAGTAGCCGAGTCTAGGGTGAAGCTGTGAGGACGCTAGTGATGCTTGCTCTGACCTCTTTTCCTCATCCCCCTCTTTTTATAGAAGCTACACCATAAGATTTTCCAAAGCTCTCCTGTTATGACAGGACTTGTCTCAGTCCAGAGGCTTCTTGGAAGAACATCTACCAGCCCATCACTATGGTCACCCAGTAATAAAACGTGTGCTCCTAGAGAAGGTACCTCCTGGACTTTACCGGCAGCTATGGTGGTGGGCAGGAAGGTAGCCACAGAGGGATTATGACATTGCCTGAGTGGAAGGGAAAAATCTTGGGCAAGGGAAAGGGAGAAGTCATTTTCTTGACAATGACTCCATTTACTGCTTGGGAATTAGCAAGCTTCCTGCTTCAGTTTAAACTAAAAAGATGACTTCCCCTCTTGGAGCTTGTCCCCTCTCTGGAGAACTTAGATGGGGTGAACAGGTCTGGGTCCTCCTGCCTCTGCCACTGCTCTGAAAGGGTTTTTCATTCCATTAAGTGGCTTCCATTCAAAAGCCTTTTGCATTTCCATTATCTGAAGGTTACCCTCTGGATCCAAGACTTTATTGTATCTGTTGCAGAGGGGAATGGGCAGGGGAGGTCCAGGTCTCATGTTTGAAGTGCCCTGTGACCATGACTTTGTCCCTTCAAAGTACTGGCACCTTAGTCCTGTTAAAGACCTCAGCTTGAAAAGGCCAAAGTCTCCCACTGCATCAGGGGCCATCTCCAGTCAATTTCATCTAGATCTGGCCCCCTGGACCCAGATGGCTCCAGAGGAGAAAGTTAGGCTGGTGACTGTACAGCCTGCCTCACTTAAATCCAATTCATTTGCATGTCATGGAATCACCTCCCTGATGTCAAGGTCCTCTTCAAGAACAAAGAATAAACAACAACCTCTTAGAGACAGTTTCCAGCTCAACAGGACCATGACTTAGGGCTGGCAAAGACCCCAGAGGCCATCGAGTCCAACCATAGAGCCCCATTTTACAGATAAGGCAGCTGAGGTCCACAGAAGCCATGTGGCTTGGTTGACATTTATTATTAGGCTTTGAGTATGTATGATATCCTGTGACTTGGGGAGACGAAGTCATAGAAAGAGCTGAAAGTGGCTGCAGAAGACGTCTAGTCCCACACCCTCATCTACAGCTGAGGAAACTGAGTCTCCAAGGGATTATTTGCTGTTGTCAGAGACCTAGTAGTCAGCAGGAGTGAGATTCAAACTCAAGTCCTCTGAATCAAGAACCAATGCTCTTTTTTCTTCCTGTGTTCAGTTTTCTAGAAGCTGTTATTGTTCAAATTTTCTGGACAGCTTAATTAGCCATTGGGTCAACAAGTATCTTTAAAATAATCAACAGGTGTGTGTGTGTGTGTGTGTGTGTGTGTGTGTGTTGGGGGGTGGTATTCTCTTGATTTTTGATCTGGTGAAATTCAGACTTAGTCTTGTTAGGGAGACAAAGCTAATTTAATTCACCATTAAACAATTAAAGAACAATTATGGATTGAACCTTTCGAGGCCAACTCTAAGCCACATGGGAGTTCAGAGAAAGAAAAAAAAAACCAATATTTACACAGCAAATCTCATTCTCTTAATAATAAAAGAATTTTTTTTACTCTACACTCAGAGAAAGATCTAAAAAGACCAGAGTTTAAATGGAGACCGAAGCAACATATACTATTGTTCTTTTCCATGTTTGGTTTTGTTTCTTTTCTTTCTTTTTTTTTTTTTCTTTTTCCCATTTGGTTACAACGCTTCTATACAACCAGACTATCGTACAACGTGAAAGTGTTTGCAGATCCTATACATGACTGTACGCCACCATGGGGGAGGGGGAGAAAGGTGGGGAGAAAATCTGAAGCTCAAGTGATTGTGTAACTGAATCTTGTAAACTAAAAGTAAATAAACAAGTCAATAAATTAATTTTAAAAATTTTACTAAAGCCTTTTTTTTTTTTACAAATCAACTCTCATGCTGAATATACTCTTCCTCCTATCCCCCACCCTGTGAATGAACTTTCCTTTTATAACAAACAATAGTTTATATAAACAACAGATCCAAGGATCCTGCAGAAGGACGAAGTCTACACTTCTGTCCTAACTGGCCCCTGGCCAAGGTTGTGCTGGAGCCAGCTCTAACCAGCTCCCTGGTTTTCAGAGTGAGCTTTTACACCTCTGGTGGGTAAAGCTCATACCTAGGGGCTCAGTTAATTATTCTGTGGGTTGTCTCAAGACTTAAGTAAGTGATAGAGAAAGTGTTTCTGATGCAGATTAGACTTAACAAGCCTACCATAGGTATATTTTCCTCCCAGTGAGGCAGTAATTAAGCATTTACAGGCACACTCCTGCTCCTACCTCTCTACTGAAAGGAGGGAGATATGTTTCATACTCTAGTCTGCTTAGGAAGCTTCTTTGGGACCCTCAGTCCTCTCCTTGAGAGATTTAGGATTTTGCAGGTGTGAACAAAGAACCTTCCTCTCTTAAACCGAGTCTTCTGAAAGCTGCTGGGGTTAAAACTCTTATAACAAAACCTTAGAATTGTTTTTTCAACAACACCCATGAGACTAGTCCATCCTTGAACCCATCCATGCCTAGGATCTCTCCATCTTGGAAGGACCTACCAGAGTCGACATTCCAGAGCTATCATCTCCAACACTGAATGCCATTCTGGGAGGTATGGGAGGGGACCCTTCCATAGGGAGTAGCTGGGCCCCCAGTTCTTTGGCATCAGCCCGAGGTGCAAGTACAATGTAAAAAGATTATGGTGGTAAGAAGATAAGGTCTACTCAGAAGGTCCATATGTTTTGCAATTATCAGAGGGAAGACAGTTCTACCCAACTCTTTTTCATGACTGCCTCTCAGTACCTGATGATTTGGGTCTTACAAGCACATAGATAATAACATCTTGAGTTTCTGTAGTACATTGAGCTCTAGAAAGCACTTTTCTTAGACTAGTCCAGAGAGGTAGGGATTTGTATTATCATCCCCTCTAGATGTGGGGTAGGACCTCAGAGTCCTTTTAGTCCACACATCTCCCCATTTTGCATACAAGGAAACCAAGCCCCAGAGAAATGAAATAACTTTCCTCAAGTCTCCTCCGGCGG
>CM053601.1:185695126-185716328 GCA_028646575.1 Pseudocheirus occidentalis | reverse complement strand
GATACTTCTGCCCACTGGTTTTTCTTTTTGCTTATATTCCTAGCCCTGGCACTTAGCCCAGTGCCTGGCATACAGTAAATGTGTAATAAACGCTTGTTGGTGGTGGTGACTTATTGTTGGTCCCAGTTGTTGGACCCTTTGAAGGCTTGCAGAATAAATCTACTCCTTTTTCCACCTTTTGAAAGCAGTTCTCATCGTACCCCTCACCCCTTCCCCCACCACCCAAGTCTTCTCTTCTCCAAGCTAAATCCCCTCAGTTGCTCCAGGTCCTTTGTCTACGTGGCTTCCTGGCTGCCTTCCAGTTTATGAGAGACAGCCCCCCCCCCCCAAATGAGATGGCCAGAACATCACTTGCACATTCATTAGCACAACCCCCAGCCACTGGGAAACTTAATCAGGAGAATGGAAAATTGAAGATGACTTTTTCCATCTGGAGGTAATATCCCAGCCCTTGGTCTGGCCCTCAATGAGAACAGCATGGGACTCTAGCCTCCCATTCTCTGGATACTGTCCTTCTGTTCACGAAGCCCAAGATCACATTAGCTTTCTTGGCAGCGACATCACTCTTGATTCATAGCGAGCTTGCCGCCAACTAAACCCATAAATCTTTGACATGTGGATGGTCATTAACTTACACCTCTTCAATCCTGCATTCAGACAAAGTCCCAACTGTACCCAGCCACACTGGTCTCTTTCGGTGACTCTCCCCTTCTGCTTCCTCATCATCTCACTCTAGAGGGCTTCTCATTCCCCCCCTTGGTTGGGGGGTCCTTGACCATGGGATCCTGTTGGTTGCTTCTCAGAGCCTTTAAAAAGAATTCTCTCTCCTTGAAGACTGAAGTATATGCCAGATTGCCCACTTCTCCCTGTCCTGGTCTGTCTGAACTCTAAAAGTGCCTTTTTCTTGAGGTTTCCATCTCTTCCCATTTAAACTTTGTTGATCAGAATTAACTAACGGAGTAAAGACTCCATTCACTCTTCACTGTCCCCATCTGTGAGAATCTAACCACGTTTCAGAAAAAAGTTCATTGGACTGGATGGACCTTTCTTTCCATATTCTAATCCAGGGACTGATGGAAGGAATCCGCCTCCCTCCCCCCACCCCATTTATAGGTCCAAAGAAGCAGCTTCTTTCCTTAACGTAAATATTTGCCTCCTTTTCATAGAAGTTGGATCAAAGGCAGCTTTTCTTCCATCTTGCTACAGTCTCCTTCAAGGGCCAGAGGAACATAAGAACCCCCAAGCAGTTTTGAGGAGGGGCAAAGGAAGAACATCCATTATGTACAGCCTATGTGAGATGCTCTTGGGGAGACAAAAAGTGTAGCTTAAGCTCAATTCTTTCCCTCATAGGGCTTATACTCTATGAGGCCCAGCAAAGTAACGAGACATTTTTCAGGAAATCCAATTCTATTCCAACCAAGAAATATTTAATAAGCTCTCACCCTACACAGACACTATCCTAGGTTGCAAGAGATGGCCAGACGGCTGCAACTCTGTCACCATTCTGCGGAGGTCATGGGGAGGAAAAGGAGATCATGGTATACAAGGGACAGTAACATCAGTACGAGGAAGATGAACTAGACGAAGCAAGGTGAGAGGCGGGAATCTCTTCTTGACAACAGAAACATTGGGACTAGAAGAACAGAGAAAGAAGAGAGGGCAAGACCTAGAAGCAGTGGGTTGGGAAGATTTAAGTAGAGAAGTAGCCACAGGGTAACAAGGGTGGGAAATGTACAGCCAAGGTATACAATGTTTCTTTTAGCTATTGGAGAGAGTCCAAGCACAGATACATTCATTGGCGCCGTCACCAAGCCTTTCACCTGAGCTCAATGAAACGGAAGGATTTCAAGTGTCCTTAGTGTAAGAGAATGTAAGCTCCTTGAGGGCAGGGACTTTTGAGGTCTTTGTATTCCCAACTCTTAAAAGTGTATGGCAGGGGCGGCTAGGTGGCGCAGTGAATAGAGCACCGGCCCTGGAGTCAGGAGTACCTGAGTTCAAATCCGGCCTTAGACACTTAACACAAAAAACTAGCCGTGTGACCTTGGGCAAGTCACTTAACCCCAACTGCCCTCCAAAAAGCAAAAAAAAAAAGTGTACGGCAAAGAGCAGGTCCTTAATAAGTGCTGGCTAATGGATTGTATGGTCATTCAGAATTGGAAAATGGGGAGGGAAGGGTAGCCAGGAATTCGAGGTTGGTGGCTGTGATTGGAACAAGTCACACATCGAACAGATTGTAATTACAGTCAGTACTTTAGGGTAGATCTTGTATCATCTTGTAAGAACTCTACAATTCTTACGTGTCTGATGCCTGGGGTTCTATTTCAGAACTTTCAGAAGCCTCTCAGCAATTACTAAATAAAATGTAAACTCCTGACTCTATATTCAAGGCCCTCGGTGGGTCTTTAACCTCTGTCCCATCTTTCCTGTTCAGCTAGTCTCACACAGGATTCCTCCTCCATCTCCATTTTCCCACCATCTTCCTCCATCTATGGAGTTGTCCCTCCCTCTCTCCCTTCAGGGCTCAGCCCAGATGGCATCTTCTCCAAGAGCCTTTCTTGACTTTTCACTCTCCTCCCCCCCAAAATGGGCTCCGTCTCCTTGAATTTCTCCAGCCTCTTGACCCGGCTTTTTCATCTGTCAACATCCTTGAACCAAAGCCATCTGTGAACATGTTTCTCTTCCCCATTGCATCGAATGGGATCCACCCCTGTTTTCCAACACCAGGATGAGGACCCGCGTGCACTGCAGGAATTCAGCCAATACCCATTGTAACTGATTAAATCAAACTGATGGTTATCATTTGTTCAGTCACGTGTGAGTCTTCATGACCCCATCTGGGGTTTTCTTGGCAGAGATGCTGGAATGGTTGGCCATTTACTTCTCCAGCTCACTTTACAGATGAGGAAACTGATACAAACAAGGTGATGTGACTTGCTCAGAGTCATCCAGCTAGAAAGTATCTGAGGCTGAATTTGAATTCATGAAGATAAGTCTTCCCAACTTCAAGTCTGACACTCTATCTACTATCCACCTAGGACTGAACCTGCCTCTTAATAAGCAGTCAATGCTTGTTGAAATGACTTATTCAATGCAGACTTCTTTAGGAGAATGAGAATCAAGGTTATCGGATTTAGGGGTGATCAACTTAACTCCAATATGGGACATGTTGAACTCAAGGTTCATCTCCCAAGACCAGTAAGCACTGGGCCGTCATCTTGTCACCAGGCTCCAGCTCTTTCCCCACATGAAGGTCAGCCCCTGTGACCCTGGGCTGATGGGTGAACACTCCTTCATGTCCTCTCCACTTCTTCATCTCTGTCCATCTCCATGCCATCCTGGCTCCCTTCCGGCCTCCCTCCCCTAGCACGTACACTTCTCAGCTCTAGCTCTCAGAACAGTCACCAATCAGCACTTTGCACACCTGGTGAGGCGATCTCCATCCATTGCCCCGTGACTCCAATCTCCACGCTCTCTGACTCCCTTCTGCAAAGCCCACCTCGTTGGTCACCATTCCCACAGACGTGATCTTTCTCATAAATTAGATCATAAGTTCTTTGAGGACAAACACTGTCTTCTTTGCTCATATTTATATCTCCAAACCCTTAGCACAGTGCTTGGCACACAGCAAGCACTTAAGAATGCTTTTTTGTTCATTTATTTCACGCCTACTGTTTACTCCACACTATAGATAGGGGCTGTAAGATTGTCTCTATCTGCCAGAAGCTCACCCTCTTAGCCCTTCTGTATCCTGTACCCCATGCAGTCTGATGAAGCCTGCAGATGCCTGTTCATCATCACCTCCCGTATCTGTCCCCTCCTTCCCACCCAGTTCTCTGTCCCCTGAATGGGCTCCCTGCTTTCAGTCTATCCCCTCTCCAATCTGTGATCCACACAAGGGATATTCCTAAACACAGGTTATTAACCAACCTGTCAGATCCCTGCTCCAGAAGCTTCAATGACTGATTAAGAAAAGCAAACTGCTTTGAATGGCATTTACAACCTCCCAGTCTAGATCCTTTTTACAATCCCGTCCCCCACCCCAGGCACTCTGTATTCTAGGCAGATTGGCCTATTTTTGTTATTCCGTATCATATCCCATCTCCCACCTCCGTGCCTTTGCATCAACTGCCCTCCAGGCCAAGAATGATAGTGTGCCTTAGATTTACTTCAAGCATCACCTCCTACAAGAGCCCTTTCCAGACTTCCTCCAGGTGTTCAGTTCCCCTCTTCCAAATCTCACCTCAGCTACTTAATAACTGTGGCAAATCACTTCTAGGGACCTCAGTTTTTCCCTCTGTAAAAGGAAGGGCTTAGACTAAACTGTCTCTCAAAGCACCCAGCCCCAGCTTCTGTCCTTCCCCGATGAGGCTCTTAATATTCATTCTCTGAGTTCAAGGTCAAGAATTCACATGAATCACCTTGAGTGCCCTTGGCTGTCCAAGACCAATGGAACTTGACCTAGGGGAGAGCATTGACTGGGCCCAGTGGGCTGTCTGTGACCTTAGTTCTGTTTACCCAATTACAGGATTAACCAGTTGACTGATGCCATCCTTGGGGTGCCCCACCAGGGCTGGTTTCCAAACCCAGGTTTTCTCAATCTCAGGTCAGTCACTGGTCAGCAGAGAATAGTCTCCTGACTGCTCTTATCTCCTGGCCTTGCCCTCCAGAAGTGGATCGGTGTGGTGTAGCCTCAGTAAACAAACTGTGGGAGGTTTCTGGCTCCCAACCCTCATTTCCGTTCAGTTGCAAATAATATGGTGCAAGCACTTCTTGGAGACCAGATCAAAGTGAACACCTTACATCTGTACTTTCTGTTGTCTTGTCGGGCAAAGAACTGAGTTTAACCTTTAAATGAAATAAATTACTTGGTTGCCTTTGGGGTGGGGGGAGGCAAGAAGAAGGTCAAGTACATCTAGGGAAGATAAAGCTTTTTTTTTTTTTATGGGAGAAATGACTTTGATCTTACTTGTCCTCTGCTCCACCAAAAGGCAGAGTTTACAAGTTTACACAAGGGAAAACTGAGCCCTTGGCCAAGGTAGAAAAGAAATAAATGACAGTCAGGTTTAGAACCCAGGGCTCCCTCCAAAAGCCAGGGCTCTATCCCCATTTCAGAGCCTTGGGGGTAGTGTGTAAGGGGGGGCGATGTATGGTAATTGCTTTTTTAAAAAGCGAAGCCGTAGTTTCAACAATGGCTGTTCTCCCATAGACTCTGGTTTACATCTTCCAGAGAAATGGACTGTTGTCCTGGGGTCCCATGATCTGCCAACAGGTGAGACTGGTTGTGACATTCCTCAAAGCTAGTCCATTGAAGTGGTTACTTTAGGGGGGCGGGGGGGAAGCCAGTCCCTGCTCTGAAGAGCTCAAAATCTAGTGGAAGAGACTGCATGTAAACTGTGTACATACAAGAGATACAAAGGATAAATTGGAGGTGATCTCATGGGGAAGACCCTTGTGTGGAGGGAGTGTCTTACAGGCAGCAGAATTTCAGCTAGCACTTGAAAGAAGCCCAGGAAACCAAGAGATACAGGTTAGGACATGTATTCCAGGCATGGGGGATAAGTCAGTGACAGTGTATGGAGTAGGGGGATGAAGAATATCGAGGCAGCCACTGCCAATAAATTATATAGCCAGGGCGCTTTCTCTAAACTCATGAGACTGAGATTTAGTACTAAAGGAAGAGAGAGTCATGGGAAAAGAGGTTTCTCCAGTTTTTATAAAATGAAGTGGGGGCTTGAGGTTAATTAATAAAAGAGTTTTTATATTTGTAGGGATTTATGAATTAATGTCAGAATATATGCCTTGGGTGCCTTTGATCCTAGTAAGAGAGAATTAATTAATAATCAATCAATAAACATTTATTAAGTGTCTACTATATTACAGACACTATTGCTAAGTACTTAACAGACCAATGGCAGACTGAGGAGTGGGAGTTGAAATGTTTATCAACATCTGTTGGTAATGTGGAACACCTGTTTAATCCCTCAGGTCATCACAATACTCTCCCTTCACACAGGATTGCTTCATAGGGTGTAGCATGAAACCCTGGGGCACCGTGGTTGAAATAATGAAGTTGAAATAACGAAGCTTTTACTTTATTCCTTGGTCTCTGGTTCTTGTAAGGCCACTTCACCCACAAAACACTGCAGCAGCCCCAAGGGCCCTGAATGTCCCAAAGAAACGCAATCCAGATTATTATGGAGGGATCCCATTGATGACAAGAGTCAGTACCACTAGCCTGTCCCAGCCTGAGCTACAAGTAGGCATGGCCCCAGTGGAATCTGGAACCAAAGGACTCTGACTGGACTCTGACACTTGCCTAGATGTACTTGCCTAGAGGAGAGAGGGAGAATCGCATCCTTCCAAGTGAATGGTATAGAATCTTGGGTTCTAGGAATTTCCTCCCTACAAGAAGCCCATTGGGTAGATATTAGGATGATGGCAGACACATTCTTTCCCTAGGAAACTGTCCCAATTGACATTAAAGAGGCCATTTTAAAAATTGGCATTTAGGAAAGAACTTAGAAACATATGGAGATATGTGACAGGTAAGATTTGTGTTTCTCGTAAACCTTGAAGCCAAGTTCTTTGCAGAACTGTGCAGGGCAGCTAGCAATTGCATCATTGCCACCTTCAAGAAATCTTTTCTGGAGCACTAGCCTACCCAGGCACTGGGCTAGATCCAGGTGGAACAAGCCAGCAGGTGTGGTCCTTTCCCTCTCTGATTCATGAGCTAAGATGAGAAAAGCCTTAAGTCTCACAATCTGCATCTTCTCATTCCACCCCAGTCACACCCACAAGGAGGGACCCAGCCTTGATCTCACCAGTACCCACAGGGGTTCAGTTCCATATTCCAGAACTCTGGAATCCCATATCCTTATCTTTCTCTCCTTCTAGGCCTTCTTGGGCCTCATCCCTCCAAAACTTGTTCTCCATCCTCACCAGAATCTCCTGCCCCTCCAACACCTTCGCCCTCCCTACTTTTCCAGTCCCTGCCCTGCCCTCCCTCCAAAATGGCCTCTTAGCCATTTCAACAGGATTCCTGCCCCTTCAGTCCCTTGCTCACTCTCCCGTTGCTGCTCAATTCTTTCCAAATTGCAATCCTGAATAGCTTTTGTCAGCTTTCTCTCTTTGCACTCTCACCTGCTGTTGAATGCTCCTGCAGAAAGTCACACAGCGGTGTAGACAAGGACCATGGCCAACCAACATTGTCTAATCTCACCTGGAGCCTCTCTACTAACCACCTACATCAACTCTGTCACATGACCTCCGGTGGCTATTCCAAACCTTTTCTCAAGTCACCTTTATGAGCGTCCTGCTCCCTCTCAATGGTGGACCTAACCTTCAACCTAAGCTTCACTAAAGACAATGGCAGCCACATGTCCCAAGGATCCTTTCCTCCCCAACTTCATCCTTCAGATCACTCAGCGTATGCCCCCTTCTTCTCTGTCTTTGCTCGAATCTGAGTAGATGAAGTGACCCCTATTCTTGCCAATGACAACTTTCTCTCTCTGTATTGCTTCCTTCCAATCTCTTTCCATCCTTCCTTGCCCCCCTCCCTAATTTTTAACCTCTCCTTATCCACTAAACTCCTCTGCTGGCAACAAATACGCCCAGATTTTCTCTCTTCTTAGAAAAATTCTTTGCTTGACCTTAACCATCTCATCAGGTTATCCAACATTTTCCCTCCCATCGCAGCCAAGATCTATACACGTTGTTGTCACTGTCTTACTTTCCATTCACTTCCAATATTTTGTAGCCTGGATTCTGCCTCCAACACCAAACTGAAACTTCTCTTTCTGAGGTCACCAAAGATCTCTTTCTTGTTAAATCCAACTGACTTTTTTCAGTTCCCATCCAGCCTTCTTGAGCTCCGCTTTTGGACAGTGTTGACCGTGCCTTCTTTCTGGATAATCACAGAATTGCAGAATTTGGGACGCTGGTGGACACTAGGCTAGAAAGGAATCCACTGTGATATTCTCTCCTTGATGGCTTTTCATGACGCTGTCCCCAGTTGGTTGTTTTCCCACCTACCAGAGTGACCTATTTCAGTCTCCTGTTGGTCATTCACATCCTATCCCCTCCTGTGGGGACAGACCTGAAGCTCTGTCCTCTCCTACGTGTCATTACCCTGCCCCATATCCGATTAGTTGCTGAGTCTGGTTGATTCTACCCACATAATATTTCCCACATCTCCTTCCAAAGGCCTTTTCTGATCTTTCAACTATTTGTGGGCCCTACCAAACTGCTCTATATTTATCCCGTATATGTCCAAGGTTTACTTATAAAGGAACATTTCGCCCCCAACCCAGTAACATGTAAGTTCTTGAAGGGCAAAACCATTCTTCCCTTGGTATCTTGGCTGCTAAGGTGGGATTGGGGTGGCCTGACATACAATAGGTCCTTACTTAATGTTCTTTTTTTCTTTTTTTTCCATAATCCAAGATTTTTTTTTATTGTTCTTTTTTTTTTTTAACAGTCATTTATGCCATGAATTCATAGGGAATTGGTTCCAACAGCTCAGGTTCCTTGCCATTGGTTCTCACAAAGTGTGCTTCTCTGGGTGGAGCAGGCTAGCGTTTCAGCTGAACCCAAGTGCCTTTTTCTTTGGCTTCCTTCTTCTTCTGATCATTTTCCTTTACCCGCTTCAGGAAGCTATCTCTGCTCTAGGAATGCTTAATATGCTCAATATGCACATTAATTCTCTTGGCTAGAATCTTGCCCTTAACCTGTTTGTTTACAACAATGCCTACAGCATGCTGAGTAACATTATAGACCCGTCCAGTCTTGCCATGGTAACATTTGTGGGGCATTCCTTGCTGAACTGTGCCCATACCCTTGATATCTACAATATCACCTTTCTTATATCTTCGCATCTATGTAGCCAAAGGGACGACACCATGTTTTCGAAAGGGCCTAGAAAACATGTAGCGTGTCCCTCTCCTTTTTCCTTTTGTGTTCGTCATTTTGGCAACTCACTGGAATATGGTGGAGCCGGCGGAAAGGTTACTTAATGTTCTTGATAGATTAATGGTCAACCATTAATCAACACAAAGTACAGAATTAAATAAAGCTTAAGGTACATTTCGATGCCTGTAGCACTATTTGAATGGAATCTTATACGTGTAAAGACAAAACTTTGGGCCAGTCATGAGACTCTTTGTTTGAACACGGTGGAACCAGGGGAATGGGGTTGTCCTTTCCACCAGTGAAGAACCTTGCCAAACTCATCCCCGGACCTCCCCGCTGGGAGCAGAAAACTTTGCTTTCAAGCTTCTGTGTAGACCAGAGAGAGGGCACTGGAGCTTGAGAGGGAACTTTCTAAGACCCAGAGAAGAAAGGCCTCATTTCCCTATAGCCTGGCCTCTCTCAGAGATCCTGACAGGTAGGGGGTAGGGAGGGGGAAAAGAGTGTCTAAGGCGGGGGGGTTGGAAATTGGAGACCAGCTCCAAGTCGTTAGAGAGGCTCAGAGAAAGTGATTCCTTATGTTGAAATCCTGGCAGACAGCACCAGAGGAGTGTGGTTTGAAGGGGCCCCATGGCCTCTCATTCCAGCTTACTTCCTTTGGGTTTTGAAAGTTTTTCCATGGACCCGATTGCTAAAATACTTACAAAAACCAAAGTATGACTTGGGGTATGGGAGGGGACAATTGGGCTTTGGACCTAAGCCAACACCCCAATTCAGAATGAACCCCTTAATTAAGGAGTGAATACTCATTTCCCAGGAGATTAATTGTCAGTCAGCTAAGTGGGAGAATGGGAGACCCAGGATAGGACCCCAGGCTGGGATGGGGTAAGAAACAGGGCGTTCACCACTAGAGAAAAGAAAATCTGAGGACTGAGGAATAAGTGTATCTTTGTGACTTGAGGAATTCAGATTGCTTGAGCAAGCAGGCACATTCCAATACTTAATGCTGTAGATACTGATCAGTGTTTGGAGTCCAGAGAAAGCCTGAGACTACAGGATATTTCTACCAGTGTAAAGCTGTACCAGTTCCATCAACCCTGACCTTGACCCTCATTCTGACTGGAGCTGCCATAGTTCAGAGGGAGCCCCCCAGGCAAACAAGCTAAAGCCAATGTGCCTGTCACACCTGAGGCAAGAGGTGTGTGAGCCCCTCAAAGTAGAAGTTACCTTACAAAGGCTGAATTCCCAGTTCTCCTTGGCAAGCTGTTCCTTTGTCCCTTGATGTGGAACTGAGTAAGAGAAAGTTTGCCCAGCAGGGGATTGGCTAGGGGGCTGCATTTCACACAGAGGACTTTGTCCCTTTCTTAGCTTCAGTCTTTGTCCGAGATCTTGGCTGAGTTCAAATATTACACAAGAATGTTTTACCTGTGGTTAGAGAAAGAAATCTTGGCCTTTCCTGACCATTAAGAAATGTTCCAGGACTTCCATTCTGTAGCAATCCTAGGCTAAAGATTTCCCCATCTCCTTTCTGCTGTCACCGAGGGACTGGAGAGCTATAAGGTAGATCTGTGTCTACCTGCTTGTCCTGGAAATGGGCTCCTCCCTGTCCCCTTCTCAGAACAGAAGTCAGCTTGTGCTGCCCTTGGCCGCCAAAGAGGGGCATGTCTTCATCCGCAGGCTGTGGGGTATCGGAGTTGTGGGGCAGTCTTCTGTTGGGAATGAATGAAAGTAGCTTGTGTTCAGACAACTATTTAAGACTGGCAAAGCTTTTTCCATTCACAGTCGCCTCTGAGCCTTAAAACAAAGCTGGGAGACAGGTGCTAAACTAAGGTTGACAGAGTAAGCTTCTTACCCAAAGTCACAAAGCTGGTGTCTGAAGTGGAATTTAAATCCCAACTTTCTGGGCTCTTAATCTAACATTAGACCACCCCCATCCCCAATTTGAGTCTGATCTGCCTTGTGCCAGTGTGGCTTTGCCAGGGTAAGCGGCAGAGCCTAGGTTCCTGGAAAAACCCTTACCCAACCCTAAGTTGGTCATATTTTAACCACTAGTGCTGAGGACTCCCAGACTTTGTGACCAGTGATTGCGTTTGGAAGCTCCTAGGGAGAAGAGATTGTTTGGGCCAATCTGTACTGGTAACTTTCACCCCCAAAACAAAAAGCCTGGGGAACAGTAAGAGCTTAATAAATGCTTCTTGATTTGATTGGTTGATTGATGGCACAGCATTGCTAATGGGAAGGTGGCCTTTTGCAAGCCGGATGTAAGTGGAGTAGCATTTACATACTAAAAGCACAGTCCAGCCTTCTATCTTCTGTCATTATATCCTCTAATGTACATATATAAACATATGTATAATATGCCTAAGAGAACGTGGGGGGACAGGCCTAGCCTAGGGAGGGAGGGGTGCTGTCAGAAGAGCCTTGAAGATTCCCTTTAGAAGCTAGCCCCAGCACCGAAGTACTTCATTGAAAGATGCACGGCTCAGCTCTCTTCTCCACACAATGGATTTCTAAGAGGCCCAGACACATGTAGGCAGTGGCGGATGTAGGAAAAAACGTTTTCCCCTCTCTGGGCCTCAGTATCTTCATGTCAAAATCTGAAGGCTAGACCAGAAAGTCTCTGGGGCGCCTTCCAGCTCCGACATGCGATGACTCACTCTCTATACATCTGGAAGGCTCCTCTGGAGAGGCAGGGACCAGACATCCGCTGTCCTTAATTTTGTTCCATATCTATGGAATGTACAGTTCAATTTGCTGGCTCTCATGGGAGCTTAAATGACTTTTCCAGTTGAAATCCACCTTTTTAATAAAAATGTGCAAGGAGAAGTATGGGTCATGTAACCTCTATGGTAATCTGCGGCCAGGGCAAGCTGGCCTTTCTGCTTGGTGGACCACCAAGGTCCTGCTGATACAGGCGGTTTTATAGCAGAGAGAAAAGACAGGGAGACCTTGAGAGGAAAGCTGACGGTCCCACGCTCATAGATCCAGGGCTCCAACGTAAGTCAAAGCCCATCCAGTCCAAGGTCTTCATTTTACAGATGGGAAACTGTGGCCCAGTAGTGAGGCAAGATTTGAACTCAGGTTATTTGACTCTCAAACCATGGCCCTTTCATCTGTACCATGCTTGTCTCTTCCATGAGGGGGTGCCCCCCTTTGACACCCAACTGGGCAAGTCATTTCTGCCAGAGGGCCACCATCCTCCACCTTGGCCCATTTGCTACTGAGAGAACGAACTTCCTATTGGAGGAGGGAGACATTCAGGAGCCTACGTAGACGCTGCCAGGCAGGTGACTGGCTGGAGATGAGCGATGCCAAAATCCACACTGGAGAGTCAGAAGTCCTTTGGGCATCACTGGCCCTTGGCTACTGGCTGAGCTCCCTGGGCTGATGACTCACACTACTCACAGTACTGCTTACAGGACCTCCAGACTCTCCAGGCCTTGGGCCTTCAGGGATGGCCTTCCACGCCTTTTGGAACTTTCAGCAGAAGCTGCTAGGTTTGCTAGCTCCAAGTCCCACGCACAGGAGGCTCCTTCAGAAACAGAAACCAGAGGCAAGCTGGATTGTGCAAGGATTCAGGGAAATAGTGCTGGGCAAAACTGGGTCTGACAACTCTCTGTTCCCTCGGCATTGGTAATGGATAGATAGATGGGTGGAAAGAGGGGGAGAGACACAGGGACAGAAGGGGGGGTGAGGAGAGAGAGAAAGAGAGAGAAGAGAGAGAGAGAAGAAAGAAAGAAAGAGAGAGAGAGAGAGGAGAGAGAAGAAAGAGAGAGGAGAGTGGAGAGGAGAGGAGAGAGAGAGACAGACAGACAGAGAGAGAGAGAGAGAGAGAGAGAGAGAGAGAGAGAGAGAGAGAGAAGAGAAAGGAGAGAGAGATGGAGAGGAGAGGAGAGGAGAGGAGAGGAGAGGAGAGGAGAGGAGAGGAGAGCTCACATTAATTAAGCACCCACCCTGTGCTGGGCACAGTGTTAACACTGGAAGTGCAAACAGTTCTTGTTCTCCAAAAGTTTCCATACTAAGAGAAGACTACACATTAAGGGGAAGTGAAGGACGGGGAGGGGGACAGGAAGAGAGCTGGGAGCTAAGCCTGGTGGTGAAGTCCAGGAGCTGAGTCAGGGAAGGGAGAAGCACTGTGGTGGGTATTCAAGTCAATTCAGGTATTATCTAGTAAGCCCCTACTATTTGTCAGGCCGTGCTAGACTCAGAATACAAAGAAAAACGTAAAATACTTTCTCCCCTCACGGAATTTACATCTTGCTGAGGGGTGGATTGGGAGGAAACAGCCCAGACCACACAAAATGCCAAGTAATTTGCCAAAGGGGGAGAAGCCTACTTCACCAGGGAGACCAGAAGACGTTGCCTAAAGGGGATGATTCCCAAGGAGCCCGAGACAAAAACACCGGAGGCTGCCATGTAGACACCTGTGGGGACCTAACCCTTCACAGCCATCATACACACCCTTCACTTTCTCCCTCAAACTTGCTCTCCCTCCCCGCCCCCAACTTTTGCTTCTCCTTCCCAACCCTCCACACTCCTGGGCTCCAACCAAACCTTGCCTGAGAATTATTCAAATCTCCACAGATCCCCAAAGTCCTTTCCCTACCACAGCTGTGAGAGGTAGGTGGTGTAAGCACTATTATCCCAGATAAGAAACTGGAAGGTAAAAGTCATATCCTCATTGACTGAGTGAGCCTGAGGTTGGATTCCCAGAATTTGAAAGTTGGAAGTGGCTTCAGCAGCCAAAGTCCGACCTGTACAAAAAGGAATCCTCACCAGGCATACAACCTCACCACGTGTCCAACACCTCTTTTTGAGGTGACAAATAGCTGGAAACTAATGGGGTGCACGTCAGTTAGGAAACAGCTGAGCAAGGTATGGTCTAGGAATGTGATGGAATAAATGCCATAATACTGTATAATAGTGTTATGATGAAGCGGACAATTTTAGAGACACTTAGAAAGACTTGTATGAGCCTATGCAGAGTGAAGTCGCAGAATCAGGAAAGCAATTATTATAATAACAACATGGTCAAAACAAGCTTGAATAACTGATCAGTGCAATGATTGATGATTCCAGGAGATGGATTATGAAGAATGGCGCCCACCTCCTGCCAGAGATGATGGCCTCAGGGTGCACTTTGAGACACATGTCTTTGGACACGGCCCATATGGGAACTTGGTTTGCTAGACCGTGTTAGGAGGTTTCCCAGCCCCACCTCCACTGGCAGGAGAAAGGAAGAGAAAGAGGATGGAATTAGAAGGAAGAAAAAATAGATACTTGACAATGGAAAATACACAGCAATTTTAAAAAAATCTAATAAAATAAAGGAATCCTCACTCTAATACTCAACAAGTCTCTGCCTGAAGATTTCTGAGTAGGAGGAATGGATCATTTCCCCATGTAAGCCTCTTCCCTTTTTGACAGCCCTAATATTAGGAAGTTTATCTTGATATCTAGTCTATATTAGCCTCTTGGTAACTCCATCCACTGCTCTGGTTCTGCCCTCTGGGGCCAGGCAGACCAGGTGGAACGCCTCCTCTAAATGTGAACGCTCCTGTCACCACCTGCCAAGTTTTCTTTTCTCCAGGTGAAACACACCCGATGTGCTTGGGTCACTGCACCATCCCCTCGGCTCTCTGCACACTCTCTAGCTCCTACCCGTCCTTCTAAAACCCCAGTGCCCAGACCCGAGCGCAGTCCTCCAAAAGAACTCTGAGTAGGGTAGGGGATAGTGAGACTGGCTCCTCTCTGTCCTTGGTGTTCAAACTCTGGCCTCCTGGCTACTCCACACTGGTGTGTCTCTGTCTGTCAGTCTATCACAAGAAATAAGTATCTACTATATGCCCAGTACTGGGAAGAAAAGGGGAGAGAAAAAACCTGGCCAAAGTGCCTGTTCTCCAGGAGCTTAGACTCTCTCTAGGAAAACATATACAGATACCAGCCCTCTGCCAACACTTCAGCAGCCCTAGCTGCCTATCATGGAACTATGATAGATCATTCCACTGTAATCATAGCAGGAGTGGTAAGGTGTCTTTCCACATAGGGCACTGACTTCCCTGCTCATCCCCAAAGCATCCTTCTCTCAAGAAGTCTGAGAGCAGCCAGTACAGCCACAAATCCCTAACCTTGGCTCTTTCAGAACAAGGACCACATCCATCTTTTTGATGTTTGCCAGGCCAAGGCCAGAGGTTTGGGCAGTGGAAAGAACGCTGGTTCTTAGAATCAAAGGATCTGGGTTTAAATCACAGCTCTTTAATTTACTTCTTATATAACCTGAGTCAATCCTCTCTCTCCCTCTCTCTCTCTCTCTCTCTCTCTCTCTCTCTCTCTCTCTCTCTCTCTCTCTCTCTCTCTCAGCTTCAGTGTCCTTATCTGTGAATTGAGGGGCTTGGACTCTAAGGACCCTTTTTTTCTCTCAGCCTGATGGTCCTGTGAATCCTGGGCTTGGGATGATTTCAGGATTCCTCAGGACAAGTAGGCTCAGCTAAGGCACACACGAGAAAGGGCTCTTTGCCTCTTGTGTTTATGGTCAGAAATGCTTCCAGGAGGGCTCTGTCTGAATGTTCAGAGTCATGCTGTCTGGGATTTTCCTGTGTGTGCCCAGGACAGTGGGTGGGTCTGTGAGCACACCAACCCACCCACTCTCATCCCGGAGGTAGGTGCCTGTGGAGTGGGGAAGGTCAATGTTGACCTCAGGACCCTTAATGGAGCAATCAGGCCCCAACCAGGCTTCCTCTGTGATCTGGTCAGCAGATATGGATTTCCTCCCTTGATGCCCCAGCTGTGGACATCCCCTTACCAGATGGGCGATGATTCACTTTGCTTCCCATACATATACAGCCTCACAAGGCTTGCTGTTTCATGTCACGAGGTAACCTAGCTTGGGATGGAAACATTCCTCCCTTCTCCTCTCCCTACCCTCCATAAACTCTGCTGAATCACCTCCTTTTTAGATCAAGTCCTACCTCGAGAAAACTGAGGGCAGGAGAAAAGTGTCTTGTTCAGGGTCACACAACTCAAGAGGGTCTGGGACTGGACTGAACTGACCCCCTCAAATGTTTCTTCCAGCTCTAGACCCTCTGTGCCTCCATTTCTCAGTTATACTAAATGTTGATATTAAAGATTTTTTTCTTTAAATGCAGTATAAAACCAAAATAGGCTAGCGCTTCATCATTCTAGAGTTGGGAAGGAACTCAGAGGCTACGTAGCCTAACCCTGTCGTAAGGAAACCGAAGGCCAGGAAAATTAAATGACGTGGCCAAAGTCACAAAGGAAGGAAGCATCTAAGGGGGATTTTGAATCCAAGTTTTCCCAACTCCCAGACTCCCTGTGCAGACACCAAAGTGCCTCTCTGTGACATGAAGTCAGGATACCTACTGTTAGGGTTCAGGGACATTGGAACCCTGAAATAGTGATGCAATGAATCCAACCCAAGCCTTCTTTCAGCCAAAGACAAAGTTCATTAGAACACCGATTGGGTGGGGAGATTTTTAAGAATCCACTATTTTGGCCAGATTTTAAGAATCTTAACATGTGTATTGCTAATGCAAGGAGGACAGACTCTTAAGGAATTCAAATACTATAGTGGAGGCAAGATGAACCTTTTATACAGTAAGACTGTGGGAACAGAGGAGGGGTCTAGATGGAATGAAGGAGAGGGGCCAGGTGCAGACAATAAAAGGGCAGTTAATTAACTGGAAAGGGTTGATTGCCCCAGGCAAATGCCAGGGACCTGGGCCAAATGGAAAAGTCCAGGGGTCCAGATGCCAAAGACGTGGGCTTCTCCTTTTAGGGAGAAGCTTCTCCCTTTAGGGTGGGGCTTCTCTCCATCCCCATCACCTACAGTCTGTACTTTAGGGATGGAGTGAGGCCCAAACAAAATCATAGATGGAAAGTGTTTTGTAAGACTTAAAGTGAAGATCATGTCTAGAGCATTTCATAGACTAAAACTGAGAGACTTGAGCACAGATGTCTCCGACCAAGTCACTTTGCCTCATCTCAGAAATGAAGGAGGCGAAGTAGATGTGGGCAGGCTCTCTCTCAAGTTAATTAAGAAGCCCAGTGTCTAATGAATCTGGAAATGGAAGGGGCTGACCTCTGTCATCTCCATAATTGCTGAAGGAACCTTTCTCTCCCAAATCCACCCAACTTTCTACAGAATCTGACATTCCTTTGTTAGCACTTGTAAATCCGAGAGGGTATAGACTACTCGATCTGTGCCGTTGCCTTTGGGCTCAACATGGGTGATCAACAAACTGATTATGTAATGCTGTTCACCCCTTCTTCTCCACTTTTTGGTCTGTGTATGCCTGGCATCTCTCCCAGTGCCTGGCACATTGTAGGCACTTAATAAATGTATGCTGATTAATTGACTCCTGTAGTCAGGCCAATCCCTTCTCCCCAACATGGTGATGAAGATGCTGTATGAGCAAGCAGACGCCCTGAAAATAGAGGACCTGGGTTCAGATCTCAGACCTGCCCTTTTACAATCCCTACCACCTCTCTGGGCATTTAACCTTCTGTTAGACGAAGGGACTGGAGGAGAGGGCCTTTCAGATTCCCTTTCTGTGCCCCCAGGATCTCAGGGCTGCAGCTCTCCCTGAACCAAAGTCAGGATCATGAGCCAACGTTGGCAAAGTCGCCCTCTCTTCCCCCCAGGGCCTCAGTGTCTTCATGTGTAAAATGGGTCCTTCTCCGCTCTGAAAGCTGCTTGGGCTCTCTGAAGGCATGGAGAGCTCTCCAGGCTGAGGATTTTATGAAACGGCCCAGGGTTGCTGTGACAACCAGCCGTGTTTGCAAGCACAGCTTTTGTCCAGATCTGCCCCGGATTGCTCCTTTTGTCATTTCTAGTGAATCCAGATGTTTCTTGGAATTCTGGAGCCCCAGCTGTGGAGCTCCAAATGGCCAGGATTCTTCTCCTTGGGGGAAGAGCCTTACTTTGGAGGCAACCTTCACTTCATTAGCCTTGGGCAACCTTTTTAACCTCTCGGGGCCTCTGTACAATGAGTGTCATTGGTTTTCTTCCTTTCCATGCCTTGTCTTTTTGGGTGTCAAGTAGTCAGCCATTCAGCCAACAAGCTTCGATTAAGCTCCTACTATAGGCTGTGTGCTAAGCGCTGAGCATTCAAAAGAAAGGCAAATGACAGTCCCTTTCCAAACGGCGCTCACAAGCCAACGGAGACAGGCTAGATTGAAGGGTGATCATAGAGGGGAGGTAACAGGGGGCGGGCTGCGTGGTACAGTGGGGTTCAGCCCACCCGTAGCCCAAGAAGGAGAGTCCCTCTGCCGGCACAGACTGGCACCTGCTCTCTACCTCAGTCCTGGAGAACGGATGGGCCAACGACAAGGAAAAAGACCTGTCACCAATCCCACCCAGAGCAAGTCAATAAACACTTGGTGAGTCAGTATTCACCCATTAAGGGCCTCCTCCTCCTCTGTCCAGTGGGGAGTCATGCATGCCCTTACATGTGGGTGTTCTGTGCAAAGGAAGAGAAATTTTAATCACGTATGTGAAAAACAATTTCTCTCGATAATCCCTGTCTTGGAGACTCAGAGCTCCCAGGGCCACTCCTCCCCCCAAATTTTCATGAGGACATTACTGATAATGAGATCACATTGATTCTTATCCTGGTCAAATTCCAAACCCAGGCCTGAATTGATATAATCTGCACAGGTTTAGGTAGATTCTTCTGCTTAGAAGATAGCCCAAGACTGGGAGTAGGGACTGGTCAGGTAGAAGAGGTATTTCCTCTGTCCAGATGGGATATCAGCCGCTGTTGAAAAGGGATTAAGTAAGTTGCATACTCAAGACCTCACCATAATAAAGCCCACCTCCCAGTGTGGTGAACAACGAAGAATTGATCAGCACCTCTTGGGAACAACTACTCTTCAAAGGGCATATAGTCCTGTACCGCCAAATCCCAAACTGGGCCAGTTGTGAACTGGGTCCCTTGTGGGGGGTGCAGTTTTGTACTAAGACATGGACACAAACCCCTTATTTCCTTTCTCTCTTAGAACAAACTGCTTTAAAATTGGGATTTGACACATGCTTCAGCAAGTATGTTGGGGTTTGGGGCTAGGTTTTTTTCTTCCCTATTTATTGGTTGGGTTTTTTAAGCTGGAACAGTGAACTCTGGTCTCATGTCGCTTTTCTTTTTGGTTTCTCTCAATATGGCTCTGAAAAACCAGGCTTTGATAAAGCCCATTGGGATTGAAACGGAGCTATCAGACTGTGCCTTTAAACCAAATCACTCCCGCTCTGACAAACTGGCCAGTAATAGGTCCCAGGCCAAGCCTCGCCAGCTCATTGTTTATGTTTAGCTTTAATGGCTCCGAGTGAGTGTAAATAGCAATTGTTTCTGTTCTGGCTAGAAACTCTGAGTGAGGGTCTTCCGGTCCCTGACTGTTTTGGGAAGTCAGATCCAGCCCCGTCTTTTGCCTCCATTCTTGCCTTGCCTTTAACAACTGAGTGGGTGTTGCCTCAGACAAACTGAGCCCTGTGAAAAACCTTAGCTTAAAAAGACCAAGGTCTCCCACTACATCCTGGACCATCACCAGTTGTCCTGACCTATGTCCGTGACTCTGGAGGAGACAGTGAGGCCAATGACTTTGTACAGCCTTCCCTCACTTAATTCCAATTCACTTGTGAGTCAAGACATCACCCCCCTGATGCCACTGGTCCTCTTCCAGCCCTGTGCTGTTGGAGCTTAGCAAGGGTGGGCCTTGCATCCGGGCCTTCCCAAGCATGCACCAAACTAGGACCCCGTCTTCCTTCATCAGCATGTCCACTGCCTCCGCCATAGGGTGCTGACGGAACACAAGATGTCTAGCTTGAAAGGGCCTGAGCCATCTTGGATCCAACACCCTCATCTGACAGATGGGAGAGAACCCCCCAGAAGGAGCAGAACCAGAATTCTGGTCCTTCTTTTTCTGATCCAAGAATGCAGGGCTCTTCTCCACCGCTGGTGGTAACTTGCCGCACTTGAGCTCCTGACTGACGTCCTGAATTCTGAAAGCGAGATTGTTTAGCTCACCCTGGGTTTCAGATGAAGCTTTTTTTCTATCCTCATCCTTTATACATTGGCACGGTTTCTATGGTAACCGTCTCTCAACCTCGGTGCCCTATTTCCCAGCCATTTTAGTGCAGTAGAGTTTACCATAGTGACATTCGGGGTGTGCTCAGTTTCTGTGATAGAGCGAACTCAGAAGAATCCTGTGGCTTGACCAGCTACCCAGCATTCAGGAAGAACATGGCAAACCCTAAGAGGCCATGGAAATAGCTATTACTTGGGGTGGCTAGGTGGCGCAGTGAATAGAGCACCGGCTCTGGAGTCAGGAGGACCTGAGTTCAAATCCGGCCTCAGACACTTAACACAAAAACCTAGCCGTGTGACCTTGGGCAAGTCACTTAACCCCAATTGCCCTCCCCCCCCCAAAAAAAAGAAAAAAAAAAGAAATAGCTATTACTCAGGTGAATAATGAGCAGACCAGTGATTTCTTTGGTGTAGGGAGCTCCCCAGGGAAGACCATCCTCTCCCAGAGTAGGTCATCACGTGTTCTGTACTCTTAGGCAGCTGCCTAAGGTTCTAAGGGGGGAAGTGACTTGTCCAGGGTCACACAGACTTTAGTCAGAGGCAGGAGCTGTGCCTCTCAGTTGTGATGTAGGGATGTCCCTGGGCTCTTTGATGCTATGCTGAGGTCTCTCAGGTCCTTCCAGCCAGTGAGTGGGACCAAGCTCAGAGCACTTCTGGTGTGGAGGCTGCTCCTCCACTGCTCTCCAAGCCCCAGCTTAGCTAAGTTTGGAGAGGTTCACTACTGTACCACCTGCCCACGTCAGCTCCTGAAGACTACTTCCTGAGGGTGGCTGATCTCTCCTGAGGAGATGGGCTTCCCCCCAGATCAGATCCCGAGATCCAGGGTGTACGGGGGGGGGAACGAATTCTTCTACCTCATACATCCAGAGCCTGGGCACCCAGGTGTCCATACTCCAGATCCCCCAAAGCATCTTCAGTGCCAGAATGTGACCAGCATTCTCATTTTCTCTTGGCCCCAACAGTCAGCAAAAAAGCAATTATCAAGGAAGGTTGTGCCATGCTCCCAGCACTGTGCTAGGCACTGGGGGAAGGGGTGTCAAAATAAACCCTCCCTGTCCTCAAGGCACTCACATTTTAGGGAGCCTCCCCCCAGGGCAGCCTCTTCCTTCCCTGGCTTCTTCATCTCAGATCCCCTCCCTCCTTCTCTCTCTCTCTCTCTCTCTCTCTCTCTCTCTCTCTCTCTCTCTCTCTCTCTCTCCCCT
>CM053601.1:185675739-185694626 GCA_028646575.1 Pseudocheirus occidentalis | reverse complement strand
TCTCCCTCTCCCTCCTTTCTTCTTCTCCCTCTCCCCCCTCTCTTTCTCCATCTCTCCCCCCCTTCCCCCAGGGTAGAAGGGAAGGAGATGGTGAGGCTTCTGGCTGGTCTAAATCAGCTCCTCCAGCTGTACTGGGTGGGTAGGCGAGAGGAAGCAGGCCTCCTGACCGTCATGCTCAAAGCCCCTCTTCCTCTTGACCCAGGACAGAGGAAGTGTAGCGGCTTCTCCTTTCAGGACAAGGTCAGGGGTGGCCACTGGAGGAGGCTTTGAACTTGAAGCTGCTCCTAACACTCTCCCCTTTATTCAGACCATGTGAGAGCACAGCAGTAATGGGCAGCATCCGCTGTCTTTCCTCTTTTCTGAATCATAGAATGTTCTGTTTCGAAGGAATCCTAGAACTTAATGTCAGAGTGAGTGGGGCCTAAAACCGAAGATGAAAGAGCCTGGAGGGGCATTAGAACATGGAATGTCGGAGCTGGGAAGGATCTTAGAAGGTGGAATGTCAGAGCTGGGAAGGAGCTTAGAACATGGAATGTCGGAGCTGGGAAGGACCTTAGAATGTGGAATGTCAGGGCTGGGAAGGACCTTAGAATGTGGAATGTCAGGGCTGGGAGGGCCTTAGAAGGTGCAATGCCAGGGCTGTGAGGACACTGAGGTCCAGAGAAGCAGTCTCCCTCCCCACCCTTCCTCCTCTTCCTTTTTCTGTCCATGCACAATTCCCTTGGGATGGAATCTGACCTCCTGAAGCTCACCCACTTCCTATCCTAGTTCCCTAATACAGCGCCTAGAGCCTCCACAGTGGCACATCTTTGTAGAACTTCAGGGTCTCCAAAGTACTTTAAATTAAATCATCTCATTGATCCTCATGACAACCTTGGGAGGGAAGTGCTATGATTATTCCCATTTCACAGATGAGGAAATTGAGATAGACAGAGATGGAGTGATTTGTCCCAGGGTCACATGGCTAGGCTGGATTTGAACTTGGGTCTTGATGTTTTCAAATCGTGCTGCCTTTAGCCAAGGATCCTGGAGGCCGTCCCCACACCAGGCAAGAATGGGCACAACTCTGCACTCTGGGTAGGATGGACCCACCTCTTTTTCCATTCACATGTTTCCTGTAATGAAGGATAGCAGATAATAGTGGAATGGAAGCTCCTGAGGGCAGGAAGTCTTTCTGCTCTTCTTAGTCCCCTTAGAGTGGGGGCCATCTTCTGTAGAACAACAGCATCTAACCTTAATCACTGAACTGGCCTGGCCTCAGTCAAATTGAGACCTGGGAAAGACCTTGGCTTGAAAAGGCCAGGGCATCCTGCCTGTGGGACCATCTCCTGGGTCTCACCACCTGACCTGGGTGGCTCCGGAAGAGAAAGTGAGGCTGGTGATTTTGCACAACTTTGATGAACCACAGCCTGGCACATAGTAGGTCCTGATTAAATGTGTGTTGCCTGACTTATAGATGACAGTGGAGATGATGCCTCCCCCCTCCCCATTTTACATGAAGGCCTGGAGAGAGGAAAAGGATGTATTCGAGGTTCCGTCCGAGGAGCCTTTAAAGTAGCTCTGGGCCCAGGTGGGAAATGAAGAGCCCAGCAGGGAAGTTTGTGGGGTGGGGGCTGTGGGAGGAAACAACTTTCATTTCCTCGCAAAACAAAAATAAAAGAAACAGGAGAAGGACTTACACGGATGCCCTGGTGGAGGGGACAGGGTAGAGGAGGGGGCTTGTGAGCCAAGGTCCATGTCTTAGACAGAGCAGAGGATTCTGTGTATGGGAGAGGAGAGAGGGCTGGCAGAAGCCAGAACATTCACTTGGCAGGGAGCAGTAGCTGGTAGTATGACCTAAAGGAAGCTTCCCCCAGCCCAGCCCTCCCTCCCCCCTTCCCCACAGCCTCTTCAGGGGGCCTGAAAATCCCAACATTAGGCAATAATTTCTTTGGACCACTTTCCTTGTGCAACATGTCAGCGTCCTGTTCCTGACCCATTGCTATCCATTACTTGAGTGATCACCTCCCAAGTCCCTCCATTTGGAGGGTCCTGGTCTTTCTGATGGCTGACTTTTACTGCTCATGTCCTCCTCTCTGGGCTGGCACTCCCTTCCTTTTTTGGACTATTGGATGTCTGGAACTTTTCTCATCAAAAAAGTCCATCTCCAAGGGAGGCAGTAGAAACAGCACTGAACTTAGAGGCGTGGGACCCTTCTGTATAAAAGGGCCTTCTTCTGCACCCTAGCTGCTCAGGCACTTGAAGTTAACGAGGAGTGCACATGGAGCCCAGGACAAAAGGTGAGGGCTTGGTACAAGAAGCACCATGATGGGGAGAGACTTTTCCAAGGGCCATCAGTACATCAGCCATATTGGCTCTGCTTCGGATACTTTAACCATACAGTTCTTCAACCTGCTCTTCTCCCATGAGCTGCTCTTCCACCCCATCTCAGCCACACAGAGAGATAGTCAGACCCTTGATCTTGCCATCACCCACAAAATGATCACCCTTGTGTTCAAGAATTCTCAAATCCCTTTATTCAGCCATAATCTATTAGCTTTTCACCTTTTCCTCTGTCTTCCCTGTACATAACCCTGCCCCTCAATTCTCTCTCCCAGACCAATTGCCCTACATTAACCATTCCCTCCTTTTCTCCCCATCTTGCCTCCTTAGTGAGACAATTCAACTCTCTTTTTTTACTATTTTACTTTTCCCCAGTTATATGTAAAAACAGTTTTTAACATTTGTTTTTAAAACTTTGTGCTCCAAATTCTCTTCCTCCCTTCCCACCTTCCTCCTCCCTCATAGAGAAGGCAAGTAGTTCAACATAGGTTGTACATGTGTAGTCATGCAAAATATATCCGTAACAGTCATGTTGTGAAGGAAAACAGACCAAAAACCTCAAGAAAAATAAAGAAACTTAAAAAATGTTTCAATCTGTATTCAGACACCAGCAGTTCTTTCTCTGGGGATGGATAGCATTTCTCACCATAAGTCTTTCCGAGTAGGCTTGGATCCTTGTACTGCTGAGAACAGCCAAGTCATTCACAGCTAATCATCTGACAGTATTGTTTAACAACAATACTTTGTATGCAGTACATTTCACTAAGACAATTCAACTCTTGAATTCCCTGTTCCTTTATCTAATCACTCATTATGTCCAGCAGAGACTCAGCCTTAGACCACTCCCACCATTTGTTACCTTCTCTCCTACACACAAGCTACTCTCCATCCTCCAATCAACCACCAAGGTGATTTTCCTAAAGCACAGGTCTGATCATGTCACCCCCTACTCAATAAACTTCAAGAGGTTCCCTCCAGGAGCAAATACAAGATCCTTTGCTTGGCCTTCAAAGCCCTTCATAGCCCAGCCCCCTCTGACCTTCCCAGTTTTCTTCTACCTCACTGTCAGACAGTAGGCTCGAGTCCTGTGACATTGGCCTCCCAGCTGTTCCACTAACAAGCCCCTCCATCTCTCAGCTCTGGGCATTCTCTTTGGCCATTCCCCCATGTCTGGACAGGCTCTTCCTCCATCACTCCAACTACTGACCTCTCTGGCTTCCTTTAAGGCCCAGCTGGAATTACACCTTCTACAGGAAGCCTCCCCCAACTCCTCCAGTTTTTATCCTGTAGATAGCTTGCTTCCTATATACTTCTTTGAATATTCTCTCCTATATTAGATTGTGAGCTTCCTGAGGGCAGGGTCTGTCTGATGAGGTTTAGAGTTGGTAGAGCTGGTTCAGGTGTGAAACAATTCACTTAGACCTCTGTAGCCAGGTGGAGCTTTATTGATGCAAAAGCAGTATGAGTCTCCTAGCCAGAAAGCCAAATGAGAGCCTGATATTTGGAGGGGTGATGCTTATATGGAGGTTTCAGAATGACAATGTAGTTTTACAGGTTTTTATGGAGGTTGAAGATTTTTTACTCAGGATGAGGCAGATGGACGATAGGATTGGAGACACAAGATAAGGGAGGCAGGACATTTTATGGCCTAGGATGGGGGAAGGAGGAATTTTATGGGCCAGGATAAGGGGGGAAGTTTTAGGTATTTCCAGATAAGGGGAAGAGCCTTCAGGTTAAACCATAAACTGGGAAAAGGCAACTCTTAACCCTTGGAGCACTGTTTGTATCCTGTCTTTTATCTCTCTGTGTAGCCTCAGTGCTCAGGAAAGTGTGTGACACAAAGTAGATGCTCCATAAATGTTTATTGAATTGAATTGATTGATGAATTTGTGTCCAGCACCCATTGGGTGGTCTTGGCAAAGCCTAGGTATACCTTCTAAAAATGACACAGTTAACAAAGGAAATCAATGAGATGAAAAATGCGATCATCAAACTCTTTTTTTACAAACAAGTCCTGAGAGCCCAGGGTAAGAACCTAACCTTAAAGGAGGAAGCCCATCTCCCCAGTGCCCACCCACAGCGCCATCCCACTCTTCCAATATCCCCTTCTGGCTGTGCCTTCTTAGCTAAGTTCACACAAATGTCCATTATATGAGTTATTTGGACCTAGCCTCCACACTAGACGGTAAGGTCCATGAGCATAAGGACTTGGTCTGGCTTTTCTTTATCACTCCCACAGCATCTCATGCAAAGCCTGGCATATAGTAGATACTCAGTGAATTACTGGAAGAAAGGACTCCTCTAGGGAGACCCTGGGGAGCAGAAAGTGCAGATGGACAAGGAGAGCAGTCAGTCTGGCCACAGACATGAATTACACCAGTGGGAGGGGAGGGGGTGGGAGGAAACACAAAGAAAGATCAAAGCAGCCCCTGCCTTCTGGGAGCTCTGTTCTAATGTGGGAGGGCAAAGGTAGCTATTTCTGGAGTTATCTGACTCCTGGAGGCACATCAAAGATACATGGATGATAGCGCTGGAAGGAACCTCAGAAGCCATTTCATAGATGGGGAAGATGGAGCCCCAAGAGGTTGTGACTCGTCTGGGTTCACTCAGGTGGTGGAGGGTGGGACAAGGAGTATGGGAATGAATCCAGACCTCCCAGATTCTAAGTCCAGGGTTCTGGGAAGTCAGGAACAGAATGGAACTGAAAAGAATGTGCTCAATCTTACTTAAATATCAAATAGACCTAGGACAGTTGTAACTAAGACTTTAATTGGAGGGAGTCTTTGCTATGCTGGCTGGATGAGGGTTTAGGTTTGAATAATAAAAAAGCTGAAATAGTCTGTATAGTGGGCATTCTCACAAAAGAATGATAAGCACTTCCTTAAAGAAAAAACAAATGGAGGCTTGAAACTGAGAGGAAAGCCACTGAGACTGTCTGGAGGACTTGGAGATTGAGCCAAAATAGGACCCTCGGGAAAATGAGGTGTCTCAGAAAATTCCTTCCTCCACTGGTGGCAGGGCAATCCATGGGAAATTCTTTTGCACAAGGGTTTTTTAAAATTTCTTTTTCTTTACCCTGTTACTCCATTTAATTAAGGACCTTTAATTTGGAGAAAAATCATACAGATTGTGAGGGCTAATTTATAGTGAGTTCCCCATTCTGAAAAATCAAATCTAGAATGGCTTCAGTATTCACTAGGCCTAGGTTTAGGTCACCTGACCTTCAAGCAATCCGGGGCTTAAAGCAATGGAGACCCTCCCCCAGAGCCAACTCAGCAGAAGATATGCCAAATAAGGTTGGGACTGCTTTCACTGGACACCCACATGTTTCTGGGTCCTTTGTCTCAGAGAAGATTCCCATGCTTAGGTTGTTGGCCAGCCCCCCTACCCGTAAGAGTGAAAGCCAGTTTGGGTGGTTGGGTCTACTATATAACCATGGGCTGGCTTCTACCTGTTGCTCTCTCCCTGCTGCCATGTGGGCAACAGGGGCAGGGTCCTTTCTCATGAGAAAGAATAGACCTTTTTTGACCTTAGATTCAGACTCTGAATTCTTTCATCTCACACAAGATGAAAGGTATGTCCATAGTAGCGGGAAGGTGCTCCTGGGGGAAGGGGTGGAAGGTAAGAGTTCATTCAGCTGATAATTCTTCTGTGCCTGTTTCATATTAGTCAAACTCTGTGAGAGATCCTGAGATCTACCTGCCTTCAAAGAGCTTCCAATCTAGCCACAGAGATAAAACCCAAACAGGTCATTGTAATAAATACTTGAAGTTCAAACCATTTGCTACTGGAGAAAAGGGAGAAGATGGGTTGAGGAAGGCTGCATGTAGGAGAAGACTTCTCAAGGGAGAGCATAGGTGGGAATGAGTGGTGTGGCCAGACCATTAGGCAGTCTGGTTAATTCCTCTATAAGCCCTAACCCTCACCCTCTGGGCTGTGAAGAGTAAGCTTGACACTCACGCTAACTGATGCTTACACTCCAGGGTCCCTCCCAGGATGATGTTCTGTGTTCTGAAGTTCCTCCCAGTTCTGATATTGCCATGTTCTGAGGTCCTTCTACTGGAGAGGGAAATGGCAAACCACTCCCATATCTTTGCCACAAAAGTATTATGTCCCTGGGGTTACAAAGGGTCAGACCCCACTAACCCACCAAAAAACAAGGTCCTTCTAGTTCTGATGTCATCCTAGATTCCAAGGCCTGGGCCGTGCTCCAGCTCCCTCCCATCTTGGACATGCTACGTACAAAGGTTCTAGGGTTCTGGGAGCTTGCTGGTTCTCTCATTTAATGTTCTTCTGCCCACCCAAAGGTCGGCAGGCATGAACAAGGGAGGCGGGGGAGAAGGAAGAGGAGGTAGTGCTAAGAAATTGAGCATTAGGGATGGGAAAAGAGGGGAGGAAGGGTAGGTAGTGGGCACCCAGACCACTTCTACCCCTTGCCTCCCTCCTCATTTTCCTAACCAACAGCTCTGCCAGAGGCCTCAGGTTCCAAGTGAAGAGTTTTGGTTACATCTGACTCTTCATGACCCCATTTGGGGTTTTCTTGGCAAAGCTACTGGAGTGGTTTGTCATTTCCTTCTCCAGCTCATTTGATGGATGGAGAAACTGTGGCAAACAGGGTAAAATGACTTGCCCAGGGTCACGCAGCTAGGCAGTGGATTTGAATTCAAGAATACAAGTCTTCCTGGCTCCAAGCCCAGTGCACTAGCCACTGCACCACCCAGCCACCCAAATTGAATAACTTGCTTCAAAAAGGGCAGAAGACCAGGTGGATCATGGCTTCCTCTCAAGAGCCAGCCCCTTCTTCAGCTCACCTGCTAATCCCCTGTGGCCCCCATGTTTTAACTATTCCCCCTTTGCCCAGAGAATAGGGGCCCCTCCCTTAGCTGCCTCCTCACTTCTGGCTGGCAGCGAGGTGGCACAGTGGATGGAGCACTGGGCTCTGGGGTCAGGACACCCTGAGTTCAAGTCCTGCTCTGCTCACTGGGTGATTGATGGGAAAGTCATTTACCTACCTGAGCCTCAATATTCTCATCTGTGAAGTGGGTCTAGGAATAGCATCTACCTCTTGGGGCTGCTGTCAAAGTCAAATACAACGACCAATTTTAAGCTCTTTGTAAACTCCAAAGCGCTACAGGAAAGCAAACAAGTAGTAGCTGCACTGAGGAAAAAACGCCGCCAGGAAAGCCAAGGGTTTGGTCAGGGCAGCACTTTTCAGAGGACTGTCCTTTAACTGGACTCAAGGGAGAACCTTGGTGCTGTCAGGGCTTAGGAATGGGGGGCGGTGGGAAAGTGGGCCCATAGGCTTCAGAGCTGGGAGAAGTTGAGATCCTTGAGCCCAACCATCCACAATCCTTGCAGGCTGGGAAACTGAGGCCCGGGGGCCTGTGAATCTAGGGTTCCCCCCCACAAATGATCCTGCAAAACCAGCTCACTCAGGCAGTTGGGAGGGGTTCTGGGTGGGGTAGGGGAAGAAAAATGAGTTAGGCCTGAGCTCAGCATCAGCAGAATCCAGCAAATACACCCCTAAGGAGGAGGCACTTTTTCAAAAGCTGGGGAACAACCGTTTGGTTCTTTGCCCAAAACGCTCCCCTTCCCTTCATCTGAGTTTTGGGGCCTTTCTCTGGGGCTGTCAGGTACCTTCTATAGGAGCTGACTGTGCTATCACTGCCTGCCTTTCTAGCTGGGCTCCATGAATCCTTTGTGGTCTGTGTCCCCGAGGAAGAGGACCACTTTCCTAGGTGAGACGGAGATTTAGGTCCAAGAGTCTTGGATTCTCAGCTTTAGAAGGGGCCCCAAAGAGGCGCTCCAGCCTCTACCTGAGCGGAGGCCCTGCTCTAGAACGCTCCTAACAAGGCTTAAAGTACCAGCACTCTCCTTCCAGGTATTTCAGAAGAATAGCTCCCTAGGAATCACTGGTCCTGGAAGGGACCTTAGAGAATCCTCTAGGAAAAAATGGCATTGTATTTGTGGCATCCTTTGCAAACCTTAAAGTGTTGCATAAATACTGGGTGCTGTTATTATTAATCTAACCTCTTCCTTTCACAGGGGGAGAAACTGAGGCCCAGGCGAAATAGCTTGCCCAGGATAGCATCCACAATAAGTAGCAGAGCTGGATTTGAACACAGGTCCTCTGACCAGGGCTCCTATCACTACATGGCATTGGGGAGCATAGGAAAATGCCACCTCCTGCCAAGCTATGGTGTTTACTCTGTACTAAGAGTCAGAGGCAGCCCCGGAATGGACCCCAAATGGGTTCTGTCTTTTCCTCCCTATATCCTTGTCAAGTAGCTGAGTACTGGTCAGTCCATGAGTCAGTCAGTGAGTATTTATTCAATACACACCGGTGCCAGGTTCTGTGCTAAGCACTGGGGAAAGGAACAAAGAGTCCTTGCCCTCAAGGAGTTTACACTCTGATGGGGGAAGTGCACAGGAGCTGTGAGGAAGGTAGGAAGGAGAAGATTTGAAGCAGACTGGCCTCATGGATGAGTTTGAGTGAGGAGATGAGGGTGACATCGAGGTCGAGAATCTGATCACTGGAAAGATAGTGCCTTTGATAGTAATAAATCTGGAAGAGGGGAGCCCTTGGGAAGGACAATGAGTTTTGTTTTGGATGTGTTGAGTTTCAGATGGGACGTGTCTATGGGAAATGGCAAGTCACGCTAGCATCTTTGCCAAGAAAATCCCGTATTGGGTCACAAAGTGTCAGACATGCTGGAAGATGGCCAGAAAACAAGTGAACTCCACAAGACACCGATTCTCCGTGTCCAAAAGGCAGTGGGTGAGGCATGGCTGGGGGGGCTTGGAAATCTGGGAATTGTCTCCGCAAAGATTCCAACTGAGCCCATGGGAGGTGGAGAGCATCCAGCAGGACAGACAGGAGAGGGCCCAGCACAGAGCCTTGGGGGACACCGAGGCTTGGGGGACACCTCATGAATGGAGAATCACAAGGGAGACTCCAGAAGGAACAGTCAGATGGCAGAGGAGAAGGAAGAGATGAGTGCCACAAAGGCCTGTCCATGGGGGGGTCTTTAATAAAAAGTGAATAAAATATTGGTTAAATTGAATTGACCTTTGAAACTCTAAACAAATTAACAGCTGCTGCTTACTATGCCCAGGGTGCCCAAGGATCAGAGGGCAAGAGCCTCCCCACCTCCCCACGTCCTGCCCTTGTGGCTCTCCATCCCTTCCAACGTTTCCTCCAATGTTTATTTTAGCTTTCTTTCACCAGGTCAGTGGACGCCCAACAGTAGGCCAGGTAATCCTTACCCACTATGGTCTTGGCAGCCAACCAGTCTGTTGGCAAAGCAGAGATAAGCCCCAAAGAATGGACCCATTCCCTCTTCCCCCAAGAATGGTGTCCTTGCCTTGACACTGAGGGGATTGGAATGGAGGAGCTGGGGCCCAGGAGAGAGACAGACCTATCTGTATTCGGTGTGTCCCTGGACAGGCTGTGACTCAGTGCCGGGCCCTTTCTCCAGCCTCTAGTGCTATGTCTGGAAAACAAGCCCTCCCAGGGAGGTGCTGCCTGGAGAGGGTTCATGTGTGCACATGGATGAAGAAGCCATTTCATCAAGGAAAGGATTATTCTGATGTAGACTTTGGATGGCTGCCTCCTCATGGAAAATTGGTAGGGAGACTGTTTCCAGCACAGCCTGTGGGCCCCTCAGCAAATATTACTTGATACTGATGTGGGGGCGTTCCTGGGAGGGATCCAGCAGCAGTTGGGGACACAGCCCTCAAAGCCTCCACAGGTGGAACCGCGGGATGGTAGAGAATGGCTTATGGGGCAGTGGCTCCCAGACAATGCACCTCTGGGGGCTTCGGCCCTAGGCTAGTCCAGGGGTTCCAGAGCCGGTGCTTTGGCCTCAGGAAGTACCCAGCTGGAAGAGGAAGAGAAAGAAGAAAGAGCTTGTTGAGTTGTTACCCATAGAAACCCAACAACCACAGCTTGAAAGCTGGTGGGGCAGGCTTTAATCTTCCTCCTTCCTCCTTGCCTCCCTCTTCCCTCCCACCCACATCTGGAGATGACTTGGGCCCTGAAGCTCTGAGTGGAGTGGGTCAAAAGGACCGGGGAAGGAAGGCTCATCGTCTGCCCCATACAGATTCAGGATCAGAATGGTGTTCTCAGAGGCAGCTTGGGAGAATCCCAGGCCTGACAGCAAGGCTGTGTATGTATATAGGACTACAGTCTCTGGACTGGAAAAATTGTAGCTCTTGAGTTGGATGGGACCTCAGTCAGAGTCAGACCTTCAGTATTTTGTAGTTGTAGAAAATGAGGCCCTTTTCCAAGGTCACTCAGTGAACTGAACCCAGGCCTTTTGTCCCCAGAGCCAATGTTCTTTCTACCACATCATAGAGTAAAACAGACCAAAGGTGTGAAGGAAGCCCCAATGGGACAGGCCAACCTGGACGCTGTAGAGGCAAAGCATTGCCTTCTTCTTCTTCTTTTGTTTTGTTTTTTTTTCTTTTTGGAAGGCAATTGGGGTTAAGTGACTTGCCCAAGGTCACACAGTTTTAAGTGTTAAGTGTCTGAGGCGGGATTTGAACTCAGGTCCTCCTGACTCCAGGGCCAGTGCTCTATTCATTGTGCCATCTAGCCTCCGCACAAAGCATCACCTTCTATTGAATCCAGGGAATTGTTGATGTGTGCAAAGTCAGATGGGTGAGTAGAGACTCCAGAGGAGCTGGGCCATGTCCACTAGCAGGACAACCCTTGGCTTGCCTGGGGTCCTGCCTTCCCACTTGTACTGTAACTTCCAGTCACTCCCTGTCTCTGGACCCCATCAGTCAAATGAAGGGGGTGGCTTGGGTTGGATCTCAGTCCTGGGCTGGGCTTCATTTTATGCAGTGGAGGACCTGCTCTGGAACATTCCCAGCAAGTGGTCCTCCAGGCTTAGCATGTAGACTTCCAGAAGCATTCTGGGATGGCCTTTAGGCCCTCTGTGGGCTCCCCATGATCCAGGGAGAAGAGCCACTAAGCTTGGTTTGCACCCACAAGGGAGGGCTGGGCCATGAGGACAAAGTCAGGACTTGAGGAATAACAGATTTGCAACCAGAGTTTCCTAGGTCTGCTGGTGGTGGTAAAACAAACAAACAAATGTGGGTTTTGTGTCCTTTCCTCTTTCCTGGCTGACTGCAGAGAAAACAGCTAAAGAAACAAGGCTTCTGGACAGAGCCTGGATTCTGAGTCAGAGGACGTCACTTGGAATCCCAGCTCAGCCTCTTATCACTTGGGGAACCATGGGCCAGTGTCTGCACCTCTCTGGGCTGAGTTTCCTTGATCTTGATGACCTCCTCTGATGATGTAGAAAGTTCCTCTTCCTGCTTCATGACTTATGACCTAAGACTCTAGTTTCCAAGTCACCCTCCCACATGCTTGTGCATTCCTCAGGACCTTACACTCAGTTCTAGTTAAGCAATGGCTTCATAAAGTAAGAGAAAAAGTGGAAAAAGGGGAAGGACTTTGGGCCTGCTTGATCTCTTCTAAACTGAGGGCTTGTGATTTAAACAAAGTAAACAGCTGTGACCTTCCTGCCACTTTGCTAAGGCCATTTGGCTTGGGATTCGGTAAGGTGCTTCATTCTTTCCCTTGACTTTGCTCAACCAAGGAATTCTTTCCTTCCCTAGATCAGGAGCTTATTGCCTCCTGGTCAAAGTCTCCTTCCCCTGGCCAAAGACTCCAGCCCCTTGTCAAAGATTCCTTCACCTGGTCAAAGTCTCCTTCACCTGAAGACCCTTCCTATGGCACTCTTGATCCAGATAATGGTTGGTGCTGGTGCCTCACGGGCTTTACCTTTCACCATTCTTGTGGTTCAGAAACAGAGGCTCACAGGAACCACAGCTGGAGCTGAATGAATTCTCTTTGGGCGGCCTGGCCCCACCTGAAGCTGAGTATTCCTTTCTTCTGGGAATTATCAGGGCTTAGTTCCTCTGGCACCCAGGATGATGCTTCTCCCAGTCCACATTTTAGCCTCTGAACCTTGAACAGAGGATGCAAAAGTCAGATCTTTTTTCTGATCAGGAGTCTCTGGGATTAAAGGGGCGAGTTTAAAGAAGGCTCCAAAGGGTCCTCAGAGACCTAACCAGCCCAGGTGGTCCCAGTGAAACACTCCCCCCCCCCCCATTGTCTGTAATCGCAGCACTCAGAACAATACCTGACCTACTGAATAAGCCCTTGTTGAGTGGTTGAATGAGTGAAGGAATAAATGGATCCCAGCCTAGATCTGGCAACATCGGGCCCTTCTGAGTCCCAGCTCCCTGAGCCAGCCAGACCAGGAGCCTTTGCTGAGCATGGGTCCTCACAGGAGATGGATGCTATTTGTAAGCTACTTACAAATTAGCAGAGAGAAAGCACATGAGCCAACACAAGTCAGCACCAAGAATACAAAAGGCCAGCAGCCTGAAGGGATGGAGGCGTTGTAAGAAGCGATGGGCTGATTGGCTGATGGGGGCTGGAGTAGGCTGCTCCTGGAAGGCTTCAGGAGGAGGGTCTGAGCTGGGCTTTGGAGGCTGCGGAAGGAGTCACCAGGGCAGAGGGAACAGGAGGGCCTCAGAAGAAGGAGAGTGAGTGAGGGGACAGACACAGGCCTGGGAGAGCTGTGCGGTCAGCGGCAGCAGCCCTGAGCTTCTGGGCCTGCCCTGCTTCCGCTCTGTCTCTTGTGGCCTTTCCCCCAAAGTATAGGTTTGTGAGCACTCCAGTCTTGGCACCGTATTGTTTAGCTTTTATTTTGTTAGAGGTGGGGGTGAAGGAAAGGGGAACTGATCCTTCAGGAGGAAGCCCCAGGGGGGAAACTCCCTCTACCAAAGTAAGTAGGCAGCATGGTGAGGTTTATAGTGCTGGGGGGGAAGGGAGACACCAAAAGCAATGTGACTTGTCCAGAGTCAACACAGCCTGTGATGAAACTGGAACCCAGATCTTCCTAAGAACAAGGCCAACTCTCTATTGACCCCATAGGACACACTGTCCAGTACAATAAAGACTCGTTAGAGGATATTTGGGGCAGACTGAATCTGCACAGCTCAGATCAAGAGATCCAACTCTGCTGGCATAGCTAGCCATGTGCCGGCTGGGGCATTTTAAAGTTTGGGGGAGTCAGTTCATCCCCATCCTACCTTTGTCATCAGGCAAATTTCAGGAGGTTCTACCTCAAGCCTAGCTGTGAAGAACTGATCAATCAATCAAAACTGATTAATCACCCATCCTGTGCCAGGTACCACACTAACCACTGAGGATACAAAAAGACAGTCTTGACCCTCAAGGAGCTTACAGTCTAATTAAACAAGTGACTTCCAGCCTCCTATTCAAAGAAGGAGATGTTTCTGAGACCCTTTGCCCTTTAGCTCCAATCATATTCCTGATCATTTCCTTCCACTACTCAAAGATGCTCATTGGCTTCTTAGTGCAGGGGGTTACTTCAATTCCAACCTTAACCCTAACCCTAATACACACTGATTAAGCACCTACTAGATATCAGATAATACAAAAGTCATAAAGATGAATACAGAAAGACACAACTACCCTCAAGGATTTTACATTCTACTGGAGAGATGTTCTCTGTGCACAGTCAACCAATCAATCAATCAATATGTGTGTATATATGTGCAGCATCGTGGTAGGGAGGGAGTCCCAACAATTCAGAGGCTTAGGAAAGGCCTCTTGTAGGAAAAGGAGGTACCTGAGCTAAGCTTTGAATGGAGTCAGAGATCCTAAGAAGGGCATCATCAAGTTAGGAACCTCCTAATTTAAAATATAGGAATGACAGGTGCTTGGCCAGGGAGGGAGCATAACAAACAAAGGGAAGGGGCAACGTAGCGTGGCATATCAAGAAGATGCACTCATGTTCATAAGAGGAAATCCAGGGACCGGAGAGAAGAGCAGAGAACTTTGAGGTGATAATCAAAGAAAGGAGAAAGACAAGTGGTTTTATCATCAGAGTATACGATGAAACACCTGAACACAAAGAGGAAGTATGGGAGGCATTTGGGGAACAGAGCACAAGCCAGGCACAGAGTATGATGGGAACTCAGTGAACCACACATCCACGACCAAGGGTTTTGAGTCCAGTTATACAGAGACCGGTTTACGTAGTAAGGGTATTTTGTCTGAGAAGACAAGACTGAGGGGAACAGGAGAGCTCTGTTCCAGTAGTTGAAGGATTGTCTTGTAACAGAGGGTTTGGACGTGTTCCGTTGGCCCCAGAGGACAGTCAGGACCTATAGCAGGTAGAAGCTGCAGGAGAAGATGGGTACAAGCGGGCTGTTTCTCTGGGCAAGGAGAAGGGCCCCCTCTTCCTTTGAGACTGGAGTGAAGGAGGAGAGAGTGGAATCCAACGTTGCGAGGATTTGAATTGTAGGAGGTTGTGGTGAAGAAGCAGAGCAGGTTCAAAAGGGGTGAGGCACTGGGAGAGATGGGAAGATATGGTCAGATACAGAAATGTCAAAGTGTTAGGTTATAGACATAGGACACTTGCATGACAAGACCAAGAGGATGAACAACCCTATGTGTGGCTGTGGCTGAGTGAGGGCACACATCATGGCAGCTGAGAAGATTCTCCACCTGGGAAGCAAAGGTAGCTAAAGGTGGTCAGAATGAAGACAGGAGTCCCCAAGGTGGTGGGCAGAGGAGTACTATGAGTCAGGTTACTGAAATCTTGAGGAAGGAGTGACCAGCTAAGAGTTATCAAGATCTGGACAGAACATCAAAGTAGAGGCTTTTGGATACCCCGGTACAGAAGGATCTGGACATAGCAGGGACGAGTGAGGAGGATGGCCACACCCACAGGTCCAGTAAGGAAAGGGGAAGCTGGGGATGGAGGGTCTACTTTGTGATTTTAAGGGAATGGAAAGAGCCCAGGAGGAAGAGGTCTGATATGAAGTTGGTTAACAATGGAAGGAGGTCTCCAGAAGGCAGTGAAAGATGTAGCTGAGTCAGACACTGGGAAGGTGGTGGGATGTATGGATTAATGTATTAAGATGTATTTTTAAAAACTCTACAAACCGTAAGCTTTCAACTTGCCCTGGAGTTAAAATAAAGACATCGCTCACAGACTGAGAACAAGGGTCATGACTCCGTGTCCTCAACCCAGAAAATAAACCGAGCTGCCAGTCACACGCCCACCAGTGGCTGCTTGTTTACCTCCAATCAGCTAGTCAGGCTAGTGGTGCCCAAGCCCAGATCCAAGACTGTGATGAGATTAGTCTGCTGAGAGAGGTGCAGGGCGACGGCTCTCCCAGCTCGGGCACAGCCCAGGGAGCACTGCCCCGTGGCCACTGGTAGGATACAGCATTACTGAAATGAATGGAGGGGAGCTGGCTGGGCACAAAACACGGCCAGCAAGCCGGGCACCTCTAGAGGCTTTTCTGGAGATGGGTTTTCATCAAGACCAACCCTCTTGGATTGAACTCCGTTCAAAATATTCATTGGAATGGGACTGTTTCTCACTCACACGATAATGATGATATTCAGGAACCATGTCCAATAACTGTCTTCCTGACTCTCAGTGCATTGCTCTTTCCACTGAGTCCTTGTAGTCTCTGCTGCTCAGGCTTCTTAGGCAGAATTAATGAAAGGAGAATCCAGCTTATAGGAGGTGATTGACCCCCTGGCCTAGACCCTGATCAAACTGTAGCTGGCATTTTGTTTGTTTCTGAGCACTGAGTTTTAAGAGGGTTGCTGCCAACTTGAGCGGATGGCTCCTCATGGGAACTCCTACCCCCTGAACCATAGTAACTTCCTGGTACCAGCCTTTATGGACTCTCCTCTCCTGCCAAACTGGACCGTGTCCCACATGTACCTTTCTTACCTGTGACCCCATAATCAAAGGCCACCAACGTACCTTCCAGCCCTAAACCTTTGATCATTTAATTAAGAGTCAATTATCACCTTACCTCCAACCCCCACAAAAGCTTTACTCAGGACAAAGTCACCTCTCTAGAGCTAGAAGGCGGTGATAGCCAATCATCTTTTTAATTAATTGTTTTCATTCAATGAAAATCTACTTTTTCTCTTTCCTCCCCACCCCCATCCCTCTCCCCCCTCCCACCCCTTTTGAGGAAGGAAGAAAAAACCCTGTCACAAGCGCCTATAGTCAAGCAAAACCAATCCTACTACTGGGCATGTATATAACAATATCTCCCTACCTGCCCCCCTCAGTCCGTCCGCTCTGGACCAGGAGGCAGACAGCGTGCTTCGTCATGAGCCTTCTGCCACCATGGCTGCCCATTTCACTGAACAGAACTCCAAGTCTCTCAAAGTTGATTGTCTTGACAATATTGTCATTATGGCAGAAACCGTTCTCCCTGTTCTACTCACTTGGCTTTGTGTCAGGTCTGTCTGGGCCGTCACCTTCGTCATCTCCGTCACAGCCCTGTACCTCCGTTTGGTCAGCCATGCCCCAGTGGATGGGCACTCCCTTCATTTCCAGTTATTTGTCCCTGCAAAAAATGCTGCTATAAACACTTTTACACAGATGGGTCCTTCTTTAATCTCTTTAGGGCATAGACCTACTGGCAGTATCACTGGGCCACAAGGCAGGCAGTTTCATAGATTTGGGGGCATGATTCCAAACTGCCCTCCAGAACGGCTGGACCATTCCACCAACGGGACCATCGATGTGTCTCTCCAGCATTTGCCATTTCTCTTTTCCCCTCATTTTTACAGATAGAGACACTGAGGCATGGAGGGGTTGAACACATTATATTGTTATATATGCTACCACCGGAGTGGGAATTTAAGTCACTCGGCAATTTTAGGTTCCACGAATTAATGTTGCTTTGTTTTTTTTTTAAAACCTTGCCTCTGAAAAGAGGAAGGAAAGGCTATGTCTCTTAGGGAAGCTTCTGGCAGAAGGGGAGGGGTTATTCAGGGGTTATTCAGGGAGCCTTTTCAGTCCAGCCTTGATGAGATCTCCCCATGCACTTGTGGTGGGCACTGGGGGGCACGCATGGACCAACCAGTTGATAGGTACTGGAAGTGCAGGCTGGGACCAGGCAAAAATTGTTTGGCTGGCCAGCCTGTGCTGGAATGGCCTGAATAATTTATAGAGAAAACCCAGCCTCCCACCCTTTCAGAAACTTAAAACTGTCCCCTTCTGGGAGGGAGAGACCTGCCCTGAGCAGGAGGGCAGAAGCTGAGCCGTCTGAGGAGTCCTGGGGCAGGAATGAATGTCCTGAGGCCACCTTGTTTCTGTGGTTGGTGAGTGTTAAATATTCCTAGGTGGAGGAAACTTGATGGTTCTTGAGTCTGTTGTAAGCTTCTCCCAGTTCTGCCTCCTTGTCTGGAATCCGCTGTGACTCCCCAGGGCCCTCCTTGTGGTCTCAGCTCTCCAATGTCACATCCCTCCCACCCATGCCAGTAACAACAACAATGACCACCAGTCAGCACTTACATAGTGGTTTAAAGTTGGCAAAGCACTTTACAAACAGTATTTCACCTGATCCCTGGGAAGTAGGGTTATTATTATCCCCGTTTATAGATGAGGAAACTGAGTCAGAGAAATGTTTAAGTAGCTTTCCCAGGGTCCCACAGCAGGGTGTCTGAGGTCAGATTTGAACTTACTCCAGGCTCAGCACCGCCTTGGTCTTGTCCCTCAGCACCTACGTTCCTTCAATACCCCTCCCCCCCCCAGTAGTCTCCTGGCGGATCTGTTCTTCCATAATAATCTTTCTAAGACTGGGCCTTCCCCTGCTCAAAAGCCTTCTATAACTCCTAGTTTCCCTAGAAGGAGACCCCAAGTTAAGGGTCTCTGCAGCCTGAATCCTTCCTATCTAACTCTCTTCACTTATTTCATATCATTAAATGAGAGTTTTCTTTGTAGCAGCTGAGTGAATTGGAGCCCACTCTCCCCAGGGACTGAGCTGAAACAGTGGAGAGCATGTTTGAGTTCAGGGGATCATTTCTGTACTTCTCTTCTAGATGGGCTTTTTTTTTAAATCCCTTTGGAAGAGCTGATTGATGCTAACTGGCCAAATTGATAGTGGGGCACTAATCTCTAGGTCAATCAACAATAAAGGGGAGCTATTAGCTGCAAAAGGTAACTAACATTGGAGAGAAGACCCCAGAAAGGGGGCTCAGACCAGCAGCACTAGAGAAAACCCCATGACCCCTTAGGGCTGCTCTTAGCCTCTGGAGGGAGATAGAGTTCACTGTCCTCTGGATGAGACTTTCTGGTACCAATGGGGATTGAGTCAAGGACCCCCAGTCTATAAAGACTTCAGACCAAAGGCGGAAGCACGAAGTAAAGCTTGGACCCTGGGGTGCTAAGAGGAAAGAAGATGATCCATGTTCCATAAGGGACAGAATACTGCACAGGCCTCAGAAGACCCGGGGTCCCCAGGTTTGTCCACTTTCTGTTGGGGTGGCCGCAGACAATTCCCTTCCCTCACCCCCACCCCTTCTGTTTCCTCAGCAGAAAAATCTAGGGGATTGGACCAGATGGCTTTGGAGATCCTTCCTGTATGGTTCTAAATGGATCATCCTACAGTACTCTTTTGTCTGGCTTCTCCCCGTTTTGGGTTTTTTTTTTTCTTTTGCTATACTGAATCTGTTCATTGTGTCAGTCATTGAA
>CM053601.1:185655329-185675239 GCA_028646575.1 Pseudocheirus occidentalis | reverse complement strand
CCTTCCTTCCTTCCTTCCTCCCTTCTCTTTCTCTCTCTCTCTCTCTCTGTCTCTCTCCCCCTCCTTTTCTCCTTTCTTTCCTCTGCCAGAGAGAATGTAAATTTGGATCGATGAAACCCAAATCACTCTGGCTCTCACTGACTGGCCAGCAATATGTGAATGTAAATAGCAATTGTTTCTGTTTTGCCCAGAAACCTTGAGGGTTTCCCCTTTGATGTCTCATTTCTTACCCAGCTTTAATCACCAAATGGGCATTACCTCAGTCAAACAGAGACCTGGGAAAGACCTTAGCTTAAAAAGACCGAGGTTCCACTGCACGAGGCCATCCCCAGTCATCCTGACCTCTATCTGGCCACTGGACCCAGACAGCTCCAGGGGAGGAGGTGAGGCTTGTGACTCTGGGCAGCCCTGCCTCACTTAAATCCAATTCACCTGCATGTCATGGCATCAACTCCCTGGTGTCATAGTCCTCTTTGAGAATGAAGGCAAATATCCACAAGTACAAACCTTCAGTAAGCTCCATAGAGGAAACAGAGAGATAGAATCTAGTTAGTGGAGAAAAGAACCAGATGTGAGTGAGACCCTGATCAGGTCCATCCAGGACCAACTTCAAAAGGCTGGGCAGGGCAAGGGGATCATTCTAATCCCCTGGGGTGGGGGTTCTGATGAACCCAGTTACTGGGATGAAGCAACCCTCTGCCAGGAAGTTCATTCTTTCATCTAACCTGGATCCCTTCTAAAAAATACTTTATTTTCTTTGCAGACCCGGGTGGTAGAAGAGCAGATACACGCCCCTCCAAACTAGGAAGCTAGCCTTACTCAGGGCTAGCCACCCTGGGGAGGGAGACCCTCTGAGGCCAGGGCTGAGGGACCAGGAAGGGTGGCTGAGTAGGGTTCTGGCTTCCTGGGGAATTAAGTTGACTCTTGAGTTTCTGGGGGAATTGAAGATGTGGCCTCAGAGTCAGGTCAGCCTCTCCAGAACAGTTTTCTTGCTTTGTCCTGGAAGCCCTCTTGGCCTGGCTAACCCATGACAAAATTCTCCACCCAGTTCTTATACAACTGAGGCCTTTAGGATGATGCTATGCTGTGGGGCAGTGACTGGTGTATGGGTCATGCCTGTCCCGTGGTCAGCAAGGTCCTCACCATGGCCCTCCCCCATGGCCGGTCCATCGCCAAACCTTATGATCTGACTGCCATGTCTCTCCCCTCCCCCGGCCCCCCACGGTCCCCTTCATTCAGGCTGAGCTGACTGACCTCTGGTCTGGGATACTGCATTTGCTTCCTTCCTAATTGTTTCTGGTTCCTATTTTTCTCAGCTACACAAGGGCCAAAATCACTTTCCGAATGCCTCAGGCTGGACACTCCCCTTATCAGAATGGGCTCTTCTGTGGTTCCTGACAGCTTCTAGGACAAAACACTCACTTCTGATCTTGGCATTCAAGGCTTCCTCCAACGTGGCTCAAGAAAGGATGATATGGTATAGTAGGAAGAGATCTGTCTCTGGAGTCAGAAAACCCGGATCCCCTCTCTAGTCAGAGACTCCCAAACAACAGCAGCTGACAGGTCACTGTTTCTGTGACTCTTGACAAGTCACTTAGCTGGGTCAGAGTGGCCTCACTATAAAATGAAGAGGCTGGATCAGAGAAGGACAGGCTGGGTGACCCCAGGGTCCCTCCTAGCCCTACCCTCACTTGATTTTGTCAGGTTCATTCTCTTCTCCCATTCCTTCCATCAGTCAGGTGCTCAGTGGAGCCTGGCTCCATAGCTCCTGGCCTCCTCTCTGTAGCTGGTTACAGTGCCAGGAGGAGGGGCTGGCCGGCCACCATTGCCCTTCTTAGGCACCTCCCACACACACACACCTGTCCTACTTTCAAGCCCCCTTCATCCTGTCCAGCTTCTTGGGGCAGTCATCTTGGAGTCCTTCCCCCAAGTTCAGGACCCGGTTCATGGACTTCTCCCTTACTCCATGTCAGTCCCTAAGCCCTGGCCTCCAAGTTCCTCAGCCTCCTCACCTCCCATGACCTGTGTCTCCAGTCATGTACAGGAACACTCACACCTTGGATGCCTAGCCCTAGGTGCTGGAATTCCTAGCTCAGATGAGACAATGGCTGTAAAGGGCTATAAATGCTGGCTATTAGCACTAAATGTTTAATGAATTAATTCATGTCCTCAAAGCCCCATGCCATGCTCAGGGAGTCAGACACCCCACCTCCTTCAGAGTAAAAGCCAATCAGTATGACTTCATTCCAGAAATGTTTGATCACCCTCCTCTTCCTCCTCTTCAGGATTAGTTAAGAAGCAGACATGGCTGAGTGCCAGCCTCTGCTCTTCCTCCTCCACCCGCTGCTTGGCTCAGGCTTAGCCAAAGGGAAGAATTACTCTGGGCACCATCTTGGCCCCTTGGGGGTGCAGGGACATGAGGACAGAGCTGTCTTTGGGAGGCAGGTGAGCTGTGGAGGGGAATAAATGTAACCCCTCTGAGGGCAGATGCTACCCATGATTTTCATTTGTTTGCTTTTAAGCTCCATAGCATCTGTGTGACTTATGCCGGCCTGGTGGGTCAGGCTTGGGAACACAGTAACATGAGACGGTCCTAGACCATCACACGTTCAACAAAAGGAGGCTTTCCTAACCGCTGCTCAGAATGTGCCAAGCCCAAGGAGCCCCAGACTTCTCCTATGCTGGGATTTTATATTCTGGTGACCAGGAAGCTTTGCCCCTGTTTGGATGCTTACTGCCCTGGACCAATGAAGTTTCCAGGATGGTTTCATTGCCCAGCCTGGGTGAGGCAGACCTTGTGCCTATCATAGACCAAGACCTTCTCCCCAAGGTCCATGCAGGCCCAGGGGCATTTTTGTTAGGCCTGCAAGGTCCAGTAGGTGGACAGCCCTGTGGGGGCTCCTGTGGGGCAGCAGAACCTCTATGGAGACTCTGTGGGAGAATGTGGGCACAATAAGAAGGTCTGGATAAGTGGTGACCTGGCAGCACATTGATGGAAACAGGGATCCTGGAAGTCTGGTGTACCCTCAGCACTGGAGCAGGTGATCAGGGGACTCTGGTGGACTGAGGCACCATGGAGGCCCCCTGCTGCCCCGGCTCTACTTTGTGTCTTACCCAGTCCCCCCACCCCACCCCAGGCCTTTCCTCTTCTCCTTCCTCTGCCCCGAGCTTGCTCTCTGAGGGCAGTCAGTTAAGCTTTGCTAAAGTATTAGCCTATAATTAAAGGGGGGCTTAAGGTGGAACCCAAAAGATAGTGTGGTGCAGTGAAAAGAAGGCAGCATTTGCAATCTGAAGAAACAGGGTCCTGCTGCTATTTTGCTCCCTGTGACCTGCCTTGGAGGAAATCACATCTCTGGTCTTCCCTTTCTCATCTGTAAATAAAGGAATTGGACCAGAGGATCTCAAAGCAACCTTGGGCTCTGAACCCCAAGACCCTCCCCTGTCTGGGTGGAGCAGCACCTCTCACAGGCCCAAAGCCTGAGCCCTGCATCCGAGCGAGGGCTGGGGGTGCTCAGGAAGCAGGCGGTCAGTGCTGCCAGTGACCTCGTGTTGACCAGAAAGGCCTAGCCCAAGTGTTAGAAAGGAAGCGAGGCTGGGGAAGGGAAGTGTGCTGCCGCATGTTGGGGGAATGTGGGAGAAGGGGCAGATGTGCCTCTCAGACAAATTTCCAGCCGTACTTTCACTTCCCTTTCAGGGTGATGTTGGATGGTTTCTTTCTGATTCTGGAACATGAACATTCTGTCATTTGTCATGGGGCCTGGACTTGGGGGTGGGGGGGAGGTGCTGACAAATGGCTTCACCACCTCTGGTCACTCTCCAGCTCCACGTGCCCTGCCCAGAATTGCCGGCAGTTCTGCCCCACCTTCTGAGGTGGTTTGAGTGGGGCACGCTCCTGAGAGGCTGCCCAGGATACAGCAGCAGCGGGGGGCCTTTCCACAGCATCATCGGGATGCATGTGGTGATGAAGGGGGCAGACACACTGGAGGGGAGCCGCGTGGGGAGGGGGCTACTTCTTTTGTCCTGTACAGAGGACGGCTTATGCTTGGCTCGCTAGGTCTGGAGATGTCTAAGAGCTCACAGTAGGCCCTGAGCCCCTCCTCCGGCACCATGGAAACACAGAGCACAGGGAACACAGGCCAGCCAGGAGGGAGAAAGTTGCCCAGGTAACCAGGATCCTGGCTGCTGGGAGGCCACTGGCATCCATTCCAAACCCTCCACAGCTTGGCAGACACCCCTTCCCCAGCCTGGAAAGCTAACCGTCCTCATCCCCTTCTCTTAGCTTCCCTTACCTCCTTCTTGAGACTCTGCATACACCCGACCTTCTGCAGGATGTCTTTCCCATATCTCCTCCCCAATTGCTGGAGCCCTCCCCAAGAGATGACCCTTATTCTGCTCCATGTGTCTCACATGTTCCATGGTGTTTATATGTTGTCCCCCCCCTTTAAGAGGTAAGCACCTTGAGGACAGGGACAGCCCCCCAGCCCTCAGTGGGCCTAGCAGGTCAGGCGCCCAGCAGGGAGCTCCTGGCTCAGGGATAACCCCCAGGGGTGGTCCTTGGCCATAGCCCCCTCCAGCTTTCCTGGTTCTCCAGCTGTCCTCATCTCCAGCCTCTGGGCCCTCTCGCTGGCTGTCCCGGTGCTTGGACAGCTCTCCCTTTCTCCTCCGACTCTGATTCCCCCGCCTTCTTTCAAGTCTCAGCTAAGCCCCAGTTCTACAGGAAGCCTTCACCCATTCCCTCTTCATTCTAATGCCCTCCCATTGTTGATTAGTTCCAATTTATCCTGAAAACTGCTTGCTTAGTCATTTGCAGGTTGTCTTGGCTCCATCAGACTGGAAGCTCTTTGAGGTAGGGCCTGCCTTTTTTCCTCCCTTTGTATCCCCAGTGTCTGGTATACAGCAGGAGCTGAATAAATGCTTATTGGCCAAATGCTTCCCAGTATTGTTTACCTGACTGACATCTCCCCAATATCAATTAAACAATGAACACTAATTAGCTTTTACAAAGAGATATTTACTGGGGAAAGTCCCAAGGCAGGTTTTCTCTTCACTACCACCACCCACCCTCCTCCACCCAAGAGGTGCGCCCTCTCAAGAGGTGGGTGGGAGGGCTTCAGTTGTTCTGGCCCAGTGGAGTCCAGAGCCAACAGACTCATTCTGCCTTGCTCGGCCCATGAACCCCAGCCTCTGACTGCTGCCACTGCCTCCAGGGACCTGGGATGGCTCTCTGGTCTTGTTGGTCACTTGGGGGGTTTCACCAGTCTCCTGGATCTCAAGCTTCAGTTAAGATGAGGTTTCAAGAGACTTAGTAGAAGCAAAGGTGCCGTGTGGTCCTGGAAACACAGTGGCTGGGGGGAAGACAAGACAGCTGGCCCCGCTTTCCCTCTCCTCACCTGGGAGGCTCATAGCCCCTCTTACTTTCAAGAGTGTCAGGGAAGAGAAGAGAGACCGTCTGCCAGAACCTTTTGTCCTCTGCTCATTATCTTCTTTGAAGGACCTTTGCTGACCGTTCAGTGAACCAAGAGGAAACCATCAGAGGATACCTTTGTGCTCTCGAGTGAGGGAAGGCGGGTGAGCCGACGAAGCAGGCCTCCGGGAGAGGAACTTCAGGTGGGACATACCATCCCTTCATCAGCTGGTCCCCTCATACACTGATGTCCCCAGTACCTAGTACACAAGTGCTTAGAAAATGTTTCTGGACTGATTCCAGCTGTCCACCTCTTGCTTGGCCTTTGCCCTTGACTCTCCTCCCTCCTCCCTCCTCCCCCTTACGGGCTGAATGGCTGAATTCCTCCCATTCCTTTCACAGAGAACCTCCTCCAGGAAGCTTTTCCAGTTGGGAGAAGCCTGGCCTTCCTCCTCAGTGTGGATTAAAAAAAAAAACATTTTGCCCCTTGGGACCTGAGCTTGGCAATTCTTTAATGTGCTAATCATGCATTCACTTACAATCAAACATCTTATGCCCCAATCAGACTGAGAGGCAGCTCAATGTGCTGCATCCTGGACAGAGCATCTGTCTGCCTGCAGCCATAAGACTTTAACCCAGCTCCTGTTTCAGACACTTAGGAATTATGTGACTGTGGACTAGTTACTTAACCTTTCTTGGCCTCAGTCTCCTCATCTGTGAAATGGGGACGATAATAAGTATGGTAATTACATACCTCAGGGCCATAGTGTGGACCAAATGAAAGGGTCAGTAAGCATCTATGATATAAAGAAGGCAAAAATGAGGCATTCACATTCTAATGAAGTAAGTACTAAGTAATTAGCATGTAATATATAAGGACACATAGAACAAATTATATAAAGGCTTTGCAAACCTCATGTGAAGGTCCATAATTATAATTAGGGCAAAGATCAAAACAGTAGGTGCTCAATAAGTGCTTGTTGGTCTTAATGGTTGAATAAAGCACAATAACGGAGCAAAAAGGTAGATAAGGACAGAAAGAAGGTATTATGTAGCCTTGAATCTCCCCCAACAGCCGAGTCCGGTAGTCTATGCACAACGGGGCTTCCTTGTATTTACTGAGTTAGCGAGTGAATGAGAGATTCCTGGTTCCGTGTTTTTTCCCCAGTCAAGCAATCTTTAAAAAAAATTTTTTTCAATCTGTAAAAGTTTTCCTGCTTACCCTCCACCCCCCCCTTCCATTGAAAGTAAAAAGACCCCAAAAGACCCAGCAGAAACCGTAACGAATCAGCTCTAGGTCGGCCTTGTCTCAGCGGGAGAGTGCTCTGCGCGCCTGGCTTCTCCATCGGGAGCCGGGAGCATGCTCCATCACTGGCACGGCGCCTGGTCATTGCGCTGATAAGAGCCGCTAATTCCTTCCTGGCTGCGCATCTTCACTACTGTTATCTGGGCATTAACAGTCCTTGTTCTCTTTGTTTCACCCTCTATCCATTCATACCCGTCTTCCCAGATTTCTCTCCATCGCGTCTTGCGCCACAACAGTGTTCCACCACATCTATACGTTATAACTTCTTCAAGCATTCCTGAGTTTACGGGCACCCTTTCGGATTCCCACCTCAAGAAAAACCAAAAGACAAAAAAAAAAAAAAAAAAACTTCCCTCATTCTCGGTTTGTTTTGCTTAGGACCCATCTCCCCCTTTAATCGACCTGCCTTCTAATGCCCACTCCCTACCCTGTCTCTGTCTCCCTGGGCGAGCTGTCCGTTAGCAGGAGGCAGAACCAAACGCTTCATCCGGGCTGCGTTTCTTAACTTTTGCTTATTCTCCTTGGTCTATTTCTCTTAACTCAGGCCTTTGACTCATGGTATTTTTTCTTTGACCAGGAAGCTCTAGATTTTGGCTAAAACGTCACTGGGAGTTTTCGTTTGGGGAGTTTATTTCAGGAGGTGACCAGTGCATCCCCTCTTATCGTTCAACCAAACTCGGCACAAGTAGTTGTTAGGTTCCCGATGTTAGGGGTTCTTGCCCCTTGGCCGTCTGGGGGAACCACCTGGTCTCAGAAGAGTGACTTTAGATCACTGAAGGGATGTGGGGGTTTTTTCATCTTGGACTCCCTGGAGTCTAATGCTCTTGACAACTTGCCGGCTCCTAGCTTCTCAATCTTCTTACCCTATCCCCCAGCACATCCTCTACCATTTGGAGACACTGGCTGGGTCCACACTTTTTCTCTCCTCCCCCAGGCCTGGACCCCTCTTCCACAGACCCACCTGGCTTCCTGGAAGTCCCAACTCAAATCCCACCTCCTGCGGGAAGCCTTCCCCAACCTCACAGGCCGGCACATTCTCTCTGTTAATTCTTTCTTCTTTTAACTTTTGTCGTCCTTGCTGTTGGTGAGTGGTTTTAGGGTGTTAACCAAGCCCCGCTTGTCATTGTTTGGGCCCTGATTGGCTCAGAGTGAGTGTAAACAGCAATCATTTCTGTTTTGGTCCCAAACTTTGAGGGTCTTCCCCTCCCAGATTTTTTGTTTTTGAGTAGGTCAAAGGAGCCTTTGAGACTTGTTAAAGAAGTTAGCTTAAAGAGGCCAAAGTCTCCCTCTGTATCTTAGGCCATCTCTGGTCATCCTGATCTCTGTCTGGCCACTGGACCCAGATGGCTCAGGAGGAGAAGGTAAGGCTGGTGACTTTGCATCACCTGGCCTCACTTAAGTCCAATTTCACCTGCATGTCTGGGCCTCTCTTCCCTGATATCACTGGTCCTTTTCCAGAATGAAGGCCAAACAACATCCTGTCCAGCTCTTACTGACCCCTCTTTGGGGTCTTCTTGGCAAAGATACTGGAGTGGTTTGCCAATGCCTTCCTTTTACAGATGAGGAAACTGAGGTAAAATGGGTTAAGTGACTTGTCCAGGATCACACTGCTAGTAAGTGTACAAGGCTGGATCTGAACTCGGGCCTTCCTGACTCTAGGACCAGCATCCTATCCACTGCCCACTGTAACACATGCAGCAGCCACACCTCTGTACATATGGCTCAGCAGATGGGACACATTGGGAGCAGGGTAACCAACACTTCACCCATTCACTAGGTGTCTGCCCCATGCCAGGGAAGACCTCTCCCAGAAGAATGGGGATGAGAATGATCTGTTCCAAAGGCCAGAAGGTGCTTGAAGCGGCTCTGCAGAGTGCCTAGCGCTGGGTCAGACACTGAGGACACCAAGGTCACCCACTGCATCTGGGCTGTCGCCGGTCATCCTGACTTGTGTCCCTCCACTGGACTTCAGTGACTCTGGAGCAGCGTGAGGCAGACGTCTTTGTCCAGTTCTGCCCTGCTTAAATCCAATTTATGCACAAGTCGGAACATGGCCCACTAATGCCCTTGGTCCTCTTGGGAAAACAAAGGACAAATGCCAACAGTACCAACAAGATTTCCTATTTGTCCTTTATATGGCACACAGCAGGTGTTTAATCAATGTTAACTGACCAACTGGCCGAGTCACTTCCATTCTCTGGCCTGTTTCCTCATCTTTAAAATCGAAATGTTGGGCAAGTGTCTTCCTAGGGGTGCTCCCTCCCCCTCCTCAAAGTCTGGAATCCTGGGGCTTTGAGATGCAGCCATCTGGGGGTCTTTGGGACCTTACACTGATCAGTCATTACTCCTGAGAGGGGGAGTGTTTTCCCCAAAATCCACCAGGAAAGAGGGAGTGTTTGTTTCCTTTGGAAATCTGAAAAGTTCAGAAATTTCACCTATCAGACATGCCCCAGTTAATGACCAGTAGGACACTCATTATCTTAGAACTGGCAGAAATCATCTGTTATTATTTGATCTGGGAACATGTTAATAAAACTCTTTTATGTTAATAAGGCTCTTTTGAAGCCAGGCCTCTGAAGGGTCAGCTAGCTCACCTCCACTCACCGTGGACACTGACTTTCTCTGTATCTTTTCCTAGATCCCCAAGTGCCTCCCTTGACTTTCTCTGTATTCTTTCCCAGATCCCCAAGTGCCTCCCTTCTTTAGAGATAGCAGGAGCCAGGGATGGACCCAACCAGGCTCCAGAAATTTAGGGAACACACTTGTGCCGCCAGATTTAAAGCCATACTTACAGGATCAAACAACAATGAGCACACCCAACAACCGGAGAGACAGCACAGTAATAATATAAGAAACAGCACCTCCTGTCACAGGGGGCCCCAGGAAAAGAACCTTGCCTTTTCGGCGCTTGTGAACAGCATCCGCTCAAACTCAGGAGCCCCCACCAATGTTTTCACTCATTCAAGTCAACCAGAAAGCACATTTAGTTCAAACAAAAACACCTAAGGTAAGGTCACTCCTCAGCTCAAGAAGTTCCAATAGCTCCCTCTGAGCTCCTGCGCTTTTTTGTCATTTGAAGCTCTTGATCACCTGGCTCCAGACGACCCTTCCCTAATTCTAGAGTGAGAGGACCTGGGTTCAATCCCGCCTCTGATACTTGCTATCTGCGTGACCTTGGGCGAGTCAGTCTCTTTGGGTCTCAGTTTCCACACCTGTCAAACCGGCAGTTTGGACCAGATGACCTCTGTGGTCCCTTCTAACTGTAAATCCAGGATCCCATGGTCCTGGTGCAAGGCATTCCCTTTCCCCCACTTCCCTGCTGCCATCCCTACACCTGGAGTACACTCCTACTCACCTACACCTTGGAGGACAGGGTGCCCCTGTCCCTAGTTCCCAGTCCCATCTTAAGCTGATTTGCACCAATTTCCTGTACTCCTTGTTTTTCTTTTTCTTCAGTCTCTTTCTCCATCCCCAACAGAATGGAAACTCTCAGCAGGCAGAGAGTGCTTTGTTTGCATTTTTGGGACACTAACACATTGCAGGTGCCTAACAAAAGTTTATTGAGTGAATGGATGCACATGTCTCAGCTGAGCCTCTCATGGTGCTGACAAAGAAGATCCAGAGGTCCAGAGGGATGTGACTTGCCCAAAACCACACAAGTAGGGAGTGTCTGAGTTGGGATTCGAACCCAGCTCTGATGACTCCAGATGAGGCCCTCCAGGCCCCCTCTTCTGTCTGTTGTATACAATTGATAACAGAGTTGAGAGGAGCAGGGATGTGATGCGAGATCTTAGAGTCTGGGGACCTGGGTTTGAGTCCCCCGCTTTGCTACTTGGTACCTGGAGCAAATCTTTTTCCTCTTTGGACTTCAGATTCCTCCTCTGTAAAATGGGGTTGGCCTGGATGGGATCCCAATCCAGTAGACTCCGAGGATCCTTCCTGCTAAGGCCTCTGACCCTCTGACCGATCATCAGGAAGCTCAGAAAGTAGGGATAATATCCCCTGTATTGGGGGTGGACCTGCCACACACCGCACACATTGGATTGCTCTCATCTCGAATGCTTATCTCCCTAGTGACTTTGACCCAAGCTGCCATCCAAGGCCCCTTGTGACTTGTCACACACAGTGGGAGTGACAGAGGTCCAGCCTTTCATCACTGCTCTGTGTGTGACTGCACACTCAAACCTGAGACCTGGGTGTTCTCACGAATGCCCCTTCCTAAGCACCTGAGCTAACCACTCACTGACTGTAGCTCCATCAGTTGAATCTTCCTCATTTTCTGTTCAGTACCGTGATTTCTTCCATATTACTTAAGAGTTGGTTGAGTGATGTGCCAGGCACCTGACAAAGCTTCATTCTGCTGTGCTAGTGCCATGCTAGGGGCACAGTGCCCTTTCAGGACCCTCTTGCTGCAGACCCATCAGTGGAATGGCTGCTGGAAAAAACTAATCCTTTTTTATAAAAGATGGAAAGACTGAGACCCAGAGGGTCAACTTGGAATTGGGCAAAAGCTGGGTTTGATTCAGGCCTAAAATGCCCTTTCCTACCACCACTACCCCCCAAAGGAATGGCAAAGTCTCCAGGCCTGGGTGCATTCCTAGAGAGCCTCAGGCTTGCACCCAGAGGAGATGCCTCTAGCCTTGGCCAGCCTCATGCTGCTCCCGGACTAGCCCAAAGACTTCCTTCCTATCCCAGTGTCCCCAGACAGATTCCTGACCAGTCTCTTCTTGGGATCAGGGGAGTACCAGTTTAAAGCTAGGCCATCAGGTCCAATCCCAGAGATCCTTAAGGGATCTGCCCACAGTCACACCCACCGTGGCTGACTTGGGACTCAAACCCAGGGCCTCTGGTTTCCCAGTCTGCACTTGTTCCTTCCCCACACTCAGATGCTCCCCAGAAGAGCTGTCTTCCTGCCACAGCTCTTGAAGCCCCTCCAGTGAGCAGGACTCAACAGGAGGCCAGGTTTACTTTCCAGCAAAAGAGCAGAAGCAAAGTGGTCTTGGAGGGCAGAGAAAGAGAAGGTTAGGGAGAAAGGAGCCAAGCAGGCCTGTGTGGGTGGAGAAGAACCAAAAAGAACAGATCTATGGAAGCCAAAAGGGAAGAGTTTCCAAATGTGGAGGGTGGGTGACAGTGCCACAGAGGCCTGTGAGGGAGGGGGATGTAAACACCAGGGAGAAAAGGTTTGGCCTGAGGGCAGACACCACAGGGGACAAGGAAGGTAGGCTGTGGGGCCTAAGTGGCAGGTGTAGACCCCTTCTGGAAGGTGACCAGTGACTGGAAGAAGGAATGCATGATCATTAACCGGGGGTCAGAGGCCATTTAACTTCAGGAAGCCTGTAGGTTTGGGTGGGAAAGGGAATCACATTTTTTATTTTTACCAACCTCTAACTGAAATGGAGCATGTCTTTTCGTTATGAACTAAAAACTAAACCTTATTCTGAGCAGGGTTCCACTTGGGTCTGCCCCAAGGGGTCCAGAACTTGCCTGACCTAAAGGGAGTGGCCGGCCAAGGTGAGTGAGCATGTGGCGAGACTGGACAGATCTTGAAGTGGTTACCCATAAAGAGGGTTAGGGTTGCTCTGGAGACCCCAAAATACCAACACGCCGGGTCCTGCCGAAAGAATTCAACTCAAGTCTTCTCTCAGCCAAAGAAAAGTAAAATTTATTGAAAGTTCATTAAAAGTTTGCCATATTGGGTAGACTCTTAAGGATCCTAGGAATCTGTAATGCTTACATTGGGCAAGCAGGCCTGAGCAAGTCTGTGCTAGGGCATTCTATGGTGCTCTCATACCACATGGAGGGAAGATGGGGTCTTGTGTACTGAGGAATCTGGGGGTGGTCTAGAGGAAGAGTCTGGGGAGGGTCTTCAGGAGGAGTCAGTAAGGTCAATGCAAGGGTGGATTGATATTTTGATAGGCTCTGGGGTGGGAAGCAGATGGACTAGGGACGGCCAGGCTAGTAATAAAGGTTTGGGCCCAGCCACAATGAAAAACTTATGGCCTCTGCAAATGCCTCATCAAGTGGGAAGATTCATTCAGACTTCAAGGGGTTTCCCAGAGCCTGCACCTCTGCTGTGGCCAGCACAGTCTGGGCCTAGCTACCAGCTGAAAAAACAAAGAGAAAGTGAGAGAAAGCTTCCAGATGAATAAAAGAAAGAGACAGAGAGACAGGGGTGTATCTCATAGTCTGTTTATTGCAGAGCTATTCCATACCAACCCAAGGATACAAAAAAATCATAGAGCTTATATTCCTTATTGCAGGGGTGAATGCCTGACTAGCTTTTCCCCTACCCCAGCCCAAGGCTAATCATTCATTAAAATCTTTATCCTAGAACCATATAGGCACAAACCGGGAGTACTAATCAAGACTTGCAAGTTAACTTTCAGTACTTTCTTTAGACATTCAGAAACCAATGAGAGCATCCACCCAACAAGATTATACTCTCCTTGCATATCTGCCTAATGACCTTGTAGAACTGGGGAGCTAGTGTGGCCAAGACCCCAGAAAGTCTTGGCCTACTACACACCTCCTCAATCTAAGCAGCTGTTTGGGAGAGAGACACCTGGGCCTGTTTACTTCAGAAGCCTGTGGAAGAGAAATGACCCGGACACCCAAAAGTAGTGACTGTGTGAACGCCAGTCAGCCGGCCAGCCCGTGCCAAGCACTGTGCTGAGCACTCTATACATACCATTTCATTTCATCCTTACTACAGTCCTGGGATGTAGGTGCTATTTATTATACTCATTTTACAACTGAGGAAACTGAGGCAGGTGGTGGTTAAGGGACATGCCCACACGTCTTAGTGTCTGAGGCTGGATTTGAAGTCAGGCCTTCCTGACTCTAGGCCCAGAGCCCCATGGCCCACCTAATGCTTCTGGGCCTCTGGATGGCATTCCCAAAGGCTTGGGGTGACGAGATCCTGGTAAAGCTTTTCAACTTTTTGTTTTATTCTGCCCTTTGCTAACACCAAATAAACAAGTGTCTCCATATGCAAAGAACAGAAAAATGGGATCCTGCGGGGAATCTCCACTATGTACAGCTGGCTTTTCCTTTCAAGGGCTTAATGCATTCAACATGTGACTTTCAAAACTGTCTGCTTGTTTGCTTCCTTCGGTTTTTTTCTGTGTATTTAAAAATAAAACGTTTCAATGACTTCCTTCCTCCCCCTAGAAGTATCTCCCCCACCTCTTCTTGAGTCTATTAAAAAAAATTTCTAATAAACGAAGTACCACATTTTAATTTCAGACCTTGTTAATTATAAACTGTACATTTACTCAATCAAGAAGCAAACCTTGGTCTAAACCACTGTATAAACACAAGGAAACAGCACAGTTTGAGTCATTAGAAAGATGGCCAAGGGTTCTCAACTATAAGCAAACAATGAAGGGTGTTAAATTATTCTGCACCTTGAACAGTCATAAATGGTAAGGCTGGCCATTTTACATGGCTGGTTTTACCATTAACTTAAAACACAACTCTAGTTGACCACTGAGGCTTAAGAAGACTGTAGTCCTCACTCCTCCATCACATACAGAAGTTGGAGTTGCAAGGAAGAGTCTTCATTGGCCCCCTTGAGAGCTTTGACTGAACCACCTCCCAGGCTGTCCTGGAGTCCTTGGAAGCCTCTCCAACTGTCATGGCAGCTGCTTTCTGGAGATGGGCCAAAGTCAACTGGCTCTATTGAGTCCCCTTCTTCAATCTCCTTTACTTCTTGGCAGGAATTTTTCCAAGAAAGAACTTAGTTGTAGAAAGAAGGTCATTCTCTGGGAAGTTTACCTTAAACTCAATCATTAGTTGACCTTTTTCCATAGAGTTGGTGATAAGGTGGAACACTTTCTCCACACATTTGATATCTCCATGTTTGACAATCTGACCAGGAGAGAAGTAATGGGAGAGTTCTATTGTCAAGAGTTGCTATTAGCTTCTGAAAATCACACAATGCTTCAACCCACTGGGTATCCTTGTGCATCCAAAGGTCCTCACCTTGTGGCATAAACATGCCATCCTCCTTCCGACCCCAAACAACATCTCCTGGCTCCCGGTCACCTTCCTCGGAGAATGGGATCTTCTGCTCATCTTCCAGGTCTTTGTCAAGAGGAACAGCCAGAATCTTTTTCTCTCCGACAACTTTTCTTCCCTTGTTACTTTTACACCTGTTTTTAGGGCTGATTTCTTCCCCATGCCCTTGCCATTCCATACAAATGGACTGAACCTGCAGAAACATTCCAAGTCCTATCTCATGAATTCCTTTTTGTATTCCAATACCAGTCTATTTGAACTACCTAGTCCTCTGCACTGGCCCAAATTACATTTGTTTACAAAGACAGTTTTTTGTTTTAAACATTTAAAAAATAAGTTTTTATTAATACTTTCTGTTTCTCCTGGCACCACAGTATCCCAGGTTGGCTTCCCCGCCCTTTCCCAGGAAGCCATCCTGCTATCACAGCCATTTTCTGGTTGTACCATTATACACTTTTCCCAAGGTCACTGACATGGCGAGAGCAGGATTCTGCCGGCAGATTCTTCTGAAAATGAAGTGGGATGGATTGTCCTCTAACCCTGCTGACACCTAAGTCTCTCTTTGCATCAGAAAGCCCTGGAGAAATCTGTCTGACCTTTTCTCCTTCCTTTAGAATCTTATCTGGGCGGCATGTCAAAGTTTTTCCCGGGAGGCAAGGGGATTTTACCGCACAACTTCAGAGTGAGCTGTTTTCTATATGCTGAGGGGAAACCCTTTCTGGGTGCAGTTTGGGGTGGGGGTGGGGAAGGGGTTAAATTAAATACACAGGATTGTAATGGAAATTCATTATTCTGCAATAGTAACAAAAATATTTTCTTAAGAACTTCATGGGCTAAGTCCTCTGAGTTTCCACCCAACTCTGCCATCCCAGGTTCTAGGGGCCCTCTGTGCTCTGCCCTTCCAAATGTCTAAGGTCCTTTTCAGCTCTGACAACTCAGGAATCGTGGGCTCCCCTTTTCCAGAGGAGACCCCAAGCAGGGCTATTCTCTGAACTTTCCCCCAGAGGGGAAATTCTTCCTATGGCTCCCAATCCCTCAATCAGAGTAGTTTACCTCCCCTCTCCCCACCCCCACCCATGACAAAGCAAGTTTTCAGAAGAGTCAGAGCCTAGAAAATGTGCAGAGTCATGGTGGGACAGCAGTCTGCTGGGCCTCCCACCCACCCCTCCCTGGCCTGCCGGGGAAGCCCAGCCCCGGAGCTGTCCGACTCCATGGCTGGCCAGGCCAGACCCAGGGCCTCTGCATTCCCCTAGCTGGGCCCCCTCTCCGAGGACCCCCCTCCTGGCCACCTCCCTCCCTCCCTGGTAACCAAGAAAACATCTCCAGGAAACCGGGGACCAGTTGGCTGGCTGATCACTCGGGTAGCCACACACATGCACACCCAGACACAAGAACACACTCACACGCATGCACATCCACATCCACATCCACACAAGGCCAGCCATCAGAAGCAAAGGACAGTGCCTAGAGCTCCTTCTGTCCTAGGGTCTGGACAGTCTATGTTCTAAGGTCTCGTCTCCTTCTTAAGCCAAGCTCCCTGCCAGCCCAGAGACCTCAGGCTACAGGTTCTATTGTCCCTTTAAGCTCCCATGTTTTGGGCTCTTTGAATCTTAAGTTCTAAGGTCCCTCCAAGCTATGAGGCTGCCGGGAGTAAAATCTATCGCCCCAGGCCAGGAAGCATTAGGGAGGATTTGAACCCAGGCCCTCTGGCTTGAGGACCAGCTCTTCCCACTCCTGACTAGCCCCAGACCCCAGAGAAGGTGCTATAGGTTCCTGCTGACTGACTGCTTACATGACCAGGGACTGTTGCAAGTTAAGCATATCACGAGCTGAACATTTGCAAAGGATTTTCCATCTATTAGAATACACCTCTTGCTTTCTCTCCCCCCCCTCCCTGGTATACAAGAGGCACTTAATCAGTGCTGGTGGCCTGATTCATCTTTGTTGAGACTCAACAACAATCCTGTTAGCTGACACTTGTCCAAGGGTGCACGTGGGGGAGTCAGGATCTGAACCTGGGTCCCTGAATTTCAAATAAAGTGACCTTCCTTTGGAAGCCTATAATAATATTTTTAAATTCTTAAAACATATAGGATTACCCTCCTCCAAACACAATTTTATTGAAATAAAGATCTAACTTTTTTCCCCATTCAAGTTTCCAGACTCCCCCCACCCCCCTTTTCTCTCTGGTCCTTTTGGGTGGGCATCCAGTGAAGAAGTCCCAACCTAGGGGGTCCCTGGGTCACTGGAGATCTCTGGGCACTTCCCTGGGCCCTGCGGCCTGGGCCTGTATCCTTATCGTCCCCAGGGCTAGGCCCTTGGAATGGACCTTGCTCTGGTTTTCCAGCAGCAGCTGCCCTTAGAGCTCACGTGACTGGATTGAGCAGAGAAGCCTTTTTCCCAGGGCAGGCTTAGCGAACGGATTTCCCCATTTTCTCATTTGCCAAACTCGGCTGCACAAAAGATTTTCTTAGAAAACCAGGTGGCCCGCCGCCCCACCCCTCCTCCCAAAAAGTTTCTGGGATGAAATGGAAGGGAGGGAGTGAGGGGGAGAATGCATTCAGGAGCAGGCAGGAGCCCAGGAAGTCGCTGAGTCCCACCTGGCTGGAAGAGAGAAGGGAATCATATCTGTTTTCAGCAGAAGCCAGGGAGGGCCCCAGGGCCCCAGGGGGAGACAGGAGCACATCCCAAGCTAGCTGCTTGGGCTTATCTCTCTTGGGCCAATTTTCTCTGCCTCTCCTCTTGCTTCTAGGAGATAAGGCACAATAAATTCACATAGCATGGCTTGAAAAAACCCGCGTTTTTCATGAGAAAGGTGAGGAAGGAGCCCAGGACTCAGAGTTCTGATCTTGGAGTCCAGGGGCTGGCCCCTCTATGAGTCTCCAGCTCCCGTGGGCACAATGAGGGGACTGATCTTGATACCACAGCTCAGCAATTAAGAAGCAGGAGGGGATGCAAGGCTGCAGTCATTTGTTCTCCTTTGGAGGACCCATACAACCCGAGGTCCCAAGTTTCTGCCCCTGGCTTTGGCAAACATCTCAATGACCTCACCTGGGGCGCATCCAGGAGCCTGTCCATAATGACTGTCTTCTATTCTTAAAAACATGCCCAGTGCCAAGGGCCTCTGGGTGCCAGGATGGATTTTCAGAATCCTTCCTCCCACCTCCTGACTCGTGGAGCCAAAGTCTGGGGACTGTTAGGCATGGCGGGGGATGATAGCACAGAGCCGGCCTCTGCCCTGCTTGGCTCTGATCTCCACAAAGCCACAGGCAGGCAACTGCCAGGGACCAGGAGATTCACAAGCCCATAGTGGGTCAGAGAAGAAAGGGGATGGGGGCTCAGAGTCCTGCTCATTGCACTAGGCAAGAGGGGCTGACCGGCAGCATGAAAGAGATTTGTCCATTGCCCTATCAGGCAGGCTCCATCCATTGTGCCCTCAGTGCCAGGGCCCATTACAGTACAGAATGGCTACATTCCAGTCCTTGAGACTTCCTTAAGGGAGACCCGGCATTCAGAATCAGAAGAGACTTCAGGGGCCATCTTGCCCGGCCCTCATTTTTACAGGCTGAGGAGGGTTAGGGAAAATTTGCCTGGCAGAGGCGGAGCTGGAAACCCCTCCTCTGAGGACCAGACCCCGACCCCTGGACAGGGCTGGCCTCTGAGTGCAGAGAGCTGGTCATGTGGCCTGAAAGCCCAGGGCCCAGGTCCGGCCCTGGCCACCTCCCCCACCCCCATCTTGTACCAATTCCCCTGCACCAACACCAGGGGTCCAAAGTCATCTTTTAAGATAACATTTTGGTCCCTGCATTTCAATGGAACCCCTTTCCTTTGTCATAATCTCCCGAATATTAAGCCTTTAAAGACATCCAACTCAGGAGAGGGGCTCCTCCCCTCTTCCCCATGACCAGAAGGGTTCGAGGCACAACAAAGGTGACGCCCCCTCCCTCCTCTCCCTGCACCTGCAGTCTTCCTCCGGGTGCTCCCCAGCAGCGAGCCCCTGCCCGGGGGGCTCCCCCAACCTCCTCCATCTCCTGACCGCGTGAGGGGACAGAGGCCCCGGTGGTCTTTGTGCCTTCCCCGACCCCCGGGGCCTAGACTCCCAGAGGGAGAGGATGGTTTGGTCGGATTTGGGTTTTTGTGTGGACACGCATGTGACACCATGTGATACCCTGACTGCGGAGTGGACGGACAGGGACGACCTCGGGCAAGGCGGTCCATTTCTGGGGGCCTCAGTTTCCCCATCTGTAAAGTGGAGGTGGGGGGCTCGGGAAGCAGACGCCCGGGGCTGCAAGGTCGGAGATCCGCGGCCCCGACGCCCTCACTTTGCTTTGGAAGGGAGGGGGCTCCTCTCCCCCCGCTCTTTCCAGGTCTCAGACCCGACTCTGGGCTGAGATTCCCGAGGTCCCGGCCCTCCGGCGGGGCCGCCAGGGTCGACCCCTGCAGCCGCGTGGCTGGGAGGGGGCGGCCTTGCTGCAGCGGCGGCGCTTAAACCCCCTCCCCAATTTCTCTTCACTCGCAGGGGCCCCCTTCCAAAAAAAGGGGGAAAGTCATCTAGGACAAAGGTGCGCGTGGATCCAGCCTAGGCTCCCTCCTGCTCCTCAAAGCCCCCTTCCCATCCAGGGTCCCCGCACCCAAAGACCTAGGGCAATCCTGGGTGAGGGCGGGGGGGGGGGGGGGGCGTGTGTGTGTGCACTGCCGGGAACAGCGGGAGAGCCGAGCCTCCGCTGCCCCCTCCCCCCGCCCGCGTTCGCAGAGCGCAGGCTCCGACGGAGGGGGCTGCGGGCGAGCTGCCGAGGACGGGCGGAGGCGGTGGGTCCCGTGACGCCAAGTCCCGCCCCCCCGCGCGCCCCTCGCACAGCCATTGGCTGGGGCTGGCGTGACGCGAGGCGGGGCCTTGGCGCGGCTATAAAAGGTGCGCGCGGGCGAGCCCGAGTCGCCAGAAGCGCAGGGAAGGGGAGTCGCTGCGGTTTCCTGCTTCAACAGTGCTTGAACGGAACCCGCTGCTCGATTCCCGGCCGGAGCCGCCCTTAGCCACCTCTCCACCTTCACCTCCACTAACCAACACTTCTTCCGTCCTACCGTCGAGCAGCAGCCGCCCGCTCAGCCGCCCCCGGCAGTCGCCGCCGCCGCCGCCTCCGCCCAGCCTTCGTCGCAGCCGCCGCCGCCATGACCACCTCGTCC
>CM053601.1:185568369-185654829 GCA_028646575.1 Pseudocheirus occidentalis | reverse complement strand
AGAGAATAGAACAAGGGGGGTGGGATAGGAAGGAGGGACATATGATCAGACTGTCACAATATGTCCATTGTGGAGATGTTCTGCGTAATTACACATGTACAGCCTGTACTGAATTGCTTGTCCTTCCAGTGGGGGGGGGGGGGGTGTGTGATGAGGGAGGAACTAAAAGAATCTAGAATTTAAAGTTCTACAATCAAATGTTTAAAAAAATTATTATTACTATTATTAATTATTAAATACATGCAACTGGGAATTAAGATATACAGGCCCTGGGGTAGGGAGACCCATCCTGTCCTACTGGAAAGTCAGAGGGGTGGTGGGGGAGGACATAGGAGAGAGCAGATAGGGGAGGGTCTTTACAGTGGGATCGCTGTTTGGGGGTTGGGGGTAGGGGAAAGATGGGGATAAATTTTGTAACTCAAAATCTCATGGAAATGAATGATGTAAACAAGAAAATTAATTTAAAAATTAATTTAAAAAATCACATCCCTTCCCAAGGCTATCGGAAGGATTGTGTTCTCTCCTGTATTTATCCTGTGGACAAAGATTCTGAGTTTTACAAGCTCTGTTCCTCTCATGGATGGTGATTATTTAAGTCAGCTGTTTTCTTATTAATTCCATGTTTTTTATTCCGTACAAAAACAAGCCATTTTGCTCTGTTCCTGGCTTACTTTCCGTTTGAAAGGATATGTAAGTCACACATGTTTTCGCAAAGTGAGAGAAAATTAAGCACCTGCATTTCATGTATACAATATATTTGGTAGAATAAGCTCTGGGTCGGTTTCTTGAAAGTGTTTTACAGCTGAACAAAGAAATACACGATGAAATGATAAAAATAGTTCGTCTATCTCTTACTGTATTATATTGTCACCTAGATCTTATGATATTGCTACTTTTAAATGTAATGCACTTATAAGATTTTAAATGTTGAGGTTTTTTGTGTTTTTTTTTTTACTTTTCCAACAGTTAGCTTCTTAAAAAAAAATCCTGATTGACTGCATTTTCATTTATTTCAAACTCCAAGGTACTTATGAGCATTTCAGTGTCAAAGCTAAAGGTTGGCTCTTTCAAACTGACAAAAGATCTTTAAACTGATAACCACCTTTGAAATAAACAGAAGTTTGGTTGTTGTTTTTCTTTTTTTCCACTCAGATGCATTGTTCATCCAATTGGCATCCTAGGGATAAATATGCCAATCTTTCAATTTGGGATTATGTAGAATTTAGTGTAATTCAGAAGCTAGACAAAAATAATCTCAGCTACATAGCATAATTTACGGCAATTTGTCATTCTTCTTGGTATCTTATAGCATGGAACATAGCAACACTTCAGAATCTGAATAAAAGAAGGCCTTTTTTAAACCAATGTTAGATTTAATATATACATTTTTAAAATCATAGTATATAGTTCAGAGTTGTATATAGTCCTACTTTTTATTCTTCAGTGTATATTGAAATGTTCATTTTTGTTGGCATAAGTTCAATAAAAGAGAAAATTTTTTAAAAGAAAAAAAAAGAAAGTGGATGAACTTGGAGAGGGGCAGGCTGCCCCAGAGGGAGCCACCTTCCTCATATACTTTAGCTAGGCTGGGTTACTCCCCCCCACCTCCCCATCTTGTGCTCTCTGGCCTTCGGGCCTGGGCTCATTGTGCTCTAGACCTTGGATGGCCTCCCTCCCTGCATTTAAACCCCCTCCTCAAAGGCTGGCCTCTCCAGCTGGGCTTTCCTCCTTTCCCCATCCCTCAGACCTCCCCCTGTAGGTCTCTGGTCCCCTTCATTACAGCCTCTTTTATGGAATATGTACTACAGCCTCTCTTTCGGGCTGGTTAGATTATAATCTCCCTGAAGTCAGGGAGCTGAGTCCTGGTTAAATGCTGTAGCCCCCTTGGCTGGAAGGCGGGGCTTGGCACACCAAACCTGTTTAATCAGTGTTGAACGTGTAAATGAGTGAGTGAATATTCGTGAACTGGGATGTCACAGAGGGACTAGGTCCAGCTTTGGGGCTTGTCTGTGTATGTGTGAACTTCAGATTTAGTCATTTTTAAGCCAAACCTCCTTGATTCTTAGCACAGTGCCAGGCACAGAGTAATCAATTAAGAACGGTTAGTTGACTGACTGCTAGTTGATTTGATAAGGTCTGCCCTTGTCATGTCCCCCATTCATGGAATCCCGCTGACCCCCTAGTATGTAGGCTTTTAAAGGGGGTTAGGGGGCAAAATGGAGCTCGAGATTTGGAGTCAGTAGTAGCCCCTACCTCACAAGGCTGTCGTGCCTTATAAAGGCTGGCTGACTTGTTCAGCTGCTTGGCTACATGGGCTTGTTACAGAGAGTGGATAAGTGAATGTGTCTGAGAACACTTTTATAAACTGGAAGTCAGTTGCTTGGGGGGCATTTTTGCAATTGGAACTGGTGTCTCATCTGCCTGGTGGGATGTCAGTTCCAGGGGGCTAGGACTGTGTCCTGTGGAGATTCTGTTGTCTCTCCCACCTTCCAGCACAAGGGTTTTCGAACTGAGAAAGGCTGTCTTTTTTTTTTTCCTGCCCCAAAGTGCCTAGAAGGGAGCAGGACCTGCCTGTCTGTTCAGTGCTGGCTGCCTGGGTTCCTCCCATACCTGTAAGTTCCTGTCGATCAGCCAGTTGGCTTCAAAGTCGTCGTCGTCTTCCCCGAAGGGGTTAATGAGCTGCTCGGCCACCTGATGTGGGGAGAGGGGAAGGAGAGCACCGCTGCTTTGGAAAAAGCATTTCTGTAACCTGGGGGTTGATGGGACTGCTGGGACATCCTCAGGGCTGGTGGGCACAGCCTCTGCCCAGCCAGTATGGATAACAGGGCTCCACGGAGCGTTCCCCAGCACCCATCCCTGCCCAGGCCCCTCCAAGCATCCCCTGGCTGGTACTGAGCCAGTCTCATCCTTCTTGCCCCCAAATCCTCCTCTGAGGCTCAGCTCAAGTTGAATGACTGAGAGAAAACTTCTCTGATGGGAGGGACCTTAAGACACAAAATAGAGTGGAGAGGGACCTTGGAACATTAGAGGTGCAAGAAACCTTAGAACCTAGAACAGAGAGGGGCCTTAGAACAGAGAACTTGAGCCCTGAGAGGGACCTGGGAAGAGATAATGTCAGATCTGGGAGGATCCTGACTAAAAAAAGGGAATGGCAGGGAGCAGCGAGGTGGCTCAGTGGATAAAGCAACCATCCCTGGACTCAGAGGGCCCTGAGTTCAAGTCTTGCATCAAAACACTTACTGGCTATATGACCCTGGGCAAGTTACTTAACCTGATTCCCTCAAAAAAGGAATGTCACAGCTCACAGATCATCAGGGCTGGGAGGGATCTGAGAATACGACTTGGAATGGCTGAGTTGGCATTAACCCCCAAGCTTTTCGTACCTAGAATGTTCCTTCTGGCTCTTGCTCTTGTGGGTGTCACTCTTTCCTCCTAGTCCCTGTTTCTCCCCCTCCCCACACTGCCCAGCTCCTGCCCACTGGCACACTGGAGGACACCCTTTGGCACAGGACGGCCCGAGGCTCACCTTCAGCCAGCCGGCATAGAAGAAAAACTGGAGAAGAGTGAAGACAGGCACAAGGAGGTCTAGCTCGTGGCCTGGATAGGATTTGGCTGGATCCAGAAACTGCCGCCCTATCAGACAGGCCAGAAAGAAGCTATAGACGGCAATGGTGACCACCTGGGTTGTAAGGTGGAGAAGGACATGAGTGACCCTGCACTGGATAGGAGGCTCTTTTCCTCCCAGGCCCCCTTCCTAGACAAGTGGAGATGTCGAGCTGGTGCCAGCTTCCCACTGTGCTGGCTTCTCCACCAATCCAGCCTACTGATGGAACTGGGCTCAAGAGTCTCAGCATCTCAAGATTGTGGCCCCCTAGAACCTTAGAACTGAAGGGAAGCTGGAGAGTCCAGAGGTCAGGGAACAACGGGAGGGGGCCCTTGGGCTCTGGGATTCTCTGCCTCTGAGCAGAGAACTAAGTATATTCCTTGGGCCTGAAGGAGCCTTAGAACTTTGGATGTTGTAGAATTTGTCAGAGTTTCATGCCTGGTCGCTTTTAGGCCAAAGAGGCCAGGTTCTCTCCCACTCAGTGTTGGAGGAAATGGAATTGTGATGTAACCACAGGACAGATATAGAGGCTCAGAGCCTCTGGGATCCTCAGGGCTGTCCAGTCCAAGCCCTGCCTGGACAGGAATCTTCTCTAAAACCACTAGGTGGGCGAGCAGACTCAGAATCAGGAAGACCTGAGCCCCAGTTCTGCTTCAGACCTTGGGGCACCCTGAACTCTCTGCCAGCAAAATGGGCCCACGTCAGCCTCCCAGGGAGGTGAGGATCTCGTGAGGGTCACACGTCCAAGGAGCCCGAGAAACGTTGATGGGTTATCATCTGGGCATTCCTGCTGACTGGTCATCCCGCATCCACCCAGAGGCAGGGAGCTCCGGACCAGCCGAGTCATGTTTCGAAAACTCTCGTCCTGGGAAAGCGTGCCCTTATATCAGCCTGTGCTAGCCACAAGGGCTGTTTAATCATTGTAATTCAATCTACTTGCTGTCCCTTGTAGTCCTAAGTGTTTTATGTTTATGCCCTTAAAAACACGAGTCTGTGGGCTTTACCAGACCATCCACCAAGCTGTCCAGGACAAAGTGAAGTCCTTGGACAAGTCTGAGCCCCTCAGGCGGCTTTTCTGCTGCAGCAGAAGCAGGCCAAAGCTTCTGACCCTCCCGGAATCCGGCATCATCCCGGCCCTCCCCTGGATCTGGTTTGCTCACCTGTGTGTAGACCAGAGGTACACTGATCCAGTCATAGCCATAGAGGGCACCACACTGAGAACGGAGGGTGTTCAGTTCCTGGAGAAGATCAGCAGGGGACCAGGGAGGAGACCGTCATCCATGAGCCCTCCTCGTTCCTCCTTCAGACCCACACCCTCCGGCCCCCCCCCCGCTCCCCCCTTGCTACCTTGTTTGGGAACCGGCCATCTCTTGTGGCTGCTGAGAGTGTGGCAAAGAGAGAGATGGCGGGTGTGATGGGGGGAACCCTGGGATCTGAGGACCAAGATCTCAGAGCTAAAAAGGAGCACCAGAACGTAGAACATCAAGGTCTGGCCTAACCCTTTCTGATTCAGGGACACTGAGTCCAAGGGAGGAAGTATTCAGAGCAACCACAGCCCTCATGCTCTGAGTCCCAGACCCAGAACTTTTTCTGTCTAATTTGCTTTCTTGTCCTTATGCCTCTGGGCAAATTATTTCAAAATCTTTAAGCCTCGGTTTCTCCATTCTGTAAAATCAAGGTCACACCATCAGATTGCCTGTTTCACAGGGTTGTTGTAAGAAAAGTGTTTGTAAAGAGCTGAGAGCAAAGAAAACTTGAGCAGTCATCTACTCCCAAAGGCTGGCCTCAGGGATGGTGTACCAGTCAGGGCCACTGCCCTATGCGATGCCTCGGTGGTAGTGGCCAGCGTGTAGGAAAAAAGCCCAGCCCAGGGGGTCTTCAGATCTTATGGTACCTCTCATACCTATCGACCACTCGTGGGATGACCCCTGACCCTCTTGTGATCTCCCCCCTCCCTCCCCCAACCCCAAGGATGCCCAAACTCACATTCAGGATGCCCTGGAGAACGACGCTGTCCCTGATCTGGCCCTCCCTTCGGGCTTTGGCGGCCAGGTTGGCGAACCACACACATGGCACCCAGAATTTGTTGTGGGGAGAGTTGAGGCTCTCAAATCTTTTGTGCTCCTCCGAGGTCATTAAACCTGGGGACAACAGGAGAGAGTCAGGGATGGGCAAGTGGGAAGGGGCAGAGAGAAGGACCCACGGAAGGAGGGGCAAAGACACAGGAATGAAGGTAAAACATCCCAGATCCAGATGAAGGGGGCAACAGCACCAACTCTACTTCCCAATGGCTCCTCCCTGCGTCAGCTCAGAGTAATCAAAGGTTAGGTGAGAAGATTTCCAGATTTGGACTCAGAGATTGCTGTAGTTCAGGGGTTTCACTCATGTCTGACTCTCTGTGACCCCATCTGGGGATTTTTTGGCAAAAACACTTGGAGGGGTTTGGCATTTCCTCCTTCAGTTCATTTTACAGATTGGGAAACTGAGTTAAGTACCTTGCAAGGAGTCGCACGACCCTTAAGTGTCAGAGACAAGATCTGGACCTAGGAAGATGAGTCTGCATGATTCTAGGCCCAGCGTTCTATCCTCTGCACCACCTAGCTGCCCTGAGTCAGAAGCCCTGTGTTCAAATCCTGGCCCTGTGATTTTGGACAAGGCCTTAGTCTCCTCCTCTCCAAAATGAGGAGGTTAGACTATGTGACCTCTGAGGTCACATGCTCTACTAACTAAATCCCTAAGCCTGCCAAATGCACTGGGCTGTTAGAAGGAAAGTGCTTTGTAAAGCTCCAAGAGCTGGTCATTGTGGAGGCAGCGTGGCATGCAGAGTAGATGGATATTCAGCTTTAGAATCAGAAGGAGCAGGATTCCAGGCCCCTAACCTCTCAGAACCCCAGGCAGCTCTCTAAGGTGACAGATGCCCCAGCAGACACCCATTTGCCCTAATGGCAGATGGTGACTCACTGAGTATCCCAAGCACAGGTCATTCATTCCCTACCTAAATGTACCCCAATTGCTACTAGCCAGACTTGTGGGAGGAGGGCTGAGGCTACCATTCTCTCCTGTGACCCTCAGGCCCAGACTATGATGGCATTGTCTGTATTCCGTTTGGTTAATCTGACTCTTCCCCCCACTGCTCCCCCAAGGCCCCCAGACCCACATGTATGGTATGGAGAAAAAAGCCAAGAGGCTGTCATCACTGCCGGGGAAGGGGGGGGGGTAATACAAAGAACATGATCTGGATTTGGAGTGAGGGGACTTTGCTTCGCATCCTGTCTTTGCAGCTGGATGACCCTGGACAAGTCACGCCTCCTCTCTGGGCCTCAACGACTGCTGGATCTCAGCTGAAATCCCACAGAGTCCAGGCTAGGCTCTGTCACATCCTCGCACTGAGGCTTTGGGAAATTCTCTGTCTGGGTCTCTTATGGAGAGCTGGGTGCCCCTTGGGACTCTGTGTCCTCTTCTGTGTTGGGGTTCTGATCCAGCCAAGAACCTGACCTAGCAACAGAATAGATCCCTGGGCCTGGAGCCAGGAAGACCCGAGTTCAAATCTAGCCTTGGACACTTACTAGCTGTGTGAGCCTGGCAAGCTCTGCCTCTTTCAGCCTCAGGCTCCCCATCTGTGAAATGAGGCGAGTGCCAGCACCTGCTTCCCAGGGCTGTTGTGAGGCTAAAATGGGACACTATTTGTAAAACACTTGGCAGACTTGTTATTGTTATCACAGAGATGGGCCAGGACCCAGGCCGGGGTGGGGGGGCTGGCGTGCCCCACAGTGCCCCTGTCACTCACCAGCCTGCACCAGGTGCTGGGTGCTGGGGAAGCGCTTGTAGACGGCCGTACTGACTGAGCGCAGGATGAGGACTGTGCACAGGTGGGCATAGCGCATCAGTGTGCGGCGGAGCAGCCGGCCTTGCTCATCCTTGCCTTCCACATTGGCTGAGACCAGGTTCATGAGCCGGTCTGGCCATGGGATGCTCTGGTATTGGCTCCACCAGCGGGATACAACGAGGGTCACGTAGAAACCTGGACCAGGGGGAGGTGAAGGAGGAGGAACTGAGCCCCGCCCCCATCATTTAGTCAATCCACCAGCCAGAAAGCATTGCTCTAGTACCTGCTGTGAATGGGCTCTGGGCCTAGAAAGAAGACTGAGTCAAGGAGCTCACAGTCTATTGGGGGAAACACCATCAACACACACATATATAATTGTGATCAATTTAGACTATGAATCCCAGCTAATTAATTATAATGTAGTTTTGGGGGAGAGGGCACTGAGGTTCAGGAAAGGCTTTGTGCATGGGGTTCTATCAAAAGGAAGAGAGAGAGAGAGGGCGAGAGAGAGACAGAGAGAGAAAAGGGGGGAAGAGACAGAGGGGGGAGAGAGAGAGAGAGAGAGAGAGAGAGAGAGAGAGAGAGAGAGAGAGAGAGAGAGAGAGGAGTGAGGGAGAATTCCAGGCATGAGGATCCACCAGTACAAAGGCATGGAGACCGAGAGGAGGCCAGGGTGCCTATATAATACACTGTGGGAGGGGGACAAATTTCCAGTGAGGTTGGAAAAGTAGGTTGGGGCCAAGCTATAAGAGGTTTAAAAAGCCAAATGGAGGAGTTTGTATCTAACCACAGGGGCATTAGGAAGCCACTGGAATTTCTTGGGGGGCTGGCATAATTAGATGGATGCATAAGGGAAATCACTTTGGCAACTTTGGCAAGGGTGGATTGGAGTGGGGTAAGGCTGGAGGCAGAAAGGCTAATTAGGAGGCTCTAGTCTAGGGGAGAAATAATGGGAGCCTGAACTAAGATGGTGGCCATAAGAAGACAGTGAAGGAGGTGGATGTGAGAGTTGTAGAGGGAGAAGGGGTGATGTTGGTGAAGGGTGGCATCTGCAGGCTAAGCAATCCAAGATGACGCTGAGGGGAGAAGCCTGGGAGCCAGAGGAATGTTCTTGGAGTCAGGAGCCTGAGGCTGGGATGCCCCAATGGGCTGGAGAGAGAGGCTAGGGAGTCAGCTGGGGTGGATGGGAGAGGGCAGGAACCCTGGGATGGACTTGGATCAGCAGTTTCTAGGACTCTAGAATTCAGAGCTAGAGGGACCTTCCAGATCCTTATTCTAAATGGATGGGGAAGCTGAGGTTGGGAAAGGAGAGATTACCTGCCCAGTTCAAGTGTTCTGGCTCCAAAATCCCGGCTCTTTTCACTCAGGGCCAGGAGTCAGGGACCATCTGCCTCTCTGGGCTTTAACTCTCGAGGTGGTATGGGCACGAAACTCCAGGGCCTCTCAGACTCCTTGTGCTGTCGCCTTCACTTGGCCTGCGGCCTCAGGGAAGGTGGAGCCAGCACTCTGCCTCATTTTCCCCCTTCTCTATACTGGGAAGAATCCCTAAGGGATTAGGGGAGTGTAAATGAGAACCCAGCCTCCCAGTTCTACGGGGGTGCTGGAAGGTTCCTTCGCGGCTCATTTCCCTAGGTAGGGCAGGCTTCTACTACCTCTGAAAGACTCTTCTTTAAAATCGCCAGAGAAAGAGATTCCACCCCCCCACCCCCACCCCCCCGCCCCTAGGCCCTGTCCAACCGCACAGTCCTTCTGGCTACAGTTTTAGCCATTCCCAGCGTCAATCACTCAACAAAGATTTATTAACTTCATTTTATGCTCCGGACAGTGTGTTAATCAAAAGTGTAACTGTCCTTGTCTGCCCTCAAGGAGTGAATATTCTCATGAATAAACAAAAGTAAACAGAAAGCCATTGTAGAGTTCAATTAAATTCAACAAAGATATATGGACCTGGGGATAGAAAGAAAAAGATAAAATTGCTCCTGCCTTCAGGGAGCTTACATTCTATTGGGAAAAAAACAAGACACAGGTAAGTAAACACAAGTTTATTTGGGGGTGAAGAATCAGGAAAGGCAGACAGCAGTGCAGCGGACAAAGCTCTGGGCTTGGAGCCAGGAAAACCTGAGTTCAAATCCAGCCTCAGACACTTACTAGCAGCGTAACTTTGGGCAAGTCACTTCATCTCTGTTTGCCTCAGTTTCCCCAACTGTAGAAAGGGGATAATAACAGCGCCTACCTTGCAGGATTGTTGTGAATTGGAACATAATATTTGTCAAAAACACTTAACACACAGTAGGCACTACAAAAATGCTTATTCCCTTCCTTTATTGCCCATAAGAGGGAGGTGAGCCTTGGATGAAGCTAAAGGTTCTGGGAGGCAGATGGAGGGTGTTCCGGGTACAGGTCATGGCATTTCAAGGACAGGGAAAGTTATCAAACCAGTTTGGTTGGAACATAGAGTGCACATGTGGAGTAAGTCTGGAAAGGCACTGGGAGCCAGGATGGAAACAGCTTTAAATGCCTACATGAAGGTATGTATTTTGCCCTAGGGACAATAAGGAGCCCCTGAGGAGTCTATAGCAGGTACCCCACGATCAGAACCATGCTCTAGGAAGACTTTGGGCAGTTATGTGGGGGATGGATTGGAGGGAAGGGTGACAAAGCAGAAAACCAATTGGGATGCTATTGTGGGGTCCAGGAGAGAGGTGGGGGGATCTGAACTAAGATGCTGTCTGTGTGAGTAGGGAGAGGACCAGTGACATTGACACCGAGGAGGGAGAGCTGAGAAGCCTTGGCAGGTGAGTAGATATGGGGCTGAGCAGAGGTGAGGGACAGGGAGAGGGGGAGGGGAGAATGACTTCAAAGTCCCATCACAGAATATGTAGAAGTTTAGAGGAGGGAGAATGTCCAAGGCAGGAGGGAGAAAAGATGATTAGTTCTGTTTTCAGTACATTGAGTTTGAGGCGTAGATGGAACAGCCAAGTGGCGCTATCTGGCAGGTGACTGACAATGTGAGACAGGAGGGCAAGAAGGAGGGGTGGATTTGAGAGTACTTTGTAGAGGGATAAGAATTAAACCCATCAGAGTTGAAATCATCAATAAAAAGAGTAAAGCAAGGATTCTTAATCTGGTGTCCGCAGAACCCCCACAAGGGACCTGTGGATAGATTTCAATGGGTTCATGAACATGGGTGAGAAAAAACCCTTTATTTTCACTAACCTCTAACTGAAATTTGACATTTCTTTAATTTATAAATAAAAAACTATTTAAATAAAAATTATATATAATTATATATTAATATATTATAGAATTTTTTTATATATGTGTAATTGTCCTTTCTCCTCCTCTCTCCCCCAACAGAGAGATGAACAGACAGATGGACAAATATATAATAATAATAATATATAATAAAAATTTTATATACATCTCTATCTATCTATCTATCTATCTATCTGTCTGTCCGTCTGTCCGTCTGTCCGTCTGTCCGTCTATCCGTCTATCCGTCTATCTATCTATCTATCTATCTATCTATCTATCTAATCTATCTATCCATCCCTGTGAATGGATTCTTAGCTTAACCAGACAGACTACCACAGGGATCCATGACACAAAAAAACGGTTCAGAACCTCTGGTGGTAAGTGGTGGTGAGAAGAGGAGAGAGGAGAGAGACACCCACCCAAAGGAGGAGCAGGTGGAGAGGGAGGAGGAGTCCCAAGCAGGAGCAGGTTGGGTGGAGGCAGGGTGCCAGAGGAAGGCTTGTGTACAGGAGGTACAGAGAGGGCAGATGGAATGAGGGCTGCAGAAAGGCCTTCAGTGCCTCAGAGAGAGCAATTCCAACTGAATTTGGGGTTTGGAAGCAGATGAAGAAACAGAGACAATTGTGAGATAATTTGAGAGTTTGACTTGAGAGGAGGGAAGGCACGTGTAAAGCATCTAGGCTGGCTTCTCTCTGAGAGTTTTGGAGAGACCTTAGAGCAGGGGCAGGGAACCAGCAGCCTTGAGGCCCCATGTGACCCTCTAGGTCCTCAAGTGCAGCCCTTTGACTGAATCCAAACTTCATAGAACAAATCCCTTTAATAAAACTTGGCCTCAGTCAAAAGACCACACCCAAGGCCACATGTGCCCTGGAGGCCGCAGGTTCCCACCCCTGCCTTGGAGGGCAATGTAGGTATTGGTCACTGGTTCTGGTCTGCTGACCCTGCATTGAAGAGACCACTCTGTGACTGGCTGCAGAGGAATTTTAAAAAACCTGTCACCTCCAGCTGTTTTCTTGCTCTCTCCCTCTTTCAACTTCATCGGGGTTTCCTTAGCTCCTAGCATCTGGTGAGAGACCATGCCAGCCTTGGAAATTCTGAAAGGTGGATGGGCCGTGGAAATCCAGGCTGGGTTCTGCAGTCAGTGAATCTCTGCAAAGAGTGACCTTTGAGAGTGACCATTGAGAGAGACGGCCATGAATTTGGTAAAAACCAATGCTGAGCAGGCACAGAGCTAAATTTGGAGTCTCTTCCTGGAGAGAAAGAGGTGATCTTAGGGAGAGGGGCTTCCAAAATGTTGAGGAAATGTTTGTATGTTCGTTTCTGTAAAAGTTTCTGAGATTAAGAGGTTAAGTAGAACCAGGCTGATACTGGCCTCCACCAAGGGTGGACACAGAGCTGGAAGGGGCTTGAGGGGATGGCAGTAAAGGAACACCCCCACACCTGCCTCAGGGTGCCTTTGAGCCTGCAGGGGCCAATGGAACCACCTGGCCCTGAGAGAGAAGGGCCAGAACACACATCCTACAGAGAATGGAGGAAGATCTGGGCACACTTGTGGCAGCAGGAAAGGGGCCACTGGACAAGGAAAGATGGAGGATGGGGATGAGGGACAGAATGAATGAGGAGGAGGTGAGAGCTTAGCCCGGGACCCTGGAGCAAAGGAAAGGGGTGGGTCTGAGGAAGCAGGAGAAGAGTGGCTCAGGACAGATGTGGAGAGAACACAGCTGTGGAGTCACAGGAGCTGGATTCAGTCCTGTCCCTAGCCCTGGACTCTATTTCCCCATCTGTAAAATGAGGAAGTTGGCCTAGTTGGCCTCTGAGGCCCGGCTAGCTTTGGATACATGTGAAGAGAGCCTGTTTCTCAGTGAAGTGGGAACAGAGAAGGAAATCGTGTTTCCTATAAATCAGAAATAGTCGTTCACCATGATCTGAACTAACCCTGAACAAACTCTCCCCTCCCCCGACTCTCTTTCCGCTACCCTCCTTTCCCCTCTTTTCTCTCCCAATAGAGAGATGGACCAACAGATGGACAGATGGGTAGACACAGACAGACACACAGATGTACCCTGCCGGGGCACCTCTCCTTGGAGTGGTTCACAAGCCCCAGGTCTTGCCCTGCCAGCACTCATTTTGCATGTTAGCAGCACAAAAGGGGATCTGGGGGGAGGGTAGGAAAGGCCTTCAGGACTTACCCAGCACAAAGGACACAGGGATGAGCTGGGCATACTTATCACAGTACAGGGCCAGCTTCTCAAAGAGCAGCCTCTGGCTCTCACTGAGGATCAGTCTGCAGAAGACAGGGAAAAAGGGAGGAGGTCACAGGAAGCCTGGCAATGAGAATGAACACAGCTGGCATTTCTGTGCCTGGTAGAGCAGACAGGGTACCAGAAGACCAGGAAGGTCTGTGTTTGAATCCTGCCTCACACACTAGCTGTCTAACCCTAGGCACGAGGTCCCTGCTCTCAGGGATCTCCCAATCTAATGGGGGAGACAGCAGGCAAACATGTTATATACATGATGAATTGGAGATGATAACAGAGGAGAACCCTTAGAGCAGAGGGCAATCAGGACAGGCTTCTTGTAACTCAAGCACTACTGACCCACGGAAAACACTGATCAAAAATGCCGAGAAAAGCAACTCCACATCCTTCCTCTCCCCTGGACTAGAGAAGTGGGCAGAGCCTTCCCAGCCCTGAACTTCCAAGGCCCCTCGTGTAGCCATGGCTTCCCAGGGGCTGGGATCCAGGGTGCCTTCCAGCTCTGACATGCTGGGTCCTGGGTTCTAAGGTTTATCCAAGCCCTAACATTCTGTGTTCCAAAATCCTTTCCAGTTCTGAGACTCTTTATTCAGGTCCCTTTCTATGATTGAAGGTTCTTTCCAGCTCTGATGTTTTATGTTCTAATATTTCCTCTAGTTGACATTCTAGGTTCTAAGGTCCCTCCCATCCCTGACATTTGAAGTTCTACGTTCTAAGGTTTCTCCCAGCTCTGACATTCTAGGTTCCATATTCTAAGATCCCTCCCAGTTCAGACATTCTCAGTCCTAAGATATCTGATCCCAGGTCCCATGTCCTACAGTCTCTCTCCCAAGTCTGACCTTCCTCCCTTCAGACTCACCTGTAAATCATGCTAATAGTGAAGTAACAAAGAACGAAGATGGAGAATTCACAGTAGAGGAGTTTGTAGATGCTGCCTCTCCATTGAAGCAGGAGCCTGGAGAAGGTGCCCAAGTGGACGTTCGCCACCCGATTGGTGTAGGTAACAGTCATGATGCTTCTGGGGAGAGAAGCACAGGGGAGGGCACTGGGCAGCAGCAGAAGTGTCTGGAGAAACAAGGCAGGGGACAGGATGACCATGCAGGGAGAACAAGATTTATCAACAGATGAATGACCTTTGGGGTGTTTCCCCAAGAACTGGGGGAAGGTAGCCAGGTATTGTAGCTGGGATGGAAGGCCCAAGACTGGCAGGATCCCATACTTCCCATGACACTCCCCCCCACCCATCATACGCTTCCACTCCTAAGGTAGCCAGCTTTCCTGTCCTGTCTCTCTCCCTCCTGGCTGGGAAAACTCTCTGAACCCAGATTCTGCTCAATATCACTTGCCCTGACTTATGTCCCCCAAATCCCAGTCTCTCTAAAGCTTGTCGAATCAAATGAGTCCGAGGCTATGTGTGTTACACACGTTACTCCACAGGTATGTGCATGTGTCTAGGTGTGTCTTTGCATGTAATATGCTTGTGCATGCATGTGCATAGCATGTTGGGGGTGCACCAGCAGGGGTCCACATATCTTTACTGGCTAAGCCCTGCAGTGTCCACATAGCACCCAAGATACCTCTTTATTCCCACCCTCTCTGCCCATACTCACAGGTGGGATGTCCACTGTCTGCTAGTGCTGGGGAATGAGTGGCTGCTCACTGCCCTGATTGCTCCTCAGGGAAGCCGTTGCTATTGCCCTCCCAACCCTTCATCCCCACCTCCCATTCAGAGGGGGCTGGGTCCTGATCAAACCCAGACCAAGCTGGGCCCCACTGTCAGCCCCGGTCACTTGATTCCATAATCCCTACTCCTTCCACAAAGGAGGCTGTTGTCTCTGCCCTGCTCTCTGTCTAATCTTCCAGCTAAAGCTTGCTTGGTTCCCTGCAGCCTTCCCGCTCCTCAACCCCACCTCCACCCACACCCCCTTTCCTGGGGCAAGGACCCCTCTAATTCTTTCCTGCTCCCCTCCTGTCCACGTGGCCGGAGTGATGCCTCACACACATAATCAGGCAGGAAGGATCAGTGCCCAGACTCACCTCCCCTAATGTTCCTAGCCTTCTTTCAGTGGTAGGAGAGGAAGAGGGGGAAAGCAGGAGGAGGTGAAGAAGGCAGTGTGTGTGTGGGGGGGCCTGGTATGTCCTTTCTGAGGAGTACTTCTCTCAGTGAAGATATCAACCAGGAGAAGCAGATGAGATGGAGGAATGAATGAATGAATGAACATTTATTGAGCATTTTCTGTGGCTAAGCCCTCTGATAAGCCCTAGATGAAAAGGAGGAAGAGAAGCTGGCATTTGCCACTGGTTTGGCCTGAGATGGGCAAGGCTGCTAACATTTGGTGCAACAGAAATCACTGTCTCTGAAGGCAAGGTTCTGAGTTCAAATCCTACATCTGATACCTACTCCTTCTGTGACCTTGGATAAGTCATTTATCCTACATGAGTACTGGGTTCTTCACCTTTAGAATGACGGGGTTAGACTAGAGGGCCCCTGAGGAGCCCCTTCCTGCTCAAAATCTCTGATCCTGCTACTTTCATCTAAGAAGGCTCTGAAAGTCTCAGAGGACTCCACCCCCACCCCCCAGACCAGGTGGCTATTGATGAGATGCCCCAAGACCAGATCCCCACCTGCCCTACGTGGCCACAGCTGCTGAATCCTACCTGGTCTCCTTCCTGCTCAGAAACTCAGTATTTCTGTTGACCTCCCTGGATACATAAGCAGTAGGAGGCCCAATGCCAGTGTGGCCTGGGGCCAGTCTCCCACCGCCTATTCCCTCTGGCAGGTTGGGTGCCCAAAGGGTAGCAAACTCTCTTTTCCTCCAGAGTTCCAGAGGAGCCTGAGGTGCTGAGAAGTGGGTTTCTGGCTTTATGGTATGGAGCTCCCATGTGTGTGTTACCCTCCCGCTGCTTATCAGGTTGATATCAATTAAACAGCCAAGCTTAATTAGGTTTTAGAAAGGGAAGAGCTAATTGTATTTAGTGAATTTACAGCTTCATGTGCAATCTTATTTTTACTATATGTTATAGAAATGCCTGTTTCATTCCATAAATTAAAAATAAATAAAAATTTTAAAAGACAAAAAATTAAGTCTTTGTTAAGTTGCTCAAGTAACAACAGTTGGTATAAACCATCTCAGACTGAGGGAATGCTCTTCCCCAAGAACATCCCTAGCTTTGTTCTTCCCTCCCTCCTTAAGGCTCCAAGGGGATTGTGGTCCCTCCAGAAGGCTCAGTTAGAGAGAAACAGCACCTGTCTAGAATCAGAAAGGAAAGGTCCGGGAATCCCAAGAAGCTCGCCTTGCCTTTCTTGGTAAAGACTTGTGATGCCAAAAGTTTGTGGACAAGGACTTATTTCTGGTGCCTTTGGGCCTGGAACCCTTCCTCTTTCTCTCTAGGCACCAATAATATTAGAGAGCCCAGCACAGTTCTGGAAGGCCGCTTTTTCTGGTGTAGGAGATAAGCTTTACACAGGAATTTTTGTCTTCTCTGCTCAGTTCCCCAAAGTCAGCCTTTCAGAGTTCATGTCTTCCTCTTCTGATTTCCTGAGAAATCTGGCTTCTCTTCCTCATTCCACTCTGAGCTTAGGTCCCATCCAGCTGGCGGATCTGACCTCAACTATCCTTTAGAAGGCTGGGGGGCCAGCCTCCCTGCATTTGCTATTCCAGGCTGGAGGAAAGCTTGTTCAGAGAAGGCAGCTCCATCTTCCCAGGCACACATTGGACGGAAGGGTATAAAGAAATCTCAGATTCCACAGAACTGTTCAAATCTCCAAATGAGACAGATTTTGGGGGGCAGGGCCAAGGCATGGATTCATTTTGCTTCACTAGTTATTACAAGAATCTTGTTTGTCTTTTTTTACTGATTGGGAGCATAGGGTGGGGGGAACTGATTTTTGCTCATGGAAAAAAAATTAATTTTAAAAAGTCTCAGAGTTGGAAGAGGCTTCACAGACCACATCAGCTCATGCTAAGGTTTACAAAGTCTACTACACACATGATTTCATTTGCTCACAATAACCCTATAAGGTGGGTTTCTATTTAACAAATAAGTAAACCAAGCTCAAGAAGATTATTAAGAAGCTGGCTTGTGGTCCCTCGGAAGTGTCTGAGGCTAAATTTGCACTCACTCTGCCTGACTCCAAGTCCAGAGTGCAATTATTATGCAATAATAATTGCCTCTCATCATCCTGGATGAGAATCCTGTCCACCACATTCCAGACAAGAGCATCTGAGTACCTGCCATGAGGGGCACCCAATATCTCCTCATGTAGCTTGGCCCATTTTGGGGAAAGCAATACATTGTAGCTTCAATGATGGAAATGAAAAGATTAATGAAACAAAGCCTAACAAACATTATTGTAATGGCCCACGTTGGCCCTGGAGAAGAAACCAGGAAATGCACCTCCCTCTTTTGGTTGTAGAGGTGGGAGACTATGGGGGCAGAATGTTGTCTACACCATCAGATGCAGTTTTGGTAGAAGCTGATTTTCTTGTGATAAGAGAAGACTTACTTGGTTGTAGGTGTGTGTGGCTGGGTCTGGGAAAGAGGTACAGCTAGAAATGCTTGGGCTATAAAAACGCAAGGGTAGGATATGGGCGAGCCTCAGAGTTCATTGCTATGTGGAACTCCTAGATGAGAGAACTCTCTTTAATAATGCAGATTATACCCCCTCTAAATCAATCATTTTAGAGAGCTGTGTGAGGCACTGAGAAGCTTAATAATGTACCCAGGGTCACATGGATTGCATGTATGGGGGTTGGGGGGCAGCAGAAACAAGAGATATCACTAAAGCTTTAAATGAAAGATAGAGTGACTTGGTGGGTCTAAGTTGGGGACAGGGCATTTCCAGAGTGCACCTTTGCATACAAGGTCATGTGAGATGCATGGGGTGTTCAGGGAGGACCAGCTCCTTTGCTCACCCACCTTTGTGGGTGTCCACCTGTCACCTGCGGCTCCAAGAAGCTGTGGCAGCTGCAGTGGCCACACCCTGATAAAGACAGGCTAGACCAGGTGCAAGGTAACTGACGGACCTTAAACCCCTTGGTGAGTTAGGCGTGTGTCTCCAAGCATGTGAAGATTTCTCCCAGTGGAATGGGTACACAGTGACTGTGGCTGCTGAGGCAGGTGCTGTAGAGTGCTGAGAGTTTGCTCAGACATGGCAGATACCAAGGTCACCTACTGAATACTGTGCCACCACCATCATCTCGCCTTTCATCCTGATGACTCAGGCGAAGAGAGCCATGCTGACCACTTTGTGAAGATTTGCCACACAAATCCAATTTAAATGCAAGTAACATCATCACCCCGTGGTGTCACTGACCATCTTCAGAAATGAAGGACAAAGCCAAAGCCCGTAAAAGGAATCTCTCCCCAAAAGCTCAACAAAATGAAAGCTGATTTTGTATCTCCTGCTAGAGGCAGCATGGTGTAGCCAATAGCAAGCCACCTCTAAGTCGGGGAGAGCTGGGTTCAAGTCCCAATTCTGAGAAGTACTGGCTGTGTGATCCTGGGCAAGTCTCCTATCCTCTCTGTGCTCCAGAAGTTGCAGAAAAGGAACCAACTTATATCAGTGGAGGGAATTTCCTCACTTAGGAGTTTCTTATACCAGTGACATCACAGGTTATTTAATCTCCCGCCTTAGTTCTGTCTAAATGCACAGGGCTCCTCTGTGACAATGGTGGGTCACTGGGGGACTTCGAGATTGCCCTGAGAACCACAGAATCTTAGGAGTCCTTAACGAATGCCTTAAAGGTAAAGATGCTTTACTAGGGAGGGGAGGGCTGAGATGGGTCTCTATCAGCAGCAGGAGGACTGCCCTTACCAGGGAAATCATAGATCCATTATAATATGGCTTATGTGCACATCCCTTCCTTTGCTGGCCTTCACAAACCGTCAGTGACTCCCTGTTATTCATGAGATAAAGTCCAGACTCCTCACCGTGGCCGCCGCTGACCCTGGAAAGAGAATCCACAGCAGGCAGCGCCTTCCTTCACAGCACGCATGGGTCAGCAAGGCGCTGGACCAGGCTGATGTATGAGGAGCAGGAGCAGGGGCAGGGGTAGGGGAGCTAAGGGTGGCTGCCGGTGCAGGGCTCTGCGTGGAATCGTCCTGGATGTGGCTGATGCATCTGTACATTCTGATAAACTGTCTCCCCTCTTTGTCACTCTTTTTGAGGAGGTCTGGAAGGATGGAGGGATGTTGGGAAAATGAACGTGACAAGAAAAGCAAAGAAGTCAATACCATTTTTCTAAAATATAAACACACAGACAAAAATAAAAGTACATTTTTTTAAAAGCCCACATTACAGGAGATAAGCAAACTAGCAGAAAAAGAGAGGAAGGAAGGGAGAAAGGAAGGATGGAAGGAAAGAAGAGAGAAAGAATGAACGTATGGGATCACCCCTCTCTATCCCCAAATTGTTTGCTTTCAAAAGCCAGCCTTCCTCAGCTAGAAAGGCCCTTGGAGGCCAAGTCCAGCTTTCTCCTTTTATAAAAGGCTAGGGGGTTGACTAGATGACCTCCGAGACCCCTCCCTGCTCTAAATCTATGACCTCACAAATGGGCTGAGCTGCATTTGGGAAATGGCACATTGCTTTCAGAAAGCAAAGGCTTCCCCTGAAACAAAGAACCGTCTTTTTGATCACTAACCTGAGCCAAAACCAGAGAGGGCTAACTGGGGCTTGTCCTAGGGCATCAAATTTAGAGGGCACAGAAAACGCTTGCAGTATCAAAAGAGACGAGATGCGTAGAGTCTTCTGCCAGCCTGAGAACATCTCTAAATTCCCTTGGTAGATACCAAGGCCTTTCCTCCCTCAATGTCCTGAGGCCCAGGGAGTCTGGGAAATGCTGGTCTAGAGAGCCTCATGCTCCTTCTTCTCTCCATCAGGGTCCCAAGACAAGAAGGGAACCTGGAGAGATTCTGGGCCTGGGCTGGAGGTCCCGGCCTCTCCCAGAGTGGCCACTGGAGGGTGCCGCAGTCCGAGAGGCCCTCCAGCTGGCCCTTGACCTTTCCTCTTTTTTTCTGAGAAAAAGGTCTGTGTTGTGAGCACAACCCGAGTCCCTTTAAGATGGGCTGGGGAGGGTTAGGGGCAGGTGACACCATCATTCTTGTTCCAGCCTCTTAGGTGGGTGATGGAAAGAACCAGCTGGGAAGTATCAGGAAAGCTGCTTCTCTGCTTCCCCCAATCCTTCTTCTTCTGAGATGGGGAATGGGGGCCCAAGTCATTGCATATCATATCAATGTTTTCAATGGACTGATTTGTTTTTGCTGAATTTTTTCCATTTCTTCCTTTAGAAAAAAAATTTCCTTATTATAAGGGATAGCTGGGAGAGATAGAGGGGAAAATTCAGGGGATGTAAAACCAGAAAAGGTCAATAAAAATTTATTTTTAAAAAAGTTATTTCTCTTCTCTGGTCTCAGTTTCCCCATCTATAAATTGGGGACTATTTATAGCTAGGGTGTGATATTTGAAGAGCACTTCTCTTAAAGTCAAGAGAATGGAGTTCCCATTCTGGGTTTGAGCCTCATTCCCTACATGACTTTGGGAGAGCTCCTCACCTGTGGCACTGTCCCTATTTCTAAGATGGAGATGAGGAGTCTTGCCTCCCTGGTCTTTGCTGACCTCACCCTTCTTGACCTCTCTTCTGTCTTTGACTCTGCCGACCGCCCTTTCTGCTCCTAGGCACTTTCTCCTTCCTGAGTTTTCATTCTACTCCTCTGTCCCAGCTTGGCTCTCTTTGCTGGGTCCTCTAGGCTTAGGTTCCTAACTGTGGCTGTCCCTCTTAGTGTCGGATGCTGCCTCCTCTTCTCTCTCTGCTCCCTCTCTCCTGGTGATTGCTCGGCCACGGGAGTTAGAATGGAAGCACTCTGAGGGCAGGGGCAATTCTGTTTTTGTCTATTGCCACAGTCCTGGTTGAATGCCTAGAACATAGAAAGTGCCTGAGAAATGCTCGTTGAATTGTAAAGAAAGCATTTTCAAGAGCGACAGGAATGTGAGCTTTTATCAACATCAGTAGCTATTATATTCATTGATGACATATTAAACATTATTAATCGCAGAGTCCAATAACTTATTTTGTAATATATTATAAATCACATTTCAAGGATCTCATTGGCCTAGATACTTCATTTATATTATTATATATATTTATATAGACCATATAGACTGTCAAGCCTAACCCTTCTGAGATTTAGTAGAGTTTATGAGAGTAATGGGTTGTTCCTGAAAAATTTCTTTCTCTTAGCTTACCTAGTGGTAATAGTATAATAGCATTAAATTAATTAAATATAATAACATTTTTGTAATCATTTGTCTAGGGAACTCCCGTTGTGGAAATTCTCCTTGTCAACATGAAATGGACGTAGTCCTAGGGAATGGCCCTAGAGGACTGGGACTCCCCTGAGCGGAGGCGAAGGGCCTTGTCCAAGGTCAACAAGTTACTGGAGGGTCACAGAGTTAAAAAACAAGGGATCTTAAAAAGGTCATGTAGACTGACTTCTTCATTCTAAAGACGAACCCTCGTATGGTTCTGCAAGATCAAGGTTATAGGGCACAGGGGGCGAGACTTGAACCAGGAGCCTCTGGCTGCAGACCAAGTGCACTTCTGACTCAGTTTTCCTGACTCCACAGCTAGATACCTTCCAAAGAAGTCAGGATTAAGTTGTTAATGCCATTACTAATGTTAGGATTGTGTTAGAAACATGCCAGACAGACGGATTGTCACAGCTTTAGACAGTATGGACAGAATAAGCCAGAAGTCCCTGGGAGATAACTGTGGTTGGACAGGAGGGGTCTCCAGCCCTCAGAACACTGACATCATCATATGCTTAGGGTAACCACAGCAACGGAGTTGCATCACAGAGGTCTCCCAACAGCCCTTGAGGCCTCTGGACACCCAAACCAAGAGCCATCTTCCTCAGTAGGCTTAGAGCAGGACCCCCTTGGTGGAGGTGGGCAGAGGAAGGAGGGGCCCTGGGGGCTGGCTGTCAAGCTGGTCCATCCTGAGAAAACCCCCAGGGCCTAAGAGAGGAGGCACAGAGGGAGGCTGGCTACCTGAAGACTGAACAGGCCCCTCTGCTCCTCCCTGCCTCAGGAGGAGTCCATATCCTGCCCACCAGGTGAGGAGGGTAAAAACCGCTGGAAAGGAAGAGACTCACCTGTTTTGGGTTGGGGGAGAACAGAGGGCTTCAGGAGAAATGAGGGACACTTGGACCTGGGTCTAGGCCTCCTGAACTTCCAAAGACTCATTGTATCTGGGGGCCTGGTCTGAAGGGTCAGCCAAGTTGGACCATCCTTACCCCCACACCCCATCCCACCACTATGACCATGGAGAAGCAGGACAAGAAACTGATGCCATCACCTCCTGGGCCCAGTGACCCCTGAGGAGGAAGTAGAGAGACTCCTGGGGTGCCCTTTATCCAGACCAGCCCAGCAGACTCCACCTGTGCACTATGAAGTAGGCTTCAGCTGCTATAGCCAGCCCACAAGAGGGACCTGGAGCATCCTTGGCCTGGAAGAGAGAGAAGTAGATCTGGGGAGGCCGTGCACTGACATGGACACTGCCCAGCTGAGGCCCACAAGGTGAGTTGCCCCTCCTCCCCAGGGCAGGGCCTCTGAAGCCAGCCAGACCAGGGATTCACTGGGCCATAGATGAGAACGAGAAGGGGCCGAAGAGGTCACTGACTCCAGCCCCTTGTTGTACAGATTAAGAAACCAAGGCCCAGGGACAGGAAATCATCTGCTAAGGTCAAACAGGGAATAAATGAGAGATGTAGCATTTGAACCCAGGTCCTTTGGCTCCAGAGATAGGATTCTTTACCGCACACCATGCTGCCTCCTTTCTTTCCTGTGGTGCAAAGAAAACTAAATTGGGAGGCAGGAGGTTCTGCTCCTAACCAGGTGTGACCATGAGAGTTATTTTTTAGAGCGACATTCTTACCATTCTCTGAGGAGTCTGGGAGTCCAAGGGTTTCTTTCGTTTGGGCCAGACCGAGGTTTTATTGAAGTAGAGCACTCCCAGCATGGAAAGTCTTTCCTCTGATGAAGCTAAGACCCTCCTCTATGATTCACTGCCTTGCCTGGTGGACTAAGAGCTTGGATGAGCTGCTAGTGACGCATCAGAGGCAAGATTTGAACCCAGGTTTTCTCAGCTTCAAGGCAAGGATTATTGTACCCATTTGGCAGAAAAAGCCTATTTGACAATAGATTCATGTTCAACATTTATTATATATCTATTGTATACAGAGCCTTGTGCTGGACATTGGAATGGGGGGAAACCATAGAGAAAACCCAGAGTCCCGGCCCTCAGGAAATTTTCAAATAAAACAGGCTACATCAGAGCTATCTAATACATAGTTATGACCTGGCGGGTGGGGGAGTGGGGTGAGGCTTGGACCTGGGAGGCATCCACACCCAGAGCACCTTCATCTTTTCTGTGTCCTCAGCCCCTTGGGTAGCAGTCTGGTAGTGATGCCAATGGACCCTGCTCAGTCACTGCTCTCCCTCAGTAAATACCCATGGCTCCCTATTTGCTCCCAGGAGCAAATAGAAATCCCTCTGTTTGACTTTTAAAACCCTTCATAACCTGGCTCTAACCTTATTATCAAGGGAGTAACCAGGAATAGCTTTAGAGCCAGAAGGCATTTCAGGCATCATCTGTTTCACAGATAAAGACACAAGGTCTAAACCGGTTAAATGCCTTGCCCCTAGGGCAATCAGGTAGAAGTTGGGGAGTCTGGATTTGGCCCCAGGTCCTCTGATTCCTAGGCCAGGGCCCTCCCTCTCAGAACTGTCTTATATTGCTTTTATATCCCTGCTCCCCCTCCCAGTAGAAGGTAAACTACTTGAGGGTAGGATGGTTTGACTCTTGTTCACATGCCCCCAGTGCCGCACACAGTATCTGAGCCCACAATAGACACTGTGTACTTGTTGAGGGAATAGTTGTGTGAATGTGAATTAAATCATCAATTCCTGTAGAAGTTTGGCCCTTCCTAAAGAGCACAGGGTCAGAGATTGGGGGCTACCTGGGTGACTTGGACCCGTTGGGGTGTGAGTGCTGGGCCTGTCAGAGAAAGGGTCAGAGCAATGTGAGGGAAGGAGAAGAAAAAAGTTTGCAGCAATAACTATGTGCCCAGCACTGCAAAGTGCTTTACAAATGCAAAGTGTAAAGTGTAAAGTCTAAGTGTAAAGCTAAGTGCTTCAAAAATGTAAAGTGTAAAGCTAAGTGCTTTACAAATATTATCTCATTTGAGCCTCATATCAACAACTGGAAGTAAGTGTTATTATTAACCTTGTTTTATAGATAGGGAAATTTAGGCACACAGAGTTTAAGTGACTTGCCCCGAGTCACACAGCTAGGAAGTATTTGAGGCCAGATTTGAACTTGGGTCTTCCTGATTCCGGGTCCAACATCCCTCATTTCCCAGAGGATGAAAGTGAGGCCAAGGGAGGTTATGTACAGGACTTAGTGACAGGAGTTTGTGTCGGTGACAGGATTTGAACCCAGATCTTTTGAGGAGCATTCTCAAACCCCAAGTTGTGGGTCCCAGCCTTAGAGAAGTCAAGGACAAAACCTCAGTTGGAGGAGTGACTGGCATGGGTCTGAAGGGTGGGAGTCACAGGATCATGGATGCCAAGGTAAAAGAGACCACGGAAATCATTTAGTCCATTATCCCCCATTTTCTATTTGAGGAAACTGAGGCCAGGGGATATACAATGACTTGGCCAAAGTCAGTGAAGCCCGGCTTCCCAGAGCTGTGAGGAGTTTCTGAGCACCTAGATAGAGGAGATCTTTCCTGCTATCCAGAAAAGGGGGGCTCCCTGGGCAGGATCAGCTTTGGGGTTAGAAGCTTGAGGGTTCTGGGGCCAAATCTTTTAAAGAAAGTAGAGATGGCTCTGGGGCAGCCCCAGTCTCTAGGACAGGGCCCCCGTGGGGCATGTGATTGGTACAACAGCAAAGGGCAAGAGATACCCTCGGAGCCTGCACTTTGCCCTGCCCTATCACCAGGATGGAAAGGGCCTGCCTTTGTGTGATTCCATACATGTTCCCCTCCCAGTGAGTCCAAGCCCACAGGAGCTCCCTGAGGCTAGATTTTTAGAGACATTTCGGAACTGAAAGGAAGATCCATGGAAATGTCAGGGCCAGCTAACAACTCTTAGCTCTTTTCCCTTTGGAGAGGAGTCTAGAACCTGGCGGGGCAGGTGATGCGAACTTGGAAGGCTGTAGGGGAATCAGGAGACTCCTTTGTGGGACACTACTTGTCTTTCATATTGTTTTTGCATTTTCTGTGGGGTGGAATAAAGACCATCCCATACTCAAAATATCCAAGTCTGAACTGATTGGGCTGAATGGCTGCATCTGAATCCTATAATTATGAAAGCTCAGGGTCCAAAACCCCAGAGAGGAGAGACTGGGAGGCTTGGGGCCTGGGTGCTCCTTTAGACAAGCTGGTCACCTGCTAAGCTGGGGCAGCTCCCCTCTCTTTCCCTCTCCCTCTGGGCAGTGGGAGATCTGACTCATTGGTAGATTCTGAGTGGGTGATTGACCCACCTTCCCACAGCCAACAAAGATGTCAGGCCTCTGGGTGGGAAGGTCTGCCCTGACTCCTTCCCAGATGACTGAGAGTTTGTCCTGGGGAGTGGACTCCCCAGCTCCCCTGGCAGGGCCAGGGGCTCCTCCCCATCCGGGTCCTGATTGGCAGCTGAGTGTGCTCTGAGGGCATCAGACACCCACCCCACATGCTTGTTCAACCACAATCATTTATGGGCTCTAGAAATGAATCTGAGAGACAGTCCCATCTTGTCCACAGCAGAGGAGGAATCTCAGGACCAAGGAGTAAAGTGCTTTGATCAAGGCTACACAGATGGTGCTCAGCAAACCCAAGAAGTTAAAGGGCCATGGCACCTGCTGCTGGCTCAGCAGAGAGTCAGAAGATCTGAGTTCAAATCTAGCCTCAGATAACCTCCTAGCTTTGTGATTTTCCATCTGCAAAATGGGAACCATTATAATAGCCCTTAGCCCTTCCCTCCCAAGGCTGTTGTGAGATGGTATTTGTGAAGCACTTAGCACATTGCTTGGAACACAGTAGGTGGCATATAAGTGCTGACTGTCACCATCATTGTCATTATTATGGCTTGAACTGCAATTTCATGGAATTGTCGGATTTTAAGCTGTAACAGTTCATAGAGGTCATAAGTCCCCCCTATAAATGAAGAAAAAGAATCGAGTGGAACCATTGACTGACGGGGCTCCAGATGTTTTGGTGTCCATGGGGAAGCAGGATGGACTGGGGGTGGGCTTTCTTTCCCTGACCTCTCCTTGGAGTATGCTGGTGGTGGAGTCCCTGGGGCCAAAGGCTGGAATGGTTTAATGCTGGGCCTGCTTTTCTCTGATGACATTGCCCAGCTTGAGGGGTCACCTCCTAGATGCCAGCACTCTGATGCACAGCCCCTTGGGGCCCAGGCTCTGTGACTATAGGACAGAATGATTCCAACCCTAATGCTGGGGGAGGTACCAATGAAACTGAGTGGGCCGAGGAGGCGCAGGGAGGGGACTGGCCGTGATCACACAGCTCCTTAGGAAGGGGGCCAGGATGAGGACGAAGGTGTCCCGACTCTTGGAGGAATCACCCTCTAGGCAGCTTGCCTCATTTGGAGGCACTGACCCTTTCAGCCCGTATCTTTTTGATGCAGCCACCTTGGAAAAAGGGTTTACTACTGGACATTCTCACAGGCCCCTTGTAAACTCAGACGATCAGTTATTCAATAACAGAGAGGAGCCTGAGGCCTGGGTCCCACAGGCAGCCAAATCCAATCCAAAGTGTCTACAAAAGCTTCGCTTTGGTCCAGCTGGGCTCCCAGGGCTACAGGAGGGCCCCTGGCCCTCCTCTCTCCCTAGACCAGCCCCCAGGCTACCAGTCTCTGAGCCTGGCCTCATCATCAGACCTTCAGCAGGTTTCTTCATCCCTGCCCACTCCCCAGGGGTAAGTGCCCTGGGCCTGGGGCCCCTGTGGCTCAGTTCACGCCCTCTAGAGTCCCAGAGTCCTCTTCGGTGATGGGACTTCAGACTGCCTCCTTTTTGAAATCTGAGCTCTCAGATCCCGGAAACCCCTGGGAGAATTCTTACTGAAAAACATTCCATGCAGTTGTTCCAACATTCCACACAGCTGGCTGCAGGGAGGGGGCAGCCAGGGCTGGAATTTGGGAGGCCTTTGGGTTCTTTCCATTTCCAGGGAAATACATTTCCCAGGAGAGGCCTGGGCAGGGAGGACCTTGGCTTCAGGCTCTTCCCCCGCCTCTGACCTGTGCCTGGGATGGCCTCGCTTGGCTGGCTCAAGGTGAGCTTAGCTCTTCATTCCTTCCCTGCTGTCCCAGCGATGCCTGCACCCAAAGTCCTCTCAAGCTCTGGGCAGGTGCCCCAGCTTAGACAGTCACTACCGCCTGCTCACAGTGCGGGCAGAGGGCCAAGTCATCGGCTGTGTCTGCAGGCAAGCCAGGCTGGAGGCCTCATGAACTGTCCCCTTGTGACTGAGATTGTTGGGTAAGTGGTGAGGAGGGCCAAGATTGAGAGAGATTGTCAGGAGCACCTGAGCCTGGGACTGGGAGGCAGAGGGCCTGGGTTCCAATCCGAGTACCGCCACCAGATTGTGGGGCGACTGTGGGCAAGTGACTGTGACTCCCTGGGCCTCAGTTTACTCATATGTAGGCCAAGGGGATTGGGCCAGAGCCTCTCCATGCTGCTCTGAAAGTGTTCTGTCTCCTCTTCCCTCTAACCTGTCTGTTCTTGGGTCCCTTGTAGTCCCACTACTCTTTGGTGTAGACCTTAGACTGAGGTTTCACCAGTTCTGACATCCTGTGTTCTAAGGCCCCTTCTCACAGGGACGACTCCAAGTGCTGGCATTTCCCAGGATCCTTTGGTCTCTGACTCCAGTCCTTCCCAGCTTGGACATTCTAGGCTCTGTGTTCTAAGGCTGTGTCCAGCTCCAACATGCTCTGATTCTAACATCCAACTGAGGCTGACTTTTTGGTTGTGGTCACATAAGGGAAGAGGCCATGGTCTACATCAGACCACACTGGTCATAAAAGCAACTAGTCTGTCCAGCAGGGCTTTCCCTGAGGCAGGGGGAGGGCAATGAGGAATGAAAGGTTTTTGTACAATCCTTAGCCTGTAGGCTGCCCGCCAGGTCCAGAAGTCCCCTTTCTCCCCACCTTCCCCCCCAACATCCTGGGGGAGCCTCAGTCCCCTCTCCCTTTCAAATCCAGCACATCCTGTTCCTGGTTAAATGTTTCCAGGTGGGACTAGATGTTGGCCATCAGGGGAGGTGCTGACATGCCAGAGATTAGCAGTGAGGTTAACCATCAAGAGAAAACAGGAAGGGAGAGATAGGAGCTCACTGGGAAATTTACTGAGCTGGCCCAGTTGCAGGAAAGACATCTCCTCCTCCTCCTCCTCCTCCTTCTCCTCCTCCTCTTTCTCCTCTTCTTCCTCTTCCTCCTTTTCGTCCTCCTCCTCCTCTTCCTCCTCCTCCTCTTCCCCTTGCTCCTCTTCCTCCTCCTCCTCTTCCTCCTCTTCCTCCTCCTCCTCCTCCTCCTCCTCTTCCTCCTCTTCCCCCTGCTCCTCCTTTTCTTTCGCCTCCTCCTCTTCTTCTTCCTCCTCCTCCTGTCCTCTCACTCAACCAGACCTTTCCCAGTCTAGCTGTCTTTGAGCCAAAGGGAAGCTGTCAAATTTAAGCAGAGTGACCACTCTCCTCCCCACCCCACCCCACTCCAGCCCCAAGGGTCCAAGGCTTCTTCGTGATAGAGATTACTAATGTCTCTTCCTGGAGACTCAAACAATTAACAAATATTTGTTATGTACCTACTATTGCCAAGCTGTAGGGATAAAAGAGAAAAATTTAATCATTCCTGCCCACAAAGAGCTTTATAGCTTCCTCTTGGAGATATTCAAGTAGCACCCAGAATAGGGACAGGAGGGGTAAAGTCCTGATAAGTCTTTTTTTTTATAGCATTAAAAAAATTTCCTTTTCTTTTCTTTCCTTTCTTTCTTTTTTTTTTTTTGGGAGGGCAATTGGGGTTAAGTGACTTGCCCAAAGTCACATGGCTAGTGTGTCAAGTGTCTGAGGGTGAATTTGAACTCAGGTCCTCCTGACTCCAGGGCCAGTACTCTGCTCACTGCACCACCTAGCTGCCCCCCTTTTATTTTATTTTCAGTTTCAAATTATCCCCCTCTCTCCCATCTTCTCACCCACCCATTGAAAAGGCAAGAGAAAGACAATCCATTAGAAATATAATCACGTGAAGCAAATTTTCACATTAACCATCTTTGGAAAAAAGACAAGAAAAAGAAAGAGGAAAAAATAGGATTCAGTCTTCTCTGTGAGGCCGTCAGTATGTTCTCTCAAGGTAGATGACATGTTTCCTCATGAGTCCTTTGAAATTGGGGTGGGTCATCGAATCAACCAGAGCTGTGTCTGGTGATCTTTACAATATTGGTGTTATGGTATAAATGGTGCTCTTGGTTCTACTCACTTCCTTCTGCATCAGTTCATACAAGTCTTCAGGGCCAGTCTTCATAACCTCTTGTAACAAATCAGCATAGTGAAGCAAAATGAATTCTCATATTGGTCATCCCCAAGGATGCACACACCATTCACTCTTCTTCTTGAATCCATCTCCTCTCTATCAGAAAGTGAGTAGCACCCTTGAACATTGGTCCTCAGAGTCCTTCCTTTTTACAGATGAGGGTACTGAGGCCCAAAGCGGTTTAAGCAATTTAGCATTAAAGGAATTCTTGTAAAGTAACAAGTTGAACTGGATGACCCTGAGAGTTCCTCCCAACTCAGAAATTCTATGTGGGGAGTGGAGAGGTTAGAAAGTAGGTCTGATGCATATAAACACAAAAATATTGATAGCAACTCTTTTTTTTTTGTGGTGGCAAAGAATTGAAATTTGAAGAGATGTCCATCAATTGGGGAATGACTGAACAAGTTGTGGTATATGATTGTGATGGAATATTATTGTGCAATAAGAAATGATGAGCAGGATGTTCTCAGAAAAGCCTGGAAAGAGTTACGTGAACTGGTACAAAGTGAAGTGAGCAGAAGCAGATCAGCATACATAGTAAAAACATACATAATAATAATAATAGTGACAATATCATTGTACATAGTAACAGCATATAACAATAACAAGCAAATGTGAAAGACTTAGCTGTTCTGCTCCAGACCAAGGCAATTCCAGTGAACTCATAATGAGAAAGGCTATCTACCTTCAGAGAGGACTGATGAACTCTTGAGCACCAACTGAAATAGAATTTTCTCACTTTATTTTTCTTGCTGTTTTGGTGACATAGCTAATATGGAAATATATTTTGTGTGATTTCACATGTATAACTGATATATCGCTTACCTTCTCAGTGAGTGGGAGAGAGTCTGGAGGGAGGGAGAGAATTTGGAACTCAAAATTTTAAAAAAATGCTATAACTAATACATTTTTTAAGTGGGAAAGAAGTAGTCCAATGGGAGGGAGTGGGGGAGTCAGGGAAGGATGGCTATCTATCACACAGGCAGGTCTCTTAAGTTACTTTTGAGTAGTGTGTTGGCTGGTCCCTCAAATTTACTGTCACCCTGGAAGGCATGTAAGACCTAAAATAAGACAAGTTTGGACTGGTATAGGGGGAGTGGGGTCAGCATCAAAGCTTTGGTCTTTGTAAGTGCTCTGCTCTCTTCTCAGAAGGGCCTCTTATACCTAAAGCCTATCTAGTCCCCAAATCTGAATCCTCCATGAAGCCTTCCCAGATTGCTCTTAGCCATAATGGTCTCTGCATGCTGCTCCCAGCAACTCCTTAGCAACTGTCTAGTTCAGTGCCCCTATTTTTCAGATAAAATGAGAAGTGACTCACCCACGGTCACTCAGGCCAGTCAGTGGTAGCAGAGCCAGGACCCAAACCCAGCAGTGACTCCATACCCTCCAGGTACTGTGGCTTTCTGCCTCTTGCCCATACTCCTCGGCTCTTAGCCATTAAAGAGGCTGGCTGAGGACCTCTGAGTTCATCAGTGCAGGAAGCCCAGATCAGCAATACATCTTGAACTGGGGTTAGTAAAAAGCTTCCTGAGACTCACTGGGTCACCCAATTAGTGAGTGTCAAAGGCAAGACTCAAACCCACATCTTCTTGACTCCATGGCCAGCACTGGAGGTCAGTATTTCCTGAAGTCTCTCAAGTAATCTGCTACTGTCAACCCACCTATTATAAAATCTTATCTCTTTGACTTGATTGCAAGCCCCCTGGGGGGCAAGGTCTTATTTCTTTAGCATCCTACATGGCACAACCCAACCCTGTGACCCAGCATAGAATCAGTGCTCTGACCCCTAAAGCCCATTACCATCTGGATCCAGCTGACCTTTCCAGGTTGAGGGCTCATTTATTCATCTCACCTTCCTCCCTGTATATACCAACATGTTCCATGTTTCTGCCAAACTATCCTTCCTATCCAAACAATCTGTCTCTTACCTCTGTGCCTTTGTACAGGGCTAGACCTCATGCCTGTTGTGTTCTTCCTTCTCACTTACACATTTAAAACCCCCTGGATTCCCTCAGAGTTCAACTCCAGTGCTCCTTCCTTTAAGAGACCCTTCCTGATTCCTCTAGTTGCTAGCTTACAGCTGTATATTGGAACTGTATTGATCCTGCTTTTACTTCTCAGTGAACAAATTACATGTCTTAGTCCAGGGGTTCTTAAGCTCTTTTGTGTCTTGAACCCCTTCTCAGAATGAGGTTTATAAAATGCATATGTAAGGGTGGATTTGAAACTACTCCCATTTTGGCTCCTTGACTATGTGAGAACATTATTTTATTAAATCAGATAATCAGAACTGAGAATAAAACTAGGCCTTTCTGAATCCATTAAAGCCACTCCCTAGTAAATTGTGTATAAGAGAGAAGCAATCTCAGAATTGGGGAGAAAGAGATTCTGAGCCAAAGGGTGGAGCAAAGAGAAGACTAAATTGTACCAGAGAAGGAGGTTGTCTAAGAGAGTCATTGGTTCTACAGGTATCTCAGAAAGGACTGAGAGAAGTCCCAAGAAAAGGTCAACTCTTTCCCAAACAGTGCCTCCCAATGCCTGCCTATCCACAGACACTGTTATATAACATGTTTCTTTACCCGAATGTTTCCATGAATTTTGCCTCACCCACAAAGAAACCAGGAGTTAACCAGAGAAACTTATAAATGTTAGGTTAGGAAGAGAGTCCAAGCTCTGCCTAAGTATTAGGAATTTTCCTAATTGGGGGCTCAGAGCTATTGTGATTGAACTCATAATTATTTGTTTAAAATTAATTCCCTAAAGTCAGGAGGGAAATAAATGCACCTTGGAGGGGGGAATTTTTATTGTTTCTTAAGCTTAAAATGAGCAAGTCACTGTTAAATAAAAAAGGTGTCACACATAAATATACAAGATTTATATTGAAATATATTTATCGGGGGCAGCTAGGTGGCGCAGTGAATAGAGCACCGGCCCTGAAGTCAGGAGCACCTGAGTTCAAATTCGACCTCAGACACTTAACACAAAAACTAGCCGTGTGACCTTGGGCAAGTCACTTAACCCCAACTGCCCTCTAAAAAAAAAAGAAATATATTTATCAAAATATTAAAAAAAAACCACTTCACAAAGGCCAGATTAAGAATCCATGCCCTAGTAGAATGTAAGTCTCTTAAATGCAGGACTAGTTAGTTATCTTTTGTCTTTGTGCAATCCCAGGGCCTGGCACATAGTGTTTGCTGATTTCAGTTGAATTGGGATTAGGAAGACTCCTAGACAGTAGACTACCAGAGACAAACATTGTCAGCTCTGGTTTTCTGGGGTCAGTTTAGAAGAGTCTCTTTCCTAGGGAAATCCACTTAACCAAGTGAGGTCTCCTAGCAGTCTTTTGGGAGAGATGTTAGAGAGTGGTAATTGGCAGAATGCCCACCTCTCTTTTGATGGAGACCCTTGCACTCTCCCCTTCTCTCTCTCTCTCTCTCCCTCCCTCTGTCTGTCTCTGTCTCTCTGTCTCTTTCTCTCTGGCTCTCTCTCTCCAATGTCATCCTCCAGACAAGATTCTGCCTAGAACTCCTGGACCCTGGGAGTTAATAATTATGAGGCTTAAAGAGATAAAGGCTTAACCCAAGGAGACGCCTCCCTTCCACAAGCTGCTACCTGGAGATAGCAAAGGTTAGAGGTTCTGGTCCCAAAGGAGATGAGACAGACAGATGTGTTCAGTGCAGTTTTGTCTGGCTCTGGGACACTTAGCTGACTTCCCTGATTCTCCTCTAGTGACTGAGCTGGGTTTTGGAGTAAGACTTTGGGAGGGGGGTCTTATAAGCAAGGCTTGCCTTCTCCTCACGATGGAGTTCCAGGAGGATTGCCACCGGTGTCCAGCCAGGGCTGCTGCACCTGGAACATGCCCACTCCTCTTTGCTGTGAGCACTGGCACAGTCCACTATGTTCCGAGGCTGGACACAGGGGCTACAGGAGCCTCGGGAGTTGCCCTGGTCCCTGCCCCAAGCCTAGATACCACCATGGAGGACCCTTGCCAGATGGACAGGTAAACATGTAGGGGGTGGACATGTCAGTCAGTAAACACCTACTATGAGTCAGGCACTGTGCCAAGTACTGGGGTTACAGAGAAAGGCAAAGGATCTGCACAGTCCTTTGTGGAAGGAAAGAGCATGTGAGCAACTATGAGCAAGTAAGCTGTGTCCAGAACATGGGAACTGACAGAAGGAAGGCCAGAAAGCAAAGAAGGGTCTGGGCAAGGCTTCCTGTGGAAAGGAGGTTTAGCTTGGGCTTCTAAGAAGCTCCTCACCCCCACAGGAGAGAAGGACAAGCATCCCATGAAGAGGAGGGGCTTTTGGTGGAGAGAGAGCTAAGTGCTGAGGGAGCAGAGGAAGGGAGGAGGAGGAGGGAGGAGGAGCAAGTGTTCTGGGTTGGGCTCTGGTTTTTCTGACCAGAATGATGAGCTCTCTCTTCACTCCAGTTCTAGCCAAACTGGACCGTCCTCCTGCCTCTGGGGTCTTTCTCATGCTGTTCACTGGCCCCAAGGCAGTACGGTGCAAAGGAGAGCTCTGGGTTTTTAGACTAAATTCTAACTCATGACTTTGGTTACATTACTTAACTCCTCTGGGCCTTCATTTCCTCAACTGTAGAAATGAAGGGGAGGGACTAGAAAACCTTCCCAGATTCATCTTCCAAAAATTCCTCCCTGATTGGGAATAATCTTTCCCTTCAGACCTCCTACAGAGATGGACTCTGACTGTCCCTCTTTAATGTACTTGTCTGGTAAGAAATAGTCCATGTTCTAGCTACTTGTATATGTTTGTGCTTAGAGATCTGTACACCCAGGTATATTTGTTGAACGAATAACTGAGACCCTGAGGACAGGAGTTAAAGTCCCTCAGCATAGTCCTTTGCCATCGGCCACAAAGGCTCAGAGTGGTCAGGTCAGGCCCAGAAGGTCAGGGGTGTTCCTGCTGTCAGTTTATATTTTATACACTTTACAACTCACAAAGTGCTTCCCTCCAGCTGTGAACTGGGCAGTCCCAATGTCTTTATCTCCACTTTGCAGATGAGCAAGCTGAGTCTTAAAGAGAGATTACCTGACTCGGCCAAGTTTACTCAACTAGTAAGTAATGTGGGGCTTGAACCCATATCCCAGAGGCCAGATCTAGGACCTCTCATCGTTTTAAAGGAGAGTAAACTCTGATGAGGGTAGATGGGGGTGGGGGGGGGAAGATGAGGATGGTGGACAATGCCTGGCAGGTTATTTCCTCCCTTTTGTCCCTGTCACCACATCTGGAAAGGCCCCTTGGCTCAGCCTTGGGATGATCTATTAGTCTCTCTTGTGAAAGGCTAAAAAGATCTGAGCTGTGTCCCCGGAAAGCCTGCCTCTCCCCTCCCAGGCTCCCTTGAGAGCTGCCAAATTGCCATCCAAGAAGCCGAGGTTCACTTGTTGTCACCCCTTAGAATCCTGGGTTTCTTTTAAAGCACAGCTCAGGGGCTGCCTCATACTCCGCCCCCCCCCCCCCGTTATTAGTGCACTCTTCCTTTTGAAATTACAATATTTACTTGGGTACCAAGTGACCACCCTCACTCCCATCCAGAACTCTTGGACGAGGACAGTTTCACTTTGTCTTTGTAGCCCCCATCATTAAATGTGTATAGAATGAAAATGGGAAGACTTCCTGTGCTGGCATTCGAGGCTGCTCTGTCCTCAACAGATGCCCCACCTGAAATGTTCTCCTTCCCCTCCAGGCCCAAAGTATTTATTGTGAATTTGCATTCCCTTCATCCCTGGTATCTGCCTCCTAGAGAGCTACCCCATTGAACCAAAAACTAAGGAGAGGGGGAAAAAGCAGTTAAACATGAACCAGCAGGGGATGGCTAAGTGGTATAGTGAATAGAGCCCTGGCCCTGGAGTCAGGAAGACCTGAGTTCAGATCTGGCCTCAGACACTTAACACAAAAAACTAGCCGTGTGACCTCCTTGGGCAAGTCACTTAACCCCAATTGCCCTCAAAAAACAAACATGAACCAGCACATCCGTTAGAGGCCAGACTCTATCTTCATTTCTCAGGGTGTAATAATATTCTTCTATCTTACCATATTAAACATTGCATTGATCCCTTCCACATCACAGGGGTTAGTGGGTCTGAAAAATCCAAGTCAACTTTCTTCTTCTGAATTTCTTCTTTTTCTTTTACATGCTGTTTACGGCGCCTTATTGTAAAATCTGGGTTGAGTGTTTGGTCATAGGCCACATGTAGGTGAATGTTAAGTGAAAGTTTAAGTTAAGTTTGTTGTCTGCTGGCTTTCACATTCCTTTAGCAAACTTTTAAAAAGGAAATTGTGTATATTTAGGGCATTAAAAGATAAAAATCTGTTGATGGTATACAATACCATTCATAGATTTTATGCATTTCTGAGTTTCCAAACTTTCTGTGCTGTCTGCTGACCTTCAGAGATCATCTGGGACTTCTGCAAAACTTTCTCTAAATTTCCTTTATTTAATTCCTTATTTGAACCCACAATCTACCAGAACCTTGATGGGGAAAGGTGTCATGTGGAAGGGGGATAAGTGTGGTTAGTATTTGCAAAAGCAGTTAGCAAACCTTGAAGCATTCTATAAATGCTGGAGATTGCTTTCCTTATTACTGTTGGTAAAATCTCCAGTGTGAAGCCCTGCACCTATGAGGTGCTCCCAAACTAACTGCCAACACCCTCTTCCCTTTCCCTTCAAATCCGGCATCAGACACTTAACACAAAAAACTAGCCGTGTGACCTTGGGCAAGTCACTTAACCCCAATGACCCTCAAAAACAAAACCAAAAATGAACCAGCACATACATACATATCAGGGGGCATCTCCTTTCCCTTTTAGTTTTTGGGGGTTACAAAAAGTGCCACCATAAGTACTCTGATATGTATGGGACTTTTCTTTCCCTTTTGGACCTCCCTGGGATAAATGCAGTAGAGCAGTGGGGTCTCTGGATTTCATGGTAGGGCCATTTTGGACACATTTTTAAAAGCATGCCAGTAATCCACATTAAAGGATTAAATACAATTTTTTAAATACAATTTTATTGATCCCTGGCATTTTTACACCAGCTCCTGCTACATCTCTCCTCCCACCTGCTCCCAGAGAGCCGTCCTTTACGTCCTTTAACTAAAAAGAGGAAGAAAAAAAAAGTTTGGCTAAACTAACTACCTCCCAGGAGTGGGGAACCTGTGGCCTTGAGGTCATATGTGGCCCTCAGGGTCCTCCAGGGCAGCCCTTTGGCTGAATCCAGACTTCCCAGAACAAACGTAAAACTTGGGTTCAGTCGAAAGGCCGCACTTGAAGACCTACAGGGCCATGTGTGGCCTCAAGGCCTGGGGTCCCTCGCCCCTGAAATACCTGGTCAAAAAAGACCAACATCATCTGCAAAGGAGCAGGAAATGGTCTCTCCATCTCTCTGTTGGGGCCAGGCTCGGTTGTTACGATTTCTCAGTGCTCCCTTTTTGTTGCTCTGTTGCTATTCTTCTGTCTTTGCACTTTGGAGTTCACTGTGGCTGGCTGCTTCCTTCACTCGGTGCCTGTTGGTTCAAGACTTTCCATGTCTCCCAACAAGTTGTCTCAGTTTCCTCAACTGTAGAATGGGGGTAAGAATAGCATCCACCTCCCAGGGCTGTTGTGAAAGCTCAAATGAGACATTTATAAGGTGCTCAGCTCAGTGCCTTGTACACAGTAGGTGCTACATAAATGCCCATTCCCTTTGCTTCCCCTCTTTAAATAGCCATCATTTCTTTTTTTTTTTCCGGAGGGGGAGAGGGCAGGGCAATTGGGTTTAAGTGACTTGCCCAAGGTCACACAGCTAGCAAGAGTATCAAATGGCTGAGGCTGGATTTGAACTCAGGTCCTCCTGACTCCAGGGCCACCTAGCTGCCCCTATCCATCATTTCTTATGACGTAGAAGTACAGGCATTACCTTCATGTGGCTTTCTGTAGAATGTATTTATTTGTAACGTATCAAGTCCTATGTGTTACAATGAAGGTCAGAGGTTTGGGGGGATGACCAAGCTGTTGGGGGGGGGTAGGGACTCAAAATTATGCCAGGGGAGGATCATTCAAAGGGACTGGGACGTTTAGCCAGGAAAAGGCAAGTCAAGTCAATGCAGACAGATGTCTTTATTTGAAAGGATGGTCCTTGAAAGGGAACTAGCTTTGTTTTGGTTGAACTCCAGTGCACAGAACTAGGAACCATGGGAGAAAGCTGCAGAGAGAGATTTAGGCATTATGGAAAGAAAAGGTTTTTCCGAATGCGAGTTGTCCCAGTGTGGAGGGGGCCTCTTCAGGAGGTGGAGCTCCCCCTCCCTGGAGCTCTTCAAGCAGAGACTGATGAACACCTGCTGGAGGTGTTGTAGAAGATGATTCCTACTCAGTGCTTCCGGGATCTCATCCCACCCAACTCCGAAATGCTATGTCACTAATAATAGTGTGAGTTTCAAATGAGACAAAATCTTTAAAGCTCCCTGTCTGGCACATAGTAGGCATCACATAAATGCTTATTCCTTCCCCTTCCTTCCCCCCATAGGACGGGCACTTTTAACTGGTTCATAGAAGGCACAAAGAAGTACCTCCTCTGGGCTCTGAGAAGGTCATCGAACTGGACAGGGACGGTGGTTGTGGGAGGAGTGAGGGTTTTGAATACCAGGATGAGAGGCTTGATTCAGCACTGGGGAGTCATTGTAAACTCTTGAGCAAGAGAGCCTTACAAATCATGCTTTAGGAAGATGAGGCTTGCAGCGGGAGAGACAGACAGAGCAGCGTGGTTGGTGAGGCAGGGCACTGGGATGGCAGGCAGGATGTGGTTAATCTTGGTTCTGCCGCTAGCTGTGACCTTGGGCAAGTACCTAGCTTTCTGAGACTCAGTTTGTCCTTCTGTAAAATAAGGGGGTTGGGAGGAGAGCTGGTAACCTCCCCTACATAGTGAGCCTCTTCCTTCCAGCTCGGTCATTGGCTGTTCCAAGGTCTCTCCTCACTCCGACTTTCGGTGATATTCTCGCCCAACACGTTTGGCTCAGAGGAGACTTGCGGGAGATGCTGGGTTTGGGGGAGGGGGTTAGAGAATGGGACGGAGGGGGCCGAGGAGGGTGGGTAATTCTGCCCCGAATGTTCCAGGTGGGATGCACTAGAGAAGACCGGGAAGGGCGAGGGTGGCCTGGCTGAGAAGCCTGGTAGGGCTCTTCAGGGAGGAGGGGATGGGGATGCTGTGCTGGAGGCGGGAGCGAGATGCCCACGCGGGACTGCGGCTAGCCGGCTCCTTTCCCGCACCTTCCCCGGGTAGGGGACCACCCTGCCGGAGAAGGATGCCTGGGCTGCTCCGTTCTAGACCATCCTCCACACGCCAGGGCTGGGCTGGGCGCGGGTGGGAGGCGGGGGCGAGGGCACGTGGGGCCTGCGATCAGAGGCTCCCCCTCCCTTCCTCGGCCACCCCCACCCGGCGCCCGCCCCAGGTCACGTGACCCTCCCCGAGTCCCCGTCGCCCCCGCTGCGGGAGAGGCGAGAAGAGCTTGAGCGCAGCTGCGGGGCGGCCGGGCTGGGGCTCCCGCGGCGTCGGCGGTGAGGGCAGGGGCAGGGCACGGGCAGGGCCGGGCCGGTGTCGGTGCCGCAGAGTCCCTGCCGCGGCAGTGTGGCCGCGGGGCGTCCGGAGGGCAGCGCATCCCCGGTGCCCGAGGGACGGGGACCGCGGTGGGCAGGGATGCGGCGGCGCCGCCGGGGGCACTGAGCAGCCGGGACCCTCGGGCCGAGCCGGGCCGGCCGTGGCTGCAGTCCAGGAGCCTGGAGCGGAGGGGAGAGTGGAGCCAGCATGTGGAAAGGGTAGGTCTGGAATCAATTTCCTCCCCGGACCCTTTGGCCCATTGCTAACTTTCCTTTGTGTGGGCGCTTGGTGCACTCTCCTTCCTACTGCCCCTTTCTCTTCTGTCTCTCGGTCTCACTCGCTCTCTCCCTTATCTCCGTCTTCTCTCCCCGCCCCCCTCTTGTCCCATCTCCCTTTCCTCTCCTCTCCTCCCTTTTCCCTTTCCCCCTTCGAGTGTAGAATGGTGGGACCCAGTTGTCGATGTGGAAGAGGAAGGAGGAGAGTCACAGAACACAGAATGTCAGAGCTGGAAGGAACTTTGAGGGCTCATCTAGGGGTTTTACAGATGGGGAAACAGAGGCACAGAAAAGGAAAGTGGTGGCTCAAGAGAGCCATTCTGAGAATTCTGGGACTCTCCAGGAAGGAGTCAGGGACTCTGGCCCCTGGGGCTCCCTGTGCTGGAACCTATACCGCCTGCTCCACCCCGCTTTCCTTAGGCATCTTCCCAACCTTTCCTGCCTAGTTTCCTGACCTTCCAAGCCCTTTCACCTCCACCTCTCCCTGAGCCCCCTCCCCCCAGCGGCCAGAAAGGTAGAGCCGCTGATATCGAGGGAAAGTCAGATACTGGAATTTTCATGTTCCCACATTTCATTGCCAGCATTTGACAAGTGTGAGATTAACACGGAAAAGTCGAAGGACTCAGCTTTGCTGGCTGTAGTTTTGTGACCCTGAACCAGTCATCCCCCCACCCCTTCCTTGCCTGCCTTGTAAAGTGAAAGGGTTAGGCCAGATGATTCCAAGGTCCTTTTTTGCTCTACTGGTCTGTGTCCAGAGCGCCCTTCCAGGTCTCCAAAAGTTCAGATTCAGTGAGAAGGGCAGTGGAGGAGGAACAGATGGTGCTGGGAGAGAGGGAGGAATGGCCTGAAGGGCCAGATCTTTGGTGGAGCTCTCCCAGGGACAGGATACCTGGATCCCAGGGAATATAAAGTGTAGGAAAGGCTTGTGGGAAAGGGGAAGGGGAGCAGATAGCCATCTGTTTTAAAAATCTGGACCTGTCATTTCAGCATCCAGAGCTCTCAGTGAGAAAAGTCTACCAGCGCATGTGAGTGATGTTCTGCAACCTGTTAGGGGGCCTGAGAGCTTAGGGGATCTTCGAGGGTCGCACAATTCAACTGTCAACCAAATTCAATTCACTAAATATTTATTAAGCATCGGTGACACAAAAAGAGGCCAAAGACATCGCCTGCTTACAGTCTTCCTGGGGGAGACAATGCACAGGCAAAAAGTCACAGAGCAAGTTATATGCAGGATAAATAGGGAATAATTAAGAGAAGGCAGCCCCTAGGGTGAGGAGGGGTTAGTGACAGGGGTGGGATCTCAGCCCAGGTTTTCTTGGCTCCTGGTCCAGTTGCCCACTTGCCTGCCTTGCTGCCTCTCCTCAGATGACAATAAACATTGTAGCTCACGCAGAAGTGTGAGCTTATTGGTACAGTGGATAGAGTCTGGGGTCAGGAAGACCTAAGTTCAAATCTGACCTCAGACTTCAATTGTATCACTCTGGGAAGTCACTTAACTGCTGTTTGACTCAGTTTCCTCAACTGTAAAGTAGGGATCATAATAGCACCCGCCTCTCAGAGTTGTCTCAAGGGTCTTAGGAGAGGAGGCTTGTAAAGTGCCGGGCACACAGTAAGAGTTTAAAAAATGCTCATTCTGCTCCCTTCCCTCCCGCCTTAAAGGTTTACAATCGATTCTTGCAACAAGCTCATATTATTGTCCCCATTCCACAGATGAGTAAACTGAGGCCTCCGAAATAGTTCTGTGACCTGCCCAAGGTCACCCAGTAAGTGTCTGAGGCTGAATTCCTCCCCTGAATTCCTCTGCCTCCTCCTCATTCAGATATCGAATATTCCTTAAGAATTAGGATCTGAGGAAATGACAGTGGTGCAGGAAGGAGAAGAACCATAGAAAAAAGGACAGAAGCCAGAGGGATCTTAGGACACAGAAGGTTAGGAATGGGAGGCACTTTAGAACATGGAACGTGGAATGTCAGAACTGGGAGGGGCCTTAGAACATGGAATGTCAGGGGTGTGGGATGGAGTTTATCAATATTCTCATTTTTTCATCAAGCATTTATTAGGCCCCTACTGGGGCCGCGTGCTGCGCTAAGAGCTGGAGATCCAGAGAAGGGGGAAGGTGCTGTGGAAACAATGCTGAATCCATGCAGAAAGACACAGGATGAGCTGGGCGTGAGCTCAGAGGGAAGGTGCAGAAAGGAGAGAAAAGGGGGCGTGGCTTCTGTTGGCCTTCTGGCCGTCCTCACGGCCCTCACCCCAACTGGGCAAGAAAGGTGAACAGAGTGCTACTGAAAGGCATGTTTATTGAGGAAAACCAATGCTGATGTTGGCCGTATCCAAAAAAATGGCTGCTCCCTCTTTGGGTCTATCCCCTCCAGCCCCCAGCTTCAGGCCTCTGCCTGGGGCGCTTTCAAAGCCACTTTTGGGGGTTTTCATGTTTTTATTGTATTATGTTTATCATTTGTTCTCTGGTTCTACTTAATTCTCTCATCGTCATTTGTCACAGGTCTGGGAAGAGATTGAGAACGTAGGAAGTCAGAGCTGGGGGGACCTCAGAACAGAACAGAGAAAGTCAGAGTTGAGAAGGACCCAAGAATATTGTATGTCAGAGTCCAGAAGGGCCCTGGATCATCAGAGCTGCCTGGAGGGGACCTGCCTCCTGCTCTTAGGAGGGTTAGGAAGGACCACCTGTAGGATGGAATAGATCCCCAAGGCAAGGCAGCTGGCGGCAAACAGGTCACGACTGTGTGTGCGTGTGCGTGTGTGTGTGTGTGTGTGAGAGAGAGAGAGAGAGTCAGTGAGTGTGAGAGAAAGACAGACAGACAGACACACAGAGAGAGAAAGAGAGAGAGACAGAGAGAGGGTGGGAATATGGGCTCCGCACTGACTCTCAGCACTCCAGGCAGGGAAGGCTCCCTGACATCGGAGGCCAGGTGATCCCTGCTTTGTGTTCAGAATTGGGCACTGGCTCTGTAAACGCTCCAGGGGCCTCTCCAGAATGGAGCCAGGCAGTCTGGAGGAGCCTCTCCCCACTCCCCTCCTGGGAACCCCACTTCCTCCATTATCTCTTCTCAGAGCATCCCTTAGAGACCAGCAGAGAAGGGATGGGAAGATTTCAGAGAAGGCCAGAGGGAGACAATTTATTCACCTGGACTTTGGGACCCCCCTCGCTATGACCTCCCCCTCAATACACAGACACACATTCCGTTTTCAGCTTCCACCTGGCAAGGGCTGCTTTCAGAAATCCAGCTTCGTTGTCAGGGAGAGGGTAGAAAGAGTGTCCCCAAATTAAATTGACTTCAGTCAGAGTACCACGTCCTGAGCTGTAGGATAGGATACCGGTGGGTTGGTTCTCCTTGGCACCGAGCAGGGGCCCAACTTCCTCTCACCCTTTTGTGGTTCAAGCTTGACTCCTCTGCCCCATATAAGCCGCAGCCCCTCAGTCCTGGGAAGGAGGCAAGGAAAGAAGTCCCAGTGATGGTGTGGGTGGAGTATTGGCCTTGGTGTCTTGAAGGCTTGAGCTCCAACCTCAGGCATCATTGGCTGTATGAACAGGGCCAGCCGCTCAATTTCTCTGGGCCTCAGGCAAGGTCCCTTCTAGATACTGTGGGAAAAGGAAATTCAGAAGCTCAGGGACTGGTGGGATCTTGGAAAAAGGCATTTATTACGCACCTGTTGTACTTGTTCAGTCCTATCCAACTCTTCATGACCGCTCTTGGGGTTTTCTTGGCAGAGATGCTAGGACAGTTTGCTTCTGTAGCTCATTTTACAAATGGAGAAACTGAGGCAAACAGGGTTAAGCTACTTGCCCAGGGTCATGTAGCTAGTAAGTATATGAAGCTGCATTTGAACTTGGATCTTCCTGACTCCGGGCCTAGTGGTCTATGCCCTATTAAGCACCTACTTGGTACTTGGCCCACACTCAAATTCAGCTTCCTTCAGATGTCAGCAGAAGACCCCCCACCTCTAAAACAAAGAAAGTGGGTAGCCCTGTCTCTCCGAAGGCATCTTCTGTTCACATTTCCGTATCTTATAAATGCATATTTATTGACCTGTTAGACCCATCAGAATGTAGTCTTCTTGAGGACCAGGACTGTGTTTTTGGCTCTCTTTGTAAACTCTCCAGTGCTTAGCATGATGCCTGGCACCAGGTAAATGCCTGGCACCAGGTAAATGCCTGGCTGGCTGCCCCTTCTAGGCCCTGCTCGGCTGCTGATGAGCCATGTGATCTTGGGCACATCAGCTTCCCTTTCTGGAGAAACTGGGCCTCAGTTTTCTCATCTGTAAAATGAGACTGAATAAGTTCAGAGTTGGGCACTGGTTTTGTACATGCTCTGAGATCTGCTCTAAACCCAGGAGCCTGCTACCCTCATGGGGAAAGGAACAAGGCAGATGAATGAATGGATGAATAAAAAAAGTGTTTATTGAGCGCCTAGTAGATGTGCGAAGACTGGGCACAAGCAAGCTTTGGCAGTACAGACATGGAAGCAGACAGTCCCCTCCCTTCAAGGGCCTTAGCCATTCTCACGGAGGAGCCATCCCAGAGATGCACAAGGGGGATTCCTGCTCTGGAGGTGGGATGTCCTGGAGCCCCTGTGAGAGGCTGCTTCCCATCTGAGATTCTGTGATTGCTAAGTTTTATCACCCATCCAACAATCTTGTTCACAGAAAGTGCTTAAGAAATGTTTGTTGTTAAATGCGCTCTCTCCATAGCATTTGGCACAGTGCTGGTTCATAGTAGGTGCCCACAGACACTGCTTTAGAGTGTATGCTGCTTGAAGGCAGACTCATTTTATACCCACGATGCGTAGCATAGAGTAGGTATCTAATGTTGGCTGAATTGAATTTATTCTGAATTAAAGAACAGAAGACCTGGAGTCTGGACCCTTGAGCCCAAGACTCTTTTTGTTGGCTAACTGCATGGCCCTGGGCAAAGCCCCTTCATGCCTCAGTGTCCCCATCCAGCCAAGGGGAGGGTCCAATTCAGTTTGAGTCAACAAGCATTTAAAAAGTGCCTGCTGTGTGTGAGAGGACAAGGTCTCTCCTTCAGCCCCAACTCACGTGGTTGGCATGAAGGTCAGAGAAGATCCTTGTGCTCCCAGCACCTGGGGCTGTGATGGTATCTCCCCGGAGCAGGGCATTGGAAAACTCACTGTACCTGGGCTCTGCCACCTTCTCCCTCTGAGGCTTCAAACAAATCTCTTCCCCTCTCTGGTCCCAGCCTCAGTATTCTCCTCTGTAAAATGAGAGAGATGGGTTAAATGATGTTCTGTGTTCTAAGGGCCCTCCCAACCCTGACATCCCTTGTTACCCAGGCCTGACATTCTGTGTTCTAAAGCCTCTCCTAGCCCTGACATTCTGTGTCCTAAGGGTCTTCCAGGCTCTGACATTGTGTGTTCTAAGGGCCCTTCCCACCCTGACATTGTGTTCTAAAGCCTCTCCTAGCCCTGACATTCCATGTTCTAAGAGCCCTTCCAGCCCCTCAGCTCTATTTCTGTATGTTCCTGCTCAGAGGTCAGTCCCTCCTGGCTCGGACTTTCTGTGACCTGGTGACACTGAGGCTGTGTGCGGCTTTTCCTCAGGAGCCTATGAGAGCTGAGTGTCTGTCAGGCAGTGCAGTGGGGGAAGGGAGCTGTGTCTCCCAGGCAGATCCATTAGTCCGGGCTAGACTTGGATTTTCAGGCTGTCTGCTCTCCGTGCCTGTGGTTTCCTGAGGCTGGGGCAGCTTATTAAGCTGCAAGCGTCCATCCCTTTTGAACCAGGAGCCATCATGCCCCTCTGGGCTCTGGTCTCCACCATCCCCCCATCCTGCCCCCAGCAGAGATCCCACCAGTAAGGATGACGTACCTTTATGTGGCCCTCCACATCACAATGCTTGCAGGGAGTGCACACTTCCCCCCCTCCCCAGTTTTGCAGGTGAACATGTCCTTCTGGATAGCTTGACTCATGGGTCCTGAGCAGGGCTATAACTAGGGCTAGGTAACTGTGACTTTGCCTCAGGGCATCCATTTTAGAGTGAGCAGCTAGTCCTGTAGCTGCACAAATGAGGCTGAAGAATTGGTTCCAATGGGAATCTGCTAGTAGTTGCCTCTACCCTCCAAGTGGGTGCCTTCTTGGCCCTCCTCCCCCACTTTGATTAAGGCTAAGTCTGTGCCCTGCGTCCTAGGCTGCAATTTGGCTGCTCAGAGCTCTGGGCCTCAGAGGTGGAGGAATGTTCTGCTATGGACCTTAGACTGACCCACAGAGGCCACGGGGCAGACTTGCCCAGAGAGAGGCTGTTTCATCAGTGAGCAGTTATAATAACACTCCAGCACTTTTCTCCTCAGGGCTCTGGGAGGGAGGGGATGCCGGTATTACTAAACCCATTTTATAGGTGAGGAAACTGAGCCCAGGCCTCGTGCTTGGTGCCAGGCAGCAGCCAAGCAGGGATGAATGGGTTCTTTGTGCCCCCGAGGGGATCACAAGACTGAGAACTGCCCAGGACCTAGGCCAATCCCCTGTCTTTTCATAAATGAAAAAAGTGAGGTTGTTAGGAAATGAGTTGTCCAAGATAATAAAGCCAGAGTTTGAATCCAGGTCCTCTGACTTGAGAAGGGTCACCTGGCCTATGAGAAGTGAACGAATGAATGAATGAATGAATGAAAGAAAAGCCCATTTCATTAAGTACTGACCCTCTCTGTGCCCAGCATTGTCCTACGCAGATATGAAAGTGAGGCCAGCCTTGACCTTTTCAGAAAGGGCTTACGTTTTTGATGGGGGAGGGGTATGTGGCCAGGAAGGGGGGGTTCACTTGGGGGAGTTTGTGGACAAGCCCCTCTAGCAGCCATGGAAGTATTGAAGTTATGCCCCTTCCCAGAATAAGAAGGCAGGGTGTCTGTTGTGGAGGTGGAGGCTGAGGGGCAGAGGGAGTGGTGGGGCGGGGGGGCGGCAGAAGAGGCTGGTGAGGGGGGACTGAGGGGTCAAGGGGGTGGTGGGGCAGAGGGGGCTGAGGGGCAGAGGAGGCTGGTGGGGTGGGGGGGCAGAAGGCGCTGGCTCACTCACTCCCCCCCCCCAATCAGGAGTGCAGAAGGGCCATCAATCCCTGTTTGATGCAGGAAGGGCAGAGATTGATGGGCGATCAATTCCATCACCACTCCCTCTCCAGGGCAGCCCATGCAGACGGCTGGCTCAGCAGCTGATGGATGTGGGCAGGGCTGGGCTGGCAGGTGCTTGACCCTTCAGCTGCTGTCTCCCCCTGGGCTGGCCTGCTGCCCTCCCTCTCAGAGCTCCCAAGTTGGGGTTTGTAGAGCCAGAAGGGGTCATTTTACAGATGAGGAAACTGAGTCCAGGAAGAGCACGCTGTAAGGAGCAGAACCCCAGCCCTGTGTGTTCTCTCATGCCACAGAGCTCTGTGTCCCAGTGTCTTCTCTATGGGCACTATCTTCTGTGGCCACAGAAAATGCGGCCTGGGCCTCCCTTCTCCTCCCAGAGGAGGGGGTGACGTGCAGGCCTGGCAGTGGACAAAATGAAGAGAAGATTCATAGACCTTGCACTAGGCCTTCTGTAGTCTAACTCGCTTTACAGAGGGGGAAACTGATGCCTGGAAGGTGTCCTAAGGCCTGTCCTACTGTACATATACTTACAGAATCATAGTGCTTGGAAAGGATTGGATACTAGCTCTAGAACTGAGAAATACCCTGGAAGCCTTCCACTCCAGCCCCTTCATTTTACATATGGAGAAACTGAGGCCTGGGGGATCCAGGGTCACAGCTCTAGAGGTGGAGGCCATCTGTAGGCCAACCTTCTCACTTTACAGAAGGGGAAACTCCAGGGAAGGGGAGTGGCTGGACCAGAGTCCCAGAGCTAGTGGGATTTGAACCTAGGTCTTACTGGCTCTAGGGCTTTATTTCCCCTGCCTGGCTGCTGCTACTCAATTCTTCTGCATTTTATGCTTCTCGAAGGTGCCTGGACCCCAGTTGGCCATTCCTAGGGCTGCCAATCTGTGATGCCAGGACAGGAAAGGTTCCTGTGTTGGCATGTCACATAGCTTTAGTGGAAGCCTGGGGAGGACAAGGGCCTGTGGTGACCTCAGGTCAGTGGGGCAGACCTTCCTGGGCAGTGGGCCCTCAGGACGGGTCTCCCCAGGCTTGCTCTGGACAGACCCACTTGGAGAGGCTGGACAGGCTCATGGGTAGGAGATGGCCTTGGAGGGAGGTTGGTAATGTCTATTTTGATGTGCTGCCTCTGTGGGGGGCGGTGAGTCAGGCCCTGGAACCCTCTCATTTTTCCTTTGGTTTTCTTGAGTTTTTAACAACAACGACAACCAGGACACAACACTTTTGAGTCCTTTACAAAGTGAGACAGGGGAGGGAGTGGGCGGGGGCAGAGCTGCAGGAGCCCACTTTTCCCTGGCCCAGGCACATTTCCTGAGGAAGTGAACCAACAAGGCCCTTTCCTGAATAAACTGCCTGGGGCTCTCTTAAGGCCTGGCTGGATTCTCATCCTCCCAGCCCCCACTGGCCCCAGACTCTGACCAAGGCCTGGGTGGGGTGGGGTGGCCCTCCCCTGTCAGACATCTGGCTCACCCCAAATCACCCTTCCCAGCTCCTTGCCCAAGCCTGGGGGACAGAGGGAGCCCTTCTCTCAGCTGAGGCTGGGGCCGAGGTGGTGGGCAGGGCCGGGCCACTTATACTAACTTTATTCCCTATGGTCCCAGAGGCCCGAGCTCAGACCAATGGGTGGAAGTCAGAGCAGCAGAATGGGCTGTCAGTAAGGAGGAACTTTCAGCGATCAGAACTGTCCAGCCTCTTGTGGCACCCCCAGTCAGAGGTGCAGTGGCCAGTCAGTTATCAAGCAACTATTAAGGTGCCAACTGTGTGCCCTGCACCGTGCTGGATGAGCGGATCTTACTGATTTGGAGCTGGAAGGGAACCTTAACTCTCTAATTTTATAGGAAATGGAGGAAAATCAGACCTAGGATTTGGGGCGGGTGAGGAGGGTGGGTTAAGGCCCCGTCTCTGGACCAAGTGCCAGTGACAATGTCCCAATCTGACTCTTGCTTCAGCTTACATGTACTCGGCTTTTTTTGGAGTGGACAATAAGGCATACACCCGGAGACTGAGGTCCCCCACCCTGACTTTTGTTCCCCTCTCCTTACTGGCTTATGGAGCATGAAGCACCTGGGCCGGTCTCAGGACCCTGGTTTTTCTGCTCACTGCCTGCATGCCCCTGGGAAGGTCATTTTTCCCTCTCTGGGCTTCGGTCAAACAGAGGAACTTGCACCCAGAGATCTCCAAGGCCCTTCTGACTTTAGGTCTGGCATTCTGTCTGTTGGGTGAAGCACTTGTTAAGCTCCTACTAAGGGCCTGCTCCTGGTCAGGGCTCAGCCACCCTCCCCATGGGTGGCATTGGTTTTCTGAGACTTGTTGGGGGTGGACTTTGACTGTCTGGATGTGGAGATGAATTTGACTGGATTGGTCTAAACCTCTCCCTCCCCAGACATTTGGGAGGCAGCAGAGGTTTGGGTCAAGGGTTAGGGATGCACCTGGGGCAGTGGAGCAGAGAAGCTTGGCGCTGCCAGAGAGGCTCAGCCTCATGACCTCATTGTCCTGCTCTCATTGGCCAGTGCCCCACAACCCTGACCTCAGAGGGCCCCTGTCATGGGAAGGCTGATGTCCTGAGTCAGGCCTCAGCAGCTCAGAATCCAAAGCCCATCTCTGCTGTGGGGGGCCGAGTGATCTGGGCTGGCTGTACTTCTCTTCAGGAATGAAGGAGTGAACAGGCCAGTGTCTGACCTGAGCAGGCCCTGACTCTGCAGAGGGGATGATTTGAGAGGAGCCCTGAAAGCAGACAGGACTGGCGAGGGGAGCTGGGTGTGTGGTGGCTGCTTGTTCTGTCCCGTTGGCTGTCCCCCCTTGGCTGGGGGTCTCCTGTGCTCTATCTAAACAACTAACCAACCGGGAACTGGGGGACAGTGTATACCCTTCCCCATCTTTGAGGGGTCCCGCTTGGAAGGGCTCTAGGCCCAGAGTCAGAAGTGACTCTGGTGTGAGGCTGGCCCCTGACACTCTCTGGGGTCCTCCCATTGCTAAAACTTCTCACTTCTTTAGTTTTTTACTTAATCTCCACTCCCTTTCCCCCCACCACTGAAGACCAACCGCAGATCCCCAGAATAAAGCCCTCATCTTGAGCCCACATTGGTGGGCTCTCGCCTGGTCTTCCTGGCCAGGGGCTTCAGCAGGAGAAGATCCCACCACTTTTCCCAGGCTCCTCTCCTTGGCCCCTATGGCTTCCCTGAATTGTCCCTGTCAGTCAGGTCATCTTACAGGGAAAGAAACTTCGGCCCATGGAAAGGGGGAGGGGAGCTGGGGCGGGGTCCCCGGGGTTTCCTGCTGAGTCCTTTCCCCTGACCTGGGGGGGGGGCCTCCTCACACTGGGGTCAGTCAAACCCTGGGAAGGCTGCTTGGGTGCCTGGTGGCTGGGCCCATCCCTTCCCCAACACAGCCCGGGGAGCCCTTCCCAGAATCTGCTGCCTCTGGCAGCTGTCCTCACCTCCCTCCTTCCGGAAACCCTCAGCTGACGCCGCATATTCTTGTGGGATGACTCCCCACTTTCCCCACCCGTGTTTCCATTTCCTCCCTCCTCAATCACATGCCTCGTTCTTCCAGCCTCCTGAGTCAGGTTGGCCGATTCCTTCCCCCCACCCCCCTCCGTCTTCATCAGCGATTTCTCTCAGCCACCCCCTTTCTGGGTAGCAGTGTGGCTCACTGGAGGGAGCCTAGGCTTGAGTCAGGAAGACCCGGTGGGAAATCTGCCTCTGGCACTTACTTTCTTGCTGTGTGACCCTGGCCGAGCTGCTGAACCTCTCTGGGCACCAGTTTCCTCATGGGATAATAATCGGTCCTCCTGGTTTGTTGTGAGATGGTGTAGGTGAAGCACTGGTACACAGGCCATCCTAGACATCCAGCTGGAAGGGGCCAAGCCTCTTGCTTTTCAGAGGAGGAAATCACTGGGTCCCAACAAGAAGGTGATTCATTTGTTCTTGTGACTTCAAGACTTTGTGTCGGGATAGAAGTCAGCAGCATTGACTGAGCTCTTGTCGTGTGCCCAGCACTGTGCTGGCACACTGGGAGGCAGAGACAAAAGTGAGACAGCCCCTGCCCGCAGGGAGCTGACAGTCTAATGGGGGAGACCAACATTGCATAAATAAATGAGAACACCCCCCTAAATACCTACTCACTTTGGAAGAGAGGACACTGACCGCTGGGGATCCTGTACAAGGTGAAGTCTGAGCTGTGCTGAGGGCATCCAGGGACTCCAGGAGGCAGAAGTGAGGAAGGACATTCCAGGCATGGGGAACGATGAGGGAAAAGGTGCAGAGGTGGGAAATGGGAGAAGAGAGGAAGGGAAGGGCCTGTCTGCAGGGAACCCGCCGTCTCTGGCCCTACAAATGTACGAATTTGGATCAGAGATTTTGTTGGGGGAAAGGAGAGGACCAAACAAGGCCTCAGGGGCCTCCTTTCACCTTGGGGAGGCTGAGAAGGTACCACCAGAGTGTAAGTATCAGAGGGCTTCAGCAGGAGGAGACTGGAGTCCACTCTTGGCAGGTGGGACAGTGTGAGCAAAGGCATGTGCAGATATAGGAGAGGACAGGGAGGAGGAGAGTGGTGTGAGATGGGCAGGACTGGGAGTGTGGGGGGCCTTGAATGCCGAGGTCAGAAGTTTACATTTGATTCAGTAGGTGATGGGGAGCCCCTGAAAACTTGGGAGTAAGGCAGGGAATCAAGGACAAGACAATGAGAATAGCATTTGATTTAGATTTAGGAAAGATGGAGGGTTCAACATGGAAACCCAGATGGAACAGTCCTCTGTCCCTCCCTCCCACCCACCATACCAGACAGACGGACATATATGCACATACAGACATGAACAAACCCTCTGGTGGGAGCCAGGCTCTGGGCCCCCAGCGAAGTCTGAGCAGTCTTTCTTGGGCTGCATCTCTTTCTCTTCATTCCATCCCCCACCTCGTAGGATTTTGGACCTTTGGCTTTGTAAACTTCTAAGCCCAAGCGTGAAGTATTATTACAAAAACCTGAGCGCCAGAGCCTCAGGAATATCCCTGGGATGCTTCAGTTATAAGGGAAGAGGCTGGAGAGCCAGGGAAGAGAAGGCTGTTAGCATAGCCCAGGCAGGAGGCAGCCAGGGCCCAAATGAGGGTGATTGTAATTGGGAATACTGAAAAAGGACTGGGAGAGAGACCAGAGAGCTTGAGGAAAGGACAGAAGAGTCAGGGTGGGAGCGGGGGAGGCTGGGAGGGAGTCCCTGCACTCTGCCCACACCTGGGTGGGTTGTGGGGGGGAACCCTTCAACTCTTGATATTTGCTTAAAAAATCCCAGTAATTTAATTGAAATTTTGTTTTTACATCACCAGTGTATCCCCCTCAGTCTTCTTCCAGAGAGCCATCCCTTATAACAAAGTATAAAAAACAAGAAACGGATGAATGAAAAGTGAGCACTTACTCTGGGACAAGCCCTGTATGAATGGGAAAAATGAAATAATCCCTGTTCTCAGGGAATTCCCTCTCTAACTGGGAGAGACTCTGCATAAAAGAAAACTTATTTGCAGGGCTGATGGGTAGGGTCAAAAAGTCTGTGTACCAAGGAGGAGCTGGGGAGAGGAAAACAATTCAGGAAATTGAGTCAATATATCGAAAAAGTCTGGCATTATATGGAACATTCCACCCTCACAGTCACCACCCTCTGCAAGAATCACAAGCAGGTACTTTTTCCCATCTCTCCCTGGGGTTAAAGTTGTTGACTCTGTTTGTAACATTCAAATTTGATTGTTTTTTTGGTTCTCTCCTATAGTCATTATATATATCATTTTCCTGCTTCTTCACTTTGAATCAGTTGTCCCAAGTCTTCTTATGCTTCTCTGGGTTCATCATATTTCTTGTTTCTTACAGTACCATAGCATTCCATACACTTCTTTACATTCTACAGTTTTTTTAGCCATTCCCCAATCAATGGATATCGCCTTTATTTACTACTACAAAAAGCCCATCTATAAATATTTTAGGTATACGTGGGGTCTCCCTTTCATCAGTGACCTTCTTGGGGTAAATGCCTAGCAGTGAAATCTTGCCAATCAAAGAGTATGGACATTTTAGGCACTTTCTTTGCGCAGTTCCAAATTGCTTTCTAGAAATGAACCAACTCACAGCTCTACCAGCTATGTACTATTTCTATCTTTTGCCATCTTTGCCAATTTGCTGGCTATGAAGCGAAACTTCAGGGTTGTTTTGATTTGTATTTCTCTTATTAGTAGCAGTTCACAACACTCTTTCATGTGGTTGTTAATAATTGTTCATCTCCCTTGACCACTTACTTATTGGAGAATAACTTTTGGTCTTGTATATTTGTGTTGGTCTGGTTTTATCCTGGATATCAGAGATGTTTGATACAAAGATTTTTTTCTTCCAATTTATTTCTTCTCTTTCTACTTTGGTTGTATTAACTTTCTTCATTTGTTTTGTTTTCATGTAATCAAAATTATCTTTATCTTTAGGAATTTCCTCGAATCCATTTTTGATTAAGAATCCATCCCTTCACCATTGCTGTAAGCACACAATCTGGTTGTCTTCTAAATTTGCTAGGGTATGAGCTTTAATACTCAGGCTCCCCTGTCCATTTGGAGTCTGCTGTGGCATGTGGTGTAAGATGTGGCGCTAAGCCTGATTTCTGCCTTGCAGCTTTTTAGGTTTCCTAGCAAACATGTCCAGAAAAGAGGGGGTGGGGGAAGGAGGAGGGGGAGGGACGGAAGGAGGGAGGGGGAGACAGAGAGAGAGGGGGGAGGGAAGGAGAGAGGGGGAGACAGAGAAGAGAGACAGAAAAATGGGAGGAGAGAGGGAGAGAGAGGAACATGCCTTATCCAGTTAAAAGCCTCTAGTTACATCAGCCGCCTTCCCTATTTTCTGTAACTACAAGTGGCTTTTGTCCAATTCTGTTTTTTGCTTCTTTCCCTTCTTCCCAGGCCCCTGTAAGTGCCAGGAGACAAGAGCCCATTTTCTAGTTTATTCACAAAGGAAACAGTCACCCACTGAACCTGCTAGACAGTAGAGGGGGAGAGTGCTAGCCGTGAAGTCAGAAGATCCAGGTTTGAATCCTGCCTTTGATGCTTACCACTGGGCAAGTCTCAGTGCCTCTTGGAGCCTCAGTGCCTTCATCTGTAAATGGGGGCTGCTTAGGTGGTCATTGAGGTCCCTTCCAGCTCTGGGCTTCTGGGACAGCCAGCTGAGTGTTCAGTGCCAAAGTTCTGTCCAGCACAAGCTGACTGAGCCTTCAGCATTAGGGCACTCCTGGTCAGTGTGGATTCTCTGGGTCTCCCTTGGTCCCCTGAGAGCCTCTCCAGGCCCCAGGTCCTCCCTTGCAGGAATTGTATGGCTCCTTGTTGGTGATGTGGAGAGGAGGAAGGGTCTAGAGCCCCAGGACCTAGTTCTCTTGCTTAATAAGCTGTTTAATTAATTTAAAAAATTAAAAATCTCTAGCTTAATTAGCTGCATGAGCCTTGACTACTTCCTTCCCTTCTCTGAAACTCGAGAGAGTAGATGACCTCTCCTGGCTATGATGTTAAAGCAAGCGGCAGCTGGCCTTCTCAGACCAGCCCTGCCCAGTCTGGAATTCAGGGGTCCCTTGGACTGAGCTCATACATTAAGTGATGGGGCCTATCTCTCTCCCAGCTGGCCAGCTCTGCTCCATCCACCCAAATTCCTGTGTAATTACTTCTCTTGGAAATGACCATGCTAGAAGGACCTTAAAAGACCTTTGGGCCATCTCTCTCTCTCTCTCCCTCTCTCTCTCCCTCTCTCTCTTTCTCTCCCTCTCCCTCTCCCTCTCCCTCTCCCTCTCCCTCTCCCTCTCCCTCTCCCTCTCCTCTCTCTCCCAGCCTCTCTCCCTCTCTCTTCTTCCCGTCTCTCTCTGTCTCTCTATCTGTCTCTGTCTCTCTCTCTCTGTCTCTCTCCTCTCTCCTCTCTCTCTCTCTCTCTCTTTCTTCCCTCTCTCCCAGCCTCTCTCCCTCTCTCTTCTTCCCTTCTCTGTCTATCTGTCTGTCTCTGTCTCTCTCCTCTCTCTCTCTCTCTCTCTCTCTCTCCCCCCTGTCTCTCTCCTCCCCGTCTCTCTCCCCCTCTCTCTCTCCCCCTCTCTCTCCCCCCTCTCTCTCCCCTCTCTCCCTCTCTCTCTTCTTCCCTTCTCTTCCTGTCTCTCTGTCTCTGTCTCTCTCTCTGTCTCTGTCTCCCTCCCTCCCCCTCCCCTCTCCTTCTCCCCCATCCTCCCTTCCTCTCCTCTCTCTCCTCTCTTTCTCTTTCCTCTCTCTTTAGTTTTATTATCATTCCACTACAACCTTCTCATTTTACAGAAGAGGAGGCTAAATAGGAGGGGGTCTCGGCCAAGGTCACAAACCAGTCTGACTCCAGCTCTTCCCTGAGTCCCACCCTGGCCTCTCTGCTCCCAGGAGAAGTTCTGGGAGGGTGTGGACAGCAGAAAAGGCCATAACCTCCTCGGCTCCCCAGCCCATGTTCCCCAGAAGCAGCCTCTTGTAGCATCCTAAGCTGGCCTGGCCAGCTGGCATGGCTAAGCAGGATCCATAGGACGGGGCAGAGCAGATGCCACCTGTGGGGAAGGGCTGGCATAGCCCTTGGTAGGCCCCCCCCTTGTCAGCAAGGACAGAAGCTGGGTCCCCGGAGCTTCCTCCCCTCCCCCCAAGGCCCTGCATGCTGGAGAGTGTGTGGATACCCGCCGGCTCATGAGCTGCAGGCTTCTCTGGTTTCGCTGAGTGAGCAAGTCTGGTGCTGCCTCAGCACAAAAACGCCAGGTTTCCCCAGACTGCTGGGGCTGCCTCCCCCTCCCCACTTCCTGCTCTCCCCCAAGTCAGCAGGGTAGAGAGGGGGGAATGAAGGAGGAGGCAAGGTCAGCTAGAAGGGTGCTGAATCAGACCCCACCCCGTGCCCCCAGAGAAGGAAAAGGAGCCTGCTGGCCAGGGAAGCCCCCTGGGGACCACCAGCAGAGCTAGGCGTCAGGAGACCGGGCTTCAGACCCCAGAATTCACTGTGTAACTCTGGCAGGCCACTTCCATTCTTCAAGCTGTGAATGGAAGGAGGTTGGACCTGATGGGCTTTAATCCTTGCGAGTATCCTTGCGAGTGTCCTTGCGAGTGTCCGATGATAGCCGTGGCCAGGGCCTTCCATCAGTGGGGACTCTTAGGGCAGAGCAGGCTGTGGCCAGGCCAGTGTGAGGGGCGTGATTCTGAATGAGCTGCCTCAGCCCCCGACTCTGTCTTCCCTGGGCCTCAGTATCCCCTTTGGCAAAGCTCGGGAATAGGACCAGAGGGGCCCTAAGGTCCCTCCCAGCTCTGATGTTTGATGCTCTAAGACTCAGGGCAGCTGGGCTGTGCCTGCATGGAGAGCCCTGGGTTCAAATCTGACCTCCCCAGACAAGTCACTTCACCCTGTGTGCCTCAGTTCCTCCTATGTCAGATGAGTCAGGGAAAGGAAATGGTGACCTCTGCTATCTACCAAGAAAATGTGAAACGGGCTCACAAAGAGCCAGACATGGAACAAGAAGGGAGTCCCAGAGGCTGTGTGCCTCGGTGACCCCTGCCTCACATCTCTTTTCTGTGAAGTTTCTAGGACTCATTCAGCCCTTATCACGTTCTCAGAGCTGGGAGGGCCTGAGAACAGGGGATGTCAGGGTAGGGAGTGCCTTAGAACAGGGGATGTCAGGGCTGGGAGGGCCTGAGAACAGGGGATGTCAGCGCTGGGACAAATCTTTGAGCAGGGAATGTAGAATGTCAAAGGGAAGGATTGTGATCATCTACCTACGCTCTCATTTTATGAGGAGGAAATTAGGCCCTAGAGAGAGAGAGGCAAAGGGACTTGACCAAGGTCCTACAGAGGTAGTGGTGGGAGCAGAATTTGACTCCAGGGCTGGTGATTTATCAGGGTGTCATGTTTCTACCCGACCCTTCCAGCGAAGGCCGATGGGCTGCCCTCCCCTGGAGATGCTGGCTTCTTGCTGACCCCTGTGCTTTTCCTACAGCCAGCCTCAGGCAGAAGAAGGGGGACCACCATCCCCTGTGCCCAGCTCATGGAAAAGCTCGTCCCCCTGCAGGGGAAGGAAGGATTCTCAGCTGCTGGAGCCTCCCTGTGGGGATGGCGGCCGAGGAGAGGAGGCCCCCCCAGCCAACCCCCTGGACGTCTCCCGCCTGCGCAGCTCCTCTGTGGAGATTCGGGAGAAGGGCTCCGAGTTCCTGAAGGAAGAACTGCACAAGGCTCAGAAGGTCCGAGGGGGCCTAGATGGGGACCAGGTTCCCCTGGGAGGTGCTTCATAGCCTCAGTGGGGGCAAGGGTATAAAATGCCCAGGCTAGTGACACATGCGACAGAACAGTCAAACATGTGCCAGGCGCTGTACCCAGAGCCAAGGGCTGGACCCTGTCCTTGTGGATTTCCAGTCGAAGGCAGTGGTCATATTGCGGGCCCTTCAGCAGTCTGGTCAAGCAAAATCGACCAGCTGTGTGCCAGGCACTGGGGGATTTGAGGAAAGGCAAAAAACGGCCCCTGCCCTCAAGGCGCTTCCAGTCTAAGGGGGGGAACAATGAGCCAAGGTCTAAGCACAAATGAGATAGAGAACAGGATAAATTTGAGGGAGCCACAGAGGCCCGGGAAATGTGTGGACCCCTTCCTAGAGTCATATTTTTATATGCATAAAGTAAAATAATCACGATTAGAAAGGAAACCAATTATATTGAAGTGTAGCCATCAATGCTTTTTAAAAAATGAGTTCACAGACCTCAGAATCTGTCATTTGGGGGCCCCCAGCCCTGGGCACAGCTCTCCCTGTAGAATGTCATGTGTGGCCCTCAGGGTAGGCATGAAAGCCAAAAAAATCACCATCACAAATTGTGTTAATGTGATTGCAAAGTAATGCTGAGGTCATGAAGTGACCTAGGAGATAGAATGCTGGCCTGGGTGTCAGCGAGACCTGGCCTCTTGACACTTAACTAGCTGTGTGACCCTGGGCAAGTCACTTAACCTTTGTCAACCTCTGTTTCCTCATCTGTAAAATGGGACTACAAACAGCATCTACCTCCCAGGGTGGTCATGAGAATCCAGTGAGAAGATGTCCAAGCCCAGAAAGCATAGAGTCCAACCAATCCCCAAACAAGAGTCTCCTCTTCCTTCCCCTGACAAGGGGTCAGTCATCCGTCCTCTGCTTGAAGACCTCCAGAGACAGGGAGCCTGCCACCTGCCAAGGGCACCCACTTTGGGGCAGCTCTCATGGGTAGAGAATTCTCTCCTGCCTACCTCAGGGGCAAAGCAGAACAGCCTGATAGTCCCTCCTATTGAGGGCCTGGAGTCTGGATCAGAGAATGGGGGGTCTAAAGGGGAGCATGCCCTGCCCCTCCAAATCTCAAGGGGCTTCCTTGTGAGGGTGTAGAGGCTGGTTCGTTGGTCTTCCCATGGTTAACCTAACCTGCCTTTGCTGTAGACTGTTGTGGGGGGATTCTAGAGGGATGTGAGGCCAGAGGGTGTGTTGGTAAGGACAATTGGGTTCAGCCTGAGCCTCAGGGGCCATAGAAGCCCTGTGGAAGGGCTGGTACCCCACATGCTCAAGGGGGGGCCCCGTGCTGGTCTCTCCAGGAGTTGAAGCTAAAGGATGAAGAGTGTGAGAGGCTGTCCAAGGTCCGGGAACAGCTGGAGCAGGAACTGGAAGAGCTGACGGCCAGCCTGTTTGAGGTAAGGCAGTGCCCTCCTCAGAGGTGCCAAGGTTGGGAGTGGCCGATGAGGCCTGGGGGCTCCCTAGGGTCTGGATTAAGTGGCATCGTGCTGGGTACTGTCCCTGCCTGGCTCCAGCCCTGCCCCCAGGGACTGGTAGCCAAGATGCCATATTCCTGCCTTGGATATTGGTGCCCATAGCAGATGCCAGATGTGATGCCGTGATTACTAGGGATGGGAGTAGGGGGTAGAGTTGGATAGCGGTCATGAGACAGTGCAGTGTAATGGCGAACGCCCGCTTGGGAGTCAAGAAGACCAAATTCAGGTCACAGAGGGAAGGCCTCAGAACCTGGTAGAGGGTCTCTGGGTGACCCCTGAGCCATCCTTGCCTTCACAGGAAGCACACAAGATGGTGAGGGAAGCCAACACCAAGCAGGCGGCGTCAGAGAAGCAGCTGATGGAGGCCCGAGGGAAGGTGAGATGCCCTGGTTTCCTTCCTTGGCCCCTTTGCCCACCCCCTAAGGAAATTCTGTTCCTGCTCCATCCATTCAACAGGTCCCCTGGTCTCTTGTGATTGTGAGCTGGAGAAAGCCTCTCCCCCTTGAGCCTCGGTTTCCTTGTCTGTCAAATGAGGGGACAGGAAGAGATGACCTTTAAAGGTTCCTCTTGCTCTGGCCTTCCGAGCTCTCTGTTCTAAGGCTCTCTCCCAGGACTCAGCTCTAGGCTGGTGACTTTAGGCAGGACCACCTTACCTCACCAGTCCCCAGCCTCATCAGCTCGCCTTCCCAGGCTCAGTGTAACCATCTCTGTAGTGAAAACTCTACCGGTTCTCCGGAACACTAAGCCCCACATAGCTGAGAGTGAGATTTTGGAAGGCCTGGGTTCAATCCCTGTGTAAAATGGCCAGACCGCTTCTCTGGGACTCAAGTTTCCTCAGCTGTGACAGGGAGCTGGACTAGATGGCCTCCAATGTTCCTTCCCATCCTAAGTCTGTGATTATCTCTGTGGGAGCTGGCCTTCCTTCCTGAGCCGCCAGCAGACTCTAGGCACAAGCAAGGCGGGCATTGGGAGCAGTGCTAGATGGGTATGCAATGCTCGTGTTGGAGGTAGTGAGAAAAGGAGACACACAGCCTTTCTTAATTCATCCTGGTCTCTGAGAAGAGCTTCCATCTGAGAATGTGGGAATGTTCTTTTCTAAAATTCTTTGATAGTAGTTTTTGGAATGACCCCTAGAGGCCTGGGGTGCAGGGAGAGTCTGAAAGTTATTGAAGTTGTCAGTGTCCCTTTAGAGTCTGTGATAGATCCAAGCTGAGGAATCAACCCGGTGTCCAGGTGCTTGAAGGGACTGAAGGGAACCCCCCAGGTGTGATGGCAGGAAGGTGTTTTGTTCTGAATCCTCTGTTTTGGCAAGGACGGTGATCAGCTGCCCAGAGGAGAGCAGGCAGAATGGGGAAGGCCATTTGTCCATTCCTGATGAGGATCCATTGAAAGATCAATAGCCTGAAGAAGAGAAGAGAAGATGGGGATGGGATAGGGAGGGATGACCAGTGCCTTCCAGTATCTGAGCTGGAAGATGGAAGAATTCACTTAGTTCTGCTTGGACCCAGAGGGAGAATCAAGAGCCATGGGTGGAATTTAGGCTTGAAGTGCTAACAGTGTGGACTGTCCCACAGTGGAAGGGGCTTCTCAGGGAGGTTCCCCCTCACTGGAGGTCTTCATACAGAGCCTGGCTTTCCCCTAACTGCTCATGATGTCATGGGAATTCTTTTTCAGGTGTGGGTTGAATTCAGTGGCTGCTCACGTCTCATTGACTCTTAAAACTCTGTGATTTTATGATGGTGGGAGGGTGATGGATCTTCCTCAGATCTTTCTCACTTCTTTGTCTTCTCCGGTCTCTCTTCTTAACCTTCCCAGGCCTCAATTTTCTTATCTGTAAAATGGACAAGATGGCCTTGGAGGCACCTTCCAGCTTGGTCCAAGGATACCAAGTGTTTTCTCTGTCTTGGGGTTCTGGGAAAGGGAGGCAGGTGGGCAGGCACGAGTGGCCACTAACCTTTGCCCTTTGCCCTTTGGCCAGATTGACATGCTGCAAGCAGAGGTGACGGCGCTGAAGGCCCTGGTCATCACTTCCACCCCGTCTTCACCCAATCGAGAGTTACACCCCCAGCTCCTGAGCCCGTCCAAGGCCGTCTTCCGGAAGGGACATGCTCGTAACAAGAGCACCAGCAGCACCCTCTGCCCAGCCGTCTGCCCAGCCACAGGCCACAGCATCTCCTTTGAGCCCCTCGGCCATGAGTGCAAAGAGGTGAGGACTGGAGTGGGGTCATGGAGGTTAGAAATTCTGCCCATCAGCCTGGGCACACACCACCAGCTCTGAGGAGCTCCTGAGCTCTCTTCCAGGGTTTGTGACCCCCCACAGCAGGCAGAAGCCAGAGGATGGTGAGATCCAGACCCAGGGTCCCTTAGCTAGCAAGAATTTAAACAGGGTCCTTTGCTTTGGGGTTGGAAGGGAAGGAAGAAAGATTGAGGGTTTGAATCCTGGTCCTGCCTTGGGCGAGTCCCTCTCTGGGTCTTAGTCTGTTTCTTTCCCTGTAAAAAGTGAGACGCTAGAGCAGACAGCCTTGCAGGGCCCTTCCCAGTTCAGAATCTCTGGTTCTGTGAGCCCACCTTGTCCAGCCCCTCATGGATTTGGGAGTAGTGAGTGATCTCAGAAGTCAGCCAGTCCAACTTAACCAGCCCCTTCATTTTACAGATGGGGAAACTGAGGCTCAGAGGTAGGGAGGGACTGGCCCAAGTTCCCATAGGTGTAAGTAGCAGAGTTGGGATTTGACCTATGGCTCCTGACCAGCAGTGCTGTGGCTCAGGAAACAAGACTCAGTAGTCAGGCTGGGGACTGAGCAGTGCTCAGACGTTAGACAGACCAGTAAAGTGATTTGTAGTGCCCTCTCCGCTGGGACAGGGCTCGAAGGCTCTAGGAGCCCTGAAAGGAAGCCCATTGCAGTAGAGGGCGTGGGACGGCCTTCTCGAGGCTGTGCTCTCCTCTCTGCGGATGCTCCTGATCTGCCCACAGCCCCCCTCTTAGTCATCTCCGGCCTTCACCGGTGCTGGGATCCATTTACCCTCAGCCATGACTACCCAGAACAGCACATCCACAGCCCACTGCATTTAGGACAAATTAAAAAGACACTTATTAAACTCCTACTGTATGTAAAGTCATATGGTCACAAATATAGGAATGAATTGTCTCTGCCTCCAAGGAGCTTATGTTCTGCTGTAGGGATTCATCATGGCCACAGATAAGCAGAGATGAGGTAGTCTGAGGGAGTAGCTGGGAAGCAGGTCTGGAGAGTGTCTGAGGCTTGTGAAGACATTCAGACTAAGAACTTTGCTCAGGCTCCCACAGCTAGTTAAGTTAATGAAGTCTCTCTAGCCCCTCTATGCAAATTCAGCATTCTTTCCTTGATTTCCCTTGGATGGCAGACCTTTGGTCTGTGAACCTGGGATCTCTGCTTCCTGGCTCACTCTGGTGGCTTAAGCAGGGTCTCTTCCCTTCCAGCTCTGACCTCCCAGGCCACCATGCTTATTCCCTCTTGGCAGAAGTGGGTAGTAGGCCCCCAGGGAAGAGGTGGGCAGTGGGACAGATACATTTTGAAAATCTCCTGGGCTCCCAAGACAAAGCAGGGGGGAGAAGGATAGGGTCCCATGCTGAGCCAAGACACTAATCTCGGTTGTTCTCTGTGTCTATCCCTCCCTCTCTCACTCCCTCTCTCCCTCCCTCTCCCTTCCTCTCTCTGTCTCTCTCTCTCTCTCTCCCTCCCTCCCTATCTCTCTCTGTCTCTGTCTCTGTCTCTGTTTCTCTTTGTCTCTCTGTCCCTCTCTCTGTCTCTCTCTGTCTCTCTGTCTCTGTCTCTGTCTCTCTGTCTTTCTGTCTCTCTCTGTCTGTGTCTCTCTCTGTCTCTCTCTGTCTCTCTGTCTCTGTCTCTCTGTCTCTCTCTGTCTCTCTGTCTCTGTCTCTGTGTCTCTGTCTCTCTCTGTCTCTCTCTCTCTCTCTGTCTCTCTCTGTCTCTCTCTCCCTCTCCCTCTCTTCCTCCCTCCCTGTCTCCCTCTCTGTCTCTGTTTCTCTCTGTCTCTCTCTCTGTCTGTCTGTCTCTCTGTCTCTGTCTATCTGTCTCTGTCTCTCTGTTTCTGTCTCTCTCTCTGTCTCTGTTTCTCTCTCTCTCTCTCTGTCTCTCTGTCTCTGTCTCTCTCTGTTTGTCTCTGTCTCTCTGTCTCTGTCTCTCTGTTTCTCTCTCTGTCTCTCTGTCTCTCTGTCTCTTTCTCTCTGTCTCTCTGTCTCTGTCTCTCTGTCTCTGTCCCTGTGTCTTTCTGTCTCTGTCTCTCTGTCTCTCCCTCTTTCTCTGTCTCTCTCTGTCTCTGTTTCTCTGTCTCTCTCTGTCTCTCTGTCTCTGTCTCTCTGTTTCTGTCTCTCTGTCTCTGTCTCTCTGTCTCTGTCTCTGCCTCTCTCTGTCTCTGTCTCTCTGTTTCTCTCTGTCTCTCTCTCTGTCTCTCTGCCTCTCTCTGTCTCTCTGTCTATGTCTCTCTCTCCCTCTCTCTTCCTCCCTCCCTATCTCCCTCTCTCTCTGTCTCTCTGTTTCTGTCTCTCTGTCTCTGCCTCTCTCTGTCTCTGTCTCTCTGTTTCTCTCTGTCTGTCTCTCTGTCTCTCTGTCTGTCTCTCTCTGTCTCTCTGTCTGGCTCTCTCTCTGTCTCTGTCTCTCTGTCTCTCTCTGTCTCTCTCTCCCTCTCTGCTCCTGCCCAGCCTGAGGTGCCCACCCTCCTCTCCTTACTCCTCTGTATCGTCCCTGGGAAAGCTATCCACATCACTTATGAGCCGGGCTGGCAGCCCCTGGCCTCGGAGTCTCCTTCCTTCTCCTCTTCCTCCTCCTCTTCCTCCTCCTCTTCCTCTTCTTGGCAGGTAACGGCCCCAGGGAGGGCGGGCCCCTCAGGGACAGCTCCTTCCATCAGTCCCAGCATGTTGGGGGCCTGCTTTCTGGTGGTCACCTTGGGGGGGGCAACCAGAGGCCAGCTGGTTTCCTCTGTGCCCTGGAGGGGCAGGCTGGCTTACTAGGCAGACCATAGGGAAGTCAGAGGATCGAGTTCCTCCCCCAGCTTTGACCCTGACTTGGAGGATGTCCCAGCTTCTCTAGGTCTTTATCTCTGTGCAGGTGGGAGAATCCCAGGTCCTTCCACATTTTTTTTTCTTTTGACCTTTGGGATTATCTCTCACTTGTTCTAATGACCAGAAGAGGCACGAGGTGTACTTGGGCCAGAGCTGTGGTTTTAAAATGGGTTTAAAGTCTAGTGGTTGAGGTGGGGAGACTCAGTATTTGATGTGATTTGGGGAATCTTCCTGGGACATCTTCGCAGACTGTGGTGATCCTTGACCCTCGGTGGGGAGGAGGGAGAATGGGGTCAGAATGTAGGACTGAGAGCTGAGCTGCCATTGTGTTGTTGGAGGGCTGAGATGTGCCCCCCAAATCTTGCTTAAGCCCCAATTCAACTTTGTCTCCGGCTCCAGATGCAGCCCCTGCAGGGCCCTGGCCAGAGGAGCCTAGATCAATATTCTCCATCCCTGCCCCACCCCTATGCTGGGCATCTCTCACCCCAACCCATCTGGACCCCTTTCAGGTGGACACCATCCTGTTTGCTGAGTTCCAGGCCTGGAAGGAGGCCCCAACCCTGGACAAGAACTGCCCCTTCCTAGAGAGGATTTATCGTGAGGACGTGGGCCCTTGCTTGAATTTCACCAAACAAGAGGTGAGTTAGGGGAGGGAAAGCAGGGGCCCTGGCTGGGGGGAGGTCAGACAAAGGGGAGGGGGGACCTCTCTCCCTCCCTCCCCCTCGCCTCCACTGACAGCTCATCCTGGGCTTTGCTGCAGCTTTCTGAGCTGGTTCGGGCAGCTGTAGAAGAGAACACCCTGACCATTGAGCCGGTGGCCTCTCAGGCACTCCCTGTGGTGAAGGTGTCTGCGATTGAGTGTGGTGGGCCCAAGTAAGACAACCTCCATCTGCCCTCACCCAGTGCCAGCTCCTCCCTGTCCCCCATCCCCCTGCCCCAGCTCTTCCCCATCCCCTATCTCCCTGCCCCAGCTACTCCCCTCTAGAAGCCCCGCTGCTGAGCCCTCCTCCATCCCTGGGGCTTCACTTAGGCATCTGGGGTGGAGGTTAGCGGTGGAGGACAGGGACCTCAGGCCTGCTCATTCCAGAAGTCAGTGGGAGTTGAGGATTAGGCCAGTCCCTGGAGACTTGGACCTACACCATAAGTGCTCTCTCCTATAAGCATGGAGCTGGGGAGTGGGGAGGGCCTTGGAGATAGTCCAGAGACAGTAGAGGGACTCATGGAGCCCCAACCCCCTCGCTCAAAAACGAGGCTTGGCCTAAGGCCTCAAAAGGTAGTGTTTGACCAAGTCAGGATTGGAATTCAGGACTTTGGACCTTCGATGGGTCATTCTCCGTGTGTGTGTGTGTGTGTGTGTGTGTGTGTGTGTGTGTGTACACATAATAGGCTTTGAGCCAGTGGCTCCCGGAAACACAGACCTTCCTGTTTTCATGAAAACAGGACAACAGTTCAGGAATTTCCCATTTCTTAACAGCTGCTGCTTCCGGGCTTATGGTCTCTGTTACCCACAGAAAGCTAGAAGGAGAAGGGGCCTGGGCTCCTGGGAGCCTTGATTTAGGGCCAAAAGGGAGCTGGGACGTCATCTAGTCAGCGGGTGCCCCTGGGGGCCAGAGCAGGGCAGTGCAAGCCCCGAAGCTCCTGCTTCTCCTGCCTCCTCCTCCTCTGAGGCCCACAGTCAGGCCCGAGTAAGCGTCTCTGCCGGCTTCCAGGGCCTCCCCCACTCCCACTCCCACCCGCCACCACCAAGGCCCCTGCCATTCGCCTAGCCCTGATCCAGCGTCCTTTTTCTCCCTTTCTCTCTCCCACAGTGGCTTCCGGGCCCAGATCATGACGTAAGTGATGCTGAGCTGCCCAAAACTAAATCTCCTTAACACTTTACTAACCCAGCTGGGGCTTGTTAGGGGCCAGAAGTTTGGAGGCTCAAAGCAGAACTTCTGGCCTGGGGTGTGAGCTTTCATGCACCAAGCACTTATTAATTGCCTACTGCATACCAAGCAGTAGGAATATAATGGCAGTAAAGAGTATACGTTTTACTTTAACAAACAGGCATCCATAAACAGCCACCAAATCCCAGGTACCAGGCACTGGGGACATGTAGACAGGAGTCAAAGCTGACAGGCCCTCAAGGAGTTCTAATTTAGCCAAGGGAGATAGAGTATGTATATATCTCTATAGAAATAAAATTGATATGAGGTGATTTTGGGGGAAAGGCCCTAGCAGTGTGTGTGGGGGGGGGAGGGATCGGGCTTGAGTTAATAAGCCCTTGGATCTTAAGAGATGGAAGGAAGAAGGGAAGGCATTCTTGGTGTGAGGAACAGCCAATGCAAAGGCAAGGAGGCTGGAGAGTACAGTCTGATGTATGATGTACTCAGATAAGTCAGCATTGAACATCCATCAATAACAAAATAATCAGGGGGTGGGGGAGCTCTGAGAATTGTAGGGCCTGTGTCTGTGTGTGTATGTGTGTGTCTGTGTGTGTGTGTGTGTCTGTGTGTGTGTGTCTGTATGTGTGTCTGTGTGTGTGTCTGTGTGTGTGTGTGCGTGTGTGTCTGTGTGCGTGTGCGTGTGTCTGTGTGCGTGTGTGTGTCTGTGTGCGTGTGCGTGTCTGTGTGTGTCTGTGTGTCTGTGTGTGTATGTGTGTCTGTGTGTGTCTGTGTGTGTGTGTGTGTCTGTGTGTGTGTGTCTGTGTGTGTGTCTGTGTGTGTGTGTGTGTCTGTGTCTGTGTGTCTGTGTGTGTGTGTGTGTGTGTGAGACCTTCGCAGGATCATAAATTTGAGCAAGAAGGAACCTCAACCCAACTCCCTCGTTGTATGGCAGAGGACACTGAGTTGAAGGGCATTGCCCAGGTTCACAGGACTAGTCGGTGTTTGAGGCAGGATTTGATCGGCTCAGGGAGCCAGGAGTGGGGCCATAGAGCCTCGGCTGGCTGCCAGGAGGAAAATAAAATACCAAAACATAAAAATAAAAATGAAGCCCTTTTCTAGGCAGTAGATGATAAAGACATCTAGGACTTGGGGGGGAGGGGGCTGCCCTCAGCAGGGTTGTAATCTATAGGGAAGAAAAAAGCTCAAGCTGGTCCTGGAACATAGGGAAGGTTACCATGAGATTTTTGAGGGGGGATTCCTGGGAATGATTTTTGAAGAAGGGGGCCCTTGCAATCTCCCCCAATTCCATGAGAGGCAGAGGGGGCATGCCTGCTGTGGGAGAGGCTGAAGTGGGAACTTAGCTTGAGCTCTGAAGGTCGGGGCTGTGGCCAGTCGGGTGTCTGCACCTATAAGGAGAGCCCCTGGGAGCAGGAGAGCACCGGTCTGCCTGGGGAGGGGAAGCACCTACCAGCTTGGAGATGAATCAGATCAAAGGTCTTACAATGATCACAGTAAGGTAGGGCCGGAGTGTACCTCTAGCCTGGGTGAGATGGGGAGACTCTGTGTGTGTGTGTGTGTGTGTCTGTCTGTCTGTCTCTCTGTCTCTGTCTCTGTGTCTATCTAGGAGGAGACCTTGGGCTAAGAGGAGGCAGTGGGGGTGTTCTCTGGGGGCCAGAGGCTGCGATCTTGCCTGGATTCACAGCATGCACAGCCTGGCTTCCTCTTGGTGCCTGTGTACCTATATATGGGGATTGGCTTTTCTGAGCTAAAGAGATGGGGGAGCAGAGGAGTCAGAGGCACAAATGAGGGCACAGGCCTCTGCCACTCCCTCTTTTTCATCCTAGTAAAAGCTAATATCTTCTCTTCTGATGTCCGGGCACCCCCACTCCCTCTTTTCCCCCAGTCTGTTAGCCAGTCGTCCAGCGTGCAGGGGCTAGAATTGACAAAGCCTTAGCCGATCGATTTCCATGGGCTGCTGTCCTTGCCAGAGCTCCCCTCTGCCAGCCTTCCCTCTCTTCCCGCACCCCAATCTCATCCCTTCTCCTGCCCCACCCCCATTCCTCTCCTCTCCTCGACCCCTCCCTGACGCCTTCCTGCCTTGGCTCCCCCAGGAAGTGCGCTCTGAGTGGCTTGTCTCGGACTTGCAGACACCGCATCAGGCTGGGAGATTCTGAGAACTATTACTACATCTCTCCATCCTGCAGGGCCAGGGTAAGTGCTCTGGCCTCCTGACCCCTGGGCTCTCCTCCAGGTTGGCTGCGTTCAAGCCCTGGCTTGGGGTTCTGGGCCCAAAATGAGGCTGTCTGAGCTGGGAGGGGGCTTTAGAATAGAACACAAAGCTCTGAGCTGGACCGGATAGTAGACAGGTAGGGATTTCACAGGTGGGGACATTGAGACCCTGAGAGACCCTTGTCCAGGGTCATGAAGCAAGTTAGTGTCAGAACCAGGCCTGAAGGCCACTTTTCCTGGCTCCTTGCCCCAAACCTTGGTGGCTATATTTATTACTGTGTGTCAGTGGGACCCTAGGCAGCTGGTGCCTGCCTCTGGTGATGGCCTGGCCAGTGGGGATGGAGCCAGCCCAGGCCAGGCCTGCATACAGATGGCGGCTGGATTGTCTTTACTGCTCAGAACAAAGGACCTGGGGTCACGGGACAGTAGACCTAGGGGACAGTAGACTGGAGGGGACCCTGGAGGCCATGGGGTCCCGAGGGGCTCCAGCCTCTCATCCATCCTCTTCCCTCCTGTCTTCCTACAGATCACTGCTGTCTGTAACTTCTTCACCTACATTCGCTACATCCAGCAGGGCCTAGTGCGGCAGGACGGTAAGAGGCAGGGCTGGTTGGCGAGTGGACAGGGTCGCCCCCTGGCGGCCGGCACAAACAGACTGAGCCCGCGTGTCCTACCTTTGGCTCCAGCCAATTCCTCAGTCTTCTCCCACCTTCCCAGTTTAGGGAACAGGCAGTGATTTTATTTTACAGATGAGGAAACTGAGTCCCAGAGAAGGATCAGGCATAATCTGGGTTATCAGTCCAATGAGATTCTATCTGCATAGTGCCTGGGACACAGTAGGTGGCGTCATCCATCCTTAGCATCCAGTCCCATGCAGATGAGGACACTAAGCCCAGAAAAAGTCTCGTTCAAGGTCACACAGGCCGCCAGTAAAAGGGTCAGGATTTGAATCCGGGGCCACTGAATCTAAACCTGGTGTTGTTTCCACTGCACTACCCTGCCCCCTAAGTGACTTGCCTGAAGTCACCTCTCTGGAAACAAGCCAAGCCTGGCTTCTGGTTCCTGATGATCTCTGTCTTCACCAGTGAAGGGCAGCTTTTCTGAGACTCACCTGTAAAATAGGAGCAGTAACATTTACATTGCTTGCCTTCCTGGGAGCTCCAGTTGAATTTGATAAACTTCAGTGCTACTCTGTGAAGGCAGGGAGGAAGAATGAATAGTCCTGAAGGCTTGGGTTCAAGTTCTGCTATTTACACTGACTTGGATCCTGGGCAGGTCCCCCAGACTGTAGACTGTGCTTTGCCCTAGTGGAAGGCACTTCCTAAGTGGGAGTCACCATCAATGATGGTGGGGATCCAGACTGTGCTAATCCTTCCTTCATACCAGGCACTGTCCTTGGTGCTAGGAACTCCCACTCCCAAATCAAGTCACCCAACTCTTCCTTCAGTGGTTTTGTGTCTCCGGAAGGGTTGAAACATAGATGCAGACACAAGATTACAATGTGGATACAAAGTCATTTCAAGAGGGAGAGCGTTTCTGCTGGCGATCAGGCTAGGCCTGTGATAGGGTGGCCAAGCCATGCTTTGAAGGATCTTGGGGGGGGGGTGTGGGGCGAGGAGAAGAGGAAAGAGCATTCTTGGCCGGATATCACATGCTGAGCATCTCCTCTGTGACTGTGGGAAGACCCAGCAGGAATCTGGAGAGAGAGACTTTCCATTTGGGAGACAGGACACCAAGGCCCAGGGAGCAGGTGGAGCTTGCCAAAGGATTGTACCAAGACCCAACCCATAAACCTTGCTTATGAGCATTAGAGTAACTCAGGGGAGGAGAGACCTTGGACAGCGCCTCATTTCACCTACATCTCATTTGACATTGGAGAAAACTGAGTTTAAGAGAAATGGGCAATGCTCTGTAGGATCCCTAATTTGGCTTTGTCAGTTGGCTTTCAAGCTCAGCTCTGTGCCAGACTGACTGGGAGACAGAAGTATGAGGTATAGACCCTGCCCTCCTCAGGCTGACAGTCAAGTTTTAGAGATGAGACTTACACAAATAAAACAATGCCAGGGCAGTCTTATAAGTATAACATAAAGAAAAGGGAGGAGGAGCTGTATTCCAACCCCCCCCAGCTCTGTGAAGCTGGGCCAAACGCTAACCTCTATGAGCCTCAGTTTCCTGATCTGTAGGATGGGGACAGAGAGGCAGCAAGAGCTAGCTTCAGAGTCCAGCCTCTGACCCGTCCTGTCTGGGTGACCCCAGGTGTGTCCCTTACTTTCTCAGTGGCCCCAGGAAAACTTCTATAAAGTCAGAAGTAGCAGAGGAAGAGCCCATCTGCATTGGCAGGAGGAGTCCCTTTGGGGTGCTCCCTACTTGAGGGAAAGCACAAGCTGGCTTTTTACAAATGGAAATACGGACTAGGACTCGCTCTAATGATGGTTATGGGGATTAAAGGAGATGACAAATGAAAACTGCTTTCAGACCCTAAAGTGATACAGAAATGTCAGCCATTGTCATCATTAGAACTGATATAATCATTGTCAGCACCTGGATTTCGTCATCTTGTCCCACTCTCACTCGGGGTCTCCAGGCTCTCTCGCCTCCCACGTATGAAGCCTCCCGGCCCCCTGAGCCATACAGATTCCTCATTCTTCTCTGAGCAGGGCTACACTGATTCCCACCTCCAGGCCTTTCCTCATGCTTCCCCCCTCTCCTGGAGGGCCTTCTTCTCTTAGTGGTCCTTCCAGGCATCCTTCAGGGCCCAGCACTAGTTCTGCCTGGTTCCATAAGTCCCAGATCAGAGCCCTGGTGTTCTCTCCATCTTGATGGGCAGCTCTCTAGCTAAGATGCCAGGGGACCATGGTGGATATTTTGGTGGCCCATGTGTCTGGCCCATGTGTCTCCCCCAGTGCCCCATGCAGTAGGCACTCAAAGCTGGCTGCTGCAGGAGGCTAGGATTCAGCTGTAGCATTTAGAAAAGGGCTTGCTCTGGATAGATTAGTGAGAAAGATTCTGGGGACATAAAAATTTAAAATGATTTTAGACCTCAGAGAAACCATCTGGTCCAGGTTCCCCATTTCATAGATTGGGAAAGTGAGGCCTGAATAAAATCAGCAAACATTTCTTAAGTGGTTACTGAATGCGAGGTAGAGAGGCAGGTCAAATGACCTGATATTTAGTGGGTAGTTAAGTGAATAAGTGATAAGTGAACAAATGATTTTTTTGATATTTCTTTGATAAGTGATATTTCTTGATATCAAGAAGAATTAGGTTCAGACCCCACCTTGGACACACACACCATCCAGGTGACCTTTTCAGGGCTGTAGTCTCTAAGGGCAGTAAAGTTCAGTCAAGATGCCAGTCTGCATGGTAGGAGGGGCTTTCCACACCAGGAATTCCTTACAATGATGAAATCATGGTTATGGACACACATAGTTACCCATGCCTGGTCCTGGGCTTGGTGCTAGGGATACCATAAACCCCATAATACCAAAAGGACTAATCCATGATGCCAAAGCAATCCTTTGCCTCCAAAGAGCTTACATCCCACTGGGTGGCAGGGGACCTTTGGGGAGGTGTGAGATGTAAGCAAAAGAGTAATCTTATTCAGGACTTGCTGTGGATGTTCAGAGAACATGGTGGCCAGGCACAGTGGGATGAGTGCTAGTCTGAGAAGATCAGGGTTTGAATCCTACTTCTGATGGAATCCTCTCTCTAGAAGCAGAAGGGGAATCAGAGACTGACCTGGAAGGTGGTCACAGATTGGAAACCCACAGACAGGATTTGAACCCAGGTCATCTGACCCCAGAGCCAGGGTGCTTCCCAACTTGACCTGGATCTAAATCTCTCTGGGCCCTGATTTCCCCATCTATAAGGGAGGTGGGTCCTAGCCCTGTGTTGGTCTGCATTGTGTCCCTGGAGATACTGGTCAAGTGATCTGAATATTCACTAGCTTTTCAGAAAGACCCTGGGGCATTCACTTCTCATATGCATGCTGGGGACTGGACAGACTCCTACACGTCTCCTGAGCATCAAGAGGAAAGGGATTTTTTTTTATGGGACTGGGGGGAGGGGGGCAGAATCGGGGCAGGTGCTTTGGGTGCTCCTAGTCTAAGCCTAACTCAGACCCTTCTTTCTGTCTTCTAGTGGAGTTAATCTTCTGGGAGATCATGAGGCTCCGGAAGGAGATGTCCCTGGCCAAGCTGGGCTTCTACCCGAATGAGGTCTAGTGCCAAGACTGAGGTCACAACTCCAGGGAGACAGATGGACCCTCAGTTGTGGGAGAGGGCTGCTGGGCTGGGGGCTGCTCTGATTGAGGCAGAAGGACATGATGGATGGGTCTCTATCCTCTGAAGGTTTGACCACAGGGGACTGCCAGCAGCAAGGAGACCCTGGAGAAAACGCTGCAGGGGGAGGAGGGGGCGCAGAGAGGAGCGGATCCCTTCAGGCTGGATCTTGGGCTCCAAGGCTCAGGCTCTGAGAGGAGACACTTATGGCAGTCTGCTGCTTCCGCCAACTGATGCAGTGAATTTTCCAAAAGAAGAAAAAAAAAACCTGATCAACAAGAACAAAGCTGCCGGCTTTTGTGGCCCATGGGGCGATGCTGGGGTGGAGGGCGTCTCTAGTCTTCCAGAGAGAGGAGGTGTCCAACCCACCCCCTCCATCTCCATCAGCCTTTCCCAGCCTTCCCCCACCCAAGGAAAAAGTCATAGAGGGGGTCTTGTGTTTGAGCTCAGGAAAATAGCCAGGGCCTTTTGTCCTGCTCTATCCCCTTCCCCACTCCAAAGCAGGACATCAAGGCCCCTATCACTTGCCCTCCCCCTGCCCCAACTCTGCTCACACCATAATGACTTTGGGCAATGACCAGGACTGACAAACACCATCCTGGTCTACTGACCAGTGGGCAGCAGCGCCCCCTTGTGGCATGTGCCTGTTCTTTCAGCCAGGGAATCCCGTGCCTGGTCTAGAGTCCTGACTCTGTTAACCCAAAACACTCATTTGCCCCTTGGGGAAATTTCTCCAGCCATTTTGCCAGCGGTTGGGAAGGGAAGAAGGACTGGTCTTTCCTCAGGTTCACGTGTGGAACTCACCCCCCACCCCACCCCCACCGTCCCCTTGGCCGCTCCCAGGATGCCTTGTGTCAGGGCTGGCCTTGAGCTGCTCCCCAGGCTCAGGCCTGGGCAAGGGATGACGTGTGGAAATCTAGGGCAGAAGACAACCAATGCCTGGTGTGAGTGGTATTTGGAATGCTGCCTCCTCTCCCCACCAGTGATGGGGGTGATTCTCCCTTTAACATAAGAGGGTGGTCTTGTGTTCCCTCTCCCCATTAGTTGACCTCGTGACACCTCTATCCCACCTTCATAGGGCTTTAGGGGCATCCCAGATCTCAGCCAGAAAGATTTGCCAATCAAGAGTTAATAAGCACCTCTCTTCTCTCCCCCCACTTCCCAAGAAAGCTCTTCTCTTTCCTGGCTGTCAGGGGACACGTCCTAAGTTGGAATGCCATCTGGGTCTCTGCTGTTTCCTGAATGACAATCGTTCCAAGCTGCAAAGACAGATAAACCACTAAGCAGGCTTGTCAGACAAAGAGCAGCCAAGCTAAGCTGAATGTGTATGAGCTGTGGGATGGGGGTGAGGGCGAGAGAGGGAGGCCTTTTCCATAACCTGGCTCCAATGTTTTACCTTTAAATAGGACACTTACTGAGACATTTAAAGGGGCTTGGCTCCCATCAGGGACTGAGTTGAGGTCAGCTGAAAGGCTTGGGGGATAGTCTTAGTAAGAGGTTTGCTGTGACGGCCAAAAGAGGTTGGCTAGTGGCCCCCCAAAAACACCCCCAGGTCAGGACCACTTGGCAAGTTGTTGGGACTGGGCTTCCCCTAAAAGGCCCACCCTGCCTCCAGCCAGGCGCACACCCTTGGGCTGTGCCATGGGATTGGTACCCTGGGCTCTTGGCCTCAAACCCTGCCCCCAGCCATGAGATAAGGTGGCCACCTGTTCAGATGATGAAATTTGTTTCCTGTGTAATCTCCCAGGATCAGTACCATCTCCATTCCTGTAATTCTGTGCCTCACCCCCCCCCACACCCCACTAGAGGCAGTTGGGCCCATATACTTGAGCTCAGAGGATTCCCACCTGTCTCAGTTTGTTCAGGAGGCCTTGTCAACCCAGGAGGAGGCAGGGTGGGGGGAGGGAGGCCCATTTCCTGCTCTGGCGTGCCTTTCCCCAGGACCCATAGGCCAAGGACTCTCTAGCATAATGGGAGCTTCCTCAGATAACAGAAGGGCTAAAGATTTAGCCTGCCCCATGTCCCTGGCACCAGTCTGTGGGTGAAAGAGGCTACCCTCCCCTTTGGGGATGGGTAGGTAGGCAGCATTAGGGTGGGGTAGTCCTGTTGTGAATCCCTGGAGGGAGAGAGCAGCTATAGTCTGGGGTGCTCTGAAGGACCCTTCCCCTCAAGGGACCTCCCTCTGCCCACCTGGCCCTGGTGATCAGGGGCTGTTCTGGACACAGACCTCTTGCTGACTCACTTCTAGTCTCTTTTTTAAAAATGAAATGTAACAAAATCTCTATTTAATAAAGGAAGGATTTATTGGTAAAGATTGAGGAGTTTCTTGCAGAGTGAGAATCAAGGAAACTTTATCTTCTTGATCCACCCTTGGATGAAAGATTGGGCTGAGAACTGAACCAGGGCCCAGAGAATCCTCCAGAACTCTCTGGCAGAAAATAGATCTGCTTTGGTCCCACGGTAGGAAAGGAGAAAGAACGCTGGCTTCTTAAACCAAAAGACAACTGGATTCCAATCTACTAGCTTTGTGACCTTGGCCCAGTAACTTAATTGGCCCACAGACTCCTCAACTTTAAAAGGAGGGGCCAGTCTAGCCTTTCTTGGGTTGGCCTGGAGCCTTAATGACTGTCTCCCAAGTCTTTTTCCTCTGCTCCACTGTGGGATGGCTTTGGGATGGCTCTCGACCTTCTGTTGTGAAGTCAGTCAACAAACATCACTATATAAAGAAAAAGTCGGAAGATGAACAATTCTGAACTTATTTGGTAGGGTGTGGTGTTTTTCTTTAAAGACCTATTAAGTCTAACAAGGTATCGACACCATTGTTCTATGCTTTTCCTTTGGCACTTCGTTATCTCCTTCTGAGACACGGAAAATGCCATGGGCTGCCCACAGGGTAGTGGGGAGTTAGGCGGCCGTGTCTCCCACTGATTTTCCTTGTGACCTTGAACAAAGTCCTATCCCTCTATGGGCTTTCTCCACAACAGCAAAATGAAGAGCTTGAGCTAGATAAAGCCTCAAAGAGCTGAGAGTCAAGTCAACTCAAAAAGCATTTAGTAAGTGCCTGTTGTATAACCAGGCACGGAGCAAAGGCCAAAACAGCGCCTGCCCCCACTGGTCTCATGTTCTTTACCTTGTCCAGCAAAGGTAGTCAATGAAAGCTAATGATTGTGTAAATGCCTGGCATATTGTTATGTGGTTGGAGCGAATCTTCTGGAGGCACAAAGACCTAGATTCAAATCCTGCCTCTGTGTAATTCAGCTCCTCTGAATCTAAGCTTCCTCATTGGTAAGATGAGCTAATAACAGCATTCCCTTTTCTCGGGTCAGGTAACTGGCCCTCAAGGACGTTACTACAGGAGTGCGAGCGGTTATCTCTCTTTTTTATTAGTAGGAGGGGTTCCATTTGCCCCATCCCTGTTGTCAAGGCCAAGGCCATCTCCGATATCCTCCCTGGATCTAGTCCCAGCCCAGAGAACAAAGGCGGCAGGAGTCAAAGGGCCTCCAGACTTCATCTAGTTAAGCAGCAAGCGTTTTTTTTTTCCTGTTGGCTTCAGTTTCCTTGATTGTAAAATGAAGCATTTGCATTACACAGTTTTTGAGGTCCCTTTCAGCTATGCTCCCATAATTCTGTGTGGTTGCTTCAGATTTATGCATCGTCCGGCACAATCTGACAAAAAGATCCATCGGTGGGGACTCAGAGTCCTGAATTTGGATAAATGATCCAACTGGGTTCTGAATTCAGATGTAGCTGTCAGAGGTGCTACACTGAGTCGTGTTGTTAGCAAGCGTTTATTAGATGTCTACAGTATGCCAAGAATAGTGACACAAATACAGCCCCTGTCCTCAAGGAGCTTACATTCTATAGGGGGTTTTGGTCTGGGGAATCACAAAGATTGTAGCTGAGATCCTCATTACCACAGTGGGGCAGGGAGGATGCAGGGAAAGGAGGGTTCTAGTCTTGCTTGGGGAACCTCTCTTTTTCTGGAGAAGGAAGGAAAAGGGGTTTAAGCTCACCAGGCACTTAGGGGCATGTCTGGGCATTTCTACAAGGTGGTGAAGATTCCTAAAAGTATTTTCTGCTTACCTCAAAGATTGCTACAGAAGAGGACATTATTATTATTACATTATTATTTCACAACTGTAACTTCCTTGTAGTGGATTTTCCCATGGGTCCGCTGATGCAGATTGCGACCCCTCTGTCATTTTTTCATGTCATCATGAGTTATGACCAAAACATTCACTGTCTTGCAGCAATGAGGCTCTCTGTACTCAGCTAGGCTGGTCCTCAGAAAACCAACCGTCTGATAGCGTCACATTGCTGCTGCTGCTTGGACAGCCGGCTAACAGTTACTTGATGTCTCAGGGCTGATATCAGGAATGCCAACCGTTTGTGACTTCTAATTTCATCTGATGGGTGCCCCTTCCTCAATTTTTTTTTTTTTTGCTTTTTGGAGGGCAGTTGGGGTTAAGTGACTCGCCCAAGGTCACATGGCTAGTTCTGGCTAGTTCTTGTGTTAAGTGTCTGAGGCTGGATTTGAACTCAGGGTCTCCTGACTCAAGGGCTGGTACTCTATTCACTTGCACCACCCCGCCACCCCACGGGGACCTCTTCCTCCATTGATGTAGAACCCATGTTCATGGCCTGGTAGAGCAAGGCAGGAGTTACTGTGACCCCTAAACTCCCAAGCCCTTGCTTTTCAGTTGTATCTAACTCTTTGTGACCCTATTTGCAGTTTTCTCAGTAGAGATGGTTTGTCATTTCCTCCTTCAGCTTATTTTTACAGATGAGGAACTGAGGCAAATAGGGTTAAGTGACTTGTCCAGGGTCACCCAGCTGGTAAAGTGTCTGAGGCTGGGTTTGAACTTATGAAGAGGAGTCTTCCTTGCTCCAGGCCTGGTGCTCTATCCACAGAGTCACCTAACTGCCCAATGAGGTTTTCTGAAGCTAGCCAGGCTAGTCCTCAGATGGATGGATGATAGGACCTGGGTGGGACCTGGATTTCAAAGACTGGCAGAGTGTTCTGAGTGCGCAGCCCTTTGACTATGTGAATGTCACGGTCCCGCCTCCCCCCAGCCTCCTTCTCTCCAGGCTAAATGTGCCGAGTTTCTTTGGCTGATCTTTGTATGGAGCCATCAAGGAGTCCTTCCTTATCCTGGTCTCTTTCCTCTAAATGTGTTCAATGCCCTCCTTTAATTGTAACATCTGGAACAGAACCCAGTCCTCCCAATTTGGTCTAACCAGGACAGATTAGAGCCACTATCTTCTCCCTAGCTGTGGGCATGATTCCTCTCTGCGGACAGAGAGAGCCCTGGGCCTGGAGTCAGGAAGAGCTGAGTTCCAGTCTTACCTCAGACACTTAGCCTATATGGAGTCAGTCTCCACATCTGTAAAATGGAAATGACAATAAGGGCGCCTCTTTCCCGGTGTTGTTGTGAGAATAAAATGAAATAACATATTTATATAAGTGCTTTGTAAAACCTAAAGACTATACAATCATTATGGTAATTACAATAATAACAACACCTAGCATTTATGTAGCTTCAGGACTTGTAAAGTACTTACTTTATCTCATATCCAAAGAGACCGAATTATTATTATTTTTCTTTCTTTTTTTTTTGGAGGGTAATTGGGGTTAAGTGACTTGACCAAGGTCACACAGCTAGTAAGTGTTCACTGTCTGAGGCTGGATTTGAACTCAGGTTCTCCTGACTCCAGGGCCGGTGCTCTATTCACTGCACCACCCAGCCGTCCCAATTGAATTGTTATTTATGAAACTTAATCTCACATTAGCTTTTTGGGCTGCCATATTGCACTGCTGATTCACATTGAGCTTGTAATCTGCAGTGTCCTCCATCTTTTTTCTTATGTCTTCCATCGCATACTTGTGAAATTGATTGTTTGAACCCAAATGTGTGACTTTATATTTGTAGCCACCCCAGATTCAAAGGACCCTGTGACTGGTACTTAGTCAAACTCATAACTCCTAAGACTCTATAGATGTGTATAGTTTTACTAACTCAACCAGAAAGGACGTGGACGCTGCAGCCAATTAAGTGATAGGTTCCCTCCATATTGGTTCTCTACCATTAGAGGAAGTGCATACCTACAGAAAAAAACAGGCAACCATGTGGTCCAAGTAGACACAAAGGGTGTCCGCTTAGAGACATTTGTGACCAGAGAAGTTCTTCCTTCCTACACCATAGAGGTTCTGTAGCATTGAGTGATATCAGCTCTTTGCTTGATATCCCTTTATCTGATCATAATCTTTTATCATTCTCTTTCTCTCTTATGACCTTATGACCCTTCGCCCTCTTCTTCATCTTCACCATGACCTCCAATCCCTCTGACCTTCAGGTCTTTACCAAGCTATACACTGACTGCATTCTCCTTCCATCCTTATCCTGACCCCTTTGTGAACTAGCCAAACCCTACAAGAACCTCTATTGTTGCCCCGTCCTATTGACAATCACGTCTCGCCAAATGCCAGTCTCGGATTACTGCTACCATCTGTCTCCATCACTCCTATTCACGGTGCTGGTAAAATCACAGAACCATGCTGATTGGGACCGCTTCAGATCTGTTACATAATCTCACTCGGGCCCTCACTCTACACTCTCTGTGTTATTATCCAGGGCCGTTGTTCCAAACCTTTTGATTTTTCCTCAAGGTTCCCAGGGAACACCTTTTCCTTTCCCTGTCAGCTGAGGTACGTTGCCAAAAAAAAATCGAGTCCTCTGTTTGTCATCTAAAGCTTTGCTGCCCGGCCGCGTTACCTCTGGTTTTCTGACCCTTCACTCTTCTCTACCTATTTGGTGACCCACACACTCAGCCTCCTTGCTGTTCCTTGCACATGACATTCTGTCTGCAGACTTTTCACTGACTGTGTCCCCTGCCTGGATGGCTCCCCCTCCTCTCCTTTACCTCTTGCTTTCCTCCAAGATTCAAGTCAGATCCCACTTTCTGTAAGAGGTCTTTCCTGGTCCCCCTAACTGCCAATGCCTTCCCCGTCTTCATCTTCATGCCTTCCTTGTATGTCTGTTGTTATTTCCACCTCTGTCTCCTCCATTAAAATGTAAGCTTCTTGAGAGCAAGGACCACACACACACACACACACACACACACACACACACACACAATTTATGTGCTCTTCTTTGCATTTTCAGTACTTTTTATAGGGCCTAGCAAGCATTTAATAAATACTTGTGCATTGTGTTGCCTTTGTCGGTCTCTAGCAGAAGTGTTCACTGAGCTCAATTCTGCTAACATATACTGGGGTACAATGGCTAATAAGCCTCTCCCTTACCAGGGAAGACTCAAATTCTTTTCATCTGAAAAAGCTGAAGCCTAAACTCTACTTGGTTCAGTGGACAGAGCACTGGGCCTGGGGTAAGAAACACCGGAGTTCAAATCCAGCCTCAGATATTCACTAGCTGTGTGACCCTGGGCAAGTCATTTAACCCTGTTTACCTCAGTTTTCTCATCTGTAAAATGTGTTGGAGAAGAAAATGGCAAACTGCTCCAGTATCTTTGCCAAGAAAACCCCAAATAGGGTCACAGAGAATCAGACATGACTGAAAAAGGCCCAAGATACCAACAGAGCACATAGGCTGTTCGCTGGTTACCGCTTTCTCTCATGATGGAGCTGGACCATATCCCTTCCAGTGGGGCACCTCTGACAACTCCTTTGTGTCACTTTTCTCGTACATTTCTTCGTAACAGGTTGGCCTACTTCCTCCATTGTCCTTTGGGTGAACGTCACCTCTAATTCTTCAGAGATGCCTTATAGCCACCCAGCATCACTGAAGGAATTTCACGACTAAGAGCACCAACTTTTATTTCAGGGACAAGCTCGGGAGCATTCAAAGAAGGGCTACTGATGCATCCTCCTCCTGCTGAACTCAATGGCTATTCAAAGTGTCCGAGGTCTGTGCACTGATGGAGGAATCCCTTGGGCTGTCCATCGACCTAAGAACAATAAGGATAATAGTAAAGGGTGTGTGGGGAGCAAGCTTTTCAAGCATTTGCCATGCATCGGGCATTATGCTAAGTGCTTTACAAATGTAGCATTTGATAATATTATATAAATTTATCATAGCCTTGCACATATGATAAGAGATAATATTACAGCTTTAGAAATGGGATCTTGGCAACAACATTAGCATTTAAATAATGCTTTCAGGTTTGCAAAACGTTTTCCACACATTGTCCCATTTGACCTGAACTATGTCCTAGTCTGAATGACAACCATTCTTCACCCACTTCGCTCTTCCTGAGTGGATTGTGAGGCTGACCTCTTGTGAATGAGGGCGGGTCTCATTTCTGAGACCCTGTGGTGTGGCAATCAGCACAATGACATCCGGAATACAAGCATCTGGAGAATATCCAGAAGAAATTCCATGTTGGTGCTGCTTTGGCAATGTCAGAATCTCCAAAGATCTCAACAGGATAGAAAATCCAGCTCAGTCTAATGAGGTGAAATTTGAGAGAGATACATAGGGAGGGAGACCAGGGTGGCTACACTTGTGTAGTAACACTACACAAGGAGCAGGAATTTTGTTGCTGGCAGGTGTGCACAATAAAGGTAAAAATGTGGAAGACAGGACGTGGGAGCCGGGCCAAGGACCCTGAAGAAAGACTTTCCCTAGTGTTCTTGCTCTTGTCTGGCTGATTTTCAGGCCAACCAGGAGCATTAAGAAGGGCTAAGGGGAGCCTTGTTACCTCAGGCCTAGGCATCTCCTTGCTGGTGTTGCTGTTCTAGAAATATTTTGAGAGGATGAAGCCTGACAAAGGGGGTTTGCCCAGGCTTTGAAGGAATTTTCTGACCCGAAGCAGATAACTGAGGGGCTGAGGGAGCAGAGTAGCAGTCCCTGCCTAAAGGCTCCTTTGCTGACTGTCTAATTAGAGCTCATGGGTGCTGTTTCATTGTCGTTGTTTGATGATGCTAATGATGATGATGAGTTCAATTGTGTCCACTGTGACCCCATTTGCTGTTTTCTTGGCAGAGATACTGGAGAAGTTCTTTCTCCATTTCCTTCTCCAGCTCATTTTACAGAAGAGAAAACTGAGGCAAACAGGGGGAAGTGACTTGACCGGGGTCACACAGCCAGTAAGTGTCTGAGGTCTGATTTGAACTTAAGAAGATGAGTTCCTGACTCCAGGCCCGGTGCTCTGCCCGACTAACTGCCCTCTGAAATCTTATGTGCATGTCAGACTATGCCCAGTTACACTGTCCTCCTCTCCTACCAGTTTTAGCATGAAGTGGTGCCTTCCTCTCAAGGACATCATTCCTTACTGATGTGATTCAGCCCCTCCCCTGCCCCCCTCCCCCATCCTTTATGGGTTCCTCCATCTTTTGAAGAATGAAATGATTGTCAAGGCAGGTCAAAACTCCTTAGCTCACAGTTACTGCTAAAGGGAGTAGCGTCTATGACCCTGGGAGTCTGGAAGGTCTGGAGGGGTCCTTAGCGTCTCAGGGGGCAGAAGGGATGTCCTGAGGAGTAGGGAATGACCTTTGACTTACCCAGCGGTAGCTGAGACAAAGATTTGTCCAACAGCAACGGTGCTGCCTTTGGATGTGAATATGGCAGGAGGATTGCTATGGAGAAATTGAGCTAAGTCCAGCTTTAACCCTCCCCAGAGGCTGAGGTGGGATAGGAGAGGGTATCTCTGCCCACCTAAGGTATTGGAGGAAATGTTTTCAGTTTGTTCAAAGTAAATATTCCCTTGTAAAATCTGGCTATTGTTCAGTAGCTAAATGAATCTGGGCTGCTAGGCACTGGGCCCTAACATCAAAAGTGGTTGGGACAGCACAGCTGGTAGAGGTTCAGACTACTGGTCAGAAAAGACACACCCCTGAGACCATACCTCAGAGCACCCTGAGGGACATGTGCAGGGCTCTAGGAGAGGGAGCCAAGGTATATTCTCTGCAAGAAGTATATATACCCTTTCAGAGCCAGAGGCAGCTAGGTGGTACAGTGGTAAGGGCGTGTATGAGCTTGGAGTTGGAAATACCTGAGTTCAAATCTGACCTCAGATAATTAACTGTGTGAATCTGGGCCTTTCTCAACCTCAGTTTCCTTATCTGAAAAACAGGCATAATAATAGCATCTGCCTCACAGAGTTGTTATGAGGCTCAAGCCAGACTACATAGGTACAGGGCTTCGCTATTATTAGATGTTCAAGTCTCAAGGATGTCTATGCAGCCACAGCGGCCTCCTTGCACATTAGGAACTTGAGTTTTATCAACCATGTTTCATGCATTCGTGTGCAGACGTTTGATGTCATGGAAATCACAGCCTCCCCTCCCAACTCAGTTGATATCAACACAGAAAAAGAGTGGCTGGCAGAGGTAATGAAGTGTCAATGTGTCAAAGCCCAGTGATCCCTTGGCAAAGTATGAACAAATTTCTGATTGAGTCAGAAGGGAACAAGAGATTGGCTGAGCAAACATATTAGCCATATCTCTGCGTGCTTTCAGTCGCTATGACCTGTGGAGTTGGGGGATGGGGTGGGGGGGGGTCACAGATCAGAAGTGTTCTGTGGAAAAGACTCCTGAAGAGGAGAAGAGGTGACCTCTCTGTTCCTCACCCTACACTGGCCATGGTGTCCAGCGATGACTTGCCCAAGAGATGCTCAACATTCAGCAGTTAGAGGGTTCAAGGAAGAATTGGGAGCAAAACCCTATACTCTAGACCAGTGGTTCTCAACCTTCCTAATGCCCAACCCTTTAATACTCATATGTGGGTGGACCCACCTGGAGACAGAGAACTGGTATCTCGGTTCCTAAGACCATCAGAAATATGTGTTTTCTGATGGCGACCCCTGTGACCCCTGTGAAAGGGTCATTCGACCCCCAAAGGGGTTGCGACCCACAGATTGAGAACCACTGCTCTAGACAGACCCAGTAACAGAAGGCAATCACTTGAGGGAGGAAGCAACTTCAAGGAATGGAACCCAGAGAAGACAGCTGGCTATGGAGAGAGAACTAACCCTAGCAATGGCTAGTCAGACTGCAGAGAGAAGACCTTGGGACCTGGTTGAGCACCATACCGGACAGAGACAAGACAGCTAAGGAGAACTTTTTTTTTTTTGGCTTTTTGGAAGGCAATTGGGGTTAAGTGACTTGCCCAAGGGCACACAGCTAGTGTTAAGTGTCTGAGGCTGGATTTGAACTCAGGTCCTCCTGACTCCAGGGCCGATGCTCTATTCACTGCTCCACCTAGCCGCCCCTTAAAGAGAGCTTTTTGTGAGGACTCTACAAAGATAGAAAAGACAGGCCTGAAGTTGTAGGAGTTGTGAGCTATATGTGTCCCTTACTAACCATCATATCTTAAATCTGAGCCCATCCTTCCCCCAAAGAGAGGGCAGTGTCCCGGGGAGGGGCTTTATAGCCATGATTTTATTTTATTGTTACAATAAATGCCTTTGCGGCCATAATTGAGTCTATTGGCAAATTATTAAAGGAAACATGCCAGTGGGGGTTCACGAGCTACAGTGCAGATCCATAGGATCCCCCTTATCCCCTAAAGCAGCGTCTGCCCTTAGGGACCCCCCATAAGTGCTACAGAGGCAGCCGGAGGAATAGCCCAGAGACAGTGTCATAACTTCATTTCCCTCTGTAAATTGAAGAGCTGGACCAGGATTTAAGGTCCCTCCCAGTTCTGATCTTCAAGCTCTGACACCTGCGCTCTGTTCTAAGTGTCCCTCAGCTCTGATGTTCCATGTGCTCTTCCCTGACCCTTCTGAATCAAAATATCTGTGACTTGGCCACCTCTGGCAGAGGAGCGCGCCGGGAAAGAGAAGAATTTTCCCCAGAATGGGCTGGGGCTGGGGGGAGATGGACTTAACTCTGTCCTTTCTCAGGGTCTGGACCGTTTGGTGCCTGAAGACTCCTGGACCTGGCTGAATCTCCTCCCCCTCTGCCCTGTGGGTGAGTCTGTTCTCCTGCACTCCCAACCACACCCAATTGAACAGGAGGAGTGAGCCCTAGGCTTTGGTGCCTACAGGGCTGCCAAAGGCCCTCCTTTCAGCACCTGAGACTTGAAGTGTGTGCATTTCAAATTCCAGGTGTGGGGAGTGACCCCTCCACAGAGGAGCCCTCTATGATAAGGGAGGAAGAGAACAGCCTGTGTTCTGGTTCCCTGACTGGAAGGCCAGTGGGGCCCTGGGAAACCACTGGCTTGGTCCTCAGAGGGTCTGGGTTGGAATCCTGGCAGCACCATTTACTGGCTTCATGACATTTCCCTCTCGGGGACTAAGTGTCTCCATCTGTAAAAACAAGGGGATGGGATAAGGTGATCCTGTGATAAATCCGTGCCTCCATTTTAAGCTGGGGGGAAGGACAGCCTGAAAGCTCAGGCTCCTACGGCCCTACCCGGGCTTCGAGGGACTCCCTCTAAGGGGGAGGGGGACTTTCTAGAGGGAGAGGGAATGGAATCCACATACCTTTCAAATTTTACAAATGAAGAAACTGAGGCCTGGAAAGCAGAAGTCACTCGTCCAAGGCCACACAAGCAGTAAATAGCAAAGCTGAGATTCCAGCCCAAAGTCAGGGTGTCTGACTCCCAGCACAGGGCCCCTCTGCAGCGGCACCAGACCGCTTCTCTGGTGCCTGCCCTTCCTCTGAAGGCCAATGGCCACTGCCACACCCAGGTCCTTTTGGTGAGATGCTCCCTGCCTCGAATTCTTCTTCCCTAGGGAGACAGAGACAAAGAGAGCCAGAGAGTGGTGTGTACACACATGAGTGCTTGAGCACACACATTCACACTCACACACACACAATCACACACAGTCACATACGCATATACAGTCACTCACACTCACACACACATGCAAATACACACTCACACACACTCATACACACACACTCATACACATACATACACACTCACATATACACTCACACACATGTACACACAAATACACACACTCACATACACATTCACACACATATACTCACATACATATACTCACTCACACATACTTTCCTTACACACTCATACACACATACACTCATACACACATACACTCACATACACACTCACATACATGCACACTTACACACATGTACACACACATACATACGTATTCACACACATACACTCACATACATACACACTCACACACACTCATACTCACACACTCACTCACTGTTCTCCAGAGTCAAGGTGCACTTGGAACCTTGGCATGACCCAGACCCGTGGTGCCTGCTCTAATCTCTGCAGAGAGAAGAAAATAAACAAACTCATAAACTCCCTTCTGTCTTCCACCCCTGCGCTGAGCAGTGCCCCAGCCCAGGGCTCTGCTCACACCAAGACATTGCCTTATAAATACTTGCTGACTGACAGCGGCTCAGTCCTGGCCTTAGCGTGGGCTCCAAGGGTGGGGCAGGCACTTTGACAAAGAGCCTCCTTTTGACTGGCAGACATCCCTTTATCTCGCCCCTGGCTCTGCAGTGTGACTGCACCCCAACCTTGATGGGGCCGGCCCCTCACAGGCTTGTCTCCCTCTCTCCCCTCCTCCCCCCCAGCAGCCAGCACTCATTATCAACTGCTACAAATAGGATATTTGTATGTGTACATGTGTACATTGTGTGTGTACAATCATATGTATGTATCTGTGTATATATTTGGGGGGCACAGGAAACTTGTGCCTATGGACCCCTTCTCTGACAGCCCATGGAACCCCACAGACCCCTCATAAGGTTTTTTTTTGGAGGGGGGAAGGTAAGGCAATTGGGGTTAAGTGACTTGCCCATGGTCACGCGGCTAGTTTTTGTGTTAAGTGTCTGAGGCCGGATTTGAACTCAGGTGCTCCTGACTCCAGGGCTGGTGCTCTATTCACTGCACCACCCAGCCACCCCCTTTTTCTTTTCCTGATTGAAGGAAAGGCTGCATTTCAGCCAAAGGTTTATGAGAATAAAGGTACTTTTTTGCTTTTCCATCCGAGCTCCCAGAGGCGCTGGGGGATCTGTGGACCCCAAGGTAAGAGCACCTTTCTCTTCATACACTCGCGTGTGTCAGAGTCGGCTCTGGCACTCACGGAAGCTGCCTGCCTACTGTCCATCCTGCCTCTTACTGTTAGCATGAACAACAACAAAGGCGGTAACATTCTACCCTCCCTGGCCCAGCACCAAGGCCTTCTCCGAGGCTTCATCACATGGTGGAGGTGACCCTACATCCCCAAAGGCCATGTGGACATGTGGGGAGGGGCCCCAGCAGGTCCCACCAAGCAGGAAAGACCCCAGTCCTTAAAGACAATTGACTATATAGAGAGGGGCCGCTATCTGCACTAATGGAGGTTCCCCCTTCCCAAGTCAATGTAATTATAGACCCTTGAAAATATTATTAATCACAGGATTCATAGGATTGCTGATCTAGGCCTGGAAGGAACGTTAGAGATCATTAGGTCCTTTCACCAATGAGGAAATGGAAATGGGGCTGAGGGCAAAGGTCTCCCACTCCCTCCTCCTGGGTTTCCTGTTATATCTCCTGTTACGTCCTGTGACATGGTAGATATTGGCAGGGGCCGCTGCACAGGACCGTGTGGCTAGCAAGTGTCCAAGTTGGGATTTGAACTCAGATCTTCCTGACTCTACTGTACTGACGAGGTGTAGGCTCTGGGACCCCCGCCCCCAGTTTTGAGCTCTCCTTGAATCTTTGAGGTACATACTCTGGGAAACCTCTTGAAGTCTGATTGAATCTTCAGGAGGCATTTGCAGAGGCCCTAAGTATTTCATTGTGGCCGAGCCCAAACCTGTTACCTGTTACTAGCCTGGCCCTCCATTGTCCATCTGCTTCCCACCCT